>BTHU01000022.1:3941067-4626067 GCA_036184795.1 Tokudaia tokunoshimensis
GTGGTGTCAGGTGCTTCAGCATTTGATCACAGTTTGAATAATGAATGGCAAGAGTGGATTGTTACATTATGATAAATTCTTCACTCCGGTTGGTATCCAGGAAAATGCCCAAAGGGGCCCAGAATAAAAATGTCTAGGTACATGAGAGTTCATAAGTAACCCACTGCAACCACCACCACCACTAAGAGATTACCTAATAAAAATCATTGTGAGCACAGGATGTTCAGACTCTGTTTTCTACAGTATGTGAATATGGGACCATAGTATCCTGAGATCCCTTCCTTGGTCTCCAATCATGTACAACAGCAAGACAGCAAGGTCAGCTTTTGCAGGAGTTTCAGTAGAATGGATTGTCTTCCATTATATTCTCATCCAGGAAGAAGAAATACTGAGGAGAGCAATATGGGAAGAAAATGTGAAAAGGATTAAACTGCACAACATGGAGAATTCCCTGGGCAAGAATACCTTCACCATGGAAATAAATGAATTTGCTGACATGGTGAGTATGACATGGATTGATTCACACTGTGTTTTCTTGAGTGCTTTCGTGGAGTCTTTTGTTTAGTAATCTCTTACATACTTTTTCTTGAAGACTGATGAAGAATTCAAGGACATGATAACTGGTTTTACATTGCCAAATAATAATACGGTGAAAAGTCCCTGGAAACGTGAACTTGGTAGTGTTTTTCCTAAATCTTGGTCTTGGCGAGACGCTTTGCCCAAATTTGTTAATTGGCGAAAGGAAGGCTATGTGACTCGTGTGAGGGATCAGGTATGACAGTATCATATGCCTTTCTTGATTGTCTTTCTTCTTCTTCTTCTCCTCCTCCTCCTTCTCCTTCCCTTCCCCTCCTTCCCCTCCTTTCCCTCCTTTCCCTCTTCCCATCCTCTGCTCCGCTCCTTCTCCTCCTTCTGCTTCTTCTACTTTTTCTTCTCCTCCTCTTCTTCCTCCTCCTCATCTTCCTCCTCTTCTTTGGGAGGAGCAGGCTGGCCTTGAATCCACAGAAATATTCCTGCCTCTAGCTCCAAGTGCTGAGAAAAAAGACATATACCACCATGCTGGGCTATGCCCATCTTGTTACACCACATGAATGTCAAAACAGGACATGTGTATGAATTCAAATTGAATGGGAAGGGATTTGTGATTCATTTTTTTAATAACATTTTCTTCTTTGAAATATTTGTACATTTTATAATGTATATTGATCTTTGCAGTCTGCCACACATATTCTCCAACTATTAGATTCTCCTCTCACTGTAGAACTCATGCCCCCTTCTATTGTCATTAATAACCCATAAAACCAATAGCTCCTGCTTAGATGTCCATGTGTATGTGTCTGTGTGTGTGTGTGCGCGCGCGCATGTGTGTGTGTGTGTGTGTGTGTGTGTGTGTGTGTGTGTGTACTGGAACAGGTGCATAGTTCCAGCATCCAAGTCCTCTAGGAGACTGACCACTCCTACCTTCCTATGGATTTATCTACTGACAGCTCTCCATTTTTATTAATTATTAGGCTGTCTATGTTGTGTCTTGAATTAGTATTTGTTTATGGATGAACATCTTTTCTTCTCTGCTTAGGGAAAATGTAATTCTTGTTGGGCTTTTCCTGTGACTGGTGCCATAGAAGCACAGATTTTCAAGAAAACAGGAAAACTGATCCCACTGAGTGAACAGAACCTAGTGGACTGTTCTAAACCTCAAGGCAATAGAGGCTGTCATGGAGGTACTACATACAATGCCTTCCAGTATGTTTTGCACAATGGAGGTTTAGAGGCTGAGGCAACTTATCCATATGAAGCAAAAGTAAGTGGACTTCCTACATTGTCATTTCAGCTCCGCTTGTAGTGAGGGACAACTGTAGAGATAAAACACTCTCTTCAGAGCTCAAATTACATGAGAGAATCTCTTTACACACGTTCAGTGTTGTTGTGATATATTATTTGTGTAAGTTTTTGGTATGACGATATCAGTATAGACGTTTTTTCCTTTTGTGTACATAGAGAATATGCGAACAGTTGTACACATAATTCAGGACACTGTGGCACCCAAACTTCTTATGAATATGATGACCTGTTGGCTGCTAGTGAAGATAAAAGAATTTATTTTTAATTCCTATCTGGTAGCGTGGTACTTCCTATATTATTGGTAAAACTCCTTACTTGAATGTGTTCATTTGCAAAGTGCAGAGTGTTGTAGTTCTGACTCTTGCTTCCAAGCAGTAGGTGGAAATAACTGAGTTTCTACTTCTTTATCTTTTAAAGGAAGGACTATGCCGGTACAATCCTACGAATTCAGCTGCTAAAATCATAAGATTTGTGGCCCTTCCAGAAAATGAAGATGTCCTAATGGATGCTGTAGCAACTAAAGGGCCTGTTGCCTCTGGAATTAATGTTGTCTACAGTTCTTTAAGGTTCTATAAAAAAGGTTATTATATTTCCTTCTTGATATAAAGGAAAAAAATATTACTATGTCATAACAAGTTCACAGACCAGTTACTATGTAAAACATATGATGTGAATGTATGAGTTTCTGGATTTTACTCATCCCCATGCAATAGTTTTGGGAACTAAAATTTCACCAGATATGAACATCCACATGATAAAATTTATTGGCTAGCTAAATTTTCAACTCTTCTCACTTTGGTGGATGTTTTTATTGATTTACAGAGACGATCATCTGAAATCAAATTATAAGAGAGTTTTTGAATTAAGTACTCTATATCCTATACGTTGACTTGGCAAGAGGTACTATTAATAAAATCATAGAATGTCAAGAAGTCATCTCATATGCTGGCAGAACATAGTTAATAAATCTCACTATTTTTAATATACTCAGTTTACTGTGAAACCAAACATATATGTGTGTTGTGTGTGCATGTTTTTATGTGATATAATGTATATACTCAAACATATGCATATGTATTATACACATGTATATGTTTGTATATGTACATATACTTTACTTAAAATATATGTATGTATATATGTGTATATATAAATTATCAACATATATCAGTATAGATGTGAAAATCCATAAATCTTATTATTCATTGTAGTTCATATAATTTCAGGATCTTTGAAAATGCCTCCCTATTGATGGTGGCAATGATCACTGTCATGTATCCTTTGCATCTCATGTCAGCATCCATTTTATTTCTCAGGCTGTTTATCATGAGCCAAGGTGCAAACGTACTGTGAATCATGCAGTTCTGGTGGTTGGGTATGGATTTGAGGGAAATGAAACAGATCACTAAAAACTACTGGCTGGTCAAGAACGGTTAAACTGACAAAATCTTTGTATTTAAATTCCAAAGGGCTAGAGACATGGTTTACTGGTTAAGGAATGGATAAACTAACAGGGGATTCATGAAGAAATTAAATGTTGCAGTTAATATTTTGATACAGAGCCTAGAAAATTTGGACCCATTTAAATTGAACATAGTTTATTTCTTTTTTTCTTGTATACGTGTATGGGTCTATTTACCTATCTGCATGGCTGTGTGCACATGTGTGTGTGTGCAAGTGCCTCTGCATAGAGCTCTGATTTTAACATCAGTTGTTTCTCAATTCACTATAAAACTTCCATATTGAGACAGTGTTTCTGACTGATCTAGGAATTATTCTTTACTCTAGCTAGACAGCTTGCTACATGTATATCCCTGTGTTCATGTCCCAAAAAACTTTTTATTACAGGCACACTACAATGTCAATCTGGTTTTCAAATGGCCCTTGGTGTTGATCTCCACTCAATAAACACTGAGCTACACAATAACTCTAACACACTAACAATATACTATTTGAGAAATTTTCGTTCTTACTCTGGTTTCTAGGATATCAGTGTCATGTCAGTGCCATTCACTTTTGTCATGCATAAAACATGTTTTAGTTCTGATGCACATATGCCAAGAAATTTTCATTCTCTGCTGTAGTTTTCACCATCCTATTTGAGGCACCATCTCTGATACTCAGGAGTAGACCTTTTGCTTTCTCTGATACTTCTGTTATGGTGGTCTATTACCAGTTATTGTAATATATCTATTGTGTTATTATTTCTTACTAAATGGAAATAATTATTTCTTTCAGCTGGGGTAAACGATGGGGGATTGGGTGGATATATCAAGATTGCCAAAGACAGGAACAACCACTGTGGAATTGCTTTCATTTGCCCAATATCCTATTGTGTGAGCAACATAAGGGTCACAAGAAAGCACGTGGCATGAGACTCCATTTTCCAGAGGATTACCAAACCATTTCAATGAATAGCCTTTGATGAATACTTGAGTCCTATAAAATACCTTAGACATGAGCTCGGTAATTTTGGCTCTCATTAATGAATGAATGGTCATGTCTCCTAAAATAACTTTTTTTTCAGTTTTTACTGCTGTGTGCAAATAAAATCCTTTAAAAATGGAAAAAAAAAATAAGTGTAATTTCTACCTTCTCTATATATTCTTGCAGTTACTTTTTGTAGTAAGAAATGTAATTCATCTTGAAGTTAGGATTAAGTATTGGTCTGGTATTCAGCGAGCAAGTGTGGGTAGATCCTCTGTGAAGGATGTTAATCTATAATTGGCTGTTGTTTGATTACAAACTTCTATATATCCACCAGAAACCCTTCTATGAAAGACTATATGATAGTTCTGAATTGGACATTTTTATCTAACACAAATGCACCCACAATCAACTAATAACACCTCTACACAATGAGAAGTCACCTTGTGTCACTGCTTTATGTTGGGATGTGGCTCTCCTTTCCCCATGACCTCAATCATGCATCAAAAAGTGCAGCAAACCTGCTACAGTAGGTTCTGCTAAATGAAATACAACAGAAAGCCATAGACAAAGATTTTAAAATAGCCTCTATACATGTAATAGAGCTCCTTATAGGAGAAATGACAGAATTAATCAAAACAGAAAAGCAAGAAAATTAATAAAACAGTTTAACTCCCTAAGAGTAAATAAAATCAATAAAGAATTATCAAACTAAAGAAATTCTAGAAATAAAAAGTTTGTATTTGAACATGAACCTCAAAGGAAATCTCAACAATATTAGATTAAGGGAGGGAAGAAAAGATCTTTTTTAGTAAATTACTTTATTTGCTTACCCGTTCCAAAAGTTCCCCCTCCCCCCCATGATCCCCTCCCTGAGTTCTTCACACACCCATCCCTACATACTCCTGCCTCTTAGAGATGCTCTCCTCTACCACCTCACCTCCACCATCATTCCTCTTTCTTGGGGCATCAAGCTTCCATGATTTTTAAGAGTGTTCTCTCACATACAAGGCAACCCTTTCCTACACATGTACCCAGGCCACAAACCAGCCCATGTATGCTCCTTTTTTGGCTTAATCTCTGAGAGTTCTGAGGGGGAGGTGAGGGTTAGTTGACACTGTTGGTCTTCCTATGGGATTGCAATCCCCTTAAGCTCCTTCAGTCATTCCTCTAACTCTTCCATAATGGTCCACTGACCTCAATCCAATGGTTGGCTGAAATTATCTGCATTTGTCCCTGTCAGTTGCTGGTAGAGCCTCTCAGATGTCACCCATACCAAGTTCCTGTCTGCATGAACAATATGGCCTCAGTAATAGTGTCAGGATTTGGTGTGTGTGCATGAGAATGATCCTAACTTGTGCTGGTCACTTGGTGGCTTGTCTTTCAGTCTCTATTCCATTTTTGTCCCTGAATTTCCTTTAGACAGGAAAAATTCCTGTGTGAAAGTTTTTGGAAGATGAGTGGGTAGGCCCCATGCCTCAAATTGGAGCCATGTCTATCTACTTCTCTTGTGTGTTACATCTCCCCAGTGTTGGGAATATCATCCCTCATTGAGTCCTAGGTCAGCCTCTCACATACCAGCTTTCTGGGACTGACTAATGGTTTTTCCTGACCCATAACCCACACTTTCAGGCACTCTGGGAATCCCTGTTTTCTCTCCTGGGACCTAATTTGCTATGATCGGCCAGAGAGTGGCACTATTAGAAGGTGAGGGTCCAGTTGGAGTAGGTGTGGCTTTGTTGGAACCATGAACAAGTGAATATGAATAAAGAATGGATAAAGACAGAAATTTAACAGGGTATTAAAGACTTTCTAGAATTGAATGAAAAAGTATTACTCTAGCTATCCAGATTCTGGGAGAATTTTAAGACTGTTCAAATAGGAAAGATCATATCACTAAAGTGCTTTCACAAAGAATTGGAGAAACTTTATACTAATAAACTTCATAATGTAAGTGAAAGCATTAGAATAAAAGGAAAAACTCACACACAAAAATAGCAAAGAAAAAATGAAACTGAAGGTTGAAATCAGTAAAATGGAAATAATAAAAGAATAAAAAAATCAATGAAATAATGATCATTATTTGCAGATAATATGATAGCATAATTAAGTGACCCCCCAAAATTCCACCAGAGAACACCTAAACATGATAAACAACTTTAGCAAAGTGAACAGATATAAAATTAACTCGAACAAATCAGTGGACTTGCTCTACTCAAAGGATAAACAGGCAGAAAAACAAAGAGTAACAACTCCCTCCCCAATAAACACAAATAATATAAAATACCTTGGTGTGACTCTAACTAAACAAGTGAAATGATCTGTACGACAAGAACTTCAAGTCTAGATCTAGAAAGAACAATTTGTAAATTCATCTGGAATAACAAAAAATGCAAGACAGCGAAAACTATTCTCAACAATAAAAGAACTTCTGGCAGAAGAAGTTCCCTGAACTCAACCTCTACTACAGACCAATAGTGATACAAACTGTATCGTATTGGTACAGACAGGAAGGAAAAAAATGGAATAGATTTGAAGAC
Source organism: Tokudaia tokunoshimensis (assembly GCA_036184795.1). NCBI lineage: Eukaryota > Metazoa > Chordata > Mammalia > Rodentia > Muridae > Tokudaia > Tokudaia tokunoshimensis. The sequence continues at coordinate 3,947,877 of BTHU01000022.1, forward strand.
CAGAAATGAACCCACACACCTATGATCACTTGATTTTGACAAAGGAGCTAAAACCATCCAGTGGAAAAAAGACAGCATTTTCAATAAATGGGTGCTGTGTCAACTGGCAGTCAACATGTAGAAGAATGCAAATCGATCCATTCTTATACCCTTGTATAAAGATCAAGTCCAAGTGGATCAAGGACCTCCACATAAAATCAGATACACTGAAATTACTAGAAAAGAAAGCAGGGAAGATACTTGAGCACAAGGGCAAAGGAGAAAGATTCCTCAACAGAACAAAAATAGCTTATGCCATAAGATCAAGAATTGAAAAATGGGACCCTCATAAAATTACAAAGCGTCTGTAAGGTGAAGAACACAGTCAATAAGACAAAAAGAAAAACAACAGACTAGAAAGAGATCTTTTCCAATCCTACACCTGATAGAGGACTAATATCCATAATATATATCAAGAAGTTAGACAGAGAACCAAATAACCCTATTAAAAAATGGGGTACAGAGCTAAACAAAGAACTCCCAACTGAGGAATATTAAGTGATTTTCCTTAAAACTCCCTGCCAACTCAAAAACACAAAACAGAGCAAACAAAAAGACCATAGCATAGAAAACATCCTCATCATTTCTAGTGGTAGTATGAGCCTCAGATGACTGACTAGGGGTAGGCTAGGGTTGCAGCTCTAACGTCTTCGAGTCTAGTCCTCTCCATCAAGTCTCCAATTCTATCTCTTTCATAATGCTCAAGCTACTCTACTCCCGTTTGACCACCAGATGCTTGCACACTGTAGTAGCTTTGATGGAAGGCTGGCCATACAGCTGGCAGGCACCTGGGTCACTTTTTTTGACCATGCCACATGTGCCAATCACCAGAGGACAGACATCACCGTCCCACATGTCTCTGTCATCTTTCTCATCCCAATGCACTGCATGATTTTGGTTTGGAGGGTTGGGCTTGATTAGGTTGTTGGATGAGTTTGCTTTGGATTGGTTTGGTATGGTTGGGTTGGATTGGGATTGGGTGTGTTCTTATATAAAAGAGCTTTGCCTTCCAAACCAGGCACCAAGCTAGGATGCTCAAAGCACTGCCATGTGCTCTGCCCCAATTGATATAAGAACAACTGTGGGATGGTGGACTGTGTGAGAAAGCCTCAAAGACCCAGAAGGGACTGTGGGAGCTTCACCTACTCCTGACTCCAGGCGCATGTCATGTAGCCACAGAACCCCATAGAGAGAATTGTGGCCATCAGTCTCTTAAGGATAGCACACACAAGTCCCTCCTCATATAGATGAGGTCTCTTAGGCCAAGCCAATAGGAAGCACCTGCTGTCAGAACCAACTCACACCAAAACTTTGTCTAAGATTCTATCCAAATGGAATAAAGGTGTGTGAGAATTACTCCATTGTCTAAGAGCAACTGTCACAAGAACTGTAACACTGCCTGGGAAGAGAATGCCCTCATGAAGCTTTCACCACCAGAAGTTCCCCTGCATTAAGCTTCTTACTAGTCAGCCCTCCATGGATTCCAATAGGCTCAATTTGGCTCACTACAGCAAGTGCAGCAACTCAGAGCAACAGCTGTTGATGGGGCAGCAGTACCAGAGCAGCAGTGGCAGCTGTGGTGGCAGCAGCAGCAGCTAAGGCAGTGGAGGCACTCTTCCTCCCTGCTTGTGCCCCTTTCTCCTTCACTTGAACCTTCCACCAGACTGGGGCAAGATCTCTGCAGATAGCCTCAGTTACGTGGACCAACAAACAATATCACCAACGAGAAATCCCATTGTCCTTTGCTATGGAAATATTTTCGTTTTTAATTTTATCATAGTATAATTTTATAGTAATCACATAGAAGCCTGTTTATTTTTAGAAACAGACAGAAAGTGGTGGATCCAGATTGCAAGAGATATAGCAAGGAAATGGGAGAAGAAGAGGGAAGGGTATCCATAATTAAGATATTTTGTATGAAAACAAAATGTATTTTCTTTTTTATTTTCTATATTCTTTATTTATGTTCCAAATGATTTCCCCTTTCCTGGTTCCCCCCTCCCCCAACGTCCCATTAGCCCTCTTCCCTCCCCCTGCTCCCCAGTTAACCCCCTCTCACTTCTCTGGGCCCTATTCCCCTACACTGCTACATCCAGTCTTTCCAGGACCAGGGGCCTCTCCTCCCTTCTTCTTGAGAGTCAATTTGATACTTAAATTGTGTCTTGAGTATTCCAAGACTCTGGGCTAATATCCACTTATCAGTGAATGCATAGCATGTGTGATCTTTTGTGATTGGGTTACTTCACTAAGGGTAATATTTTCCAGTTCTTACCATTTGCCTAAGAATTTCATGAATTCATTGTTTTTAATTGCTGAGTAGTATTCCATTGTGTAAACATACCACATATTCTGTATCCATTCCTCTGTTGAGGGATATCTGGGTTCTTTCCAGCTTCTGACTATTAAAAATAAAGCTGCTATGAATATAGTGGAGCATGTGTCCTTATTGCATACCGGGGAGTCCTCTGGGTGTGTGCAGAGGAGTGGTAGAACAGGGTCCTGAAGGAGTGTCATGCCCAGTTTTCTAATGAACCACCAGAATGATTTCCAGAGTGGTTGTACCAGCTTGCAATCCCCCCAGCAGTGGAGGAGTGTTCCTCTTTCTCCACATCCTCACCAACACCTGCTGTCTCTTGAGTTTTGGATCTTAGCCATTGTGACTGGTATGAGGTGAAATCTCAGGATTATTTTGATTTGCAGTTCCCTAATTAATAAGGATGTTGAACATTTCTTTAGGTGCTTCTCAGCCATTAGATATTCTTCAGGTGAAAATTCTTTGTTTAGTTCTGTACCCCATTTTTTAATAGGGTTATTTGTCTCTCTGGAATCTAACTTCTTTAGTTCTTTGTATATATTAGATATTAACCCTCTGTCGAAAGTTGGGTTGGTAAAGAACTTTTCCCAATTTATTGGCTACCATTTTGTCCTTTGGACAGTGTCCTTTGCCTTACAGAAACTTTGTGATTTTATGAGGTCCCATTTGTCAATTCTTGATCTTAGAGCATAAGCGATTGGTGTTCTGTTCAGGAAAATTTCCCCTGTGTCCATGTGCTCAAGGCTCTTCCCAGTTCCGTTTCTATTAGTTTCAGTGTGTCTGGTTTTATGTGGAGGTCCGTGATCCACTTGGAATTGAGCTTAGTACAAGGAGATAAGAATGGATTGATTTGCATTCTTCTGCATACTGAACTCCAGATGAAAGAGCACCATTTGTTGAAAAGGTTCCCTTTTTGCCACTGGATGGTTTTAGCTGCTTTATCAAAGATCAAGTGACCATAGGATTGTGGGTTCATTTCTGGGTCTTCAATTCTATTCTATTGATCTACATGCCTGTCACTGTACCAATACCATGCAGTTTTTAACATTATTGCTCTGTACTGTTTGAGGTCCAGGATACTGATTTCCCCAGAAGTTCTTTTACTGTTGAGAATAGTTTTAGCTATACTTGGTTTTCAGTTGTTCCAGATGAATTTGAGAATTGCTCTCTCTATCTCTAGGGAAAATAGAGTTGGAATTTTGATGGGGATTGCATGGAATTTGTATATTGCTTTTGGCAAGATGGCCATTTATACTTTATTAATGCTGCCAATCCATGAGAATGGATGAATTCTCCATTTTCTGAGGTCTTCTTCAATTTCCTTCTTCAGAGACTTGAAGTTTTTGTCATAGAGATCTTTCACTTGTTTGGTTAGAGTCACACCAAGATACTTTATATTGTTTGTGGCTATTATGAAAGGTATCATTTCCCTAATTTCTTTCTCAGTCTGCTTATCCTTTGAGTATAGGGAGGCTACTGATTTGCTTGAGTTATTATATATAGGGCCACTTTGCTGAAGTTGTTTATCAGCTGTAGGAGTTCTATGGTGGAGTTCTTTGGGTCACTTAAGTATACTAACATATCATCTGCAAATAGTGATAGTTTGAATTCTTCCTTTCCAATTTTTTATCGCTTTGACCTCCTTATGTTGTCTAATTGCTCTAGCTAGAACTTCAAGCACTATATCGGATAGATATGGAGAGAGAGTGCAGCCTTGTCTAGTCCCTGATTTTAGTGGGATTGCTTCAAATTTCTCTCCATTTAGTTTGATGTTGGCTACCGGTTTGCTGTAAATTGTTTTACTATGTTTAGATATGGGCCTTGAATTCCTGATGTTTCCAGGACTTTTAGCATGAAAGGATGCTGAATTTTGTCAAATGTTTTTCCAGCATCTAATGAAATGACCGTGTGATTTTTTTCCTTTGAGGTTGTTTATGTAGTGCATTACATTGATGGACATCCTTATATTGAACCATCCCTGCATCCCTGGGATAAAGCCTACTTGATCGTGGTGAATGATCGTTTTGATGTGTTCTTGGATTCGCTTGGCAAGAATTTTATAGAGTATTTTTGCATCGATATTCATAAGAGAAATTGGTCTGAAATTCTCTTTCTTTGTTGGATCTTTGTGTGATTTTGGTATCAGCGTAATTGTGGCTTCATAGAACGAGTTGAGTAGTGTTCCTTCTGTTTCTATTTTGTGGAATAGTTTGAAGAGTACTGGTGTTAGGTCTTCTTTGAAGGTCTGATAGAATTCTGCAGTAAAACCATCTGGACCTGTGCTTTTTTTGGTTGGAAGAGTTCCAATGGCCACTTTTATTTCTATTGGGGTTATGGGAATGTTTATATGGTCTATTTGATCCTGATTTAATTTTGGTATTTTGTATCTGCTACGAAATTGTCCATTTCCTCCAGATTTTCCAGTTGTGTTGAATACAGGCTTTTGTATTAGGATCTGATGATTTTTTTGAATTTCTGCAGTTTCTGTTGTTATATCTCCCTTTTCATTTCTGAATTTTTTAGTTTGGATACTGTCTCTGTGCCCTCTTGTTAGTCTGGCTAATGGTTTATCTATCTTTTTGATTTTCTCAAAGAACCAACTCCTAGATTTGTTGATTATTTGTATTGTTCTATTTGTTTCTACTTGATTGATTTCATCCATGAGTTTGATGATTTCCTGCCTTCTACTCCTCTTGGGAGTATTTGATTCCTCTTGTTCCAGGGCTTTCATGTATGCCATTAAGCTGCTAGTGTATGCTAGCTCCAGATTCTTTTTGAAGGCACTCAGGGCTATGAGTTTTCCTCTTAGCACCGCTTTCATTGTGTCCCATAAATTAGGGTATGTTGTGCTTTCATTTTCTTTAAATTTTAGAAAGTCTTTGATTTCCTTATTTCTTCCTTGACCAAGGTATCCTTGAGTAGAGCATTGTTCAGCTTCCATGTATATGTGGGCTTTCTGTTGTTTTTGTTTTCATTGAAGACCACTCTTATTCCATAGTGATCTGATAGGAGGCATGGGATTAGTTTGTTCTTCTTATATCTGTTGAGGACTGTTTTGTGACCAGTCATATGGTCAATTTTGGAGAAGGTATTATGAGGTGCTGAGAAGAAGGTATACTCTTTTGCTTGAGGATGAAATGTTTTATAAATATATAACATATATATAAAACTATATACATATGTTAAATCCATTTGTTCCAAAGCTTCAATTAGTTTTATTTTGTCCCTGTTTAGTTTCTGCCATCCTGATCGGTCCATTGCTGAGAGTGGAGTGTTGAAGACACTGACAATTATTGTGTGAGGTGCAATGTGTGCTTTGAGCTTTAGTAAAGTTTCTTTTACAGATGAGGGTGCTCTTGTATTTGGAGCATAGATGTTCAGAATTTGGAGTTCTCTTGGTGGATTTTTCCTCTGACCAGTATGTAGTGTCCTTCTGTGTCTTTTTTGATGACTTTAGGTTGAAAGTCAATTTTATCTGATATTAGGATTGCTACTCCTGGGACCATTTTCCTGTAAGATTATTTTCCAGCCTTTTACTCTGAGGTAGTGTTTGTATTTGACACTGAGGTGTGTTTCCTGCATGCAGAAAAATGCTGGGTCCTGTTTACATATCCAGTCTGTTAGTCTATGTCTTTTTATTGGAGAATTGAGACCATTGATATTAAGAGAGATTAAGGAATAGTGATTATTGCTTCCTGCTATTCTTGACGCTATCTTTATGTTTGAGTGGTTATCTACTTTTGGGTTTGATGAAAGAAGGTTACTATCTCATTTTTTCCAAGGTGGCTTTTCCCTTCTTGTATTGGTGATTTCCATCTATTATCCTTTGCAGGGATGGGTTTGTGGAAGGATATTGTGTACATTTGGCTTTATCATGGAATATCTTGGTCTCTCCATCTATGGTAATTGAGAGTTTTGCTGGGTATAGTAGTTTGGGCTGTGTGTTCTCCTAGAGTCTGTATGGGATCTGCCCAGGATCTTCTAGCTTTCATGGGATCTGCCCAGGATCTTCGAGCTTTCATAGTCTCTGTTGAAAAGTCTAACGTAATTTTGTTAGGTCTTCCTTTATATGTTACTTGGCCTTTTTCTCTTACTGCTTTTAATATTCTTCCTTTGTTTAGTACACTTGGTGTTTTGATTATTATGCGACAGGTGGTATTTCTTTTCTGGTCCAGTCTGTTTGGAGTTCTGTAGACTTCTTGTATGTTCATGGGCATCTCTTTCTGTAGGTTAGGGAAGTTTTATTCCATAATTTTGTTGAAGATATTTACTGGCCCTTTAAGTTGAAAATCTTCACTCTCATCTATAATCCTTTGATTTGGTCGTCTCCTTGTGTGCTGGATTTCCTGGATGTTTTGGGTTACAAGTTTTTTGCATTTTGCATTTTCTTTGGCTGTTGAATTGATATTTTCTATGATATCTTTGGCATCTGAGATTCTTTCTTCCATCACTTTCTTGTATTCTATTGTTGATGTTTCCATCTATGACCCCTGATTTCTTCCCAAGGTTTTCTATCTCCAAAGTTGTAGCCCTTTGTGATTTCTTAGTTGTGTCTACTTCCTTTTTTAGATCCTGGATGGTTTTGCTCAGTTCCTTCACTTGTTTCTCTGTGTTGTCCTGTAATTCATTAAGATATTTTTGTGTTTCCTCTTCCAGGATTTCTGCCTGTTGACCCATGTTCTCCTGTATTTCTTTCTTTTTTTTTTTTTTTTTTGGTTTTTTGAGACAGGGTTTCTCTGTATAGCCCTAGCTGTCCTGGAACTCACTGTGTAGACCAGGCTGGCCTCGAACTCAGAAATCCACCTGCCTCTGCCTCCCAAGTGCTGGGATTAAAGGCGTGCGCCACCACCGCCTGGCTTCTCCTGTATTTCTTGAAGTGATTTTTGTGTTTCCTCTTTATGGGCTTCTATCTGTTGACCCAAATTCTCCTGAATTTCTTTAAGTGTTTTATTTTTGTTTCTTTTGTAAGGACTTCTACTTGTTGATTCATTTTCTCTTGTACTTCTTTAAGAGACTTATTTATGTCCTTCTTGAAATCCTCTAATAGCATCATGAGAAGTGATTGTAAATCCAGATCTTGCCTTTCTGGTGTGTTGGGTTATCCAGGACTTGCTGCTATCGGAGAGTTAGGTTCGGATGGTACGATATTGCCTTGATTTCTGTTAGTAACATTCCTACATTTGCCTTTTGCCATCTGGTTATCTCTGGTGTTAGTTGGTCCTGCTGTCACTGGCTGGTGCTTGAACCTCCTGTAAGCCTGCAAGGCTATTTCCACACCCCTGGATGACTGGGTTTCCCCTGGTACAGATTGCTGAGGGGCTGCCCTGCTCCTGGGTGCCATTGAAGCCCTGGTGTGCCTTGCCCCAAGTTATGTTATACTTGGGATATTTCTGTGTACCTGGATTCCCTGTCTGGTCTATCACTGGAGCAAAGGTGGTTGAGGCTGCTGCACTCCCTCCAGGCGCAGGTCACTCTGTAGAGCAGATGTCCCACAGCAGAGCTGGTGCACAGATGACCACAGAGCTGCCCAGCTCTTGGGTGTAGGCAGCACCCTAGCTGGCTGTGTCCCAAGGGATGTTATACTTGGGAAATCTCTGTGTACCTGAAGTCTCTGTCTGGTCTATCACCAGAGCAAAGGTGGCAGAGGCTGCTGTCTCCCTCCAGGCTCGGGTCACTCTGCAGGGCAGATGTCCCACAGCAGACCTGGCACACAGATGACCATAAAGCTGCCAAGCTCTAGGGCACAGGCAGCACCGTGTCTGGCTGTGTCCCAAGCAATGTTATGCTCCGAAATCTCTGTGCACCTGAGTTCCTCTCTGCTTTGTCGCCAGAGCAAAGATGGAGGAGGAAAGTGTATTTTCAATAAAAGAAAGATAATATTAACCAAAATGTGAATAAAACCTCTATATCACTATAACACAAAATAAGAAATGGCTATTTAGTAAACCACAACAGCAGCAATACTTAGAGACCTAGCTCCCTAAGATATAGGAATTCTAAAAATTATCAATAAAATACTGGGAAACATTATTCAGATACATACCAAAAAGGTCATTCATTGTGACCAAGTTTTCTTCATTCCAGAGATCTAGAGGGAGACCAACATATGTAAATACTAGTAAGCTCACATATTGATTCAAGATAGAATTTACAACATTTCACTTTGTCAAAACCCAACATCATTTTATAATAAAGGAGTAGTAGTGGTGCAAAATCAACAAAGGCTGTGTACAATTTGCTTATGATCAACGCCATGCTAAGTGGGGAAATACTTACAGAAGTCTCTCAAACATCAGGAAGAAGACACCTTTTCAATATAGTGCTAAAGTCTGAGATAGAGCAGTAAGACAAGAGGAGAAAATAGAAAGTTAAAGAAGTCCTTGTAGTAACCAATATTAGTATATAAAAAACAGACTCCAACAATTGCACATAATTTCTTGGAGCTCATGTATAGCTGCTTGAATTCTGAGTACCTGCTGAACAGAGAACAGGCTTATTTTGCTGAGATTAGGCAGACCACAAAGAGCAGGAATAAAATAGGAATGGAGGAGTAGTTAAATTTAAGTCAGTGCTTGCTTTCTGTCCCATGCTGGTGGCTGACCCACACGAGCCAGTCACCACTGCCCAGCTGTGCTGCTGCCTCAGACACAAGCATAGGTTAAAAATTATGAGAAAGAAACCCAAGGTGATGTCCTCTTTCATGTAGTGACCAGTCATGCCTGTAATGTAATCCCACTTTAGGATTAGTGTCGAAGCTGACGTAGCTGAAGTCCATTTTACAGATAAAGAATTGGGGCCATGTGAGTATCCTTGAATGGCCTTGTAGTAACTGATTACACTGAAGGCAATTTCCTAAAGTTTTTTATCAATATACTAGGATCCTGCCCCACTCGTTCTGTATGTCTGACTGTTCTAGAATCAGATCCACATGGCTGTGACATGCTGGACCTTTAAAGGTACAAACAATAAAAAAAGGTTTCATGCTAGATCCTTAGAATGCTTGTAGCTGGTCCACGTGCTAGGACAAATTCTTTACTAATAACCAGTCATGTGCTAGCAATATATGTGTTTTAACCTGTATACTGTTGCCTATGAGTAATTTTCCATAATCTTAAATAAAGGCTTTTCCTGTGTCAAAAAAAGTTAATGCTTCACAAGCAACCAGATTCTTGGAATGTGGGAATTATGTGATAGCTGAGAATGGCACTCATGCATAAATCAGCCTAAAATTAGGCTCATACAGAAAATAGAAGGGAATTTACTTGAAGTTATATACATGGAAAAGGATGTTAATCCAAGTTATATAAAGAGAAAGGTAATATAATTATTTAGCCACAGCTACTAATCTCCTTAAAAGGGAGGAATAAAGAAAAATTGCATTGTTTAAGGATAGAAGGGAGAAAGAGTGGTAATTGTTTAAGTGTTTTTAGGTGTACAATGAAAAATAAAGAAATTCAAGTCTTTGATCTCAAATGTAGTAAACAAAGGCATGGAAATAGAAAAACACCCTATCTCAGAAAACAATATTAAATGTTTTAAGTGATTTTAAAGAGATGTTAATCTCCTTAGAATAGAGAGCTAAAGGGATATGGCATTGTTTTAAGGATAAAAGGGAGAAATGGCAGTAATTGTTTAAGTGTTTTTAAGTATACATGGAAGAATAGAGAAAGCCAGGCCTTTGGTCTCAGCTGTAGAAAACAAAGTACAGAGATAGAGAGAAACTGTATCTCAACAGATAGTAATAGTTTAAAATTGCTTTAATTTCTTTAAGTTGTTTTAATTATCAAAACGAAGAAGTTATAATTTTTGGTAGCATTAATAATATTACTCGGCTTCTGGGACAGAGGTCAGAGTAGAACAGGCCCTAAGAAAAAAAAAGGCTGTAAAATTAAACCAATTGATTTCCAGTTGCCAGACCAAGATCATGCTATTTTAGGAGAGAGGCTCTGTATTTGTGTTAACAGAAAGGGAGAAAAGGCTTTGAACCCCTTCCCAAGTAATAAAGATCATATATGCAAACCACAAGAATATCTTGGCTACATACAGGAAAGAACGCTTCAAGAAAACCAAACAGGACAGGTAACATAAACTGCTGATCCTTCCATATGGGAACAGCCCTGAACCTGGCTTCAATATAAAAATGTCTTTAGACAAAAAGTTCAGCTAAAGTTAGTCAATAAATATTGTTGGTTATAGAATCCTTAAAATTTGTCATGTCATACTTCACATGGCAAGAATGAAGATTTATTACCATTGGTTATTGATCAAACTAATTCATAAAAAAGAAATTTGACTTTCACCTGTTCAAATGAGGAGCAAAAAGTCATCCTTAAATGATCTGTACACCTTGCACAATTCATACAAATATCTTTATGGTACACAAATTTGGTTCTTAAGATTAATATATTGAAGAATAAAGCACAAAGTTGCAGCTCAGACAAAATCCAGCTTTGGGAGATGTTAAATGACCTGCTGTTCGAGCACCCTGCCTCACCTGATGCTGTTTCCAAAGATTTGCTCCCAGGACATCTTCAGGAATAGCTGTTGATTCCTGATAACCTCTATTCATCCAGCCTTTCAGATGGTTCCAATCAGGACTTCAATTTAGCCTTGAAATTTCCAAGTATATAGAGAATGGATAACAAATGCTAAAGCTAGCTTTCTTAAGTATAACCATTTTTTCTAATTTTCCTACCACTCCACACTCCTTAAATATATTCATCATACCAATTCAGCAGGAAGAAGCTGTACATAGTTTTCATCACAATTCCTTGGGTTTGGATATGTGGTTATTGTTATTTTATAAATTACAGATATGTTATCATTTTGAGGGATAATTCAGAAATGGTCATAATTTGGGACAAGGAAGAAAGTAAACAGTGCACTTAATCATGGGGATTTATCATTCATTTCCTCTTCTCTATCCTTTCCTTCTTAGGTAAAGGAAAGAGGGTTGAGAAGATAAAAGGGAATAGAGTAATATTATAAGAAATTAAATGTATGGCAATGGATTACTAAATTTATTCTTAAACAAAACATTTTACAGCCATAATCTTACATTGGTACAAATCTCTACATTTTTATGAAGAATTGAAGTTATATTTTAATATTTTTATCCAGAAAAAGTAAACAGAAAAATGCTGGAACTGACATCATAAACCTTAAAGACCAAAAAGACATTTACAGATAAACTTGACCGAAACATAAAATAATATACCTTCTTCTCAGCAGCTCATGTAACCTTCTCCAAAATGAATCATATATATTCAAAGCAAGTCTCAACAGATAAAAGCAAACTGATATAAACATCCTGTATCCTATGTTACCACCAGGGATTAGAGCTGGAATTCATCAACAACAGAAACAACAAAAAGAATGTAAATTCATTGAAACCAAACAAGTCACTCTGATTCTAACCATATATTTTACAGTAGATAATTCTTAGCACAATGGTCTCAATTGGCCAACTTGCATCACAGATTAACAGAATGGATCCAAAAAACAGGATCCAATCTTTGGCTGAATACAAGAAATACACCTTCACATTAAGGGTAGCTATCAGAAAATGATTAAAGGATGAAAAAATATATTCCAATACAATGAACCTAAGAAGTACGTTGGTACAGCTGTTTAATATCTGACAAAATAGACTTTAAGCCAAAACTAATTGAAGAGAAAGAGAAGGACACTACATATCCATCAAAGAAAAACTACATCAAGAGATTATTACAATATGTAATTGAGAATAATGGCAGCCAAGGTAAAAACAACAACAAAAAACATAAAATTAAGTAAAATGCAACAATTACAGCTTAAATCACTTACTGCCACTTATAAACTGATAGTGGGTGACTTCAATGCCCTATATTGCCAATACACATTTTTATCCCGAAAAAGTAAACAGAAAAATGCTGGAACTGACATCATAAACCTTAAAAAACAAAAAGACATTTACAGATAAACTTGACCCAACATAAAATAATACACCTTCTTCTCAGCAGCTCATGTAACATTCTCCAAAATGAATCATACATATTCAAAGCAAGTCTCAACAGATAAAAGCAAACTGAAATAAACATCCTGTATCCTATGTTACCAACAGGGATTAGAGCTGGAATTCATCAACAACAGAAACAACAAAAAGAATATAAACTGGCATTGTGGGGCAAGGCTGGAGTCCCTGAAAAGTGCCTACAAGAAGCTAGTGATGGCAGTTCATTCCAGTAACAGCAAAGGATCCCAGCAATTTTTGACATGCCAGTACTATGCAATGACCACCAAGAACAACAATTCCAGCCTTGGGTTGGCTCTGGCCTAGACAACAACCTGTGTGTGCTGAAGAGAGCAGAGTCTGAGAAGTCACCCAAAATGCTTAGAGAATGCTAGAAGATAATAGGACATAGAGTCATTTTCATTTGAGAAGTCCAGATTTGCTTTAAAATTGACTATACCCTGGTTCTTCCCTCTTGAAATGAGAAAGTATTTGATTTTTTTATTTTACAACAGATCATACTTGAGAGAATTTAAATATTTTCATGAAAATGTTTTTAAAATTCTAAATTATAATTACTTCAATTTTTTTAAAAAATATAGGAATTTCAAATTTTAGAATGGTAATATTAATGCCTGACATAGAAAAGAAAAGAAAAAAGAAAAGAAAAGAAAAGAAAAAAAAGAAAGGTCATAGCTTAACAATGATATTATTGTCAAGGTAAAATGGAAGGTCTGCTGTGTATTTTTTTCCATCTCTGAGTTAGCACGCTTGCATCACAGTATCTGGCTCTTGAATGTTCATTGGATGAACTGAACATTTGAGGTTTTATTTTAAAAACAACACCTACATTAAAATTTATGGTCCTCTTTGTATTGCTTTTTGTCTATAGCAAATGGTACATAGACTTCCAGTTTTATTCTTTTAGCTGAACCCATCTCAGGTTTATACTTCTACCTTTCCTCTCATGAAATTTCACATATCTCCATTTTAACTCTTCCAGGCTCACCATCTTTCCCTTAATGCCTGTCTTTAAGACATCTCCATATCTACTTCCACATCCTAAGGTTATACTTACAAGACCGCCTATTACTTTCTGTTTTTCTCTCAAACACTCTAATGAATATATTCTTGATAGGGTCACTGAAAGAATCCTAAAGGTAGAGTAGATAGAAAAAGGTCAACTAAGGATGCCTATATTCTAACACCAACGTCACAAACACTAACAAAATGCAGCCCAACATGACAAAGTGGGATTTTGAGACATGTATATTCAGGTATCAGGATAGATCCAAATTACTGAGTGGTCTCATCAAGTCACACAGTGAGTTAAAGAGGGGGAATAAAGCCCCGGGTCAGAGAGACATGATAATAAGGGAATGCAATTAGCTTCTCGGAGCAGGAAAAAGGAATTTCCCCTTGAGAGCCTCCAAAAGGAAACATTAAAATTTAAGATTATATAATGCTGTGATATATATGCATATATATATATATATATATATATATATATATATATATATATATATATATATTTCTCCATATTTTGATTTGGTACAAGGCACTATCACTGAACTTCCCTAGAAGGAAACCTGAAAATGTTTTCTATCCCATTTTCTTCCTAAACAACTTTTTGCATGCATGATGTAGTCCCAAGAATTAGCTCCATTGTCACCACATGGAAGGTTGCAACTGGGTCCTGCAGAAGTTACTTCCTCAGTTTCTTGACTGATTTCTCCATAACATCAAGTTTCAGTCTGGAAGGGTTATTTCTGCAAATCTAAATTAGAGTCCATGTCACCTTACCAGCAACACTCGCAACACTGTCTCTCACTCCCAGATCCATGTTTCAAAGACTGTGTTCTTTGATTGTATTCTAGATTGAGTATTTTCTTGTATATGGTATCCTTGTTTTCATACAAGATTATGATCTGTTTTTGGCACATTGCTTCCCAAGCTCTCCAGTCCTTTAATGCACTCTTTCTCTCTCACATTAATCCCCTTCCTTTCTCTAAATAGTTTTGTTTTACTTTCATGTTATATATACATGCATGATTAGAAAAAAATTTTTACATGTATTCATCTATTTATATAGATATGTTATATATACATATATGATTACATCTTTATTGTATGTGTGTGTAAATATATATGAATGTATATGTGTGTGTGTGGGTGTGTGTATATATTTGTGAGAATGTATATACATACCACTGGGCACACATGAAGGTCAGAGGACAACTTTCACGAGTTGGTTCCTTCCTCCCACCATGTGGGTCCTCAGGATCAAACTCAGGTCTTTGGACTTGCCAGGAAATTTCTTTATCGACAGAGCCTTTTGGACAGCACCACATATGGTTTTATGTATCTACATAATGTCAAGGGTGCACAAATGAGAGAATGCCTGTGATATTTTCTTTTCAGAGACTGACTTAATATGATTATCTGCAGTTGTACCCACTTTCCTGTGGCAAAGAAAAATTTCACTGGGTATAAATCCCACATTATATTTGTCTATTCATTTGTGATGGGTCACTTAGGATTATTCCTTTAAATAGTTATTGTAAAATATGCTTCAATAAATATTGATATAAAGGCAAAAAACAAAAAGGAATATGTATAACTTTGGGAGACTGAGAAAATATAGTATCAAAAAATCATAAGCATAGTGGCAGAAGAATCCAAAGTAAATAAAATAAACCAGTTTCTCAACTGGAGACTTCAAAAAACAACAACAAAAAAAACATTGCACATCATTTTATATTTAAAACAGTAGATATGCAAAACAAAGAAAAGACATTGAAAGCTACAAAAGAAAACCCACGAATTACAAATAATAGCAAACCCATCAGCATAGCAGCTGAATTCTCAGTGGAAACTTCACAAGTCAGAATGGGCTAAGCAATGTTTCCCAAGTTTCAAGAGGAAACCAATGCCAACTGAGACTATCTCCCCCCCACAAAAAAACCTATCTGACAGAGATGAAGTAGAAAGGAACTTTCCTTGTTACAAGCTATCAGAATTATCATTGCCAAATCAGTTATGATGGCTAATATTAGTTGTCAATTGGACATACATTGGAACAAGAAACACATTTGAAATTGCTTCAATCTGAATAGCCTATCACCATGCCTTTTGGGCATTTTTTGGACTATTAATTTACATAGAAGAACCAAGGTCACTAGAAGGAAGACCATCCTACAAAGGTGGGCCTGAGCTTTATAATAAAGGTGGCTGAGCATGAATCCGAGGTAATATCAGTATTGGGCATTTGGAAAAAGCTACTAATTCTGACCCATGCTTTGAGTTCCAGGCTTTGGCTTTCCTCTATGATTGACTGAATATTGTAAAATAAACCCTTTTACTCCCAATATTTCTCTCATCTATGATATCTAGTCTATCTATCCATAGACATCAAAGTAGAAGAAAAAATAGTATTGGGAAAATTGGGTGTTGCTGTATCAGACCTGAATTGTTGTTTTTGGGGGAGGATTGTGGTGACACTTGGAAGTGTGGGCTATAAAGGTCCTGTGTACCCTGAGCTTCTTATGGTTTTCAATCGATTATGGGGAAGTCTAGAAGTATGAAAGCATGTGGCCCACTCTTATAAACCTCATAACTTTTGTCTGTATGTGAGCCAATGAGTGAAAAAATGATTGAGGAGTATGAAGGGTGTGTCTGGGGAAAAGCACACATTGTCCTAGCATGACTGGTTATTATGGTTCCATAAGGTTAAGGAATGTAGCTTAAATCTATCTGGGGTAACATAGGAAATATATCATCTGACTAGAAATTCTGTAGCTCATATGAGAAAGAAGTTTGTCATCAGGCAGCTCTGGAAGAAGTAGACCTCAGAAGCAAGTTTCAGGCAAGCCAAAAAATAGGTCAGATACGAACCTGGCTGAGGATATATTTTGATATGCTAAGAGATAATTCTAAGGTGGTAATGCTGTTGTAGTAAACCAACCTCTAACTGTGAGTTAGTTCAAAGCTACTGCCCAATGAAAGGATTTAGCTATAATAACAACAAAATGAAATCCTGGGGCCAGTCTGTGGAATCACACTGCTGTGACCCCATGACATGAATTCTCTACCATGTATAATGACACCCATCTGCAGAAGTAATGGAATCTACTTGTATGACCACTGAAATTTCAGCAGTGCCACTGGGACCACACAGACTGCCTTGCAGCCAGGACTTGTTCCAGTTGGAACTCCATCAATAACATCCTCTCACCTGGCCATAAACAAAGGACTTTCACAGCAGATAGAGATCAGGCTTCCAATGTAGAACTATGCAGGAGCATATCTGTTCAACTCTTCCCTCTTGGTGAGATTTGTTCAACATTAGTTGAATATTAGTTCAATATTAGTCTGACAATATAGGCAACGTTAGTGTAAGTAAAGTATGTATGTTTTTAAGGAAAATCTAGTGAGGCCATCCTAAATGCCTATTAAATTTCAGCTCATATTCCCAAGCAAACTCAAATAACGAAAGGATAATTTTGGTACTGGAGCATCACCATGGTGCCAAGGAATTCTTGTAAGTCCTTAAAGTTAAAGTGCCTCCTTTCATTCAGGGAATCAGAGGAGCAGTGGGGCATCCAAGGCCATGAGTTGCCTATGACACCTGGTCTTTATTTTAGAATGTAGAGGACATTACTTCTTCTTTATTCACTAATAAGTATTATATTGAAGGCATATGTTTGCTGTGTAATTTTTCTCTGCTTGGCTTTGAGCAGGCAAAGGACATGTCAATTAGGAATACATAGAAATAAAAGAGTGTAAAGAAGGTAGAGACACTGGAGAGAAAGAACTATGTCCTTGTTTCTACGTGGCGGAACTTGGGTAGATAGGGTTCAGGCAGAGTGGAATATTTTGGCCTAAGGCTTCTCCTGTTGTAAAGCTTTTTCCTGATGATTGCATCAATCTCTTGGTGCTCAGAGAGTGTCTGACCCAAAGTCCAGAATCCTTGGTCTGTGGAACACAGTGTGATAATTCATCTGTTAAACCTTCCAAGCCAGAGTTCACTGCAATTGCCAGATTCAAAATCACACTGATACCTTCATGTTTTCTGACTATTTTCTTCCTATAGCTAAATTATGCTTGTAAAGGAGTATTTTAGCACTATATGTTATAGTTTGAACATTTGGAAGGGAGAAAAAAAAAGTAGATGCCTCTAGAGTTCTGCAGGGAATTACAGGTGACAATGTGAATTCGGCCTTCTTTGTTTGGTCACATATATGGTATATGAGATTTATGTAAAAAAAAAACGTCTAGTACAGAAGAGGAGGAGAGAGTTCTTATTATTCCCTCCTTCTCAGAGTCTTCAGTTCTGAATTTATCACTGGTTTTAAAATTATTTTCTTCATTTACATTCCAGCCATTGCCTTTCACTCCCCCTCTCATAGTTCCACATAACATTCCTCTTGCCTCTGAGAAGGTACATCTAAAACTCCACAAGTCATCTTTCTTCCCAAGAGCACCATTTCTCTCAAGATTAGGCACATCTTATCCCACAGAAGCAAGAACAGGCAGACCTCTGTATATATGTATGCAGGGCCTGGCAATAGCCCATGAATGCTGCTTTGTTGGTGGTTCAGACTATGGGAGCTCACATGGGTCCAGATTAGTTGACACTGCTTGTTTTCCCATGGAGTTTTCCTCCCCTTCCACTATCTCAATCCTTTCCCTAATTCAATCATAAGGCCAGTTCAATGGATGAGTGTAAGGAAATGCATTTGTCTCAATCATCTGCTGTTAGGGCCTCTCTGGGGAGAGCCATGCTAAGCCCCTGACAGTAAGAATATCATAGCACAGTAATAGCATCAGGCCTTGGTGTCCACCCATGAAATGTATCCCAAGTTGGGATCAAGGATATCACTATACCTCCTTTCTACCAGTCTCATCTCCATTTTTGCCACTGCAGTTATTTTAAGCAGAAATTATTGTAGGACAAATATTTTGAGTGTGTGCTGGTAAGCCCTATCCTCCATTTGAGGTCCTGTCTATAAACTTGAGGCAGACACTTCCAGTTCACTATCCCCACTGTTGGGGATTTTGTCTAGAGTCAGCTCCGTTGGGTGCTGAGGGTCTCTCACCTCCCAAGTCTCTAGTAGTTTTTAGATCGTCCCCTCTGGGATTCTGTCCTGCCCCTCCCCTATACCTAATCAATTTTCCGTTTCCCCCAACCCCTCATCTTCCCACCCAAATATCCCCATTTCCCTGCTTGTTTTGTTTCCCCTTGAGAATGTGAGTGAAGCATTTTCATTTGAACATGCCTGGTTTAAACTTTGTATAGTCTGTAGGTTGAATCCTAGGTATTCGCTACGTCTTGGATGACATCCACTTATCTGTGGGAAGATACCATCATGTCCTTTTGGGTCTGGGTTACCTCACTCATGAGAATAATTTCTAGTTCCATCCATTTGCCTGTAAAATACAAGATATCCTCATTTTTAACAGGTAAACACTATTCCACTGTGTAAATGAACCACATTTACTTTATCCATCATTCAGCTGAGGGACATATGGATTGTTTCCAGTTTCTGATTATTACAAATAAAGTTGCAGTGGACAAAGGGGAGAGGCTGCCTCCTGTAGACAGGCAGGTCCTGCAGTGGAGGGATAAGGACACAAATCTACACAAAAAACTTTTGACACAGAATAGGTGCTGTCTAAGTGAAATGCAAGAATCAAGATGGAGCAGAGACTGAAAGAGTAGACAACCAATAACCAGCCCAACATGAAAACAATTCCATGGACAAGTACCAATACCTCACATTATTAGTGATACACATTATTAGTGATACAAACAATAGCCTATTGTAACTGTATTCATAGAAGTCCTACTCAGGAGCTGACTGAAAGAGATTCAGATACCCACAACCAAACATCTTACAGAACTTGGGGACTCTTAGGGAGAGTTAAGGAAATGAATGAAAGCCCTGAAGGGGATAGGTACCCCATATAAAGATTAATAGAGTCAACTAACCTGGACCCTTGGGAGCTCTCAGAGACTGAGCTACCAACCAAAGTACATACACAGTCCCCTAGCACATATGTAGATGTACAGTTCAGTCTCCCTAGATGCCTCGTTTTTCCTCAGTGGGAGAGGATGCATCTAATCTGACAGAGACTTGAAGCGCTAGGGCAGTACCCAGGGAGGTCCTATACCCTCTTAGAGATGAAGGAGAAGGGCATAGGGAATGGACTCTGGGCCCTTGGAGGGAGAGCAGCATTTGAGGTGTAAATAAATAAATATTGAAAGTCCATTGTTAAAACTTTCTAATACTCATGCTAATCGCTTAACAGTAACGACTATAAAATCCATTATAATGCAGACCACATACTTATATCATACAATGGCCCAGAATGTAAATTGCCATTCCAAGGTAGAGGAAATGAAACATAGTGAAGAATTTCTAGACCAAAACAAGGATGGAAACCAGCAGGGAAAACTCCAAATTCTACATCACCATGTCTGATATCAAAGGACTTTTATATCTCCAACTCCTTTCAGCTTTGTTCCCTCCAACACATCTCTCACTCTCCCTGCAATTTAAGCAGACCTATAATCCTTTTTGAACTAGAAGTATTCTTTAGAGCTCTCAACACTAAAAAGAGCAGGGACAAATGCTTTAGTACAAAATCCCACAAGATTTCCAAGCAAAAAATAATGTAAGTACTTCCCAAATTATTCTACAAAATAGAAACAGAAGGAATATTTTCAGTTCAATTTATGAGCTCATAATTACCCTGAAAGCTAAGCCATATAAAATTAGAGAAAGAAAATATCAACATAGAGGCAAAACACTTGCAAACCAACTCCAAGAATGAGATGCAGGGATGTTTCAGCATATGTAAATCAATAAATGTGATCCAAAATATAAGCAGACTGAAAGACAAAAGCCAGGTGACCAGTAATTGCAGAAAAGAGCTTTGACAATAATACAACAATTTTTATTAGGAGGAGGAGAAGGAGCAGGAGGAAGAGGAGGAGGAGGAAGAAGAACAAGAACAAGAAGAAGAAGAAGAAGAAAAAAGAACAAGAACAAGAAGAAAAAGAAGAACAAGAACAAAAAGAAGGAGAAGGAGGAGGAGGAGAAGAAGAAGAAAGAAGAATAAGAATAATAATAATAAGAAGAAGAAGAAGAAGAAGAGGAAAAATGAGAAGATCAAGAAGAACAAGATGAACAAGAACAGGTTGAACAAGAAGAATAAGAGGAGAAGCAGGAGGAGGAGGAAGAAGGAGAAGAAGAAGAAGAAGAAGAAGAAGAAGAAGAAGAAGAAGAAGAAGAACAACAACAACAACAACAACAACAACAACAACAACAAAAAGAAGAACAAGAAAAAGAAAAAAGAACAAGAACAAGAAGAAAAAGAAGAACAAGAAGGACACTAAGAATAAGATGTAAAAGCCCTTAAAGAGGAAACACAAAAATCACTTAAAGAATTTCAGGAAAACACAAGATATCAAGTGAAAGAACTGAACAAAACCATCCAGGATCTAAAATCCCTGGAAGGAGAAACAACTAAGAAATCACAAAGGGAGACAATTTTGGAGATAGAAAACCTTGGAAAGAAATCAGGAGTCAGAGATGCAAACATCAACAACAGAGTACAAGAGATAGAAGAAAGAATCTCAGGTGCTGAAAATACTATAGGAAACATTGAGTCAGCAGTCAAAGAAAATGCAAAATTCAAAAAGCTTGTAACCCAGATAATCCTGGAAAACTAGAACACAATGTGAAGAACAAACCTAAGGATTATAGGTATAGAAGAGAGGGAAGAGGTACAGTTTAAAGGGCCAGTAAATATCTTCAACAAAATTATAGAAGAAAACTTCTCTGACCAAAAGAGAGAGATGCCCATGAATGTACAAAATCCTACAGAACTACAAACAGACGAGACCAGAACAGAAATATCTCCTGTCATATAATAATCAAAACACCAAATGTACTAAACAAAGAAAGAATATTAAAAGCAGTAAGGGATAAAGACCAAGTTACAAACAAAGGAAGACCTATCGGAATTACACCAGAATTCTCACCAGAGACCATGAAAGTTAGAAGAACCTGGGCAGATCTCATAGAGATTCAAAGAGAACACAAATGCCAGCCCAGACTACTATACCCAGCAAAACTCTCAATCACCACAGATGAAGAAACCAAGATATTCCATGATAAATCCAAATTTATAAAATATCTTTCCACAAATCCAGCCCTACAAAGGATAATAGATGGAAAACATCAATACGAGGAGGGTAACTACACCCTAGAAAAAGCATTATAGTAATCTTCTTTCAACAAACCCAAACGAAGATAACCACTCAAAAATAAAAAAGAGCAAGAATCACTATTCCTTAATATCTCTTAACATCAGTGGATTCAATTCCCCAATAAAAAACTATAGACTAACAGATTGGATGCATAAACAGGGCCCAGCATTTTGCTACATACAGGAAACACACCTCAGGATCAAATACAAACACTACCTCAGAGTAAAGACTGGAAAACAATTTTACAAGCAAATGGGCACATAAAACAAGCTGAAGTACACATTCTAATATCGGATAAAACTGACTTTCAACCTAAATTCATCAAAAAAGACAAGGAAGTACGCTTCATACACATAAAAAGAAAAATCCACATAGAAGAACTCTCAATTCTGAACGTCTATTCTCCAAATGCAAGGGCACCCTCATTGATAAAAGAAACTTTATTAAAGCTCAAAGCACACATTGCACCTCAAACAATAATTGTTGGTAACTTCAACATTCCACTCTCCTCAATGGACCAATCAGGGAAACACAAATTAAACAGAGACACAATGAAACTAAGAGAAGTTTGGACCAAATGGATTTAACAGAAATATATAGAACATTTCATGCTAAACAAAGAGTTCTCACCTGTAGAATATCTAATGGCTGAGAAGCACCTAAAGAGATGTTCATCATCCTTAGTCATTAGGGAAGTGCAAATCAAAACAAACCTGAGATTCCAACTCACACCAGTCAGAACGGCTAAGATCAAAAACACAGGAGACAGCAGTTGTTGGCGAGGAGGTGTAGAAAGAGGAACACTTCTCCACTGCTGGTGGGATTGCAGGCTGGTACAACCACTCTGGAAAGCAGTCTGGCGGTTCCTCAGAAAACTGGGCATGACACTCCTGGAGGATTCAGCTATACCGATCCTGGGCAGATACCCAGAGGCTTTATCTACATGCAATAAGGACACATGCTCCACTATGTTCATAGCAGCCTTATTTATAATAGCCAGAAGCTGGAAAGAACCCAGATGTTCCTCAACGGAGGAATGGATTCAGAAGATGTGGTATATCTACACAATGGAATACTACACTGCAATTAAAAACAATGAATTCACGAAATTCCTAGGCAAATGGTCAGAACTTGAAAATATCATCCTTAGTGAGGTAACCCAATCACAAAAGAACACACATGGTATGCAGTCACTGATAAGGGGATATTAACCCAGAATCTCGGAATACCCTAGACACAATTCGCATATCGATAAATTTCTAAGAAGGTGGAAGGAGAGACCCCTGGTCCTGGAAAGACTGGATGTAGGGCAATGCCAGGACAGAGAAACGAGAGGGGGTTGAATGGAGAAAAGAGGGAGGGAAGGGGGCTTATGGGACTTTCGGGGAGGGAGGAAACAGGAAAGGGGAAATGATTTGGAATGTAAATAAAAAAAAACTTAGAAAATAAAAAAATTGAAATAAACAGTGAATCAGAAAATACACTACATAGAGTAAGATCAAGAGGGTGAAGACTCTCTGAGAAAATTAAACAAAGCAATGTTGTCATTTATAGCTATCTCTGTATACTGAGAAGATAGATGACAGACTGTGGCAATTAGGTATCCTGTCTCTTGTTACCCTACATCTGGCCTCTTGTTAACCTAGATACAGTCTCTCGAAGCCCAGGGGTTGCTTGCTGGAAAGTCTGATAAACATTAAGCTGCTTTAGTCAAGTCCTAAAGGAATATACTTCAAGAAGAAGGAAGGGAAAGATTTCCAAATTTCTCTTCTGTAAATAGGCAAAAACACAAGGGATAGAAAGTGAGTGAAAAACCCAGTAAAGGTGTCAATTTTCCTGAAGGGAATGTAGTAGGCAGGAAGAAGCCATGTTGAGCCTTGCCAGAGAAAATTACTCTTTGGTTCCAAAAATACATTCATGAGACAGAAATGGAAAATGCCTAGTAGCTACAAAACCACAATAGGACTGTGTACAGTCTCTTGGCTTCAGTAGTTAAAGATTGATGATCAAACAAGAAAAACATGAGAATATATAGAAAAGAAAGGAATGTTTTAGAAATAATAAAGTCAACTCGTACGTCACATAACAGACTAGAACTTGAAAACACATCCCTTAGTATAACACAAAAGATACCTGGAATTAGAAGATAGATAGATGATAGGCTCTCTAATGATAAGTAGGCAAATTATAGGTAGGTAGATAGATAGATAGATAGATAGATAGATAGATAGATAGATAGATAGATAGATAGATAGATAGATAGATAGATAGATAGATGATAGAAAGAAGATATATATATATATATATATATATATATATATATATATATATATATATATGGAGAGAGAGAGAGAGAGAGAGTTATTATTGTATGTACATCAGGAAATAAAAATCATTATTATATAACAAGGTAAGATCTCCAATGTAGGAGCTCATGAGTTCAAAGCCAACCAAAAGCCCCAGCATCCATGAAGGGACTGTACATATGTATGAAGTAGGAATAGGCACAAGGGAATGACCCTTGACAGAATGAGGAGTCAAACATCATAAATGAAGATTTGGTGACGTAAAAGTACAAAATAGAGGAAGATATTTCTAAGTTCGGACTTATGACATTTAGGATAACAAGGTATAATCAGAGCTATGACTTGCTTAGTGTCCAGCTAAGACATACAAGATTACCATAACCCAGAGCAGCTATAACTCCACAACTCTGAGCAAAATAAATCTCCCTGATTCTGCATAATGGGATGGAAATACTAGACTACCTGTCAAGGTAATAGATTTTTCCTGCTCTGTCTATACCAAAGTGGCATGTGCATATCATAAATTATTTTTTAAATAATTAAATACAATGATAATTACCTAATACTGAACATTTAAGGGAACTGGAAAATGGTTTAAATTATGAAATGTAACCAGTGGGATAAAGTGAAAAGACAGAATACAAGGATCGAAGGTCTGTAAGAGAAAGAACAAAGGAAGTGATGGACAGAACCAGCTGCAGAGTCCATGTGAACGGCAGGAATGGCTCAATGACTTAGCGAATACCTGACCAAGAGACTTTGACCTGTCTGTCTTTAGCGTTCTCTTCAATCCTAGTCAACAAGGGGATATGGCGTTCTTTCCTCCAGAGCAGAACAAATTTCCCAAAATTCTAATGACACAAGACACCAGATGACAGAAAATGAATAAATATATTAAAAGCTTTAGATTTCTCCATTCGAAAAAAAAAGAATAGACAAATGGGACCTTATTAAATTACAAAGTTTTTGCAAGACAAAAGACACTGTCAAAAAGACAAAGCAGCAACCAACTAACTGGGAAATGATCTTTATCAACCTTACATCCAACAGAGGGCTAATATTCAATATATACAAAGAGCTCAAGAAGTTAAACTCCAGAGAGGCAAGTAATCCTATTAAAAAATGGAGTACAGAGTTAAACAAAGACTTCTCACCTGAAGAATATCTAATGCCTGAGAAGCACCTAAAGAGATGTTCATCATCCTTAGTCATTAGGGAAATGCAAATCCAAACAACACTGAGATTCCATCTCAAACCAGTCAGAATGGCTAAGATCAAAAACAGAGGAGACAGCAATTGTTGGTGAGGAGGTGGAGAAAGAGGAACACTCCTCCACTGCTGGTGGAATTGCAAGCTGGTACAACCACTCTGGAAAGCAGTCTGGCAGTTCCTCAGAAAACTGGGCATGACACTCCCGGAGGATCTGGCTATACCACTCCAGGGCATATACCCAGAGGCTTTACCTGCATGCAATAAGGACACATGCTCCACTATGTTCATAGAAGCCTTATTTATAATAGCCAGAAGCTGGAAAGAACCCAGATGTCCCTCAACGGAGGAATGGATTCAGAAGATATGGTATATTTACACAATGGAATACTACTCTGCAATTAAAAACAATGAATTCACGAAATTCCTAGGCAAATGGTCAGATCTTGAAAATATGATCCTTAGTGAGGTAACCCAATCACAAAAGAACACACATGGTATGCAGTCACTGATAAGGGGATATTAACCCAGAATCTCAGAATACCCTAGACACAATTCGCACATCAATAGATGTCCAAGAAGATGGAAGGAGAGACCCCTGGTTCTGTTAAGACTGGATGTAGGGGAATGCCAGGACAGAGAATTGAGAGGGGTTTGAATGGGGAAAAGAGGGAGGGAAGGGCGCTTATGGGACTTTCGGGGAGGGAGGAAACGGGAAAGGGGAAATGATTTGGAATGTAAATAAAAAAATCTTAGAAAATAAAATTTAAACAAAAAAGTAATTGGGACCTCATGAAGTTGAAAATCTTCTGTAAGGCAAAGCAGAGGCATAGAGTATGAGAAAATACTTTTCCAACTGCATATCTGATGGAGGTCTAATACCGAAAATATATAAGGTATTCAAAAAAACTGGATGCCAAGGAATAAGCTACTCAATTTAGAAATGAGGTACAGATCTAAAAAGGAATTTTGAAAAGAGCAAACTCAGCATCCATAGATCAAGTAGATCTGATCAGATCAGGGAAGTACAGATCAAACTTCTTTGAAATTCCATTTCATATCAATTAGAATGTCTATGATCAATAACACAAGTTTTGGTTTGCTTCAAAATATCTGGCTTTTGCAATAGCATCAATATTGGATTGTCACCAGGACTCCTCTCAATTATACTGTTGTCCTATGTCATGGAGACTCTGCAGCTTTGGATCATCAGGATTGACCCTTTCACATATCTATGTCTATAGAGATTTTGAGTGTGGGCCAACTGAGAGCACCTGCATATGGACCTCGATGGTAGCTGAGGTCATCAGGGCTCCGGCTCTGCCCTATCTATACCACTAGGGTGAGCTCTCCAGCACTGCTCTTGCTAGGCCATCCAATATGACTATCAGTAGGAAGCAGAGTCAACTCTCCTGATCTCATGCCTTTGGGGCTGGCTCATCCACACCCATGCCTCCAGGAGCCAAGCCACTATGCTGCCCATCAAGGAGTGAGGCCCACATGCCCAAGAGCTTCAGTATGGAAGGGTTTGGACAGCTCTTCTGCTCTCATACCCTCAGGCTGGATCACAACTGCCTTAGCCATTTGAGTCAGCTCAACTGTGTTACCCAGGCAATGTACATGGCCCACTCTTCCCAGTGCTACAACTAGTGAATGGACAGGGCTAGCTTTCCCATTCTCAGGCCCTTGGGACCAGCTCTACTGATGGCCACAGGTGGTGGGGGTAAGGAGAGGAATCACACCCACATCCAGATAAGCTCAAGGCAGACACATAACAGACGAGTGAAGGAACCAGATCTCATGAACTCTTCCTTCTAGGTAGTTCACTTGTGCTCCTATCACCAGAAACAGCTTTTCTGTGATTTGCAGGCAAGGTGCAGGGCCCACTCTCCTAAATACTACAGGTGATGAAAGGTGGGGTTAGCTTTATTGTGTTTACGACCCTGTGGGCGCCTTCTCCAAATGCTGGGGGAGGTGGTGTTGCACCATCTCTGCATCCATGGCACTCTTTGACAGACAAATGGCAGGATCAGCTTTTCCACCCTAGTGACCTCAGACTCACCCACACCCACTACCAAGGTTAGCTCCAGTCTATAGCCTGGTGGAGACAAATGGTCAATCTCCCAAGCGTTGGCCCTAGTGAGAGATGGAGCCAGCTCTTCAGAGTGCCACAGGCAGTGAGTGGCAGGGCCAGTTTTGTACAGTTCCTGATCATTAATGTGCTCCCCAGTAGTTAAGCTGAGAAGGGATATCCCATAATCTCAAGTGGTAATATAAGCCTCACACCCCTGAGTAGGGGTCTGCTAGGGCTGAGTACTAACAGCAGACTAGTCCTGTCCGCCTTCAAGTCTCCAGCTCTAACTCAGTTAATAATGTTCAAGCTAATTTATCCTCATCGGGTCACCACATGCCCGCACATAGTGGTGGCTTCCATGCGGCTAGCAGATCCCTGGGTCACTTCCTTTGACCTTCCTGCATGTTGTAGTGGCAAGCTAATGTCTGTGTCCCTGCATGCATTAAGCACTAGAGGCCAGGTCTGTAGAAGGCATCACTGTCTACAAGTCTCTTTCTGCCCTATTTCTCTTGCATCGCACTGCCTGGTTTTGGTTTGATATTTTTGGTTTCATCTGGTTTCTATGGGTTCTTGTATAAAATAGCTTTGGCTACCAAGCCAGGCAACAAACTAGGATGAACAAAAGACTGCTATATGTTCTGCCTCTAATTGATATAAGAACAACATCACCAATAAGACTTCGCTGTGTTTATTGCGAGGGGTGTTATTTTTTTAAAAGTTTATCATAGTATATTTAATTTTATAGTTATCACTTAGAAGCCTATTTATTTTCAAAGAGAGACAGAAATGGTGGATCCAGACTGCAAGGGATATTGTGAGGAACTGTGCGAAGAAGAGGGAAGGGAATCCATAATTTGGATACATTGTATGAAAACAAGTGTATTTTCAACAAAAGAAAGATAACTACTCCGCTATTAAAAACAATGACTTCATGAAATTTGCAGGCAAATGGATGGAACTAGAAATTATCATCCTGAGTGAGGTAACCCAGTCACAAAAGAATACAAATGTAATGTACTCGCTGATAAGTGGATATTAGGCAAAAGGCTCAGAATACCTACAATACAATTCACAGACCATATGAAGCTCAAGAAGAAGAATGACCAAAGTGTGGAGGCTTCAGTCCTTCTTAGAAGAAATAACAAAATACTCACAGGAGGTAGATGGTGGAAGGAACTTTGGAGGAAGAGAGGAGGTGGGAAGAGGGCAGGATCAGTTATGGGAGGAGATGGGGATGATAAAGACAGGAATAGGAAATTGAACAGAGGTGTGTAGCAATGGAGGATGGGGAACTGATGGTTAGCCAACAGAAAGTCCCAGATTCAAGGAAAGCAAGAGGATCCCAGGACCCAAAAGAGATGGCATCAGCTGAAATACCTTGCAAAGAGGAGGGAGAACCTGTAGAGACCATATGCAGAGGGTAGACAAGTCACCTGATTGAGGGATGGGGCCACCTACTTATCTCCACATTTTTAACCCAGAATTGCTCCAGTCTAAAGGAAATATGGTGACAAAGTATAGAGCAGAAACTAATGGAAAGGCCACCCACACACTGCCACATCTGGGTACCCATCCCATTTATAGACACCAAACCCAGTTACTATTGATGATTCCAAGAAGTGCATGCTGACAAGAGCCTGATATCACTGTCTCCTGAGAGTCTCTGCCAGAGACTTACAAATACAGATGTGGAAGCTTGCAGTCAACCATTGGACTGAGCATATGGACCCCAATGGAGAAGTTAGGGAAAGGACTGAATGAGATGATGGGGTTTGCAACACCATAGGAAGAACAACAGTATCAACTAACCAGACCCTCCAGAGCTCCCAGGGACTAAACCATCAACCAAGGAGTACACATGGAGAGACCAGTGACTCCAGCTGCACATGTAGCAGAGGATGGCCTTATCTGGCATCAGTGGGATGAGAGGCCATTGGTCCTGAAAAGGCTCAATTCCCAGTGTAGGGGAATGCCAGGGTAGTGAAGAGGTAGTGGTTAGGTAGGTGTGGGAGCACCCCAAAGAAGCAGTGGTAGGGGGATGGGATAGGGGGTTTAAAGAGGGGAAAATGGGAAAGGAAACATTTGAAATGTAAATACATAAAATACCCAATAAAAAACGAAAAGAAAAAAAGCAAAATAATATTACCAAAATGCAAATAAAACATTTATGTCATTATATTGTATTGTACAGTGTATATTATATCTATGTATTATATTATATTATAAAATAAGAAATGGAAATTTAAGTACACATGACTTACCAAGATTGAGAAAAAAACAAAAAGTCATCAAACAAAGTCATAATTAGCAATAAGATTGGAACAATAATAAGTGAATAACTAAAACCAATATATTCATCCATTCATAAATAAATCCCAGGACAAATCCAGAGGAGCCCAGTGGACCTGGGACGCATCACCTTCCAACCCCCTTCCCCCCCGATGCCCAAATTCTGCTCCCTGTCCAACCAGAGCCTTCTGCCAGGGGAGACCACCAGCTTGCCTGCTGCTCTAAAAACAGCAGAGTAAAAGTTCTCTCAGGAGTTCTGCAGCATGCAGGAAAACTGGGCAACTGAACCAAACATCTGAAAACCTCCCTGGAGTTCTGCTGCATTCAGAGAAACAGACCCCACAGTCTGAATGCCTTCCCGGATGACAGCTACATGCAAGACAACAGCTTGTCTCCTCCTTTGAAGACCAAAAGTCTGAAGGCCTCCCAGGAGATCTGCTGTAACCAGGGCAAGAGAACAGCAGCTTGTCTGCCCCTCTGAAGACCCCACAGTCTAAAGGCCTCATAGGAGGCCTGTTATAGCCGGGGCCACAAGAAGATCTTCAGGAGACCAGGGACAAAAGTGGCAATCACCATACACAGACACCCAGACCAGTTAACACTAAGGAAAACCAAATGTCAAGAGGCAAGTGCAAGGCCATAAGTAACAAAAACCAATATACTTTTGCATCATCCGAAACTAGTACTCCCTGCAAGAACTGGATACAACCACGCACCTGAAAATCATGAAGCTCACCAAAATAACGTCCTTATAAATAACTAATTGAAAGAAATACAGAAAAACACAGGTAAACAGGAAGAAGCACTTAAAGAAAAAAAAATAAATCCCCTAAAGCAATACAGGAAAACACAATCAAAAAGGTGAAGGAATTCAACGAAGTGGTCCAAGACCTAAAAGTGGAAGTAGAAACAATAAAGGAAACACATATAGGCAAACATGAATTAGAAAGTCTAGTAAAGATGTGTGAAATTACAGATGTAAGCATCATCAACAGAATACAAGAGATAGAAGAGAGAATCCCAGGTATAGGATATACTTTACAAGATATTGACACAACCAACAGAGGAAATTGAAAATATTCAAAAAAAAACTCCTAACTCAAAATATCCAGGAAACACAGGAAAAAACCCAAATCTAAAAGTAGTAGGTATATAGGAGAGTGAAGACTCCCAGCTCAAGGGACTTTAAAAGGTCTTCACCAGAATCATAAAAGAAAAGTTTTCCAACCTAAAGAAAGAGATGGCCATAAATATACAAGAAGCCTATAGAACTCCAAATAGATTGGCCCAGAAAACAAAGCCCTCTCATCACATAATAATAAAACACTAAATACACAGAACAAAGAAAGAATATTAAAAGTCACAAGGGAAAAAGGCTAAGTAACTTATAAAGGCAGACCTATCAAAATTACAAGAGGATTCTCAACCAAAACACTAAAAGACAGAAGAGCCTAGAAGGAAGTCTTGCAGATCCTAAGAGAACACAAATGGTAGCCCAGGTTATTATACCCGGAAAAACTCTCAATCAACATAGATGGAGAAGCAAAAATATTCCAAGACAAAACAAAATTTAAGCAATATATATGTACCAATCGAGTTCTACAGAGGATAGTACAAGGACAACTTCAACAAAAAGAAAAAACAAGATATTAATCATCTCACCACAAAACCAAATGATAAATCATATGCACATAATTCCACCTACAACAATACAGATAAAAAGAACTAACAATCATCTCTCTTCGATAACTCTCAGTATCAAAACTCAATCCAGGACACAATGATAAGGCCAACCCTAAGGATAATATGTATAGAAAAGAGAAAAAATTCCCAACTTAAAGGGCCAGTAAATATTGTCACAAAATTATGGAAGAAAAATTCCCTAACCTTAAGAAAGAGATGCCCATGAGCATAAAAGAAACCTACATAACTCCAAACAGACTGGACCAGAAAAGAAATTCCTCCCATCGCATAATAATCAAAACACAAAATGCACGAAACGAACAAAGAATATTGAAAGCAGTAAGGAAAATGGTCAAGTAACTTATAAAGGCAGACCTCTCAGAATTACATCAGATTTCTCACGAGAGACCATGGAAGCTAGAAGATCCAGGGAATATCTCTTAAAGACCCTAGGAGAACACAAATGCCAGCCCAAACTATTATATCCAGCAAAACTCTCAATCACTATAGATGGAGAAACCAAGATATTCCAGAATAAAACCAAATTTGCACAATATCTTTCCACAAATCCAGCCCTACAAGGGATAGATAATAGATAGAAAATGCCAATAAAAGGATGGAAACTAAACCCTAGATAAAGCAAAATAGTAATCTCCTTTCACAAAACCCAAAAGAAGATAACCACACAAACATAAAAATAACATCAAAACAAACAGGAAGCAGCAATCCCTATTCATTAATATCACTTGATATCAATGGACACATTTCCCCAATAAAAAGACATAGACTAACAGACTGGGTATGTAAACAGGAGCCAACATTTGCTGCATACAGGAAATACACCTTGGTGTCAAAAACATACACTACCTCAGAGTAAAAGACTGGAAAACAATTTTACAAGCAAACTGTCTCAGGAAACAAGCTGGAGAAGCCACTCTAATATCAGATAAAATTGAGTTTCAAGCAAAATTCATCAAAAAA
The DNA here is from genome assembly GCA_036184795.1 of Tokudaia tokunoshimensis. Classification (NCBI taxonomy): domain Eukaryota; kingdom Metazoa; phylum Chordata; class Mammalia; order Rodentia; family Muridae; genus Tokudaia; species Tokudaia tokunoshimensis. Next base: position 3,980,040 of record BTHU01000022.1, read on the forward strand.
GACAAGGAAGGAAACTCTACCAAGAAGAACTCAATTCTGAACATCTAAACTCAAATGCAAGGGCACCCTCATTCATAAAAGAAACTTTACTAAAGCTCAAAGAACAGATTGTACCTCACACAATAATTGAGGGTGACTTCAACACCACACTCTCCTCAAAGGAACAATCAGGGAAACAAAAACTAAACAGAGAAACAATGAAACTAACAGAAATTTTGGACAAAAGGGATTTAATAGATATCTATAGAATATTTCTTAAATCAAAGGAATAAACCTTCTTCTCAGCACCTCATGGTACCTTCTCCAAAATCAAACACATACTCTGTCTTAAAACAGAAATCAACAGATATAAGAAGATCGAACTAATCCCATGCCTCCTATCAGATCACTATGGAGTAAGGGTGGTCTTCAATAGCAGCAAAAACAGCAGAAAGCCCGCATAGAGATAGAAACTGAATAATGAATAATAAAATAATAAAAAAATAAAAAAATAAAAATAATGCTTGAGTCAATGATAGCTTGGTCAAGGAAGAAATAAGGAAAGAAATCAAGGACTTTAGAATTTAATGAAAATGAAGGCACAACATACCCAAATTTATGGGACACAATGAAAGCAGTGATAAGAGGAAAATTCATAGCTCTGAGTGCCTCCAAAAAGAAGCTGGAAAGTGCATACACGAGCAGCTTAACAGCAAAGCTGAAAGCTTAAGAATAGAAAGAAGCTAATACACCCAAGAGGAGTACAAGGCAGGAGATCATCAAACTCAGGGCTGAAATCAAACAACTTAGAAACAAAAAGAACTTTACAAAGAATCAACAAAACCAGGAGCTGGTTCTTTGAGAAAATAAACAAGATAGATAAACTCTTAACCAGACTAACCAAGTTAACAAAATCAGAAATGAAAAGGAATATATAACAACAGAAACTGAGGAAATTCAAAAAATCATCAAATCCTACTACAAAAGCTTGAACTCAACACAACCAGAAAATCTGGATGAAATAGACAATTTCCTAGACAGATATAAAATATCAAACATAAACCACGATCAAATAGACCATCCATGCAGTCCCATAATGCCTAAAGAAATGGAAGAGATCATTGAAAGTCTCGCAAACAAAAAAGCACAGGACCATAAAGTTTTAGTGCAGAATTCTATCGGAGCTTCAAAGAAGACCTACCACCAATACTCTTCAAACTATTCCACAAAATAGAAACAGAAGGAAGCCTACCAAACTAGCTCTATGAAACCACAATTACACTGATACCAAAACCACATAAAGATCCAACAAAGACTGAGAACTTCAGACCAATTTCCCTTATGAATATCGATGCAAAAGACTCAATAAAAATCTTGCCAACAGAATCCAAGAACACGTCAAACGATCATTCACCATGATCAAGTAGGCTTCATCCCAAGGATGAAGGGATTGTTCAATATACAGACATCCATCAATATAATACACTACATGAAAAAACTCAAAGAAAAAACTACATAGTCATTTCATTAGATGCTGAAAAACATTTGACAAATTTCAGCACTCTTGCATGTTAAAAGTCTTGGAAGGATCAGAAAATCAAGGCCCATACCTAAATATATTAAGATCAAGATACATCAAACCAGTAGCCAACATCAAACTAAATGGAGAAAACTTGAAGCAATCCCACTAAAATCGGGAACTAGAAAATGCTGCCTTCTCTCTCCCTAGCTATTCATTATAGAATTTGAAGTTCTAGCTAGAGCAATTAGACAACAAAAGGAGGTCAAAGTGATACAAATTGGAAAGAAAGAAGTCAAAATATCACTATTTGCAGAAGATATGATTATATACTTAAGCAACTCCAAAACTTCCACCTGAGAACTCCAAAAGCTGATAAACAACCTCAGCAAAGTGACTGGATATAAAAGTAACTCAATCAAATCTGTAGCCTTCCTCTACTCAATGGATAAGCAAGCTGAGAAAGATATTAGGGAAGTGACACCCTTCATATTAGTCATGAATAATAATACATAACTTGGTGTGACTTTAACGAAGCAAGTGAAAGATCTGTATGACAAGAATTTCACGCCTCTGAAGAAAGAAATCAAAGATTTTAGAAGATGGAAAGATCTCGCATGCTAAAGGATTGATAGGATTAATATGGTAAAAATTGCCATCTTGCTGAAAGCAATCTGTGGATTCAATGCAATTCCCATTAAATCCCAAATCGATTCTTCATAGATCTAGAAAGAGCAATTCTCAAATTCATCTAGAATAACAAAAAACCCAGGATAGCTAAAACTATTCTCTACAGTAAAAGATCTGGGGAAATCACCCATCTCTGATCTCAAGTTCTATCACAGAGAAATAGTGATAAAAACTGTTTGGTATTGGTACAGAGACAGGTCGGAAGATCAATGGAATAGGATTGAAGGCCCAGAAAAGAACCCGCACACCTACAGTCACTTGATATTTGACAAAGAAGCTAAAAACATACTGTGGAAAAATGACAGCATTTTTAACAAATGGTGCTGGATCAACAGGAGGTCGGCCTGCAGAAAAATGCAAATTCACCCATTCTTATCTCCTTATACAAAGCTCAAGTCCAAGTGGATAAAGGACCTACACATAAAACCAGCCACACTGACGCATATAGAGGAGAAAGTGGGGAAGAAACTTGAACACATGGGCACAGGGGAAATTTTCCTGAATAGAAAACCAATGGCTTATGCTCTAAGAACGAGAATCTACAAATGGGACCTCATAAAACTGCAAAGATTCTGTAAGGCAAAGGACACAGCCAATAGGACAAAATGGCAGTCAAAAATTGGGAAAAGATCCTTACCAATCCTTCATCTGATAGAGGGCTAATATTCAATGTATACAAAGAACTCAAAAGCTAGACTCCAGAGACTCAAATAACCCCATTAAAAATGGGGTACAGAGCTAAACAGGGAATTCTCAACTGAGGAAACTTTAATGGCTCTGAAGTACCTAGAGAAAAGTTAAGTATCTTTAGTTATCAGGAAAATGCAAATCAAAAGAACACTGAGATTCCACCTCACACTGGTCAGTATGGCTAAGATGAAAATCTCAGAGGAGAGCAGATGCTAGAGAGGATGTGGGGAAAGAGGAACACTCCTCCATTGTTGGTGGGATTGCAAGCTGGTAAAACTACTCTGGAAATCAGTTTGGAGATTCCTCAGAAAACTAGACATAGTACTACTTGAGGACTCAGCTATACCACTCCTGGGTATATACCCAGAAGATGCTCCAACATGCAATAAGGACACTTGCTCCACTATGTTCATAGCAGCCTTATTTATAATAGCCTGAAGCTGGAAAGAACCCAGATGTCCTTCAACAGAGGAATGGATACAGAAATTGTGGTATATATACACAATGGAGTACTAACAGCTATTAAAAACAGTGAATTCATGAAATGTTTAGGCAAATGGGTGGAACTAGAAAGTGTCATCCTGAGTGAGGTAGCCCAATCACAAAAGAACTCACATGGTATGTACTCACTGAAGAAGGACTGAAGTGGGGGTGCTTGGGGTCTTCTGAGAAAGGGATCAAAGTACTCACAGGAGCAATAATGGGGACAAACTGTGGAGCAGAGACTGAAGAAAAGGCCACCCAAAGACTGCCATACCTGGGGAATCATCCTATAAATAGTCACCAAACCACAACACTATTATGGACGACAAGAAGTGCATACCAAAAGGATCCCATTAAGGTTGTCTAGGAGGGACCCTGCCAGATCCTTACACATACAGAGGCAGATGCTAGCAGCCAACCATTGGAATGGGCGTGAGGTCCCCAATGGAGGAGTTGGGGAGCAGACTGGAGGAGCTGAAGGAGTTTACAGCCCCATGGGAAGAACAATGAGGTCGGCTACCCAGAAGCCCCAGGACTCACAGGGACTAAAGCATCAATCAAGGGGTACACATGGTTCCAGCCAAAAATGTGGCAGAGGAATGCCTTGTTGGGCATCAGTGGGAGGAGAGGTCCTCGGTCCTGTGAAGGCTCAATAGATGCCAGAACAAAAGGAAATTGGGGGGAGGGAGATGGGAGTGGGTCGGGTGGAGGGGTATATACTTGGAGGCAATGGGTGGGAGGAAGGGTTGAGTGTTTTCGGGGAGGGGGAAAACTGGGAAAGGTGTTAGCATTTTAAATGTAAATAAAGATTATATTCGATAAAAATATATTTAAAAAAAAAGAAAAGAAACTGGGGAAGAGCCTTGAACACATGGGAACAGGGGTAAATTTACTGAAGAGAATACCAATAGCCTATGCTCTAGGATCAAGAATTGACAAATGGGACCTCATAACATTGCAAAGTTTCTGTAAGGCAAAGGACACTGTCAATAGGACAAAATGGCAACCAACAAATTGGGAAAAGATCTTTACCAAACCTACATCCATCAGAAGGCTGATATACATTATATACAAAGAACTCAAGAAGTTTGACTCCAGAGAACCAAATAAACCTATTAAAAAATAGGGTACAGAGCTAATCAAAGAATTTTCACCTGAGGAATATCGAATGGCTGAGAAGTACCTAGAGAAATGTTCAACATACTTAGTCATCTGGGAAATGCAAATCAAAACAACCCTGAGATTCCATCTCACACCTGTCAGAATGGCTAAGATCAAAAACTCAGAAGACAGCAGGAGCTGGCAAGGATGTGGAGAAAGAGGAACACTCCTCCACTGTTGGTGGGATTGCAGGCTGGTAAAACCACTCTGGAAATCAGATTGGTGGTTCCTCAGAAAACTGGGCATAAAACTACTGGAAGAACCTGTTATACTGCTCCTGAGCATATAGTCAGAGGATTCTCCAGCATGTAATAAGGACACATGCTCCACTATGTTCATAGCAGCCCTACTTATAATAGCCAGAACCTGGAAAGGACCCAGAGGTCCCTCAACAGAGGAATGGATACAGAAAATGTGGTATATTTACACAACGGAATACTACACAGCTGTTAAAAACAATGAATTCATGAAATTCTTAGACTAATAGATGGAACTGGAAAATATCATCCTGAGTGAGGTAACCAAATTACATAAGAACACACATGGTATGTACTCACTGATAAGTGGATATTAGCTCAGAATCTTGGAATATCCAATATATATTTCACATATCAAATGATGCCTAAGAAGGAGGAAGAAAAAGTACGGATTCTCTGGTCCTTCATATAAGGGGTAACAAAATACCCACAGAAGGAGATACAGAGATAAAGGGTGGAGCAGAGTATGAGGGAAAGACCAAGCAGAGAATACCACACCTAGGCATCCATCCCATATAGAGTTACAAAACCCAGACACTATTATCGATGCCCACAAGTGCTTGATTACCACAGCTGGATATAGCTGCCACCTCAGAGGCTCTGCTGGTGCATGAGAAATACAGAGGGGGACACTCTCAGCCAGCCATTGAACTGAGCACAGTGTCCCCAAAGGAGGAGCTAGAGAAAGGACCCGAGGAGCTGAAGGAGTTTGAAGCACCATAGTACCAACATTATGAGTCACCCAGTACTCCCAGAGCTCCCAGGGAAAAAAAACATCAACCAAAGAGGAGTCATAGAATTACCCATGGCACCAGAAACATAAGCAGCAGAGGATGGCCTTGTTGGACATCAAGGTGAGGAGAGGACCCCAGTCCTTGGTAGGCTCAATGCTGCAGTATAGAGGAATACCAGGTCTTGGAAGCAGGAGACTATTTATTAGGGAAGAGGGGGAGGGGAGATGACTTATGGGATTTTCGGGGGGGGGAAGGAACCAGTAAAGAGGACAACATTGAAAATGTAAATAAAGAGTATATCTAATTAAAAGAAGACAAATAAACAAAAATCCCTTAAAACAATACAGGAAAACACAATAAAAAAGGTGAAGGAATTGAACTAAGTGGTCCAAGACCTAAAAGTGGAAGTAGAAATGAGAAAGGAAACACAAACAGAGGCAAACATACAAGGGAAAGCCTAGGAAAGAGGTGAGCATTTACAGATATAAGCATCACCAACAGAATACAAGACAGAGAAGAAAGAATCTCAGGTATAGAATACACCTTACAAGATATTGACACGACTGTCAAAGGAAATTCAAAACACAAAAAACTACTGACCCAAAACATCCAGGAAAGATAGGACACAATGAAGACAAATTTAAGAATAATAGGAATATAGGAGTGAAGACTCCCAGCTCAAATGACCTGAAAATGTCTTCAACAAAATAAAGTCATAAAAATAAAAAAAAAAATCATAAAAGTTCCCCAACCTAAAGCAGAAGATGGTCATAAATGTACAGGAAGCCTATAGAGCACCAAATAGAGTAGACCAGAAAAGAAAATCTTCTTTTCACATAATAATAAAACACTTAATGTGCAGGAAAAAAGAAAGAATATTAAAAGAAGCATTGGAAAAATGTTAAGTAACATATAAAGGCAGACCTATCAGAATTACATCAGTCTTCACAACAGAAACACTAAAAGCCAGAAGAACCTGGACATAGTTCATATAGACCCTAAGAGAACACAAATGCCAGTCCAGGCTACTATGCCCAGCAAAACTCTCACTCAACATAGATGGAGAAAACAAAATACTCCAAGACAAAACCAAATTCAAGCAATATATATCAATGGAGCCCTACGGAGGATACTAGAAGGAAAACTTCAATACAAGGGATCCTATATCAAAGATAAAACAATATATTAATCATCTCACAACAAAGCCAAATGATAGAATCATATACACATAGTGCCACCTACAACAACAAAGATAACAAGAACTAACAGTCATCTCTCTTTTATAGCTCTCAATATCAACAGACTCAATTATCCTATATAAAGACATAAGCTCCACATCCTCACAAACATCTGCTGTAACCTGAGTTTCTGATCTTAGCCTTTCTGACTGGTGTGAGATGGAATCTCAGGGTTGTTTTGATCTGCATTTCCCTGATGACTAAGGATTTTGAACATATCTTTAGGTGCTTCTCAGTCATTCAATATTCCTCAGTTGAAAATTCTTTGTCAAGCTCTATACCCCATTTTTTTCTACGGTAGATATATTTACTTTTTTTTTTGATAACATACATTAAGTGGCACTAATTACACAGTAACTATAAGGTAACTAGCATGAGACCACAGAAATTTAACTCTGCCACAGTTGTGTGGACTTGGGCCTTTCTGGCTGAGCAAGTTTTCAAAAAACTGGATACCCACCCCAGGGCTCTGCCAATGGAATCTGTTAAGAAGTAAAGGGTTATTGGATTCTCTGGAGTCTAACCTCTTGAGTTCTTTGTACTTATAAGCCCTTTATCGGATGTAGGATTAGTAAAGATCTTTTCCCAATCTGCTGCTTGCCGTTTTGTCTTATTGACTGAGTCCTTTGTGTTGCAGAAGCTTTGCAATTTTATTATGTCCATTTCTCAATTCTTGATCTTAGAGCATAAGACATTGGTGTTCTCTTCAGGAAATTTTCCCCTGTACCCATGTGTTCAAGGCTTTCCACCACTTTCTCCTATATTAAATTCAGTGTATCTGGTATTATGTGGATATTCTTGATCCACTTGGACTAGAGTTTTATACAGGGATATAAGAATGGATCAATTTTCATTCTCCTACAGGCTGACCTCCAGTTGACCAGCAAAATTGGTTAAAACTGCAGTTTTTTCCCACTTGATGATTTTTAGCTCCATTGTCAAATATCAAATGACCAGAGGTTTGAGAGTTTATTTATAGGTCTTCAACTCTATTCCATTGATCTTCCTGCCTGTCTCTGTACCAATACGGTTTTTATCACTATTGCTCTGTAATACAGCTTGAGGTCAGGGATGGTGATTCCCCCAGAAGTTCTTCTATTGTTGAGAATAGTTTTCACTATCTTGGGATTTTTGTTATTCCAAATGAATTTGAAAATTTCTCTTTTTAACTCTATGAAGAACTGAGTTGGAATTTTGATGGGGATTGCATTGAATCTGTAGTTTGCTTTAGGCAAGATGGCAATTTTTACTATATTAATCCTGTCAATCCTTGAGCATGCGAGATCTTTCCATATTCTGAGATCTTCTTAGATTTCTTTCTTCAGAGACTTGTAGTTTTTGTCATACAGAACTTTCACTTGTTTTGTTAGAGTCACACAAAGGTATTTTATATTATTTGTGACTATTGTGAAGGGTGTTGTTTCCCTAATTTCTTTCTGAACCTGTTTGTACTTTAGTTGAAAAAGGCTACTGATTTGTTTGATTTAATTTTATATATCCGACCACTTTGCTGAAGCTGTTTATCAGCTTTAGGAGTTTTCTGATGGAATTTTTGGAGTCATTTAAGTATATGATCATATCATCTGCAAATAGTGATATTTTGACTCCTATTCCAATTTGTATCCCTTTGATCTCCATATGTTGTCTAATTACTCTAGCTAGAACTTCAAGTACTTTATTGAATAGATGGGGGGGGGGAGAGTGGGTAGACTTGTCTAGTTCCTGACTTTAGTGGGATTGCTTGAAAGTTCTCTCCATTTAGTTTGATGTTAGCTACTTGTAACTGCCCACAGTTACTTTGAATGGGTTACCTGGTTACCAGAAGGAAAGTGGGGGATAGAAGAATGGGATGGCAAAAGAAACATGAAGCCAAGACTAGATTTCCTGTTCAAGGCTCAAAGTTTAATGGGATCTCCAAATATATATATAGGTGGGGAGGGGGGTGCCCAAAAGCTGGAGACTCTTGCAGAACCAGCTAGCTTGCTCTGCAGGTGGCTGGCATCAGCTGGCTAGTGTCTCTTCTCTCAGGAAGCTGCAGTTCCCTGGAGAACAATGGGCTAGAGCTACACCCTAATGGGAAGTAGTGACTAGCATCCAAGTCTGAAATTCCCTCTCAAAGGCTGGGGGAGGGACTACACCTTGGTCTGTGTCAAGTTCCTGCCAGGCAGCATGGCACACCAATGTGGCTCTCTACAGCTACTAGTTTGCTGTATATTGCTTTTAACATGTTTAGGTATGGGCTTTTAATTCCTGCTCATTCCAGCTCTTTTGACATGAAGGGATGGTGAATTTTGTCAAATGCTTTTTCAGCATCTAAAGAAATGATCATCTGGTTTTTTCTTTGAGTTTGTTTTTGTAGTGGATTATATCCATAGATTTACATATATTGAATGATCCCTGTATCCCTAAGATGAAGCCTACTTGATCCTTGTGAATGATCATTTTGGTGTCTTCTTGGAATTGGTGGGTAAGAATTTTACTGAGTATTTTTGCATCAATATTCAAAAGGGAAATTGATCAGAAGTTCTCTTTCTTTATTTGGTCTTTGTGTGGTTTAGGGATAAGTGTAATTGTGGCTTCATAGAACAAATTGAGCAGTGTTCCTTCTGTTTGTATTTTGTGGAATAGTTTAAAGAATATTGGTATTAGGTCTTCTTTGAAGGTCTGATAGAATTCTCCACAGAACACATCTGTTCCTGGGTGGCTTTTTTGGGTTTGAAGACTATCAGTGACTCCTTCTATTTCTTTAGGGTTTATGGGACTGTTTAGATTCTTTATCTGATCCTGATTTAAATTCAGTACCTGGTATCTGTCTAGGAAATTGTATATTTCAGGCAGATTTTCCAGTTTTGTTGAGTAAAGCCTTTTGTAGTAGCATCTGATGACTTTTTGGAGTTCCCTGGTTTCTGTTCTTATGTCTCTCTTTTCATTTCTGATTTTATTAATTTGGATACTTTCTCTGTGTGTTCTGGTTAGTCTGGGTAAGAGTTTATCTATCTTGTTGATTTTCTCAAAGAACCATCTCCTGGTTTGGTTGATTCTTTGTATAGTTCTTTTTGTTTCCATTTGATTGATTACAGTCCCAAGTTTGATGATTTCCTGTCATCTACTCCTCTTGGGTGTATTTGCATCTTTTTGTTCTAGAGATTTCAGGTGTTTTGTCAAGCTGTTAGTATAAGCTCTTTCCAGTTTCTTTTTGGAGGCACTTAGAGCTATAAGTTTTCCTCTTACCACTCTTTTCATTGTGTCCCATAAATTTTAGGATGATATGTCTTCCTTTTCATTAAATTCTAAAAAGTCTTTAATTTCTTTCTTTATTTCTTCATTGACCAAGTTTTCATTAAGTAGAGCATTGTTCAGCTTCCATGTATATGTGTGCTTTCCATTGCTTTTGTTGAATTTAAGATCAGCCTTAGTTCATTGTGATCTAATAGGGAGTATTTCAATCTTCTGGTATCTGTTGAGGCCAATTATATGATCAATTTTGGAGAAGGCACCATGAGGTGCTGAGAAGAAGGTATATTCTTTTCCTTTAGGATGAAGTGTTTTATAAATATCTGTTAGATCCATTTGATTCATAACTTCTGTTAGTTTCACTGTGTCTCTGTTTAGTTTCTGTTTCCATGATCTGTCCACTACTGACAGTGGGGTGTTCAAATCTCCCACTATTATTGTGTAGGGTCTGATGTGTGCTTTGAGCTTTAGTAAAGTTTCTTTTATGTGTGTGTCCTTGTATTTGGAGCAGAGATGTTCAGAATTGAGAGTTCATTTTGGTAGATTTTTCTTTTAACTAGTATGAAGTGTCCTTCCTTATCTTCTTTGATAACTTTTGGTTGAACGTCAATTTTATCCAATATTAGAATGGCTCTCCAGCTTGTTTCTTGGGCCCATTTGCTTGGTAAATTAATTTTGAACCTTTTATTTTGAGGTAGTGTCTATCTTTATCACTGAGGTATGTTTTCTGCATGCAGCAAAATGCTAGGTCCTGTTTATATATCCTGTCTATTAGTCTATGCCTTTTTATTGGGGAATTGAGTCCATTGATGTTAACAGATATTAAGGAAAAGTGATTGTTACTTCCTGTGATTTTTTGTTGTTAGAGATGGAATTATGTTTGTGTGGTTATCTTCTTTTGAGTTTCTTGAAAGATTACCTCTTGCTTTTACTAGGGTGTAGTTTCCTTCCTTGTGTTGGTATTTTCCATCTATTATCCTTTGTAGAACTGGATTTGCGTAAAGATATTTTATAAATTTGGTTTTGTCATAGAATATCTTGTTTCTCTGTCTGTGGTAAATGAGAGTTTTGCTGGGTATAATAGCCTAGGCAGGCATTTGTAATCTCTTAGGGTATGTAGGACCTCTGCCCAGGATCTTCTAGATTATGTAGTTTCTGGTGAGAAGTATGGAGTAATTCCGATAGGCTTGCCTTTATATGTTACATGACGTTTTTCCCTTACTGCTTTTAATATTCTTTCTTTGTTTAGTGCATTTGGTATTTTGATTATTATGTGACAAGAGGAATTTCTTTTCTGGTCCAGTTTATTTGGAGTTCTATAGGCTTCTTGAATGGTCATGGTTATCTCTCTCTTTAGGTTAGGGAAGTTTTTTTTTTCTATACTTTTGTTGAAGATATTTACTGGCCCCTTAAGTTGGGAATCTTTGCTCTCTTCTATACCTATTTTCTTTAGATTTTGGACTTCTCATTGTGCTCTGAATTTCCTGGATGTTTTGGGTTAGGAGCCTTGGCCTTCTGCATTTCCTTTGATTGTTATGTCTATATTTTCTATTGCATCTTCTGCATGTGAGATTCTCCTATCTCTTGTATTCTGATGGTGATGCTTGCATCTATGACTCCTGATCCCTCTTCTAGGTTTTCTAACTCCAAGGCTCTCTCCTTTTGTGATTTCTTTATTGTTTTTATTTCCATTTTTAGATCATGGATGATTTTGTTCATTTCCTTTGCCTATTTGACTGTGTTTTCCTGTAATTCTTTAAGGAATATTTGTGTTTCCAATTTAAAGGCTTCTATCTGTTTACCTGTGTTCTCCTGTATTTCTTTAATGGAGTTATTTATGTCCTTCTCAAAATTCTCTATCATCATCATGAGAAGTGACTTTTGATCTGAATCTTGATTTTCTGGTGTGGTGGTATATCCAGGACTTGCTATGGTGGGAGAATTGGATTCTGATGATGCCAAGCTACCCTAGTTTCTGTTGCCTATAATCTTATACTAGCCTCTCACCATCTGATTATCTCTAGTGCTACCTGTCCTTACTATGTATGAACGGAGCCTGTCCTTCCTGTGATCCTTGTGTCATATCTCTTCAGAGTCTTGCTGTCTCTGTGGCCCTGTGATTCCATGATCCTGTGATCCTGTGATCCCGAGATCCTCGGTATGTAAGAGCTCCTGGGAGTCAAGCTGCCTCTAGGGCCCTGAGTTGCTGGTGTGACCAAGCTTCTGGGATCTCGGAATGCTGGGTGTATTAGAGTGCCTGGGAGTGGAGCTTCCTCTGACTCTTGCAGGACTGGTGGAGGAGCTCGAGCACAAGGTAAACCAGCCTAGAATGGAAGGTACCCAGGTCACTTGTCAGGCAGGTTTAATACATCCCTTGAACCCATATACAGTCAACAAACCATGAAACTATAGTGAATGACAAGAAATGCTTGCCGAAAGAGCCTGATACAACCGTCTCCTGAGAGGCCCTGCCAAAGCCTTATAAATACAGAGGAGGATGCTTGAAGCATAGAATCATTGGACTAAGCGTGGAGTCCCCAGTGGAGGAGTAAGAGAAAGGACTGAAGGAGATGAAGGGATTTGCAATCTCATAGGAAGAATAGCAATATCAGCCAACCAGACCTGCTGAAATTCCCAGGGACTAAGTCATCAACCAAGGAATACACATGGCTCCAGATGCATATCTAGCAGGGGATTACCTTGTCAGGGCATCAATTGGAGGAGAGGTCGTTGGTCTTATGAAGATTCTATAGATGCCTCAGTGTGGGTGGGTAGAGGAACACCCTCTTGGAAACAGGGTGAGAGAGGATGGAATAGGAGGTTTCCAGGAGGGGGGAAACCAGGAACGAGGATAACATATGTAAATAAAGAAAATAAATATCCAATTAGAAAATCAGTTATTTGAGATCCTAAAAACCTATGAACACTTTGATATTGTACTGAACTCCACTTGCACCTCTGTCTACATATGATGCTTCCCTATGAACCCATCATCATTGTTGTAGTAGTTGGGGACTTTGGTCACATGTGCTTCACTGTGACACAGGAAGAACAGGAATTGATTCTTACCACATGTTTTACAATTTTCATTCAAGAAAGGAATGTGATATGATTTATTCACACTCTCGGGCTCCTAGTGAAAGTAGGACCTGATAAAAAATATTGAAAGATTTTCTTGGTATAAGTGGTGAGTCATTTCTACTCTTTTGTTCATGGTTGTTCATAGCTTCTTTTCCTCTGCATATATGGAGATCATACTAAAATAATCAGGTGCAGTTCAGCTGCATTTTCCCATCTTAGAAATGGCACCATAAGAAATGTTTATGAGAATGAATGGAATCCATTTGCAAGACAATTCTTAGGTGTATATCCTAATTGTCGAGCCTTCTACAGCCTAGAACTGTGCATTCAACAATAAGAATGGAGTCAGTTTTCTTCCTCAGCCTTGATGACAATATACAGCCTCTTTGACCTTAAAACAGAAATGCCTAGGTATGTGAGGGATTAAAAGCAACAGTGAATCTACCAAGGATTTGGGTGTCCATGAAACAAGGATATGGTTTTAGAAAATGGAGGATGTTCCTTTTGTCTTATTCGTGAACAAATATTATCTTCAGGGTATATATGTTTTGTAATTTTTTCCATGATTTTTCAATCAGTCAAATGCCATTTCAATAAATAAGATATAGAAGTAAAGGATTTTTAATAAATGTAGAGACATTATAGAGTAAGAGGATATAGGTATTCATGCATTTCAAGTTCAGTTAGGTAGATGTAATGCAGAAAATGTGGACTGTTTTGGCCCAAGGTTCTACTCCTGTTTACTAGCTCTTTTCTACAGATTCTTTGTGATCGAAGAGTTCCTAACCCAAGGTCCAGAATCATTTGTTACTGGGACACAGAATAGTAGAAGTTTATCAGTAGTTATTTCAAGCTAGAGTTAATTATTAATGCCTTATGCAAAACAACTCAAATGTATGTATGTATCTAAATATTTTTCCCCAAAACTCACATATTCTGCAAATGGTAAAACTTAGTGATATACTTTAGAGTTTGGAGAATGGATCTGTATACTTGGGTGGGAGCAAATTAAAGCAGAGTTGCCTCTACAGACCTCCAAGACAATTCTGATAAAGCATGAACTCGATATTTTGTTTGGCCTCATTGATAGTGTATGAGCTTTTCTATGAACAACATTTAATGATAATGATGAAGAAGAAATTTCTGTTGTTATTTCATACTCATAGACCTCAGTTTTATTCACAAGGTTCTTTAAATTTTAAGGGTGTTAATTGAACTTGACTGGTCTACCCAATTTTTCAAAATTGTACCAAGCTTGTTCTATCTGCAGAGTTTCAAAAAACGTAGATCTAATCATTGAAGTTTCACATCCATTACTTCTGAAAGTCCTGGACTGAGCACTCAATTGTATAGTAGGTAGTAGAGCCTGGTTGTGTCTAAGATTCAGAGAGAAAAGAGGAAGTTATCTTTCTTCCTACTATTTCCCCGTTCTAGATAACATATGAAGAAAATTCATATAGAACAATTGAGAATTTTTTTTAAAGAAATTACAGGAAGCAGTACTGAAAAACCAATACCCATTCACCACATGAATAGGATAGACAACATTACACTGTTTATTTCAGGGGCTTTATCCCAAATCCCAAGAGAAAAGCAGAGGAAAACTAAATTACATTTCGAGTACTGGTTTTTGGCAAGGATTATTCATTTTACCAATATGTCACAAAGGCTAGAATGTTGGGAGTCATTTTTTGTTTAGTGAAAGCTCAGTTGGAATAATTTAGAACCAACTCTTGAAGAACATGTGCTTTATAAAGTGAAAGTTCATTCACCCACTTTCTCTACTTGCAGATTTTCCATTCTTCCCATTTATTTCCTCTTATTTCTCATTTGGGTCCTACTATCATTGAGTTGTATGTTCTTCTATGAAAGAATTACTGGACTGAATCCTCACATTTAGGAATCCACTTTAACATTAAAAAAATTCTTTCCTAGAGAGAAGAATTTTAACCAGGTTTACATGGACTTGTAACACAGAATAAAACCTATTTCACAAATAATCAGCATGTTTTCCTCACGTCTATATTCAGAGCAGCTATTAGAGCTACAAAAGGGAAGAGTGACTACAATTGATGAAGAAAAATTTGCTATTGAACATTATTTTTCTGAAAATTATTTCAAGCTTGAACAAGACACACTAGCTCATTTTGTGCCTGCATCTTGTAAGGAAAATTGTTTCTCTGTTCTCTCTACTGATCTGAGAGCATCATTTTCATGTTTACTACTAATAAATATCAGAGCACCACCCATGAGGAAGGCATTGTACTGGGTACTTCAAAGCATCAACACATTCATACCTATAATAAACAGAAAGAATACTTGTTGTTATGAGCCTATTCAAGTCACACTTTCAAGAATAAACTGAGCAATACTATCTAGAATGGATGAAATCCTGAATGAATTTCTACTGTGCATACAGACAGGGTCCTGATAAGTTCTGCAGTCCCTCAGATCCAAGGGAATGGTAAAGACTTCATTCTGTATACAAAATGTGTATGGTCAACCTTACCCTATTCTAAGAAGTCATGCTAATGGATGATTAACCTCTATGTAAAACCTATGTAAATGCAAGACTTATCAACCACATCTCCTGCTCCCTGATATTTAGACAATGATGGTGCTCCACTACAGAAATTTCTTGTCCTTCATTTGTACATAATAAGTATACTGAATCTGGGTTGATTAGTAGATGACTATCCTCACAATGAATACAGTGTGATGCATCACTGATCTCTATGTGTGCTTGTTATTTCTATAATTTCTGTCATTTATTTATAGTCACCCCAATCAGGTTTCTAAAACTCACATTTGCTGGACATCAGAATTGATATAAGATTTCAACTCACCAATCTCAAAAATATTAACACAGAATTGTTCCCCTCTAAAGGAAATGCAGGGACAAAAAAATGGAGCATAGATTAAAGGAAAGGCCATCCAGAGACCGCTCGACATAGGCAGACACTAAACCCAGACACTATTCCTGATATCAAGAAGTGCTTGCTGACAGGAGCCTGGTATAGCTGTCCCCTGAGAGGCTCTGCCAGAGCCTGATCAATACAAATCCTCATAGTCAATCATTGGACTGAGAATAGGAACCACAATGTTAGTGGAAGGTTTGAAGGAGCAGAAGGTGTTTGCTATTCCACAGACATATCAACAATGTCAACCAAACAAACCATCCAGAGCTCCCAGGAAATAAACCACTAACCAAAGAGAACACCCATGGCTCCAGCTGCATATGTAGCAAAAGATCGCCTTATCTGTCATCAATAAAAACGAAGGCACTTGGCCCTATGGAAGCTATATGCCCCAGCATTGGGGAATGTTAAGGCAGTGAGGGAGGAGAGGGTGGTTGATGAGAGAGCTCCCTCATAGAAGCAGGTTAGAGGGGAATGGAATAGGGGTTTGCAGAGGGGAAACCAGAAAGGGGGATAATATTTGAAATGTAAATAAATAAAATAACTAATAAAAACAATAGTGTGTATAATGTCACTTTTAAATTTTTAAGTTACACATGTATCACTAAAGGCAAGGAGATATTTAAATGTATTTAAATTTGCTTACTATTAAAAAGATTTTCATACACTGCAAAACAAAGACTTCTTTTTATTTTTTGGAAAGTGAAGAAATTTTATGTTATTGAAGACTTATTTCAGGCATAGAAAAAAATGGGTAATGGATCAAGGCAGCATGATTTACGGAAGGTAAAAGGAGTCTGTTGACGGCCATGGTCTCCTCAATCCAGTTCAGGTATTTGCAGACATTGGCGTAAACACAAGATTTCCCTCTCATTGCACATACTGAGTCCCAGGAGCTCATTCATTGCTCTGTCATAACTGTAATTTTGAGACTTCTGTGGACTGCTCTGTTGTTTTCAGAGATTGGGGCATGCCCCGAGGTTGGGTTTCAAGTTGGACTCTTTATTGGCTTGCTATTCCTTCAGTCCTGCTCCATCTTTGTTATTGCAGACCTTTTAGTCAGGATGAATTTTGGGTCAAAAGTTTTGTGGGTTCATTTGTGTCCTAATCACTACAATGCACATCTTGTTTAGCTACAAGATGTGACCTCACCCAGTACAGTGTGGTCACTGTTAGGCATCTCAGGTTATGTCACCTCCTTGGGAGCCACCCCAACTCAGATATCTGGAGTTTCTATTTATAATCTGTGGTAAGGAATGAGGATATTTGTAATGAAATATGGAGGTGCATTATGCACTAGCATTCGACTGTTCCAAATGGAGGACAATGTCTTTCTGAGTACCTTGCAGTCACTGAAATCAATAATTAATGGAATTTGTTCCTGCTGAACTGCCCACCCACCTACCCCCACAAAGGGAAATAGTAGAATTGCTGTGAGTTGCTAAGCCTTGTTCTGAGAACTTTACAAATGCATCTCCCATCATTTTAAAGTCAATACCTGTGAAACTGCAGTGCCTATCAGACCCATCCTGAAGTCTTGAGAAAACTCCATTGTCTGGATGAAAATGTGTCAAGGAATGATTCAGTAATTGTGAGATATGCTTCAGAAATGGGTTTTCCTATTGGTTCTCAACGATAAAATTTCTACTGAACTTAGAGGAAAGAATCATTCTGCAGGAGATAAAATGCCTTATATATCAAAATACATGGACCTGCCTTTCAATATTCTCATTTTCTTTGGCTATGTTGGTGATTATATTAGTCCTCCAGACACTGGGACATCATCCTCTTTTTGCTTATTCTCTTTCTATCCATGTGGGATGTGTATATAGCAGAAGATGTCCATTTCAGAAATCAATGAGAGGAGAGGCCATTGGTCCTGTGAAGGCTCTATTCCCCAGAAGAGGGGAAAGCAAGTCAGGAAATTGGGGTGGGTAGCCAGGGGGAGGAGGGATGAGATGGGTGGTTTTAGAGGGATAATGTGGAACGGGCATACCATTTGAAATGTAAATTAAGCAAATATCAAATAAATAAGAAATTACATACCCAAAAATATCTTCTTGAGCTTATATTAAAAAAAACTGACCAGCTGTCTTTGGGTACACATTGAGTATGGGGATGTGTACAATACATTTTTAGAGGATATTTTTCTTCTCTGAATGTTTGTACATTTTTACAATGTATATTAACAATCTACCACACACCCTTAGCCTCCAACTCATCTTTCCAAAGAATTCATGTCCCATTATATTGATATTAATAGCCCATAAACCAGTGGTCCCCACTTAAATGTTCACATGTGGACACCCACTGAGACATGAAGAAATTGCCAACAGTCATTTTCTGTATAAGCATGATCATACATTCCTGGTCATTTATCAAAATATCATTACAAATTATTAGACTCTCTATATTATTGGTTGAGTTGGTATTTTAATGAGGAAGATATAGAATTAAAGAGTTTAATGAAGGTAGAGTCATGACAGAGAATGAGGATAGAGGTCTTCATGAATTTCAGAGTGCATGTAGGTAGTTGTGACGCAGAAAAGCGGACTGTTTTGGCCCAAGGCTTGTATTCCTGTTGGCTAACTCTTTCCTGCTGATTGTATCTATCTCTTAGTGCTCAACGCATACCTGACCCAATGAGCAGAGTCATTTGTCACTGGGACAAAGAAAGGTGGAAGTTCATCAGTAGATCTTTCCAAGCTAGAGTTAATTGTAAATGCTTGATATAAAGCCACTCAAGTGTCTGATTTGATTTCAAATATTTGCCCCCTCCAAACTCACATATTCTTCCAAAGGAGGGCCTTAGTGGTATACATTAGAGATTGAAGAATGGGTCTGTACACTGGACTGGGAGCAAAATAAACCAGAGTTGAATGTAGAGGTCAGCAAATCCTTTCAGACTAAAGCATGAACTTGATTTTCTGTTTGGCCACATTGATAGTGTGTGGGATTTACTTTGAAGAACTTCTAGTGGTAAAGTTCTGTCTTTATTTCATAGTCAAAGACCTAAGTTTTATTCATGAGAGTCTTTGAAAGATACAGGTGTTAATAAAACTTGACTGGTCTACCTGACTTATCAGTTGTACCAAGGTTGTTCAAGCCTCAGAGTCTCAGAAAACATAGACTTATACTTTGAAGTTTCTCATCCATTCTTTCTGAAATTGCTGGACAGAATTCTCAGTTGCATTGTAGGTAATATAGCTTTGTTGTATCTCAGACATAGAGGGAAAAAAAGGAAGCCATCTTCCTAGTATTTCCAGGTTCTAGATTCCAAAGAAGAAAAATTCATATTCTAGAATTGAGAAACTTAATAATCGTAATTACAGGAAGCACTATTGCAGAACCAAATACCCAATCACTATGTGTGTTAAAGTACTTAAGAGATAGCTAACATTATAGTGTTTTTATTTATTGTGCTTCATCTCTAATCCTAAGATAGAAGCAGAAGAAACCTAGCCCATATTTTGAATAGTGATTTTTGGCAAGGAATACTCATTATACTAAAACGTTATGAAGGCAAGAATGTAAATAACAACTTTTCCTTTAATGCCACCTCAGTGAAAATGCTTTGGAATGTAGTCTTATAGTACACATGCTTTATAAGGTACAAGTTCATGCATTCACCTTCTTTCTCTACTTGCTGTTTTCTGTTCTTCCCATTTTACCTCCTCTTGTTTCTGGATTGGGTCCTAATATCATTGAGTTGTATGTTCTTGTACTAAGGAATGGCTGGAGTACATCCTTATATTTAGGATTGCAATTTCACATTTTTTACATTTTTCTTTGCCAATTGGGGAAATTTTAGTCGGGTTAACAGGGACCTGTAACAAAAGAAAAACCCCTGTGTAGTGCTCAAAGAATGGGCATACAGTGTCAATGGTTCCTCTATGTGTGCATTCAGAGAAATCATAATGGCTGTAAGGGAAAATTCTGAGTAGAACTGATAAAAGGAAAGGCCTCATTGAACTTCATCTTGTTGAAAATTATCTCAAGTTTAAGCAAGAAGTACTAGGTTGATTTTTTTCTTGAGTCTTTTCAGTAAAATGGTTTCTCTGTACATTGTGTTCATGGAAGAGCACCATTCTCATGTGTACTACTAATAAATATCAGAACACAGCCATACAGATGGCACTGTACTTGATAAAGGACAGCATTTAAACTTCATACAAGTAAGAAACAGAACAAATACTTGTTGGTATGTGACTATTCAAGTCACATTCACAAGAATAAACTGAAAAATAATTTTGAGAGTGGAAGATATCTGGACCTAATTTGCCCTGGGAATACAGACGTGGCCATGGTAAGTTCCCCAGTGCCTAAGGCCCTTAGGAGTAGTAAAGTCCTCAGTCTGTATAGAAAATATATTTGGCCAGCCTTACCCTGTTCTAAGAAGTCAGGCTAATGAGTAATTAACCTTTATGTAAAACATTTGTATATGCAAGAATTATCAACCACATCTCCTTTCTCCCTCATGTTTAGAGCCCAAGAGTGGCCCACTACAGAAATCTCCCACCCAAACTGGCCAACCCTTGTTCTTCATTTGTACATAATAGGTACCTTGAGTTTCTGACTTGATTGGTAGGTGACTAATCAGCAAAATGGATGCCACCTATTGTTATATATTCCTTGTTTTAAGTCTGAAACAATGAGAGAAAAAATGATGAAGTTTGAATATTATGTCTAGGAAAACAACACATTTCACAAAGAAAAGTCTGAGCATTCCTATTCCCAAAGTATAAGGAACATAACTTTAAAATCATTTTTGCTAATTTAGAAATCTTTTCATGTGAGCAGAAACGATTTAGCAACTATGAGATAGAATATTGCCACTAGGAGGCTCTGGTAAGAACTAGGCATTAGAAGCAAGCTACAGACAGGTGAGTGGTCAGATCAGATTAGAACCTAGCCCAAGATGTATCTATACCATTCAAATGAGGTAAGTTCCATGTGGTAATGAAAAGCTAGTAACCTAGCCCAAAGCTGTGACATTTTACAGTACAAAATTTCTGTATATTTAAGTGTTAAATTATAGAAACTTTAGGAATTGTCTGTTGGATTACTCTGCTGTGCTCTGGAAACATGTCTTCTCTCCTGTGTATTTATACACATATGCAAGAGGACATGAAACTCTACATTTCAGTGAACAATTGAGATTCCAGCACAGATACTGAGTGCACGCCAGACTTCTGTTGGACTTAACCATTGGCCTAATCTCACAAGGATGTCCAAAATCCCTGTCAGTCACACCATTAAGCTTGCTACAGATGAATGACGTCAAAGCAACCATGACTCAAGTCTGCATTCTTTAAAAGCATCATCACTGGATAAGACTGCCCAGTAGTACTCATCAGCAGCATTTCTACTATTCCATGCTTTGAGAGATGTCAGTTTTACATTTATATTAGCATGATATTATGAATAATGATTTTGTGATTAAAGCAAGTATATTCAAAAGACAAATCCTGTGTGGATATATTATCAACTGCCTTTGAACCTATAATCCCATGGACTATGCAAAAAACATGGGGTCATTTTAGTACCTGAGTATTATCCTTAATGCCAAAACTCAACTTGTTTGCCATCAAGGGTGAAAAGCCTCCTCATGGTGAGGTTTTTGGAATAGCAGGGATGTATCAAAGGCACTGGGATGTCCCCAAAATCTGATCATGATTTTAGAATGTGGAAAAGTTCCTTGTGTCTTATTGATAAACAAATATATTGAGGGCATAACTCTACTGAATAATTTTTCTCTGTTTTGTGATCAAAAAATACAGAATATTTTATTGAGGGAGATACAGAACTGTAAGGGTATAAGGAAGACAGAGATATGAGACAGAAAGAGGATGCAGGTCCTTATGTTTATTATAAGAAACGTAAGTGGATGTGACTCAGGAAGGGTAGCATTTTGGCTCAAGGCTTCTATTACTCTTGACTAGATCTTTCCTGTTGATTGTCTACCTCTCTTGGTGCCCAGAGAGTACCTGACCCAAGGTCTAGAATCATTGTTCAGTGGGACACAAAGTGACAGAAATCCTGCAGATCTTTCTAAGTTAGTGTTCACAGTAATTACCTAATGAAAAGTCACTCAGGTGTCTACAAGTATTCTTACCATTTTTTCCCAAAAACTTACATATTCTGTCAAAAGAAAGTCTAAGTAGTATATGCTAGAGTTGGAAGAACGGGTCATTATATTTGGAAAGGAGCAATATAAAGAGCATACGTCAAAACAAAGGCCTGCACCAAACTCAGACTTCAGTGGGAACTCAAGTCTTCTATGCTTGCCTAGAGGTTTGTGTGCTTGAATATGGAAAGCTTACATAGGTGAAGAGGAGGAAGGAATTTCTGGCACTTCCCCCTGCTCAGTGACTCCAGTTCTTCACTAATGGGTCTTTAAAGGTGCATATGTCAATAGAATTTAACTGGTCCAGATGATGTTACAGAGTGGTGCCAAGCTAATTCTGGCTTCAGAATAATTAGACATACACTT
This sequence comes from Tokudaia tokunoshimensis, assembly GCA_036184795.1. Taxonomy (NCBI): domain Eukaryota; kingdom Metazoa; phylum Chordata; class Mammalia; order Rodentia; family Muridae; genus Tokudaia; species Tokudaia tokunoshimensis. The sequence goes on from BTHU01000022.1 coordinate 4,002,517, forward strand.
AAGTTTCTTATCCCTTCCTGAGGAACTACTATTTTTCACTTCTCTATGGTATTTGAGGTTTAAAAAAGTTTCTCAGACACAGATATAACAGTGTGAGTCAACTCCTTCTAACTATGTCTTTAAATGTCATATGAGAAAACTTCAGGGTGAAGAATTTAAAAAATGTGTCAGAGAATTTACAGGAAGCTGTACTGTAGAGCGAGGTACCCAATAACAATGTGAGTGAAGAATCCTTAAGAGAATATCAATATTTCAGGGTTTAGTTACTGGTCTTTATCTGAAATCTCAGGAAAGAATCATAGGGAATATTTTGAATAGGGTTTGTTGACAAGGCATATTCATTTTACTGATGTGACAAGGAGAATACCAGAGAACAGAAGCCACTTTTAATTCAATATCAGCACAGCAGTAAAAGTGTTGACCCTCTAGGAGAGCACATGGGTCACACTACTAAATTCCTACTCAGTAAGCTGATTTTTGTGTTCTTTCCATTTACCTTAGTGTGTTCCTCTCTTGGATTCTATTATGAAAGCTGAATGACTAAGCTGTAAAATCTCCCAGCAAAGAATTTGTACTTACAGGTACCCAGGCTCTCCCCAATATAACATCGCTTGGGACACGGCCTGTTGGGGCTTCCGCCTGCGCCCAAGAATGGGACAGAGCGGTGGTCGTCTGGGTGCCAGATCTGCAGGCCATCGCGTCTGCAGGGTGAGCAGCGCCACGGAGAGAGTGCAGAATGCACTCTGCCATCTTTGCTCCAGTGATCGGGAAGTTGGGACTGCCAGGCTCTGAGACAGACAGGAATAATATCGCTTGGGTCTCGGGTGGCTTGTGTGTATGTGGCTCCCAAGTGCTGGGCAGATCTGCAGTAACCAGCACGCCAGCTCTGCTGTGGGACTTCTGCCTGGCAGAGGGACCCCGCACTGGGCGGGAGCCTACCAGCTTCCCTTCCACGACCTCTGTTTCGGTAGACTGCACTGAAGAGACAGGTACCCAGGCTCTCCCCAATATAACATCACTTGGGACACGGCCTGTTGGGGCTTCCGCCTGCGCCCAAGAACGGGACAGTGTGGTGGTCGTCTGGGTGCCAGATCTGCAGGCCATCGCGTCTGCAGGGTGAGCAGAGCCGCGGAGAGAGTGCAGAGTGCACTCCGCCATCTTTGCTCCAGTGGCCAGGAAGTTGGGACTGCCAGGCTCTAAAACAGACAGGCATAATATCGCTTGGGTCTCGGGCGGATTGTGTGTACGTGGCTCCCAAGAGCTGGGCAGATCTGCAGTAACCACCGTGTAACCTCTGCTGTGGGACTTGTGCCTGGCAGAGGGACATCCCCTCCACCCCCACACTAGGAGAGATCACACACACCTGCACAGGGCAGGAGCCTACCAGCCTCCCTTTGGAGACCTCTACTCCAGGAATCCACTACGCTGAGCCTTTGGATGTGCAAGGACTCCCCAATATAACATCACTTGGGGCAAGGCACATCAGGGCTCCAAAGTCACTCAGGAGAAGGGCAGGCCCCAGAAATCGGTGCCAGGGGAATCCTGGTAAACCAGGGGGGGCTGAAATAGCTTTGCAGGTTCACAGGAGGTCCAACCAACAGCCAGTGACAGCAGGACCAACTAACATCAGAGGTAACCAGATGGCAAAAGGCAAATGTAGGAATGTTACTAACAGAAATCAAAGTAATATGGCACCATCCGAACCCAACTCTCCAACAGCAGCAAGTCCTGGATACCCCACAACACCCGAAAGACAAGATCTGGATTTAAAATCACTTCTCATGATGCTATTAGAGGATCACAAGAAGGACAAAAATAAATCTAATAAAGAATTACAGGAGACCATGAATCAACGGTTAGAAGCCCTTACAAAGGAAACACAAAAATCGCTTAGAGAAATGCAGGAGAACATGGATCAAAAGATGGAGGCGCACAAGGAGACAACACAAAAATCGCTTAATGAGATGAATCAACGGGTAGATGCACTCACAAAGGAATCACAAAAATTGCATAAAGAAATGCAGAAGAATATGGGTCAACAGACGGATGCTCATAAGGAGGCAACACAAAAATTGCTTAAATAAATGAATCAATGGTTAGATGCCCTTACAAAGGAAACGCGAGAACTGCTTAAAGAAATGCAGGAGACGATGGATCAACAGATGGATTCCCATGAGGAGGAAACACAAAAATCACTCAGAGAAATGCAGGAGAACGTGGGTCAACAGGCAGAAATCCTGAAAGAGGTAATGCAAAAATACCTTAAAGAAATACAGGAAAATACAAACAAACAAGTGAAGGATCTCAGCAAATCCATCCAGGATCTAAAAAAAGGAAATAGAAACAACTAAGAAATCACAAAGGGAGACAACTTTGGAGATAGAAAACCTTGGGAAGAAATCAGGAGTCATAGATGCAAACATCAACAATAGAATACAAGAGATGGAAGAAAGAATCTCAGGTGCTGAAGATTCCATAGAAAGCATCGACCTAACAGTCAAAGAAAATGCAAAATGCAAAAAACGTGTAACCCAAAACATCCAGGAAATCCAGGACACAATGAGAAGACCAAACCTAAGGATTGTAGGTATAGATGAGAGTGAAGATTTGCAACTTAGGCAAGTAACCCTATTAAAAAATGGGGTACAGAGCTAAACAAAGAGTTCTCACCTGAAGAACATCTAATGGCTGAGAAGCACCTAAAGAGATGTTCATCATCCTTAGTCATTAGGGAAATGCAAATCAAAACAACCCTGAGATTCCATCTTACACAAGTCAGAATGGCTAAGATCAAAAACACAGGAGACAGCAGTTGTTGGCGAGGATGTGGAGAAAGAGGAACACTCCTCCACTGCTGGTGGAATTGCAAGCTGGTACAACCACTCTGGAAAGCAGTCTGGCGGTTCCTCAGAAAACTGGGCATGACACTCCCGGAGGATCCGGCTATACCACTCCTGGGCATATGCCCAGAGGCTTTACCTGCATGCAATAAGGACACATGCTCCGCTATGTTCATAGCAGCCTTATTTATAATAGCCAGAAGCTGGAAAGAACCCAGATGTCCCTCAACGGAGGAATGGATTCAGAAGATGTGGTATATCTACACAATGGAATACTACTCTGCAATTAAAAACAATGAATTCACAAAATTCCTAGGCAAATGGTCAGATCTTGAAAATATCATCCTTAGTGAGGTAACCCAATCACAAAAGAACAAACATGGTATGCAGTCACTGATAAGGGGATATTGACCCAGAATCTCGGAATACCCTAGACACAATCCGCATATCAATAGATTTCTAAGAAGATGGAAGGAGAGACCCCTGGTCCTGGAAAGACTGGATGTAGGGGAACACCAGGTCAGAGTAACGAGAGGGGGTTGAATGGAGAAAAGAGGGAGGGAAGGGGGCTTATGGGACTTTCAGGGAGGGAGGAAACGGGAAAGGGGAAATGATTTGGAATGTAAATTAAAAAAATAAAATAAAAAAAATAATTAAAAAAAAGAATCAAGGCAAAACAAAACAAAAAAAAAAAGAAGGGCAGATGGCAATAATCACTATGCCTTAATCTCTCTTAATATCAATGGTCTCAATTCCCCAATTAAAAGATATAGACTAGCAGACTGGATACATAAACAGGACCCAGCATTTGCTGCATGCAGGAAACACACCTCAGTGTCAAAGACAAACACTACCTCAGAGTAAAAGGCTGGAAAACAATTTTACAAGCAAATGGCCCCAAGAAACGAGGTGGAGTAGCCATCCTAATATCAGATAAAATTGATTTTCAACCTAAAGTCATCAAAAAAGACACAGAAGGACACTACATACTGATCAAGGGGAAAAATCCACCATCAAGAACTCTCAATTCTGAATATCTATGCTCCAAATGCAAGGGCACCCTCATTCGTAAAAGAAACTTTACTAAAGCTCAAAGCACACATCGCACCGCACACAATAATAGTGGGTGACTTCAACACCCCGCTCTCTGAAATGGATCCTTCAGGAAAGCAGAAACAAAACAGGGACACAGTGAATCTAATTGAAGCCTTGGACCAAATGGAACTAACAGATATATATAGAACATTTCATCCTAGAGCTAAAGAATACACGTTCTCAGCACCTCATCTCAGTCAGATTAACATGACTCAGCTGTGCTGGAAACCACAATATTCACCATTAGATTTAGATTGGCTACTTGTTGAGAAAACAAATAAAAAATCCTTTTAATTCCACTAAATATAGCAGGAAAGGCTTTATGTCCCTTTGGGGAACTTAGAAAAAAAAAGGGAATGAGGGTTGGAAGGCCTTCTTTGACAATAATACAGAATTTACCAAAATCATGTACATTGATCTTGTCATGTGTGTCAACACTAGGGTTCCAAAGTCTTTGGAACTGGATAACACTATGGAGCAGGATTTTCTCAAGATGAGTAGCAGAAAATTTGAGTTACATAAAAAATAATACATTTAAAATGGTCTTAGTGTAGGGAAAATATAAATGTTTTTGGAAATAGTGATTGATGGTTTGCACTGAAGTGAAATCTACACCATTCTAATCCATTATCATCATCGGGTTTCAAATTGCTTTGTACTGGTTTACAGTCATTACATTTCCTCCATTTGATAAGGACATAGAGACAGGAAGACAGAGAGACAGAGATAAATAAAGATAATCCCTTAGTCAAACATCTAAAGGACACACAGACAGCATTCAAATTAACAAAATCAGAAGTGAAAATGGAGACATAACAACAGAAACTGAGGAAATTCAAAAAGTTATCAGATCACACTACAAAAGCCTATATTCAACAAAACTGGAAAATCTAGATGAAATGGATGATTTTCTAGACAGGTACCAAAATAAAATCAGAATCAGATAAAACATTTAAATAGTCCCAAAACTCCTAAAGAATAGAAGTAGTCATTATAAGTCTCCCAACCAAAAATACTTCAGGACCTGATGCTTTTAGTGCAGAATACTATCAGACATTCAAAGAAGAACTATTGTCAATACTTTTAAAACTTTTCCACAAAATAGAAACAAAAGGAAAACTACCTAATTTGTTCTATGAAGACACAATTACTCTGAAACCTAAACCACACATAGACAAGGCAAAGAAATGGAATTTAAGGCAAGTTTTACTTATGAATATTGATGAAAAATAAACAATAAAATTCTCCCAAACTTAATCTGAGAATATATTAAAACAAACTTTCAAGAACAATAAATAGGCTTATTCCCAGGGTTGCAGGGATGGTTCAAAATAAGGAAATCTCTAAACACAATTCACTACATAAACAAACTCATTGAATTTTATGACATGATCAGCTTATTAGATGCTAGAATTGTCTTCGACAAAATAAAATACTCCTTATTTTAAAAGTCATGGAAGGGTCAGGAGTTCAAGGTACATACCTAACCATAGTAAAAGCAATATTCAGCAAACCAATAGCCAATATCAAATTAAATGGAAAGAAACTTGAAATAATCTCCCTAAATTCAGGGACAGGACAAGGCTGCACACTTCTTCTTATTTATTCCATACAGTACTCCAAGTTCTAACTAGCTGAATTACCCAACAAAAGTAGTTCAAAGGGATACAAATTAAAAAGAAAGTAGTCGCAGTATCACTATTTGTGGATGATATGATAGTATCCATAATCAACCCAAATAATTCTACCAGAGAACTCCTACACCTGAAAAACAACTTCAGCAAAGTGACTGGATATAAGATAAACTTAAGCAAATCATAGCCCACACCCACCCCACAGAGACAGGCTGATATTATATCTCTGAATAGCCTGAATTCCCAGTGCCTAGAGGCCTAAGCCAGTCACACAGACAGTAAAAAGGATTGATTGAGGACAGGGGGCAACTAAGAAGATACTCACATTTTAAAGCATGAATGAGTTGTACATGGGCCAAATCCTTGAACCTCAGCAACCACTGAAGAGCTGTTAAATCCACCAAAGCAGCAATGATCATCAAGGATAAAGCCCTGTCTATGACAAGGGAAATGACCCTGGAATAGAAGAAGTTCAAGAGACTCCGTGATGAAGTAGAAAGATCCTGAGGAACGAAAACATCTTGTCTACCTCAGCAGTCCTGCGATGTACAGGTGGACGTGGGTGAGTGTCTTAGTCAGGTTCCTATTCCTGTACAAACATCATGACCAAGAAGTAAGTTGGGGAGGAAAGTGTTTATTGAGCTTACATGTCCACACTGCTCTTCATCACTAAAGGAAGTCAGGTCTGGAAATCGAGCAGGTCAGGAAGCAGGAGATGATGCAGAGACCATGGAGGGATGTTTCTTACTGTCTTGCCTCCCTTGGCTTGCTCAGCCTGCTCTCTTATAAAACCCAAGAAAACCAGCCCAGGGATGGCACCACGCACAAGGGGCCCTCCCCATTTTGATCACTAATTGAGAAAATGCCGACAGTTGGATCTCATGGAGGCACATCCCCAACTGAAGCTCCTTTCTCTGTGATAACTCCAGCCTATGTCAAGTTGACACACAAAATCAGTCAGTAAAATTGACCCCTTGTCAACGTGACACACAAACATATCACTATTAAGCCTCAACACTTACTTCATTATTCATCACCAAGATCTAAATAACTTTAAAAGGCCCAGAGTCTTTACATATTAAAAGTTAAAATGTCCAATATCTTTTAAAGTTCAAAGTCTTTTAACTATGGGCTCCACTAAAATACTTTCTTCCTTCAAGAGGGAAAAATGTCAGGACACAGTCACAATCAAAAGCAAAACTCAAAGTCCAATGATTCAATGTCTGGGATCCAACTCACCATCTTCTGGGCTCCTTCAAGTGCTTGGGTCACTTCTCCAACTCTGCCCTTTGTAGCACACACCTTGTCTTCTAGGCTCCAGTTGCCTGTACTCCACTTCTGCTGCTGTTCTTGGTGGTCATCACATGGCACTGGCAACTACAAAACACTGCTGTCTTCTACTGTAACTAGGCTTCACCAATAGCCTCTCAAGGGTCTTTTCATGATGCCAAACATCAACTCCTATGCATTACCCCTTCAGTCCTGGGCCATCAATTGCAACTGATGTTGCACCTTCACCAATGGCCTTCCTCAGGTTCTCACAATGCTGAGCCTCAGCTGTTCTTCATGACCCCTTCATTCCTTTAAAACCAATACCACCTGGGTGACTCTTACACATTACGAAGTCCAACCATAGCACAAAGGACAATCATGGCTATCTCTGGAACACAGCTTCTGTGCTCTCTGAAAACACTTCCCAGAAAACTTCACCTCAGTGATGCTGGTCTCTTCTTAATCACAGCTAATTTCTTAGCTCCAAATAACCAGCATCAATAGTCCCAGTAACACAAAGGTTTTCTTTAGTGGTTCTTGAATCTTGGTAATCACAGCTGATACTTCAGCCCCAGCTAACCAAAACCACAGAATCTTCACAATCAAAACATGACCCTGATAAGAGTCTTTAATCTTCTCTCTGAAATTTCACAAGCCAGCCTCTATCTTCTGCACTGTTCTTAACATTTTCTTCCAAGATCCTACAGAAAATTCCACAGAGCTCTTAACATCTTAATGGCTCCTCAAGCTCAAAGTTCCAAAGTCCTTCCACAGTCTTCCCCAAAACATGGTCAGGTTGTCACAGGAATACCGCACTCCTGGTACCAATTTGTCTTAGTCAGGGTTTCTATACCTGTAAAAAAAAATCATGACCAAGAAGAAGCAAGTTGGGGAGGAAAGGGCTTATTGAGCTTACACTCCCACATGTTCTTCATCATTAAAGGAAGTCATGTATGTAACTCAAGCAGGTCAGGAAGCAGGAGTTGATGCAGAGGCCATGGAGGGATGCTTCTTACTGGCTTGCTTCTCCTGGGTTACTCAACCTGCTCTCTTATAGAACCCAAGAATACCAGTCCAGAGATGGTACCACCCACAAGGGGCCCTCCTTATTAATTTTAACTAATTGAGAAAATGCCTCACAGTTTTTTCTCATGGGGGCACTTTCCCAACTGAAACTCCTTTCTCTCTGATAACTCCAGCCTGTGTCAGCCTGTTGACACATAAAACCAGCCAGTACAATGGGGAAGTCAGAGAAATGGGTTATCTCCTGGGTTCAGATATGTATAGGTTCTCATTAAGTAAAGGTATAGATCTATCCACAGAGAATGACAGCAGGTCCTTGAACAGCAGTAATCATCATTGTCATCACCTAATCAGTAGAGACTGTCTCTTGCACATAATCCCTAGGTGAATCTCTTTTCAGTTTATATGTGGAGATGAACCTATTCATGTCCCTATTCAGATACTACAGGAAGTGTTGCTTTAGAGACCCAGCAAGTCCAGAATCTGAAATACTATGAGCAGCTTGCTATTGCATTCTCCCTCTACACAAGGCTTCCTATGTTTTGTTTTTCCAAGCGACACCATTCTTATTGAAGTAGTGAGTAGAGTGTTTAGTCATCTTGTCTCAACTGTGGGACAATAAGAATAATAACTGTGATTCTAACCATATTCTTCATAGAAAATAACTCTCAACACAAGTGGTCTCAATTGCCCAAAATACATCACAGAATACCAGAATGGATCCCCAAAACATGATCCAATCTTTGACTCAATACAAGAAATTCACCTTAACATTAAGGGTAGCTATCACAAAATGGTTAAAGGATGAAAAAAAAATGTATTCCAACAAAATGAACCTAAGAAGTAAGTTGGTACAGCCATTTAATATCTGACAAAATAGACTTTAAGTCTATCAAAGAAAAACTCTATCAAGAGATCATAAGAATCTGTAATGAAACATAAGGGCAGCCAAGTTAAAAACAACAACAACTAAAAATAAAATAAAATGAAACCTCACAACTACAGCTTAAGTCTCATACAAACCCTTATACACCAATAGTGGGTGGACTTCATGCCCTACATGGCCAATAGACAGATTTATCCAGAAAAAGCAAACAGAAAAATCTCAGAATTCACATTATAAACCAAAAAAACCGAAAAGACATTTACAGAAAAACTTTACTCAAACATAAAAGAATGTACATTTTTCTCAGCTGCTCAGGAAATCTTCTCCAAAATTAATCGTGTATTCAAAGCAAGTCTCAACAAATAAAAAAAAATTAAAAAAAAAATACCATGGATCCTACCTTACCACCTGAGATTAAAGCTGGATTTCATAAACAATAGAACTAATGAAAAGACTACAAACTCATGGAAATCAAACAAGTCACTATTGAATGAAAAATGGGTCAATACAGAAATTTAAAAAGTCATTAAATATTTAATAGAACTGGATGAAAATTAACACACAATAGCTATATGGGACAAAATGATAGCAGTTCTAAGAGTGAACTTCATAGCACTCTGGGTGTATGTGAAGAAATTAGAGAGGGTTCATACTAGTTGCAAAGCAGTGTACCTGCAAGCTTTATTTTTTTATTAGATATTTTATTTATTTACATTTCTTTTGGGTTTTTTTGTTATGTGCATTATAATGTCATGTCCCATTTAAATAAGTTATGAGGGCAGAAAAATCAGCCTTAGAATAACACAGCGGTAAACTTTACACAGTGATCAAAAACATTCCTACATGTATAACTGCTACTTGTCTCTGCATCTATCTATGGTGGTGGATAGGTTACGTACATGATCAAAACATATTTATAAAAAAACTAAATAAATATATGTACAATGAAAAATGATTACTGTAAATATTTTGGGCTTATAAAATTTAAATATAGTAATAAGAAAAGTCTCCAGCAAATAACTTATTGATAACTAAGAATGGATATTTTGTAGAAAGTATTATTTAAAAAAATGTTTTTTCTTTCTCTATACATATTTTAATTTTTTTATTAGATACATTCTTTATTTACATTTAATTTTTTTTATTTTCTATATATTTACATTCCAAATGATTTCCCCAGTCCAGGTTCCCCAATCCCTGAAAGTCCCATAAGCCCTCTTCCCTCCACCTGTTCCCAAATCAACCCCATCCTCCTTCACTGTCCTGGTATTCCCCTAAACTGCTACACCCAGTCTTTTCAGGAGCAGGGGACTCTCCATCCTTCTTCTTGGAATCAATAGATATGGGAATTGTGTCTTGGGTATTCCGAGCTTCTGGGTAAATATTCCCTTATCAGTGACTGTATGCCATGTGTGTTCTTTTGTGATTGGGTTACCTCACTTAGGATGATATTTTCCAGTTCTGACCATTTGCCTAAGAATTTCATGAATTCGTTGTTTTTAATTGCTGAGTAGGATTCCATTGTGTAAATATACCACATTTTCTGTATCCATTTCTCTTTTGAGGGACATCTGGGTTCTTTTCAGCTTCTGCCTATTATAAACAGGGATGATATGAATGTACTGGCTTATGTGTCCTTATTGCATGCCGGGGAGTCCTCTGGGTATATGCCCAGGAGTGGTAGAACAGGGTCCTCAAGAAGTGTCATGCCCAGTTTTCTAATGAACCACCAGACTGATTTCCAGAGTGGTTGTACCAGCTTGGATTCCCACCAACAGTAGAGGAGTGTTCCTCTTTCTCCACATCCTCACCAACACCTGCTGTCTCCTGAGTTTTTGATCTTAGCCATTCTGACTGGTGTGAGGTGAAATCTCAGTGTTGTTTTGATTTGCATTTCCCTAATGACTAAGGATGTTGAACATCTCTTAGGTGCTTTAGAGCTATTTGAGTTTCCTCAGTTGAGAATTCCCTGTTTAGCTCTGTACCCCATTTTTAAATAGGGTTATTTGTCTCTCTGGAGTCTAACTACTTGAGTTCTTTGTATATCTTAGATATTAGCCCTCTATTGGATGTATCCTTGGAAAAGATCTTTTCCAGATTTGTTGGCTGCCGTTTTGTCCTTGTGACAGTGTCCTTTGCCTTAAAGAAACTTTGTGATTTTATGAGGTCACATTTGTCAATTCTTGATCTTAGAGCATAAGTTATTGGTGTTCTGTTCTGGAAATTTTCCCATGCCCATATGTTCACGGTTCTTCTAGTTTCCTTTCTATTAGTTTCAGTGTGTCTGGTTTTATGTAGAGGTCCTTGATCCACTTGGAATTGAGCTTAGTACAAGGAGATAAGAATGGATCGATTTGCATTCTTCTGCATGCTGACCTCCAGTTGAACCAGCACCTTTTGTTGAAAAGGCTATCTTTTTGCCACTGAACCGTTTTAGCTCCTTTGTCAAAAATGAAGTGACCATAGGATTGAGGGTTCATTTATGGGTCTTCAATTCTATTCTATTGATCTATATGCCTGTCACTGTACCAATACCATGCAGTCTTTAACACTGTTGCTCTGTAGTACTGCTCGAGGTTCCAAATATTGATTCCCCCAGAAATTCTTTTACTGTTGAGAATAGTTTTAGCTATCCTGGTTTTTCTGTTATTCCAGATGAATTTAAGAATTGCTCTTTCTAACTCTATGGAAAACTGAGTTGGGATTTTGATAGGGATTGCACTGAATCTGTATATTGCTTTTGGCAAGATAGCCATTTTTACTGTATCAATCCTGTGAATCCATGAGAATGGAAGTTTTTTCCATCTTCTGAGGTTTTCTTTGATTTCCTTCTTCAGAGACTTAGCTATTTTTTTTATTTTCTCTATTTTTTACTTACATTCCCAATGACTTCCCCTTTCCTGTTGAAGTTCTTTTCATATAGATCTTTCACTTGTTTGGTTAGAGCCACATCAAGATATTTTATATTGTTTGTGGCTATTATGAAGGGTGTCATTTCCTTAATTTCTTTCTCAGCCTGCTTATCCTTTGAGTATAGGAAGGCTACTGATTTGCTTGAGTTGATTTTATATACAGCCACTTTGCTGAAGTTGTTTATCAGCTGTAGGAGTTCTCTGGTGGAGTTCTTTGGGTCACTTAAGTATACTATCATATCATCTGAAAATAGTGATAGTTTGACTTCTTCCTTTCCAACTTGCATTCTTTTGTCCTCCTTATGTTGTCTAATTATATAGCTAGAACTTCAAGTACTATATTGCAAAGATAATGCAGAGAGGGTGCAGCCTTGTCTAGTCCCTGATTTTAGTGGGATTGCTTCAAATTTCTCTCCATTTAGATTGATGCTGGCTACCGGTTTGCTGTAAATTGGTTTTACTATGTTTAGATATGGGTCTCGAATTCCTGAACTTTCCAAGACTTTTTAGCATGAAAGGATGCTGAATTTTTTCCAATGCTTTTTCAGCATCTAATGAAATGACCACGTGGTTTTTTCTTTGAGATTATTTATATAGTGGATTTCATTGATGGACATCCTTTTATTGAACCATCCCTGCATCCCTGGGATAAAGCCTTCTTGATCGTGGTGAATGATCGTTTTGATTTGTTCTTGGATTCGCTTGGCAAGAATTTTATTGAGTATTTTTGCATCGATATTCATAAGAGAAATTGGTCTGAAATTCTCTTTCTTTGTTGGATCTTTGTGTGATTTTGGTATCAGCATAATTGTGGCTTCATAGAACGAGTTGGGTAGTGTTCCTTCTGTTTCTATTTTGTGGAATAGTTTGAAGAGTACTGGTGTTAGGTCTTCTTTGAAGGACTGATAGGATTCTGCACTAAAACCATCTGCTCCTATGGTTTTTTTTGGATGGAAAACTTTCAATGACCACTTTTATTTCTTTAGGGGTTAAGGGACTGTTTAGATGATCTATTTGATCCTTATTTAATTTTGGAATTGGGTATCTGTCTAGGAAATTGTCCATTTCCTCCAGATTTTCCAGTTGTGTTTAATATAGGCTTTTGTAGTAGGATTTGATGGTGTTTTTAATTTCCTCAGTTTCGGTTGTTATATCTCCCTTATCATTTCTGATTTTGTTAATTTGGATATTGACTCTCTGCCCTCTGGTTAGTTTGGCTAAGAGTTTATCTACCTTGTTGATTTTCTCAAAGAACAAACTCCTAGTTTTGTTGATTCTTTGTATGGTTCTATTTTTCTCTGCTTGATTGATTTCAGTCCTGATTTTGATGATTTTCTGCCTTCTACTCTTCTTGCGTGTATTTGCTTCTTTTTGTTCCAGGGCTTTCAGGTGTGCGGTTAAGCTGCTAGTGTATGCTCTCTCCAGTTTCTTTTTGGAGGCACTCAGAGCTGTGTTTTCCTCTTAGCACTGCTTTCACTGTGTCCCATATATTTGGGTATGTTGTGCATTCATTTTCATTAAATTCTAAAAAGTATTTGATTTCTTTCCCTATTTCTTCCTTGACCAAGGTATCATTGCGTAGATCATTGTTCAGTTTCCATGGGTATATGGGATTTCTGTTGTTTTTCTTGCTATTGAAGATGAAACTTAATCTGTAGTTATCTGATAGGAGGCATGGGATTATTTCAATCTTATTATATCTGTTGAGGTCTCTTTTGTGACCACTTATATGATCAATTTTGGAGAATATATCATTGGGTGCTGTGAAGAAGGTATATTCTTTTGATTTACATTGAAATTTTCTATAGATGTCTGTTAAATCCATTTGGTCCAAAACTTCTGTTAGTTTCACTGTGTCTCTGTTGACTTTGTGTTTCCCTGATCTGTCTATTAATGATATTGGGGTGTTGAAATCAGCCACAATTATTGTGTGAGGTACAATGTATGCTTTGAACTTTAGTAAAGTTTCTTTTATGAATGAGAGTGCCCTTCCGTTTGGAGCATAGTTGTTCATAATTGAGAATTCTTCTTGGTAGATTTTTCCTTTCATGAATATGAAGTGTCCTTCCATGTCTTTTTGGATGACTTTTGGTTGAAAGTCAATTTTATCTGATATTAGAATGTCTACTCCAGCTTGTTTCCTGGAATCATTTGCTTGGAAAATTGTTTTACAGCCTTTACTCTGAAGTAGAGTTTGTCTTTGACACTGAGGCACGTTTCCTGTATGTAGCAGAATGCTGAGTCCTGTTTACTTATCCAGTCTGTTAGTCTTCCTCTTTTTATTGGGAAGTGGAGTCCATGGATGTTAAGAGATATTAAGGAATAGTGATTGTTTCTTCCTGTTAATTCGATGTTATATTTATGTTTGTGTCATTATCTTATTTTCAGTTTGTTCATGGATTAATTTCTTGCTTTTTCTAGGGTGTAGTTGCCCTCTGTATATTGAAGTTTTCCATCAGTTATCCTTAGAAGGGCTGGATTTGTGTAAAGATATTGTGTAAATTTGGTTTTATCATAGAATATCTTGGTTTCTCCACCTATACTGATTGAGAGTTTTGCTGGGTATAGTAGTCTGTGATGAAGTTTGTGTTCTATTAAGGTCTGTATGAGATCTTCCCAGGATCTTCGTGCTTTCATGGTCTCTGGTGAGAAGTCTGGTGTAGTTCTGATAGGTCTTCCTTTATATGTTACTTGGTCTTTTTCTCTTGCTGCTTTTAATATTCTTTCTTTCTTTAGTACATTTGGTGCTTTGATTATTGTGTGATGGGAGGTATTTCTGTTCTGGTCCGGTCTGTTTGGAGTTCTATAGGCTTCTTCTATGTTCATGGACATCTCTCTCTTTAGGTTAAGGAAGTTTCCTTCTATAATTTTACTGAAGATATTTACTGGCCCTTTAAGTTGTAAATCTTTGCTCTCTTCTATACCTGTAATCCTTATGTTTGGTCTTCTCATTTTGTTCTGGATTCCCTGGATGTTTGGGGTTACAAGATTTCTGAATTTTGCATTTTCTTTGACTGTTGAGTCAGTGCTTTCTATGGTATCTTCAGCACCTGAGATTCTCTCTTCTATCTCTTCTATTCTATTGTTGATGTTTGCATCTATGACTACTGATTTATTTCAAAGGTTTTCTATCTCCAGAGTTGTCTCTCTTTGAGATTTCTTAGTTGATTCTACTTCCTTTTTGAGGTCCTGGATGGATTTGTTCAGTTCTTTCACTTGTTTGTTTGTGTTGTCCTGTATTTCTTTAAGGGATTCTTGTGTTTCCTCTTTCAGTGCTTCTTCCTATTGACCCATGTTCTCCTCTATTTCTTTAAGGGATTTTTGTCTTCCCTTTTTAAGGTTTTCTACCTGTTGACTCAAATTCTCCTGTATTTCTTTAAAGAAGTTCCTTATGTCTTTCTTGAAATCCTCTATCAGCATCATGAGATGTAATTGTAAATCCAGATCGTGCTTTTCTGGTGTGTTGGGAATTCTGGGACTTGCTGTTGTGGGAGAACTTAGTTCAGATGGTGCCATGTTGCCTTGGTTTCTGTTGGTAATGTTCTTGTATTTCTCTTTTGCCATCTGGTAATCTGTGGTGTTAGCGGGTGTTGCTGTCTGCGACTGTGGCTTATCTGTCATGTAGGCCTCTGTATCTGTGCTCCTGGGAGACCCATTCTCTCTGTGTACACAGGTGTGTAAATAGTCCTGCAAGACCCACTCTCTTGTGGTTGTATTTGGGTATGTAGCTCTGTGGCACCGAACAACTCTGGGTATAAGCAGAAATCAGAAGGCTCCTGTTCCAGTCTGCTCCTTGGCTCTTGTTTCCTCAAGGTTTCTGGTTGTTTCCCCTGAGCAGCATGAGTGGTCCTACCTGTACAGTCAGGCCTCTCCGTATCCCTGAATTGTTAGCTACCTCCATGAGCCACTTGGATATGATGTGCTGTGGCAGAGGATAGTCCCAAGCCTGAGACAGAAGCCAGAGTGCTTCCACCAGAGGGTTCTGGACATGATGCTCAGAGCATCAGGGGAGGTCCCACCTTTGTTGATGGTCCTCTCTGCACTCCTGGGTGTTTAGCTACCTCCCTGTGCCACTTAGATATGGTACCCCATTGCAGAGGATGGTCCCAATCCAGATCATGATTTCATTTTTATAGCAATAGAGTAATACACTTTTGTATAAATGCTCCACATTCTCTTTGTCCCTTCCTTTGTTGAATGGGTATATTTGTTGTAGATATTATGAATAGTGCAGTAATGCCAATATATGTATACCACACATATATGTATATGCATATACATATATATGGTATATGTTTGCTTATGTGTTCATGGACTTTTACCACAGCAGTGAATAACCTAAGACAAGTTGCTATCAGAGCAGTGGGATACTATTCTGAAGACCTGGACATGGTGTTTTGGAGAGTATGTTAGAAGGATTTAGAACTCTGGGCTAGAAAATCCATTGCGTGTTGAGAGCTCAGTGAGGCCTTTTGTATGAGCTCAGTTGATAAGGATATTGAGGGGATGCAGACAATAGATGTCTGGCTTCTGAAGTTTCAGAGCAAAGCAAAGACTCTATTGTGCATTTTTGGTGAAGAATCTGTGGTATCTGGTTAGCTGGAGCTATAGAATTGGCTGTGATTAAGAGGAGACCAAAACCACTGAAGTGAAACCTTTGCAGAGCTCGAACAGTGAATGCTGATCAGCTAGGACTAAAGAAACTGCCATGATGAACAAGAGACCAGCATAACTGAGGTGAAGTCTTCTGGGAAGTGTTTCCTCAAAGTCACCACACAGAAGCTGTGTTCCAAAAGCAGTCAAGGTTCTTCAGGACAGCCAAACTTGCTAATGTAAGAGTCACCCAGGTGCAAATGGTTTCGAAGGCATGAAAAGATCATGGAGAACAGCTGAGGCTGGGCATTGTGGGGAAGAGCTGGAATCCCTGAAAAAAAGCCTACAAGAAGCTTGTGATGGCTGCTCATTCCAGTTGAAGCGAGGGGTCACAGAAGTTTTGGAGATGCCAGTACCATGGGATGACCACCAAGAACACCAATACCAAGCTTGGGATGGCTCTGGCCTAGACAAAAACCTGTGTGTGCTGAAGAGAGCTGAGCCCGAGAAGTCATCAAAAACCCTTAGTGGATGCGAAAAGATATTAGGACATAGAGTCATTTCATTTGAGTTCAGATTTTCTTTAAGAGTCACTGTACTCTGGTACTTTCCTCTAGAAATAAGGAATTAATTAATTTATTTTTTATTTTATAGCAGATCATACTTGAGAGACTTTATGTTAAAAATAGTTTTTAAAAAGACTGAATTTTAAGCACTTCACCTTTTTTAAAAAAAATGTAGGAATTTTAAATTTTAGAGTGGTAATATTAATGTGTGATATGGGAAAGAAAGGAAAACTTATGGCTTAACAGTGATGTGTTTGTCAAGTTGAGAAGTGGTCATTTGGGCCAGATGGGTTTGTGCCAATTTGACAAAGCATAGAATAAAGTGGCCAGAGACTCAATTGAGAAAATGGCTTCAAAAGATCCAACTGTAGAGCATTTCTTAATTAGTAGTTGATGGGGTAGGATCCTTTCCATTGTCAGTGGTTCCGTCCTTGAGCAGGTATTTGTAGGTTCTATAAGAAAGCATGCTGGGCCACGGAGAGAGTGCAGATTGCACTCCGCCATCTTTGCTCCAGTGACTGGAAAGTTGGGACAGCCAGGTTCTGAGACAGACAGGCATAATATCGCTTGTGTCTCGGGCGGCTTGTGTGTATGCAGCTCCCAAGTGCGGGGCTGATCTGCAGTAACCAGCACGCCAGCTCCGCTGTGGGACTTCTGCCTGGCAGAGGGACCCCGCACTGGGCGTGAGCCTACCAGCTTTCCTTCCGCGACCTCTGTTCCCGCAGACTACGCTGAAGAGTCAGGTACCCCAAGCTCCCTATCCCCAATATAACATCACTTGGGACACGGCCTGTTGGGGCTTCCGTCTGTGCCCGAGAACTGGTCAGCGCTGTGGTTGTCTGGGTGCCAGATCGGCAGGCCATCGCATCTGCAGGTGAGCAGCGCCACAGAGAGAGTGCAGATTGCACTCCGCCATCTTTGCTCCAGTGACTGGGAAGTTGGGACAGCCAGGTTCTGAGACAGACAGGCATAATATCGCTTGGGTCTCAGGTGGCTTGTGTGTATGCGGCTCCCAAGTGCGGGGCTGATCTGCAGTAACCAGCGCGCCAGCTCTGCTGTGGGACTTCTGCCGGGCAGAGGGACGCCCCCCCCCCAGGAGAGATCACTCACCCCTGCACAGGGCAGGAGCCTACCAGCCTCCCTTTGGCGACCTCTGCTCCAGGAATCCACTAGGCTGAGCCTTTGGAGGTGCAAGGCCTCCCCAATATAAGATCACTTGGGGCAAGGCACATTAGGGCTCCAAAGTCACTCAGGAGCAGTCAGGCCCAAGAAATCAGTGCCAGGGAAATCCTGGCAATCCAGGGGGGGCAGAAATAGCTTTGCAGGCTCACAGGAGGTTCAACCAACAACCAGTGGCAGCAGGACCAACTAACATCAGAGGTATCCAGATGGCAAAAGGCAAACGTAGGAATGTTACTAACAGAAATCAAAGTAATGTGGGACCATCCGAACCCAACTCTCCAACAGCAGCAAGTCCTGGATACCCCACCACACCCGAAAGACAAGATCTGGATTTAAAATCACTTCTCATGATGCTATTAGAAGATCACAAGAAGGACACAAATAAATCTCATAAAGAGTTACAGGAGACCATGAATCAACGGTTAGAAGCCCTTACAAAGGAAACACAAAAATCGCTTAGAGAAATGCGGGAGAACATGGATCAAAAGTTGGAGGCGCACAAGGAGACAACACAAAAATCACTTAACGAGATGAATCAACGGGTAGATGCACTCACAAAGGAATCACAAAATTGGCATAAAGAAATGCAGAAGAATATGGGTCAACAGACGGATGCCCATAAGGAGGCAACACAAAAATTGCTTAAAGAAATGAATCAATGGTTAGATGCCCTTACAAAGGAAACACGAGAACTGCTTAAAGAAATGCAGGAGACAATGGATCAACAGATGGATTCCCATGAGGAGGAAACACAAAAATCACTCAGAGAAATGCAGGAGAACGTGGGTCATCAGGAAGAAATCCTGAAAGAGGCAATGCAAAAATACCTTAAAGAAATACAGGAAAATACAAACAAACAAGTGAAGGATCTCAGCAAATCCATCCAGGAACTAAAAAAGGAAGTAGAAACAGCTAAGAAATCACAAAGGGAGACAACTTTGGAGATAGAAAACCTTGGGAAGAAATCAGGAGTCATAGATGCAAACATAAACAATAGAATACAAGAGATGGAAGAAAGAATCTCAGGTGCTGAAGACTCCATAGAAAGCAACGACACAACAGTCAAAGAAAATGCAAAATGCAAAAAACGTGTAACCCAAAACATCCAGGAAATCCAGGACACAATGAGAAGACCAAACCTAAGGATTATTGGTATAGATGAGAGTGAAGATTTGCAACTTAAAGGGCCAGTAAACATCTTCAACAAAATTATGGAGGAAAACTTCCCTAACTTAAGGAGAGAGATGCCGATGAACGTACAAGAAGCCTACAGAACTCCAAACAGACTGAACCAGAACAGAAATACCTCCCGTTACATAATAATCAAAACACCGAATGTTCTAAACAAAGAAAGAATACTAAAAGCAGTAAGAGAAAAGG
Organism: Tokudaia tokunoshimensis; assembly: GCA_036184795.1. Taxonomy (NCBI): domain Eukaryota; kingdom Metazoa; phylum Chordata; class Mammalia; order Rodentia; family Muridae; genus Tokudaia; species Tokudaia tokunoshimensis. The sequence goes on from BTHU01000022.1 coordinate 4,021,900, forward strand.
GCCAAGTAACATACAAAGGAAGACCTATCCGAATCACATCAGACTTCTCACCAGAGACTATGAAAGCCAGAAGATCCTGGGCAGATCTCATGCAGACACTAAGACAGCACAAATGCCAGCCTAGACTACTATACCCAGCAAAACTCTCAATCACCATAGATGGAGAGACCAAGATATTCCATGATAAAACCAAATTTTCACAATATCTTTCACAAGATATTGTGAATTTTCACAAATCCAGCCCTGCAACGGATAATAGGTGGAAACCTCCAATACAGGGAGAGAAACAACACCCTGGAAAAAAATGAGATAATAACCTTCTTGAATCAAACCCAAAAGTAGATAACCACTCAAAGATAAAGATAGCGTCAAGAATGGCAGATGGCAATAATCACTATGCCTTAATCTCTCTTAATATCAATGGTCTCAATTCCCCAATTAAAAGACATAGACTAGCAGACTGGATACGTAAACAGGACCCAGCATTTTGCTGCATGCAGGAAACGCACCTCAGTGTCAAAGACAAACACTACCTCAGAGTAAAAGGCTGGAAAACAATTTTATAAGCAAATGGCCCCAAGAAACGAGGTGGAGTAGCCATCCTAATATCGGATAAAATTGATTTTCAACCTAAAGTCATCAAAAAAGACACAGAAGGACACTACATACTGATCAATGGAAAAATCCACCATCAAGAACTCTCAATTCTGAATATCTATGCTCCAAATGCAAGGGCACCCACATTCGTAAAAGAAACTTTACTAAAACTCAAAGCACACATCGCACCACACACAATAATAGTGGGTGACTTCAACACCCCGCTCTCTGAAATGGATCGTTCAGGAAAGCAGAAACTAAACAGGGACACAGTGAATCTAATTGAAGCCTTGGACCAAATGGAACTAACTGATATATATAGAACATTTCATCCTAGAGCTAAAGAATACACCTTCTTCTCAGCTCCTCATGGTATCTTCTCCAAAATTGACCATATAATTGGTCACAAATCAGACCTCAACAGATATAAGAAGATAGAACTAATCCCATGCCTCCTATCAGATCACTATGGAATAAGGGTGGTCTTCAATGGCAACAAAAACAAAAGAAAACCCACGTACACATGGAGGCTGAACAATGCTCTACTCAATGATAACTTGGTCAAGGTGGAAATAAAGAAAGAAATCAAAGACTTTTTGAAAGTTAATGAAAATGAAGGCACAACATACCCTAATTTATGGGACACAATGAAAGCAGTGCTAAGAGGAAAATTCATAGCCCTGAGTGCCGCCAAAAAGAAACGGGAGACAGCATACACTAACAGCTTAATGGCACACCTGAAAGCCCTGGAACAAAAAGAAGCAAATACACCAAAGAGGAGTAGAAGGCAGGAAATCATCAAACTCAGGGCTGAAATCAATCAAGTAGAAACAAATAAAACCATACAAAGAATCAACAAAACGAGGAGTTGGTTCTTTGAGAAAATCAACAAGATATATAAGCCCTTAGCCAGACTAACCAGAGAGCACAGAGATAGTATCCAAATTAATAAAATCAGAAACGAAAAGGGAGAGATAACAACAGAAACTGAGGAAATTCAAAAAATCATCAGATCCTACTACAAAAACCTGTATTCAACACAACTAGAAAATCTCTAGGAAATGGACAATTTCCTTGACAGATACCAAGTACCAAAATTAAATCAGGATCAAATAGACCATCTAAACCGTCCTATAACCCCTGAAGAAATAGAAGTTGTCATTGGAAGTCTTCCAACCAAAAAAAGCACAGGTCCAGATGGTTTTAGTGCAGAATTCTATCAGACCTTCAAAGAAGACCTAACACCAATACTCTTCAAACTGTTCCACAAAATAGAAACAGAAGGAACACTACCCAACTCGTTCTATGAAGCCACAATTACACTAATACCCAAAGCACACAAAGATCCGACAAAGAAAGAGAATCTCAGGCCAATCTCTCTTATGAATATCGATGCAAAAATACTCAATAAAATTCTTGCCAACCGAATCCAAGAACACATCAAAACGATCATCCACCACGATCAAGTAGGCTTCATCCCAGGGATGCAGGGATGGTTCAATATAAGGAAATCCATCAATGTAATCCACTACATAAACAATCTCAAAGAAAAAAACCACATGGTCATCTCATTAGATGCTGAGAAAGCATTTGACAAAATTCAGCATCCTTTCATGCTAAAGGTCTTGGAAAGATCAGGAATTCAAGGCCCATATCTAAACATAGTAAATTTACAGCAAACCGGTAGACAGCATCAATCTAAATGGAGAGAAACTTGAAGCAATCCCACTAAAATCAGGGACTAGACAAGGCTGCCCTCTCTCTCCATATCTTTTCAATATAGTACTTGAAGTTCTAGCTAGAGCAATTAGACAACAAAAAGAGGTCAAAGGGATACAAATTGGAAAGGAAGAAGTCAAACTATCACTATTTGCAGACGATATGATAGTATACTTAAGCGACCCAAAGAACTCCACCAGAGAACTCCTACAGCTGATAAACGACTTCAGCAAAGTGGCCGGATATAAAATCAACTCAAGCAAGTCAGAAGCCTTCCTATACTCAAAGGATAAGCAGGCTGAGAAAGAAGTAAGGGAAATAATACCCTTCACGATAGCCACAAACCATATTAAGTATCTTGGCGTGACTCTAACCAAACAAGTGAAAGATCTGTATGACAAGAGCTTCAAGTCTCTGAAGAAAGAAATTGAAGAAGAACTCAGAAGATGGAAAAATCTGCCATGCTCATGGATTGGCAGGATTAATATAGTAAAAATGAGCATCTTACCAAAAGTAATACACAGATTCAATGCAATCCCCATCAAAATCCCAACTCAATTCTTCATAGAGTTAGAAAGAGCAATTCAAAAATTCATCTGGAATAACAGAAAACCCAGAATAGCTAAAACTATTCTCAAGAGTAAAAGAACCTCTGGGGGAATCAGTATCCCGGACCTCAAGCTGTACTACAGAGCAATAGTGTTAAAAACTGCATGGTATTGGTACAGTAACAGACATGTAGATCAATGGAAAAGAATTGAATACCCAGAAATGAATCCACACTCCTATGGTCACTTGATCTTTGACAAAGGAGCTAAAACCATCCAGTGGAAAAAAGATAGCCTTTTCAACAAATGGTGCTGGCTCAGCTGGAGGTCAACATCCAGAAGAATGCAAATTGACCCATCCTTATCTCCTTGCACTAAGCTCAATTCTAAGTGGATCAAAGATCTCCACATAAAACCAGACACACTGAAACTAATAGAAGGGAAACTAGGGAAGAACCTTGAACATATGGGCACAGGGGAAAATTTCCTGAACAGAACTCCAATAGCTTATGCTCTAAGATCAAGAATAGACAAATGGGACCTCATTAAATTACAAAGTTTTTGCAAGGCAAAAGACACTGTCAAAAAGACAAAGCGGCAACCAACTAACTGGGAAATGATCTTTACCAACCCTACATCCGACAGAGGGCTAATATCTAATATATACAAAGAACTCAAGAAGTTAAACTCCAGAGAGGCAAGGAACCCTATTAAAAACTGGGGTACAGAGCTAAACAAAGTGTTCTCACCTGAAGAATATCTAATGGTTGAGAAGCACCTAAAGAGATGTTCATCATCCTTAGACACTACGGAAATGCAAATCAAAACAACCCTGAGATTCCATCTCACACCAGTCAGGATGGCTAAGATCAAAAACACAGGAGACAGCAGTTGTTGGCGAGGATGTGGAGAAAGAGGAACACTCCTCCACTGCTGGTGGGATTGCAAGCTGGTACAACCACTCTGGAAAGCAGTCTGGCGGTTCCTCAGAAAACTGGGCATGACACTCCCGGAGGATCCGGCTATACCACTCCTGGGCATATACCCAGAGGCTTTACCTGCATGCAATAAGGACACATGCTCCACTATGTTCATAGCAGCCTTATTTATAATAGCCAGAAGCTGGAAAGAACCCAGATGTCCCTCAACGGAGGAATGGATTCAGAAGATGTGGTATATCTACACAATGGAATACTACTCTGCAATTAAAAACAATGAATTCACAAAATTCCTAGGCAAATGGTCAGATCTTGAAAATATCATCCTTAGTGAGGTAACCCAATCACAAAAGAACACACATGGTATGCAGTCACTGATAAGGGGATATTGACCCAGAATCTCGGAATACCCTAGACACAATCCGCATATCAATAGATTTCTAAAAAGATGGTAGGAGAGACCCCTGGTCCTGGAAAGACTGGATGTAGGGGAACACCAGGACGGAGTAACGAGAGGGGGTTGAATGGAGAAAAGAGGGAGGGAAGGGGGCTTATGGGACTTTCGGGGAGGGAGGAAACGGGAAAGGGGAAGTGATTTGGAATGTAAATTAAAAAATAAAATAAATAATAAAAAAAAAGAAAGCATGCTGAGCAAGCTATGATGAGTAAGCTAGTAAGTAACATTCCTCTATTGCTTCTGGATCAGCCTGAATTCCTGTTCTGACATTCTTGAATAATGAACTGTGATATGGAAACATAAACTGTATAAACCCTTTCGTCCTAAAGTTTTCTAGGTCCTGGTGTTTCATCACAGCAATTGTATCATTAGATAAGGTACAAAAAATATTTATGAAGTCAGAGTAATTACCTAAAATAAAAACCCTTCTCTCTATCCTTTGTTTTTATAATTTAAATGTAATAGGACTCAAACACACCTGTATTTTCACACTAATCTGTATATAGGCCATTGTAAAAGAGATGCATCAGACAAATATGCCCCTTCCCAGGAAGTATTGTTTCACTCTAGATATGTGCTTAACTTTACATTAAACATGACATGAGAAATGAAATGATAGGAAGAACATTGTACTAATAAGGAAAGTCTTATCAGTAACAAGATCAAGAGGAGTCAAAATATCAGGCCTGAGGACAAAGTAGAAGATTTAGGCCATCAGTAAAAAACAATGATATTTTAAAAAAAAACATACAAACAAACATAACAAAACAGGAATCTATACAAATTTGGGAAACCATGAAACACCGTGTCTATGAATCGTAGCATAGTAGCAGAAGAAGAATCCAAGGTAAATAGCTTAGACCAGATTCTCATGGGGTTCATAGGAAAACCTTCCCCAAATTTTCTAAAATAAGAAAAGATATACCCATTCAGGTACAGGAAGCAAGCAGAAGACTAAAAAGACACAAAAAGGAAACACTACTAATCATTTCATAGTTAAAATAGTAAATATGCAAAACAAAGGAAAGGTATTGAAAGCTACAAGAGAAAAGCCACAAATCACAAACAAGGGCAAACCTATAAGCATAGGAGCTGACTTCTAAGTGGAAATTTCACAAGACACAATAGCTTAAGCAATGTTTTGCAAATTCTATGAGACCACCAATGCTAACCCATACTATCTAACCCAGAAAAATATCTGACAGAGTTTAATAACAATGAAAAACTTGTCATAATACAAGTTATCAGAATTATCATTGCCAAACCAGGTATGATGGATAATATTAGTTGTTAACTGAACATACATGCGAAAGATAAATACATTTTAAATTGCTTCAACAGGATTGGCATGTGGCCATGACTTTTGGGCATTTCTAGGATTATTAATTTACATAGAAATACTAAGGTCACTAGTGTAAAACCATCCAACAAAGGTGGGCCTGGGCTTTACAGTAAAGGTGGCTGAGTTTGAGTCTGAGGTAGTGTCAGTATTTGGCATTTTGACATATGTAATACAAAGCCATGTTTTGAGTTCCAAGCCTTGGCTTTCCTCAATCATAAACTGTATATTGTGAAAAAAATTCTTTTACTCCCAGTATTTCTTTTATCTATGATATCTAGCCTATCTATCATTATATGTCATAGTAAAAGAAAAATAGTATTGGGAAAATTGGGTGCTGCTGTATTAGACCTGATTTGTTGGTTAGGGGGAAGGATTGCGGTGGCATTTGGAAGTTTGGCTGTAAAGATCCTTGTATACTCTGAGCATCTTATTGTTTTTCACTGTTTTCTATACATTATGGGGAAGTCTAAAGGTAAGAGAGGATGTGGCCCACTGTTAAAACCCTCATAGCTTTTTTCTGTATGTGAGCCAATGAGTGAAAAACTGATGGAGGAATATGAAGTGTGTCTAGAGTCAAGCAAATATTGTACTAGTATGACTGGGTATTCTGATTCCATAGGTGAAGGAATATAGCTTAAATCCATTTGGATTAACTTAGGAAACATATCATGTGACTAGAAATTATGTAGCTCATATGAGATGGAAGTTTGTCAGCAGGCAACTCTGGAAAAACCAGGCCTCAGAAGCAAGCTCCAGGCAAGCCACCAAGCAGCTCAGATATGAACCTGGCCGAAGATATATTTTTGATATGTCAGTGAGATAATTCTAAGGTGGTACTGCTGTGCTAGCAAACCAACCTACAGCTGAGAGTTAGGATAGTGCAATGCAACTGCCCAAGGAAAGAATTAAGCTATAATAGCAACAACAACAAAATGTAACTATGGAGCCAGTCTTTGGGATCACACTGTTGTGACCCCAATGACATGAATTCTCTAGCATGTATAATGATACCCATCTGCAGAAGGAATGGAAACTAGTGTGTGACCACTGAACTTTCAGAACTGCGACTGGGTCCACACAACCTGCCTGGCAGGCATGAGACCAGTTCCAGTTGGAACTTCATCAATAACATCCACTCAGCTAGCCAGAAACAAAGGAATTTCACAACAGATAGAGATCAGACGTGCAATGTAGAAGTATGTAAAAGCATTTCTATTCAATTGTTCCCTCTTGGTGACATTTGCTTAACATTTACATTAGAATTTTATTATAGGGAATGTTAGTGTGAATAAAGTATGTATGATACAAGGACAAACCTAGTGTGGCCATCCTAAATGCCTAGCAGATTTCAGTCCATATTCTGAAGCAAACTCAAATAAAGATAGGATCATTTTAGTACTGGAGCATCACATTGGTGCCAAGGATAGCTTGTTAGTACTTACTAGTAAAGTGCCTTCTTTGGCTCAGTGTGTCAGAGGAGCAGTGATTCATACAAGGTCATGAGGTGCCCATGACTCCTGGTCTTTGTTTTAGAATGTAGAGGACATTATTTCTGAAATATTCACAAATAAATATTATATTGAAGGCATATCTCTGCAGTGTAGTTTTTCTCTGCTTGGATTTGGACAGGCAAAATACATGTCAATTAGGAAGATATAGAAATAAAAGAGTGTAAAGAAGGTAGAGACACTGGAGAGAAAGAACTAGATCTTCCTTATGTCTTCATTGAAACACTTGGGTATATGTGACTCAGGAGGTGTGGAATGCTTTGGCCTAAGGCTTCTCCTGTTGGAAAGCTTTTTCCTGCCGATTGTATCTATCTCTTGGTGCTCAGAGAGTAACTGGCCCAAAGTCCAGACTCATTGGTCTGTGGAACTCAGAGTAATAGTTCATCTGATAAATTTTCCATGAATAGAGGTCACTGAAATTGCCAGATTCAAAATCACTCTGATATCTCCATGTATTCTGACCATTTTCTTACTATAGCTAAATTATCTTTGTAAAGAAGCATTTTAGCAGTATATGGTACAGTTTGAAGAACTGGTCTATGCATTTGGAAGGGAGAAAATAATGTAGGTGTGTCTAGAGATCAGCAAGGAAATATAGATAACAATTTAGCCCTCTATGTTTGGCCACATATATGGTATATGAGATTTATGTGTAAAACTTCTAGTGCAGAAGAGGAGAAGAGAGACTGAGTTGTTACCTCCTCAGAGCCTTAAGTTCTTTATCTATCGCTGTATTTTAAATTATTTTCCTTATTTAAATTCCAGCTATTGCCTCCCAGTGCCCCTCTCATAGTTCCACATAACATTCCCCTTACCTCAAAGAGGGTGCTGCTGAAAACCCCCACAAGTCATTTCCCTCCCCTAGGGCCTCATGTCTCTCAGGATTAGGCACATCTTCTCCCACTGAAGCTGGTCCAGGCGTTCCTCTGCTATATATGTATCCAGGGCCTCGCAAAAGCCCATGTATGTGACTTTGTTGATGACTCAGACTCTGGGAGCTCACACTGATCCAGATTAGTAGACACTGCAGGTTTCCCTAAGGAGTTGCCCTACCCTTCAGTGTCCTCAATTCTTTCCCTCATTCAACCATAAGGTCAGGTCAATGGTTTAGTGTAAGTAACTTCCTTTGTCTCAATCATCCTCTGTTAGAGCCTCTCTGAGGAAAGCCAGGCTAGGGTCCTGCCTGTAAACACAATGTAGCACAGTAATACTAACAGGCCTTGGTGTTCTCCCATGAAATATATCCCAAGTTGGGATCAAGGATGTCACTAGATCTCCTTTCTGTCAGTCTCATCTTCATTTTTGCCAGTGCAGTTATTTTAAACAGAAACTATTGTAGAACAAACACTTTGACTGTGTGTTGTTAACCTCTACACTTCACTTGAGGTCCTGCCTATCTATTGGAGGCAGACACTTTCAGTTCCCTCTCCCCACTGTTGGGGAATTTGTCTAAGGTCAACGACATTGGGTCCTGAAAGTCTCTGACCTCCCAAGACTCTGAAAGTTTCTAGAGGGTTCCCTTCCCCAAATCCTACCCTAGAAGCTGCATACTTCCATTAATTCTCCAAGCACTCTGGGATTCTCTCCTGCCCCCTTCCCCATACCTGATCAGTTTCCCTTTTCTTCCACTCCCTCCTCTTTCCCACTGAAATGTATGCCTGTGCCCCATGATTATTTTGTTCCCCCTTCTAAGTGTGACTGAAACATCCTCATATAGACCTTCCTGTTTGTTTAACTTCGTATGATCTATATGTTGTATCCTAGATATTCTATACTTCTTGGCTAATATCCACTCCTCTATGGGAAGACACAATGCATGTCTTTTGGGTCTGTATTACCTCATTCAGGGTAATATTGTCTAGTTCCATCTATTTGCCTGTAAAATTCATGATGTCCTTCTTTTTAACAGCTGAATGGTATTCCACTGTAGAAATAAATCACATTTTCTTTATCCATTGTTGAGTAGAGGGGCATCTAAATTGTTTCCAGTTTCTGGTTATTACTAATAAAGCTTCTATGAACATAGTGAAGAGGCCACCTCCTGTAGATGGGCAGAACCCCCAGTGGAGGGATAAGGACACCAATCTACTCACAAAATTTTGACCCAAAATTTATCCTGTCTAAAAGAAATGCAGGGACAAAGATGGAGCAGGACTAAAGAAATGGCTATCAAATAACCAGCCCAACATGAAACCCATCCCAAGGACAAGAACCAATCCCTAACATTATTAATGACACTTTGTTATGCATGCAAACAGGAGCATAGCATAACTGACTTCTAAGAGGTCCTACCAGCAAATGAGTAAAACAGGTGGAAATACCCATATCCAAACATCAGATTTGAGTTGGGGACTGTTATGGAGAGTTGAGAAAAAGGTTGAAAGACCTGAAAAGGATAGGAACCCCATCTAAATACCAACAGAGCTGACTAACCTGGACCCCTGGAAACTCTCAAATACTGAGACAACCTACCAAAGAACATATACAGGCTGGAACAAGGACGACACCATATATTTACAGACGTGAAGTTCAGTTTCCCTGGCTGCCTTATTTTTCCTCAGTGGGAGAGGATGCACCCAATCTGACAGAGTCTTGATGTGCAAATTGGGGGATACCCAGGGAAGTCTTGCACCATCTCAGAGATGAAGGGGAGGGGACATGTGAGAAGGGACTATTGGAGGTGGACTTACAGAAAGAGCAGCGATTGAGATGTAAATAAATAAATATTAAAAGTCCATTCTTAAAAGTTTATAATATTCATGGCAATATAATAACTGTAATACTGCCACTCCAAGAGTGAGAAAAAGAAGCATAGTGAGGAAATACTTGACCAAAACAAGGATGAAAACCAGTAGGGAAAACTCCAAATTCTACATCACCATGTCCGATGCCAAAGCATCTTTAAATCTCCAGCTCCTTTGAGATTTGTGCACTCCAACACCTCTCTCTCTCTCTCTCTCTCTCTCTCTCTCTCTCTCTCTCTCTCTCTCTCTCTCTCTCTCTCTCTCTCTCTCTGCTTCCACACCCTCTACACAGCTCTCTTCATCAGGTATCCCAATACTATGACTTCTCCACCATCCTGGAGTTTCTAAGGAATCTAGACATTACCTTCATAGCTACACACAACAGCCTGCCTTGGCTTTTATGCAGAGACATCACTGATATACACCTGATATCAGCAGCCTTTCTTAGGCACAGAAAAAGATCCTACAACACCTTTCTTTTATGCTTGACTCTAAAGAAAAACACATGTAGACTAAGCTGCCAACTTCTTCTGCTTTCTGGGGATAGAACACGGCCCGTTTATTCAAATATATTTTCACCAGATTTCTGAATTTTGATGGTTTCTTTTACTGGTTAACCTTTGCTTTAATTCATTTTCACAAGTTGGAAGGTAGCTGGATGTTGTTTTCCTTGAGGACACTGGTGCCTTTAGTTCATGATCTTTAACATTATCTCTGTGAGTCTTAGATTTAGCTCCATTACATTTCCAGAAGATCCTATTTGCCTTATGATGCTACACTTAATGCACAGAATATGAGGAAATCTGATTATCAACTAGAAGCTTCCTTCTTAGTGTGTGTGGCTCATGGTGTTATGCATGCTTTCAAATGAGAAAGGTAATCAAACACCCCACACAACTATAAACTCTGAAATATAATGAGGAGCCAACTTAGTGATATAGACCTCGTACCTGACACTGTTAAGGAGATAACCTGAGAAAAGAATTAATAACCCTGGGAAAAATAAACTACTATTATTTTGCTAAAGACCATAACATCAACATATTTCTTATGGCATGTTGCAATAGATAGATAGATAGATAGATAGATAGATAGATAGATAGATAGATAGATAGATAGATAGATAGATAGAGCGAGAGATGTACATGAACTTCTTGGCCATTAGAGAAGCTTATTCATGCAGTAAATGGCAACTAACACAAAAGCCTACACCTGGACAATATGAAGAGCCATGGATACTTGGAGTGCCTATATGAATGGGATGTCTTTATCATACCCCTCACTACAAGGTTAGGGGATCTATGAAAAGAGAGGGTGGGGGAGTAGTAAAGGTGAGAGGTGACAGATGACTTAAAACTCATTTCCAAGGCAGCATATAACAAATACACTTGTGAAATCACAGAGACTGTCGCAGCATGCACACAACATAGACAAATCAAGTCAGTCAAAAATCCCAATATAAAGCAAAGGGAAATGTGTAAAAAGTACCAGTACTAGCCAAAACATAATTCACACATAATAGCTTCTTGGAGATGGAAAGCCATATTACTGCAGTGGAGTAAAACATGATGTATGATACAGCCTACAACAGGATACACATTCAACAGTTGTTACTCAATATCAGTAGGTTCCATGATTTTAGTGGTGTTCTCTTTTCCTTTTTTAGTGAGTGAGGAAGAGAACATGATATAGCATTGTTAATGAAAAACATGGAATCTGGAAGGAGTTAAGAGAATGGAAAGGATATGGTAAAAGACACACTGTATGAAATTCCCAACAAGAAAATTAAAAATAAATAGAAAGGCAGAAGAATGAAATAAGCAGAAGGCAGACAGAGCATACAGGGCTGTGAGGTATACAGTAAGAGCTGATGTCTCTTACTGGTACTTCAAATTTCTACAAAATAAGTTATGTGATCCTTAAAAAATCATCTTTCACTATTTAACCAACATTTAGCAATGACTTAAATAGTCTTAGATTGTGTGCCTATTGGATCGTGTAAGGTAAAATGTAGACAGATATCATGTATTACTTTACTCATCAGAGAAAACCACCAAATGCAATAATAAATGGATAAATCAAGTATGGAAGCTCTGTGCCATATATATGACAATCTCATAATATGAAGTGAAAATATGACTGTCCTTATTGAAGAATAATATATATCTTAACCGTCACTCTTTTATGAGTGATGCAATGGAAACTACATTTCCTGAGGACTCTTGTACAGAAAAACACAAAAACAAATGCGGTAGCCAAATATGTACACTGACAAAAAGCAATGATGGGTGCTAAAGTACAGGAAGTGGAAATAGAGGATTACTGTTCAATATCCAGAACATACTGGAAGAGGAAATTCTTCAAAATCTCTGTGGTTCTGTCAAATAATGTGTGTGCTCTTAAGGTAACCAGAATAGGTCCTGAAAATGGCAAATACAGGTGTTTCCCATTATTACAGTGTTACCACAATGAAGAAAACTGGTAAGTTTCTGCTTCTATGTGGTGATTCAAATTATTCTCCACGAGAAAAGTGAGAAAATTTAATGAATCCACTCATGGCATCTTCATTTATATTTCTTATCCTATGGTTCAGCCTTGAATACCATTGTTTTCTTTGTCTGTCACTGTCCATCTAAAGACTCTCATGAGATCCATCCATGCTACTCCATGCCTACTAGAGTTTGTATCCTCAAAGGATCCAATCATAGTTATGGACTAAACATGAAATAAAATATAATGACTAAGCCCATGCAAGAGATGGTAAGAAAAACATCCCATTCTAACCTTCAAGGGTTCAACACCACATACATTATAAAGGAAATACAGAGAAGCAAAAATATCCAGTATAATGTGATCTAAGGCCTACAGGCTGGCTATCTACCTTTCTTTGACAAGGTTCACAAATTCAACTTCCTGCTCTCCACAGAGTTAGCCTACAGCCATGCCAAAGGGACAATCAGATTATATCTCAAAAGATGCCTGAAGTCCCAGTGTCTAGAGGCTTAATTTAGTCACCAACACAGCCAATCAAAAGTGAGGTAGAATTGAGGGGCTGGTCCAACCTATAGATGCTTGGGATTTATAGCTGGGCCAGATCCTTGAAACTGACCATCCTCTGACGAGTTGAATCCGTGGAGTGATCTGAGGCATTAGGGGTCATCACAGAAAGGTAAGGCCCTGCCTGTGGGTGGCAGAACAAAAAGTGGGCTTGGAGGGATGCTTTGGGTGACTCCATGGAGAATCAAGCAGATCATAAAGAAGAAAAAGTATATCCTAAGCATCACCAATCCTCTCTGAAGGTAGAGTTGGCTTGGGTAGGGAATTTACAGAGGAAACCAAGACTCTTCTGGGTCTATGTTTGTATAAAATTCTGATAACTGAAGTCTGATTCTGTCCACAGAGTTGCAGCTGGTTTTTGAATACATCTCTTACACTAACCCATTGGCATTAACTGTTTTCAGTTTACAGGGGCAGATGCAGTAGAAGATGATATATCCCTATCAGGTCCTATGAGGAACGTTGCTTTAGAAAACCAACAAGTATTGGATATAAAATCCCATTATAGACTTGCTGTCATACTGCTCTTTTTTCCTGGCTTTGGCATCCTATTGTAATTTTATGTGACATCATTCTTAAATAGGTAACAAGTGAGAATTTGGTTGTATAATCCCACGAGTTAGATGGAAATAATAGTAAATGATTCTTCTCACATTCTGTCTAGATGATATTTCACAAAGTTTCACTAAAAAGGAGACAGTTAAAGACAAGCCCACCACTTGCTATATATTAGAAAGACATATGGTTACATGTGACTCCAACTCTTGAATTCACCTTGAAATTAAAATTCAATACCACATGATAGAAGTTCTGGTTTGTACAAATTGTGATATCCTATGACACTGGTTCCTCACTGTGCATGGAGATCTTTCTGAAACAAGATGTTGTACACCTAAACTTACAGTGCTAGAATTCTGAGTACATGCTTTTCATTTGCCATGGGTATAATAACAACTACTGTGTGATTTGGTTATAAGGCATCCACAACGTTTTCTATAATCTTTTCAAAAGTATTTGGAGGAATAACACAAATTATTTTATTAACCATGGATGGCTTAGTTTCTCAGGAAGGAGTAAGAAGACATTTTTAAAACACTGGTGTAGTCATATCTTCATTTCTCTTTCATATCCAGGTTGAGAATGACTCGTGCTGTCTTCCTGGTCATCCTGTGCTTGGAAGTGGTGTCAGGTGCTTCAGCATTTGATCACAGTTTGAATAATGAATGGCAAGAGTGGATTGTAACATATGATAAATTCTTCACTCCGGTTGGTATCCAGGAAAATGCCCAAAGGGGCCCCAGAATAAAAATGTCTAGGTACATGAGAGTTCATAAGTAACCCACTGCAACCACCACCACCACTAAGAGATTACCTAATAAAAATCATTGTGAGCACAGGATGTTCAGACTCTGTTTTCTACAGTATGTGAATATGAGACCATAGTATCCTGAGATCCCTTCCTTGGTCTCCAATCATGTACAACAGCAAGACAGCAAGGTCAACTTTTGCAGGAGTTTCAGTAGAATGGATTGTCTTCCATTATATTCTCATCCAGGAAGAAGAAATACTGAGGAGAGCAATATGGGAAGAAAATGTGAAAAGGATTAAACTGCACAACATGGAGAATTCCCTGGGCAAGAATACCTTCACCATGGAAATAAATGAATTTGCTGACATGGTGAGTGTAACATGGATTGATTCACACTGTGTTTTCTTGAGTGCTTTCGTGGAGTCTTTTGTTTAGTAATCTCTTACATACTTTTTCTTGAAGACTGATGAAGAATTCAAGGACATGATAACTGGTTTTACATTGCCAAATAATAATACGGTGAAAAGTCCCTGGAAACGTGAACTTGGTAGTGTTTTTCCTAAATCTTGGTCTTGGCGAGACGCTTTGCCCAAATTTGTTAATTGGCGAAAGGAAGGCTATGTGACTCGTGTGAGGGATCAGGTATGACAGTATCATATGCCTTTCTTGATTGTCTTTCTTCTTCTTCTTCTCCTCCTCCTCCTTCTCCTTCCCTTCCCCTCCTTCCCCTCCTTTCCCTCCTTTCCCTCTTCCCATCCTCTGCTCCTTCTCCTCCTTCTGCTTCTTCTACTTTTTCTTCTCCTCCTCTTCCTCCTCCTCCTCATCTTCCTCCTCTTCCTTTGGAGAGCAGGCTGGCCTTGAATCCACAGAAATATTCCTGCCTCTAGCTCCAAGTGCTGAGAAAAAAGACATATACCACCATGCTGGGCTATGCCCATCTTGTTACACCACATGAATGTCAAAACAGGACATGTGTATGAATTCAAATTGAATGGGAAGGGATTTGTGATTCATTTTTTTAATAACATTTTCTTCTTTGAAATATTTGTACATTTTATAATGTATATTGATCTTTGCAGTCTGCCACACATATTCTCCAACTATTAGATTCTCCTCTCACTGTAGAACTCATGCCCCCTTCTATTGTCATTAATAACCCATAAAACCAATAGCTCCTGCTTAGATGTCCATGTGTATGTGTGTGTGTGTGTGTGTGTGTGTGTGTGTACTGGAACAGGTGCATAGTTCCAGCATCCAAGTCCTCTAGGAGACTGACCACTCCTACCTTCCTATGGATTTTATCTACTGACAGCTCTCCATTTTTATTAATTATTAGGCTGTCTATGTTGTGTCTTGAATTAGTATTTGTTTATGGATGAACATCTTTTCTTCTCTGCTTAGGGAAAATGTAATTCTTGTTGGGCTTTTCCTGTGACTGGTGCCATAGAAGCACAGATTTTCAAGAAAACAGGAAAACTGATCCCACTGAGTGAACAGAACCTAGTGGACTGTTCTAAACCTCAAGGCAATAGAGGCTGTCATGGAGGTACTACATACAATGCCTTCCAGTATGTTTTGCACAATGGAGGTTTAGAGGCTGAGGCAACTTATCCATATGAAGCAAAAGTAAGTGGACTTCCTACATTGTCATTTCAGCTCCGCTTGTAGTGAGGGACAACTGTAGAGATAAAACACTCTCTTCAGAGCTCAAATTACATGAGAGAATCTCTTTACACACTTTCAGTGTTGTTGTGATATATTATTTGTGTAAGTTTTTGGTATGACGATATCAGTATAGACGTTTTTTCCTTTTGTGTACATAGAGAATATGCGAACAGTTGTACACATAATTCAGGACACTGTGGCACCCAAACTTCTTATGAATATGATGACCTGTTGGCTGCTACTGAAGATAAAAGAATTTATTTTTAGTTCCTATCTGGTAGCGTGGTACTTCCTATATTATTGGTAAAACTCCTTACTTGAATGTGTTCATTTGCAAAGTGCAGAGTGTTGTAGTTCTGACTCTTGCTTCCAAGCAGTAGGTGGAAATAACTGAGTTTCTACTTCTTTATCTTTTAAAGGAAGGACTATGCCGGTACAATCCTACGAATTCAGCTGCTAAAATCACAAGATTTGTGGCCCTTCCAGAAAATGAAGATGTCCTAATGGATGCTGTAGCAACTAAAGGGCCTGTTGCCTCTGGAATTAATGTTGTCTACAGTTCTTTAAGGTTCTATAAAAAAGGTTATTATATTTCCTTCTTGATATAAAGGAAAAAATATTACTATGTCATAACAAGTTCACAGACCAGTTACTATGTAAAACATATGATGTGAATGTATGAGTTTCTGGATTTTACTCATCCCCATGCAATAGTTTTGGGAACTAAAATTTCACCAGATATGAACATCCACATGATACAATTTATTGGCTAGCTAAATTTTCAACTCTTCTCACTTTGGTGGATGTTTTATTGATTTACAGAGACAGATCATCTGAAATCAAATTATAAGAGAGTTTTTGAATTAAGTACTCTATGTCCTGTAAGTTTGACTTGGCAAGAGGTACTATTAATAAAATCATAGAATGTCAAGAAGTCATCTCATATGCTTGCAGAACATAGTTAATAAATCTCACTATTTTTAATATATCAGTTTACTGTGAAACCAAACATATATGTGTGTATGTGTGTGCATGTGTGTGTATGTGATATATGTATATACTCATACATATGCATATGTATTATACACATGTATATGTTTGTATATGTACATATACTTTACATAAATATATGTATGTATATATGTGTATATATAAATATATACATATATCAGTATAGATGTGAAAAATCCATAAATCTTATTATTTTACTGTAGTTCATATAATTTCAGGATCTTTGAAAATGCCTACCTATTGATGGTGGCAGTGATCACTGTCATGTATCCTTTGCATCTCATGTCAGCATCCATTTTATTTCTCAGGTGTTTATCATGAGCCAAGGTGCAAACGTACTGTGAATCATGCAGTTCTGGTGGTTGGGTATGGATTCGAGGGAAATGAAACAGATCCTAATAACTACTGGCTGGTCAAGAACAGGTATAAACTGACAAAATTTTTGTATTTAAAATTCCAAGGGCTAGAGACGTGGTTTACTGGTTAAGGGAATGGATAAACTAACAGGGGATTCATGAAGAAATTAAATGTTGCAGTTAGTATTTTGATACAGAGCCTAGAAAATTTGGACCCATTTAAGTTGAACAAAGTTTATTCTTTTTTTTCTTGTATACGTGTATGGTCTATTTACCTATCTGCATGGCTGTGTGCACATGTGTGTGTGTGCAAGTGCCTCTGCATAGAGCTCTGATTTTAACATCAGTTGTTTCTCAATCACTATAAAACTTCCATATTGAGACAGTGTTTCTGACTGATCTAGGAATTATTCTTTACTCTAGCTAGACAGCTTGCTACATGTATATCCTGTGTTCATGTCCCAAAAACTTTTATTACAGGCACACTACAATGTCAATCTGGTTTTCAAACGGCCCTTGGTGTTGATCTCCACTCATTAAACACTGAGCTACACAATAACCCTAAGAACACACTAACAATATACTATTGAGAAATTTTCGTTCTTACTCTGGTTTCTAGGATATCAGTGTCATGTCAGTGCCATTACTTTTGTCATGCATAAAACATGTTTTTAGTTCTGATGCACATATGGCAAGAAATTTTCATTCTCTGCTGTAGTTTTCACATCCTATTTGAGGCACCTCTTGATACTCAGGAGTAGACATTTTGCTTTCTCTGATACTTCTTTTATGGTGGTCTATTGCCAGTTATTGTAATATATATATCGTGTTATTATTTCTACTAAATGGAAAATATTATTTCTTTCAGCTGGGGTAAACGATGGGGATTGGGTGGATATATCAAGATTGCCAAAGACAGGAACAACCACTGTGGAATTGCTTCATTTGCCCAATATCCTATTGTGTGAGCAACCTAAGGGTCACAAGAAAGCACGTGGCATGAGACTCCATTTCCAGAGGATTACCAACCATTTCAATGAATAGCCTTTGATGAATATATTAATCTCTTGAGTCCTACAAAATATTTGACATGAGCTCGGTAATTTTGACTCTCATTAATGAATGAATGCTCATGTCTCCTAAAATAACTTTATTTTCGGTTTTACTGTTTGTGCAAATAAAATCCTTTAAAAATGAAAAAAAAATAAGTGTAATTTCTACCTTCTCTATATATTCATGCAGTTACTTTTTGTAGTAAGAAATGTAATTCGTCTTGAAGTTGGGATTAAGTGTTGGTCTGGTATTCAGGAGCAAGTGTGGGTAGATCCTCTATGAAGGATGTTATCTATAATTGGCTGTTGTTTGATTACAAACTTCTATATATCCACCAGAAACACTTCTCTGAAAGTCTATATGATAGTTTCTGAATTGGACATTTTTAGCTAACACAAATGCACCCACAATCAACTAATAACACCTCTACACAATGAGAAGTCACCTTGTGTCACTGCTTTATGTTGGGATGTGGCTCTCCTTTCCCCATGACTTCAATCATGCATTAGATTCCAAAAAGTGCAGCAAACCTGCTACAGTAGGTTCTGCTAAATGAAATACAACAGAAGCATAGAAAAAGATTTTAAAATAGCCTCTATACATGTAATAGAGCTCCTTATAGGAGAAATGACAGAATTAATCAAAACAGAAAAGCAAAGAAAATTAATAAAACAGTTTAACTCCTAAGAGTAAAAATAAAATCAATAAAGAATTATCAAACTAAAGAAATTCTAGAAATAAAAAGTTTGTATTTGAACATGAACCTCAAAGGAAATCTCAACAATATAAGATTAAGGAGGGAAGAAAAATCTTTTTTAGTAAATTACTTTATTTGCTTACCTTCCAAAAGTTCCCCCTCCCCCCATGACCCCCTCCCTGAGTTCTTCACACCATCCTACATACTCCTGCCTCTTAGAGGATGCTCTCCTCTACCACCTCACCTCCACCATCATTCCTCTTTCTTGGGGCATCAAGCTTCCATGATTTTAAGAGTGTTCTCTCACACAAAGGCCATACAAGGCAACCCTTTCTTACACATGTACCCAGGCCACAAACCAGCCCATGTATGCTCCTTTTTTGGCTTAATCTCTGAGAGTTCTGAGGGGTCAGGGTTAGTTGACACTGTTGTTCTTCTATAGGATTGCAATCCCCTTAAGCTCCTTCAGCCTTTCCTCTAACTCTTTCATAATGGTCACTGACCTCAATCCAATGGTTGGCTGAAATTATCTGCATTTGTTCCTGTCAGTTGCTGGTAGAGCCTCTCAGATGTCACCCATGCCAAGCTCCTGTCTGCATGAACACTATGGCCTCAGTAATAGTGTCAGGATTTGGTGTGTGTGCATGAGAATGATCCTAACTTGTGCTGGTCACTTGGTGGCTTGTCTTTCAGTCTCTATTCCATTTTTGTCCCTGAATTTCCTTTAGACAGGAAAAATTCTGTGTGAAAGTTTTTGAAGATGAGTGGGTAGGCCCATGCCTCAAATTGGAGCCATGTCTATCTACTGTGTGTAGTCTCTTGTGGGTACATCTCCCCAGTGTTGGCAATATCATCCTCATTGAGTCCTGGTAACCTCTCACATACCAGCTTTCTGGGACTGACTAATGGTTTTTCCTGACCCATAACCCACACTTTCAGGCACTCTGGGAATCCCTGTTTTCTCTCCTGGGACTATTTGCTTATGTTCGGCCCAGAGAGTGGCACTATTAGAAGGTGAGGTCCAGTTGGAGTAGGTGTGGCTTTGTTGGAACCTGAACAAGTGAATACTGAATAAAGAATAGATAAAGACAGAAATTTAAAAGGGTATTAAAGACTTTCTAGAATTGAATGAAAAAGTATTACACTAGCTATCCAAGATTCTGGGGGAATTTTAAGACTGTTCAAATAGGAAAGATCATACCACTAAGTGCTTTCACAAAGAAATTGGAGAAACTTTATACTAATAACTTCATAATGTAAGTGAAAGCATTAGAATAAAAGGAAAAACTCACACACAAAAATAGCAAAGATCAAACAAAAATGAAACTGAAGGTTGAAATCAGTAAAATGGAAATAATAAAAGAATAAAAAATCAATGAAATAATGATCATTATTTGCAGATAATATGATAGCATAATCAAGTGACCCCCAAAATTCCACCAGAGAACACCTAAACATGATAAACAACTTTAGCAAAGTGAACAGATATAAAATTAACTCGAACAAATCAGTGGACTTGCTCTACTCAAAGGATAAACAGGCAGAAAAAGAAAGAGTAACAACTCCCTCCACAATAAACACAAATAATATAAAATACCTTGGTGTGACTCTAACTAAACAAGTGAAAGATCTGTACGACAAGAACTTCAAGTCTAGATCTAGAAAGAACAATTTGTAAATTCATCTGGAATAACAAAAAACGCAAGACAGCGAAAACTATTCTCAACAATAAAAGAACTTCTGGCAGAAGAAGTTCCCTGAACTCAACCTCTACTACAGACCAATAGTGATACAAACTGTATCGTATTGGTACAGAGACAGGAAGGAAAAAATGGAATAGATTTGAAGACCCAGAAATGAACCCACACACCTATGATCACTTGATTTTGACAAAGGAGCTAAAACCATCCAGTGGAAAAAAGACAGCATTTTCAATAAATGGTGCTGTGTCAACTGGCAGTCAACATGTAGAAGAATGCAAATCGATCCATTCTTATACCCTTGTATAAAGATCAAGTCCAAGTGGATCAAGGACCTCCACATAAAATCAGATACACTGAAATTACTAGAAAAGAAAGCAGAGAAGATACTTGAGCACAAGGGCAAAGGAGAAAGATTCCTCAACAGAACAAAAATAGCTTATGCCCTAAGATCAAGAATTGGAAAATGGAACCTCATAAAATTGCAAAGCTTCTGTAAGGTGAAGAACACAGTCAATAGGACAAAAAGACAAACAACAGACTAGGAAGAGATCTTTTCCAATCCTACACCTGATAGAGGACTAATATCCATATATATATCAAGAAGTTACACTCCAGAGAACCAAATAACCCTATTAAAAATGGGGTACAGAGCTAAACAAAGAACTCCCAACTGAGGAATATTAAGTGATTTTCCTTAAAACTCCCTGCCAACTCAAAAACACAAAACAGAGCAAACAAAAACACCATAGCATAGAAAACATCTTATCATGGCAACTGTATTACATCACAGTGTGTCCCACAGTATATCCCTTTGTCTTCACTTTCAAATGTTCATTGCAATGAGTCATTGGTCTGGTGCAACATCTCTGGCTTTTGTGATATCATCCATATCAGATTGTCACCAGGACTCCTCTAGATGATACTGTTGTCTGTGTCACAGAGATCCTGATGCTTTAGATCATCAGGACTGACCCTTTCACACATCTCTAATGACAGAGATTTTGAGTGTTGGTAATTGGGAACCCCTGCATCTGGATGGTAGCTGAGCTGCTCCGAGCTCTGACTTTCCTTTATCTGCACCACCAGGTCAAACTCTCCAGCACTGCTCTGGCTATGCCACCCAACACCACTATCAACAGTAAACAGAGTCAACTCTCCTGATCTCATGCCTTTGGGGACGGTTCATCCACAGTCATGCCTACAGGGTCCAGTTCTACTGCACTGTCCTGTCAATGAGTGATGCCCACTCTCCCAAGAGTTTCAGTCTGGGAGGAGGGAGAGATAGGACAGCTTTCTGCTCTTGTATCCTTAGGCTGGATCTCTCCTGCCTTAGTCATCTGGGCCAGTTCAACTATGCTACCCAGACAAGATTCATGGCCCATTCTCCCAAGTGCTACAAACAGTGGAGAGAAAGGGCTAGCTCTTCCACTCTCAAGCCCTCAGGGCTAGCTGTACTGACTGCCACAGTTGGTGGGAGTGAGGAGGCACATAACCCCACATCCATACCATCTCAATGCAGACACATGGAAGATGAGTGGAGGGATTGGTTCTAACAAACTCTCCCCCTCTGGTGGTTCACCTATGCTTCTACCACCACAGACAGTTTTGCTGTGCAATGCAGTCAAGGTGCAGAGCACACTCTCCTGAATACTGCAGCTGAGTAAAGGCAGGTTTAGCTTTACTGTGCATACAATCCTGTAGGTAGCTTTTCCAACTGCTAGGCATGGTGGGAGGCAACATCTCTGCATCCATGGCACTCTATGAGAGACAAATGGTGGGATCAGCTCTCCCACGCTTGTAGCCTCAGGCTTACCCTCACCCCACCAAGTGTAGCACCACTATGCTGCATGGTCAAGATGAATGGTCTATTTACACAAGTGCTGTCACTAGTTTCAGATAGAGCCAGATCTCCAGAGTATCACAGGCAGGTGGTGAATGGCAAGGCAAGTTCTGTACAGCCCCTGGACATCCATGTGCTCCTTGCTAGCTACCCTGACTAAGGACATCCTCATCATATCTAGTGGAAGTATGAGCCTCAGATGACTGACTAGGGGTAGGCTAGGGTTGAGCACTAACGTCTTCGAGTCTAGTCCTCTCCATCAAGTCTCCAATTCTATCTCTTTCATAATGCTCAAGCTACTCTACTCCCGTATGACCACCAGATGCTTGCACACTGTAGTAGCTTTGATGGAAGGCTGGCCATGCAGCTGGCAGGCACCTAGGTCACTTTTTTTTACCATGCCACATGTGCCAATCACCAGAGGGCAGACATCACTGTCCACAGGTCTCTGTCATCTTTCTCTCCCAATGCACTGCATGATAATGGTTTGGAGGGTTGGGCTTGATTAGGTTGGGTTTGGATGAGTTTGCCTTGGATTGGTTTGGTATGGTTGGGTTGGATTGGGATTGGGTGTGTTCTTATATAAAAGAGCTTTGCCTTCCAAACCAGGCACCAAGCTAGGATGCTCAAAGCACTGCCATGTGCTCTGCCCCAATTGATATAAGAACAACTGTGGGATGGTGGACTGTGTGAGAAAGCCTCAAAGACCCAGAAGGGACTGTGGGAGCTTCACCTACTCCTGACTCCAGGCGCATGTCATGTAGCCACAGAACCCCATAGAGAGAATTGTGGCCATCAGTCTCTTAAGGATAGCACACACAAGTCCCTCCTCATGTAGATGAGGTCTCTTAGGCCAAGCCAATAGGAAGCACCTGCTGTCAGAACCAACTCACACCAAAACTTTGTCTAAGATTCTATCCAAATGGAATAAAGGTGTGTGAGAATTACTCCATTGTCTAAGAGCAACTGTCACAAGAACTGTAACACTGCCTGGGAAGAGAATGCCCTCATGAAGCTTTCACCACCAGAAGCTCCCCTGCATTAAGCTTCTTAGTAGTCAGCCCTCCATGGATTCCACTAGGCTCAATTTGGCTCACTACAGCAAGTGCAGCAACTCAGAGCAACAGCTGTTGATGGGGCAGCAGTACCAGAGCAGCAGTGGCAGCTGTGGTGGCAGCAGCAGCAGCTAAGGCAGTGGAGGCACTCTTCCTCCCTGCTTGTGCCCTTTCTCCTTCACTTGAACCTTCCCACCAGGCTGGGGCAAGATCTCTGCAGATAGCCTGTTATGTGGACCAACAAACAATATCACCAACGAGGAATCCCATTGTCCTTTGCTATGGAAAAATTTTCGTTTTTAATTTTATCATAGTATAATATTATAGTAATCACTTAGAAGCCTGTTTATTTTCAAAAACAGAGAGAAAATGGTGGATCCAGATTGCAAGAGATATAGCAAGGAACTGGGAGAAGAAGAGGGAAGGGTATCCATAATTAAGATACTTTGTATGGGCCCTGCGCCATCTTTGCTCCAGTGACTGGGAAGTTGGGACAGCCAGGTTCTGAGACAGACAGGCATAATATCGCTTGGGTCTCGGGCGGCTTGTGTGTATGCGGCTCCCAAGTGCTGGGCTGATCTGCAGTAACCAGCGCGCCAGCTCTGCTGGGACTTCTGCCTGGCAGAGGGACCCCACACTGGGCCGGAGCCTACCAGCTTTCCTTCCGCGACCTCTGTTCCCACAGACTGCACTGAAGCAACAGGTACCCAGGATCTATCCCCAATATAACATCACTTGGGACACGGCCTGTTGGGGCTTCCGTCTGCGCCCGAGAACGGGTCAGCACTGTGGGCGTCTGGGTGCCAGATCGGCAGGCCATCTGGTCTGCAGAGTGAGCGGCGCCACGGAGAGTGCCCTCCGCCATCTTTGCTCCAGTGACTGGGAAGTTGGAACAGCCAGGTTCTGACACAGACAGACATAATATCGCTTGGGTCTCGGGCGACTTGTGTGTATGCAGCTCCCAAGTGCTGGGCTGATCTACAGTAACCAGCGCGCCAGCTCTGCTGTGGGACTTCTGCCTGGCAGAGGGACGCCCCCTCCCCCCCCAGGAGAGATCACACACCCCTGCACAGGGCAGGAGCCTACCAGCCTCCCTATGGCGAACTCTGCTCCAGGAATCCACTAGGCTGAGCCTTTGGATGTGCAAGGCCTCCCCAATATAAGATCACTTGGGGCAAGGCACATTAGAGCTCCATAGTCACTCAGGAGCAGGCAGGCCCCAGAAACCGGTGCCAGGGGAAACCTGGTAATCCGGGGAGGGGCAGAAATAGCTTTGCAGGCTCACAGGAGGTCCAACCAACAGCCAGTGGAAGCAGGACCAACTAACACCAGAGATATCCAGATGGCACAAACGTAGGAATGTTACTAACAAAAATCAAAGTAATGTGGGACCATCCGAACCCAACTCTCCAACAGCAGCAAGTCCTGGATACCCCACCACACCCGAAAGACAAGATCTGGATTTAAAATCACTTCTCATGATCCTATTAGAGGATCACAAGCAGGACACAAATAAATCTCATAAAGAGTTACAGGAGACCATGAATCAACGGTTAGAAGTCCTTACAAAGGAAACACAAAAATCGCTTAGAGAAATGCGGGAGAACATGGATCAAAAGATGGAGGCGCACAAGGAGACAACACAAAAATCGCTTAACGAGATGAATCAACGGGTAGATGCACTCACAAAGGAATCACAAAATTTGCATAAAGAAATGCAGAAGAATATGGGTCAACAGATGGATGCCCATAAGGAGGCAACACAAAAATTGCTTAAAGAAATGAATCAATGGTTAGATGCACTTACAAAGGAAATACAAGAACTGCTTAAAGAAATGCAGGAGACAATGGATCAACAGATGGAATCCCATGAGGAGGAAACACAAAAATCGCTCAGAGAAATGCAGGAGAACGTGGGTCATCAGGAAGAAATCCTGAAAGAGGTAATGCAAAAATATCTTAAAGAAATACAGGAAAATGCAATCAAACAAGTGAAGGATCTCAGCAAATCCATCCAGGAACTAAAAAAGGAAGTAGAAACAACTAAGAAATCACAAAGGGAGAAAACTTTGGAGATAGAAAACCTTGGGAAGAAATCAGGAGTCATAGATGCAAACATCAACAATAGAATAAAAGAGATGGAAGAAAGAATCTCAGGTGCTGAAGATTCCATAGAAAGCATCGACTCAACAGTCAAAGAAAATGCAAAATGCAAAAAACGTGTAACCCAAAACATCCAGGAAATCCAGGACACAATGAGAGACCAAACCTAAGGATTATAGGTATAGATGAGAGTGAAGATTTGCAACTTAAAGGGCCAGTAAACATCTTCAACAAAATTATGGAGGAAAACTTCCCTAACCTAAAGAGAGACATGCCGATGAACGTACAAGAAGCCTACAGAACTCCAAACAGACTGGACCAGAACAGAAATACCTCCCGTTACATAATAATCAAAACACCGAATGTTCTAAACAAAGAAAGAATACTAAAAGCAGTAAGAGAAAAGGGCCAAGTAGCATACAAAGGAAGACCTATCCGAATCACATCAGACTTCTCACCAGAGACTATGAAAGCCAGAAGATCCTGGGCAGATCTCATGCAGACACTAAGACAGCACAAATGCCAGCCTAGACTACTATACCCAGCAAAACTCTCAATCACCATAGATGGAGAGACCAAGATATTCCATGATAAAACCAAATTTTCACAATATCTTTCCACAAATCCAGCCCTGCAATGGATAATAGGTGGAAACCTCCAATACAGGGAGAGAAACAACACCCAGGAAAAAATGGGATAATAACCTTCTTGAATCAAACCCAAAAGTAGATAACCACTCAAAGATAAAGATAGCATCAAGAATGGCAGATGGCAATAATCACTATGCATTAATCTCTCTTAATATCAATGGTCTCAATTCCCCAATTAAAAGACATAGACTAGCAGACTGGATACATAAACAGGACCCAGCATTTTGCTGCATGCAGGAAACGCACCTCAGTGTCAAAGACAAACACTACCTCAGAGTAAAAGGCTGGAAAACAATTTTACAAGCAAATGGCCCCAAGAAACGAGGTGGAGTAGCCATCCTAATATCGGATAAAATTGATTTTCAACCTAAAGTCATCAAAAAAGACACAGAAGGACACTACATACTGATCAAGGGAAAAATCCACCATCAAGAACTCTCAATTCTAAATATCTATGCTCCAAATGCAAGGGCACCCTCATTCGTAAAAGAAACTTTACTAAAACTCAAAGCACACAACGCACCGCACACAATAATAGTGGGTGACTTCAACACCCCGCTCTCTGAAATGGATCGTTCAGGAAAGCAGAAACTAAACAGGGACACAGTGAATCTAATTGAAGCCTTGGACCAACTGGAACTAACAGATATATATAGAACATTTCATCCTAGAGCTAAAGAATACAACTTCTTCTCAGCTCCTCATGGTACCTTCTCCAAAATTGACCATATAATTGGTCACAAATCAGACCTCAACAGATATAAGAGGATAGAAATAATCCCATGCCTCCTATCAGATCACTATGGAATAAGGGTGGTCTTCAATGGCAACAAAAACAAAAGAAAACCCACATACACATGGGGGCTGAACAATGCTCTACTCAATGATAACTTGGTCAAGGTGGAAATAAAGAAAGAAATCAAAGACTTTTTGAAAGTTAATGAAAATGAAGGCACAACATACCCTAATTTACGGGACACAATGAAAGCAGTGCTAAGAGGAAAATTCATAGCCCTGAGTGCTGCCAAAAAGAAACGGGAGACAGCATACACTAACAGCTTAATGGCACACCTGAAAGCCCTGGAACAAAAAGAAGCAAATACACCAAAGAGGAGTAGAAGGCAGGAAATCATCAAACTCAGGGCTGAAATCAATCAAGTAGAAACAAATAAAACCATACAAAGAATCAACAAAACGAGGAGTTGGTTCTTTGAGAAAATCAACAAGATAGATAAGCCCTTAGCCAGACTAACCAGAGGGCACAGAGATAGTCTCCAAATTAATAAAATCAGAAATGAAAAGGGAGAGATAACAACAGAAAATGAGGAAATTCAAAAAATCATCAGATCCTACTACAAAAACCTGTATTCAACACAACTAGAAAATCTTGAGGAAATGGACAATTTCCTTGACAGATACCAAGTACCAAAATTAAATCAGGATCAAATAGACCAACTAAACCGTCCAATAACCCCTGAAGAAATAGAAGTTGTCATTGGAAGTCTTCCAACCAAAAAAAGCACAGGTCCAGATGGTTTTACTGCAGAATTCTATCAGACCTTCAAAGAAGACCTAACACCAATACTCTTCAAACTGTTCCACAAAATAGAAACAGAAGGAACACTACCCAACTCGTTCTATGAAGCCACAATTACACTAATACCAAAAGCAGACAAAGATCCGACAAAGAAAGAGAATCTCAGGCCAATCTCTCTTATGAATATCGATGCAAAAATACTCAGTAAAATTCTTGCCAACCGAATCCAAGAACACATCAAAACGATCATTCACCACGATCAAGTAGGCTTCATCCCAGGGATGCAGGGATGGTTCAATATAAGGAAATCCATCAATGTAATCCACTACATAAACAATCTCAAAGAAAAAAACCACATGGTCATCTCATTAGATGCTGAGAAAGCATTTGACAAAATTCAGCATCCTTTCATGCTAAAGGTCTTGGAAAGATCAGGAATTCAAGGCCCATATCTAAACATAGTAAAAGCAATTTACAGCAAACCGGTAGCCAGCATCAATCTAAATGGAGAGAAACTTGAAGCAATCCCACTAAAATCAGGGACTAGACAAGGCTGCCCTCTCTCTCCATATCTTTTCAATATAGTACTTGAAGTTCTAGCTAGAGCAATTAGACAACAAAAAGAGGTCAAAGGGATACAAATTGGAAAGGAAGAAGTCAAACTATCACTATTTGCAGACGATATGACAGTATACTTAAGCGACCCAAAGAACTCCACCAGAGAACTCCTACAGCTGATAAACGACTTCAGCAAAGTGGCCGGATATAAAATCAACTCAAGCAAGTCAGAAGCCTTCCTATACTCAAAGGATAAGCAGGCTGAGAAAGAAGTAAGAGAAATAATACCCTTCACAATAGCCACAAACCATATTAAGTATCCTGGCTTGACTCTAACCAAACAAGTGAAAGATCTGTATGACAAGAACTTCAAGTCTCTGAAGAGAGAAATTGAAGAAGACCTCAGAAGATGGAAAAATCTGCCATGCTCATGGATTGGCAGGATTAATATAGTAAAAATGACCATCTTGCCAAAAGCAATATACATATTCAATGCAATCCCCATCAAAATCCCAACTCAATTCTTCATAGAGTTAGAAAGAGCAATTCAAAAATTCATCTGGAATAACAGAAAACCCAGGATAGCTAAAACTACTCTCAAGAGTAAAAGAACCTCTGGGGGAATCAGTATCCCAGACCTCAAACTGTACTACAGAGCAATAGTGTTAAAAACCGCATGGTATTGGTACAGTGACAGACATGTAGATCAATGGAACAGAATTGAAGACCTAGAAATGAATCCACACTCCTAGGGTCACTTGATCTTTGACAAAGGAGCTAAAACCATCCAGTGGAAAAAAGATAGCCTTTTCAACAAATGGTGCTGGCTCAGCTGGAGGTCAACATGCAGAAGAATGCAAATAGACCCATTCTTATCTCCTTGCACTAAGCTCAATTCTAAGTGGATCAAGGATCTCCACATAAAACCAGACACACTGAAACTAATAGAAGGGAAACTAGGGAAGAACCTTGAACATATGGGCACAGGGGAGAATTTCCTGAACAGAACTCCAATAGCTTATGCTCTAAGATCAAGAATAGACTAATGGGACCTCATTAAATTACAAGGTTTTTGCAAGGCAAAAGAC
Organism: Tokudaia tokunoshimensis; assembly: GCA_036184795.1. NCBI lineage: Eukaryota > Metazoa > Chordata > Mammalia > Rodentia > Muridae > Tokudaia > Tokudaia tokunoshimensis. The sequence goes on from BTHU01000022.1 coordinate 4,051,435, forward strand.
ACTGTCAAAAAGACAAAGTGGCAACCAACTAACTGGGAAATGATCTTTACCAACCCTACATCCGACAGAGGGCTAATATCCAATATATACAAAGAACTCAAGAAGTTAAACTCCAGAGAGGCAAATAACCCTATTAAAAACTGGGGTACAGAGCTAAACAAAGTGTTCTCACCTGAAGAATATCTAATGGTTGAGAAGCACCTAAAGAGATGTTCATCATCCTTAGTCATTAGGGAAATGCAAATCAAAACAACCCTGAGATTCCATCTCACACCAGTCAGGATGGCTAAGATCAAAAACACAGGAGACAGCAGTTGTTGGCGAGGATGTGGAGAAAGAGGAACACTCCTCCACTGCTGGTGGGATTGCAAGCTGGTACAACCACTCTGGAAAGCAGTCTGGCGGTTCCTCAGAAAACTGGGCATGACACTCCCAGAGGATCCGGCTATACCACTCCTGGGCATATGCCCAGAGGCTTTACCTGCATGCAATAAGGACACATGCTCCACTATGTTCATAGCAGCCTTATTTATAATAGCCAGAAGCTGGAAAGAACCCAGATGTCCCTCAACGGAGGAATGGATTCAGAAGATGTGGTATATCTACACAATGGAATACTACTCTGCAATTAAAAACAATGAATTCACGAAATTCCTAGGCAAATGGTCAGATCTTGAAAATATCATGCTTAGTGAGGTAACCCAATCACAAAAGAACACACATGGTATGCAGTCACTGATAAGGGGATATTGACCCAGAATCTCGGAATACCCTAGACACAATCCGCATATCAATAGATTTCTAAGAAGATGGAAGGAGAGACTCCTGGTCCTGGAAAGACTGGATGTAGGTGAACGCCAGGACAGAGTAACGAGAGGGGGTTGAATGGAGAAAAGAGGGAGGGAAGGGGGCTTATGGGACTTTCGGGGAGGGAGGAAACGGGAAAGGGGAAATGATTTGGAATGTAAATTTAAAAAAAATAAAATAAATAATTAAAAAATAAAAAAAGATACTTTGTATGAAAACAAAATGTATTTCTTTTTATTTTCTATATTCTATATTTACATCCCATATGATTTCCCCTTTCCTGGTTCCTCCCTCCCCCAAAGTCCCATGAGCCCTCTTCCCTCCCCCTGCTCCCCAGTTAAACCCCTCTCACTTCTCTGTGCCGTATTCCCCTACACTGCTACATCCAGTCTTTCCAGGACCGGGGGCCTCTCCTCCCTTCTTCTTGGGAGTCAATTGATACGTGAATTGTGTCTTGAGTATTTCCAAGATTCTGGGCTAATACACACTTCTCAGTGAATGCATAGCATGTGTGATCTTTTGTGATTAGGTTACCTCACTAAGGGTGATAGTTTCCAGTTCTGACCATTTGCCTAAGAATTTCATGAACTCATTGTTTTTAATTGCTGAGTAGTATTCCATTGTGTAAATATACCACATATTCTGTATCCATTCCTCTGTTAAGGGATATCTGGGTACTTTCCAGCTTCTGACTATTAAAAATAAGGCTGCTATAGTACTTGAAGTTCTAGCTAGAGCAATTAGTCAAGAAAAGGAGGTCAAAGGGATACAAATTGGAAAGGAAGAAGTCAAACTACCACTATTTGCAGACGATATGGTAGTATACTTAAGCGACCCAAAGAACTCCACCAGAGAACTCCTACAACTGATAAACAACTTCAGCAAAGTGGCCGGATATAAAATCAACTCAAGCAAGTCAGTAGCCTTCCTATACTCAAACGATAAGCAGGCTGAGAAAGAAGTATGAGAAATGATACCCTTCACGATAGCCACAAACCATATAAAGTACCTTGGTGTGACTCTAACCAAACAAGTGAAAGATCTGAATGACAAGAACTTGAAGTCTCTGAAGAAAGAAATTGAAGAAGAACTCAGAAGATGGAAAAATCTGCCATGCTCATGGATTGGCAGGATTAATATAGTAAAAATGACCATCTTGCCAAAAGCAATATACATATTCAATGCAATCCCCATTAAAATCTCAACTCAATTCTTCATAGAGTTAGAAAGAGCAATTCAAAAATTCATCTGGAATAACAGAAAACCCAGAATAGCTAAAACTATTCTCAAGAGTAAAAGAACCTCTGGGGGAATCAGTATCCCGGACCTCAAGCTGTACTACAGAGCAATAGTGTTAAAAACTGCATGGTATTGGTACAGTGACAGGCATGTAGATCAATGGAACAGAATTGAAGACCCAGAAATGAATCCACACTCCTATGGTCACTTGATCTTTAACAAAGGAGCTAAAACCATCCAGTGGAAAAAAGATAGCCTTTTCAACAAATGGTGCTGGCTCAGCTTTAGGTCAACATGCAGAAGAATGCAAATAGACCCATTCTTATCTCCTTGCACTAAGCTCAATTCCAAGTGGATCAAGGACCTCCACATAAAACCAGACACACTGAAACTAATAGAAAGGAAACTAGGGAAGAACCTTGAACATATGGGCACAGGGGAGAATTTCCTGAACAGAACTCCAATAACTTATGCTCTAAGATCAAGAATAGACTAATGGGACCTCATTAAATTACAAGGATTTTGCAAGGCAAAAGACACTGTCAAAAAGACAAAGTGGCAACCAACTAACTGGGAAATGATCTTTACCAACCCTACATCCGACAGAGGGCTAATATCCAATATATACAAAGAACTCAAGAAGTTAAACTCCAGAGAGGCAAGGAACCCTATTAAAAAACGAGAGGGGGTTGAATGGAGAAAAAAGGAAGGGAAGGGGGCTTATGGGACTTTCGGGGAGGGAGGAAACGGGAAAGGGGAAGTGATTTGGAATATAAATTAAAAAAATAAAATAAAAAAATGGGGTACAGAGCTAAAGAAAGAGTTCTCACCTGAAGAATATCTAATGTCTGAGAAGCACCTAAAGAGATGTTCATCATCCTTAGTCATTAGGGAAATGCAAATCAAAACAACCCTGAGATTCCATCTTACACAAGTCAGAATGGCTAAGATCAAAAACACAGGAGACAGCAGTTGTTGGCTAGGAGGTGGAGAAAGAGGAACACTCCTCCACTGCTGGTGGGATTGCAAGCTGGTACAACCACTCTGGAAAGCAGTCTGGCGTTTCCTCCGAAAACTGGGCATGACACTCCCTGAGGATCCGGCTATACCACTCCTGGGCATATACCCAGAGGCTTTACCTGCATGCAATAAGGACACATGCTCCACTGTGTTCATAGAAGCCTTATTTATAATAGTCAGAAGCTGGAAAGAACCCAGATGTCCCTCAACGGAGGAATGGATTCAGAAGATGTGGTATATCTACACAATGGAATGCTACTCTGCAATTAAAAACAATGAATTCACGAAATTCCTAGGCAAATGGTCAGAACTTGAAAATATCATCCTAAATGAGGTAACCCAATCACAAAAGAACACACATGGTATGCAGTCACTGATTAGGGGATATTAACCCAGAATCTAGGAATACCCTAGACACAATTCGCATATCAATAGATTTCCAAGAAGATGGAAGGAGAGACCCCTGGTCCTGGAAAGACTGGATTTAGGGGAATGCCAGGACAGAGAAATGAGAGGGGGTTGAATGGGGAAAAGAGGGAGGGAAGTGGGCTTATGGGACTTTCGGGGAGGGAGGAAATTGGAAAGGGGAAAAGATTTTGTATGTAAATAAAAAAAACTTACAAAATAAAATTTAAAAAAAATTTCCAAAAAAAAAAATAAAATAAGGCTGCTATGAACATAGTGGAGCATGTGTCCTTATTGATTACCAGGGAGTCCTCTGGGTATGTGCCCAGGAGTGGTAGAACAGGGTCCTCAAGGAGTGTCATGCCCAGTTTTCTAATGAACCACCAGAATGATTTCCAGAATGGTTGTACCAGCTTGCAATCCCACCAGCAGTGGAGGAGTGTTCCTCTTTCTCCACATCCTCACCAACACCTGCTGTCTCCTGAGTTTTGGATCTTAGCCATTGTGACTGGTATGAGGTGAAATCACAGGGTTGTTTTGATTTGCAGTTCCCTAATTAATAAGGATGTTGAACATTTCTTTAGGTGCTTCTCAGCCATTAGATATTCTTCAGGTGAAAATTCTTTGTTTAGCTCTGTACCTCATTTTTAATAGGGTTATTTGGCTCTCTGGTGTCTAACTTCTTTAGTTCTTTGTATATATTAGATATTAACCCTCTGTCGAATGTAGGGTTGGTAAAGATCTTTTCCCAATTTGTTGGCTACCATTTTGTCCTTTGGACAGTGTCTTTTGCCTTAAAGATACTGTGATTTTATGAGGTCCCATTTGTCAATTCTTGATCTTAGAGCATAAGCGATTGGTGTTCTGTTCAGGAAAATTTCCCCTGTGCCCATGTGCTCAAGGCTCTTCTCAGTTCCATTTCTATTAGTTTCAGTGTGTCTGGTTTTATGTGGAGGTCCTTGATCAACTTGGAATTAGTACAAGGAGATAAGAATGGATTGATTTGAGTTCTTCTCCATACTGAACTCCAGATGAAACAGCACCATTTGTTGAAAAGGCTCTCTTTTTGCCACTGGATGGTTTTAGCTGCTTTATCAAAGATCAAGTGACCATAGGATTGTGGGTTCATTTCTGGGTCTTCAGTCCTATTCTATTAATCTACATGCCTGGCACTGTACCAATACCATGCAGTTTTTAACACTATTGCTCTGTACTGTTTGAGGTCCAGGATACTGATTTCCCCAGAGGTTCTTTTACTGTTGGGAATACTTTTAGATATACTGGGTTTTCTGTTGTTCCAGATGAATTTGAGAATTGCTCTCTCTAACGCTAGGGAAAATTGAGTTGGAATTTTGATGGGGATTGCATGGAATTTGTATATTGCTTTTGGCAAGATGGCCATTTATACTTTATTAATGCTGCCAATCCATGAGAATGGACGAATTTTCCATCTTCTGAGGTCTTCTTCAATTTCCTTCTTCAGAGACTTGAAGTTTTTGTCATAGAGATCTTTCACTTGTTTGGTTAGAGTCACACCAAGATACTTTATATTGTTTGTGGTTATTATGAAAGGTGTCATTTCCCTAATTTCTTTCTCAGTCTGCTTATCCTTTGAGTATAGGAAGGCTACTGAATTGCTTGAGTTGATTATATATAGGGCCACATTGCTGAAGTTGTTTATCAGCTGTAGGAGTTCTATGGTGGAGTTCTTTGGGTCACTTAAGTATACTATCATATCATCTGCAAATAGTGATAGTTTGAATTCTTCCTTTCCAATTTGTATCGCTTTGACCTCCTTTTGTTGTCTAATTGCTCTAGCTAGAACTTCAAGTACTATATGGAAAAGATATGGAGAGAGAGTTCAGCCTTGTCTAGTCCCTGATTTTAGTGGGATTGCTTCAAATTTCTCTCCATTTAGTTTGATGTTGGCTACCGGTTTGCTGTAAATTATTTTACTATGTTTAGATATGGGCCTTGAATTCCTGATGTTTCCAGGACTTTTAGCATGAAAGGACGCTGAATTTTGTCAAATGTTTTTCCAGCATCTAATGAAATGACTATGTGGTTTTTTCCTTTGAGGTTGTTTATGTAGTGGATTACATTGATGGACTTCCTTATATTGAACCATCCCTGCATCCCTGGGATAAAGCCTACTTGGTCGTGGTGAATGATCGTTTTGATGTGTTCTTGGATTCACTTGGCAAGAATTTTATAGAGTATTTTTGCATCGATATTCATAAGAGAAATTGGTCTGAAATTCTCTTTCTTTGTTGGATCTTTGTGTTTTTGGTATCAGCGTAATTGTGGCTTCATAGAACGAATTGAGTAGTGTTCCTTCTGTTTCTATTTTGTGGAATAGTTTGAAGAGTACTGGTGTTAGGTCTTCTTTGAAGGTCTGATAGAATTCTGCACTAAAACCATCTGGTTTGTGCTTTTTTTGATTGGAAGAGTTCCAATGACCACTTTTATTTCTATAGGGGTTATGGGACTGTTTATATGGTCTATTTGATCCTTATTTAATTTTGGTATTTGGTATCTGTCTATGAAATTGTCCATTTCCTCCAGATTTTCCAGTTGTGTTGAATATAGGCTTTTGTATTAGGATCTGATGATTTTTTGAATTTCCGCAGTTTCTGTTGTTATATCTCCCTTTTCATTTCTGAATTTTTTTAGTTTGGATACTGTCTCTGTGCCCTCTGATTATTCTGGCTAAGGGTTTATCTATCTTTTTTATTTTCTCAAAGAACAAAAGCCTAGATTTGTTGATTATTTGTATGGTTCTATTTGTTTCTACTTGATTGATTTCATCCATGAGTTTGATGATTTCCTGCCTTCTACTCCTCTTGGGAGTATTTGATAACTCCTGTTCCAGGGCTTTCAGGTATGCCATTAAGCTGCTAGTGTATGCTATCTCCAGATTCTCTTGAAGGCACTCAGGGCTATGAGTTTTCCTCTTAGCACTGCTTTCATTATGTCTCATAAATTAGGGTATGATGTGCTTTCATTTTCTTTAAATTTTAGAAAGTCTTTGATTTCTTTATTTCTTCCTTGACCAAGGTATCCTTGAGTAGAGCATTGTTCAGCTTCCATGTATATGTGGGCTTTCTGTTGTTTTTTTTTTCATTGAAGACCGCCCTTATTCCATAGTGATCTGATAGGAGGCATGGGATTAGTTTGATCTTCTTATATCTGTTGAGGACTGTTTTGTGACCAATCATATGGTCAATTTTGGAGAAGGTATTATGAGGTGCTGAGAAGAAGGTATACTCTTTTGCTTTAGGATGAAATGTTTTATAAATATATAACATATATATAAAACTATATGCATATGTTAAATCCATTTGTTCCAAAGCTTCAATTAGTTTTATTTTGTCCCTGTTTAGTTTCTGCCCTCCTGATCGGTCCATTGCTGAGAGTGGAGTGTTGAAGACACTGACAATTATTGTGTGAGGTACAATGTGTGCTTTGAGCTTTAGTAAAGTTTCTTTTACAGATGAGGGTGCTCTTGTATTTGGAGCATAGATGTTCAGAATTTGGAGTTCTTCTTGGTGGATTTTTCCTCTGACCAGTATGCAGTGTCCTTCTGTGTCTTTTTTTGATGACTTTAGGTTGAAAGTCAATTTTATCAGATATTAGGATTGCTACTCCTGGGACCATTTTCCTGTAAGATTATTTTCCAGCCTTTTACTCTGAGGTAGTGTTTGTATTTGACACTGAGGTGTGTTTCCTGCATCCATAAAAATGCTGGATCCTGTTTACATATCCAGTCTGTTAGTCTATGTCTTTTTATTGGGGAATTGAGACCATTGATATTAAGAGAGATTAAGGAATAGTGATTATTGCTTCCTGCTATTTTTGACGCTATCTTTATGTTTGAGTGGTTATCTACTTTTGCGTTTGATGAAAGAAGGTTCCTATCTCATTTTTTCCAGGGTGGAGTTTCACTTCTTGTATTGGTGATTTCCATCTATTATCCTTTGCAGGGCTGGGTTTGTGGAAAGATATTGTGTAAATTTGGTTTTATCATGGAATATCTTGGTCTCTCCATCTATGGTAATTGAGAGTTTTGCTGGGTATAGTAGTCTGGGCTGGCATTTGTGTTCTCCTAAAGTCTGTATGGGATCTGCCCAGGATCATCTAGCTTTCATGGAATCTGCCCAGGATCTTCTAGCTTTCATAGTCTCCGTTGAGAAGTCTAATGTAATTCTGATAGGTCTTCCTTTATATGTTACTTGGCCTTTTTCTCTTACTGCTTTTAATATTCTTTCTTTGTTTAGCACACTTGGTGTTTTGATTATTATGTGACAGGTGGTATTTCTGTTCTGGTCCAGTCTGTTTGGAGTTCTGTAGACTTCTTGTATGTTCATGGGCATCTCTTTCTGTAGGTTAGGGAAGTTTTCTTCCATAATTTTGTTGAAGATATTTACTGGCCCTTTAAGTTGAAAATCTTCACTCTCATCTATAATCCTTTGATTTGGTCGTCTCCTTGTGTGCTGGATTTCCTGGATGTTTTGGGTTACAAGATTTTTGCATTTTGCATTTTCTTTGGCTGTTGAATTGATACTTTCTATGATATCTTTGGCATCTGAGATTCTTTCTTCCATCACTTTCTTGTATTCTATTGTTGATGTTTCCATCTATGACCCCTGATTTCTTCCCAAGGTTTTCTATCTCCAAAGTTGTAGCCCTTTGTGATTTCTTAGTTGTTTCTACTTCCTTTTTTAGATCCTGGATGGCTTTGCTCAGTTCCTTCACTTGTTTCTCTGTGTTGTCCTGTAATTCTTTAAGATATTTTTGTGTTTCCTCTTTCAGGATTTCTGCCTGTTGACCCATGTTCTCCTGTATTTCTTTCTTTTTTTTTTTTTTTTTTTTTGGTTTTTTGAGACAGGGTTTCTCTGTATAGCCCTGGCTGTCCTGGAACTCACTCTGTAGACCAGGCTGGCCTCGAACTCAGAAATCCACCTGCCTCTGCCTCCCAAGTGCTGGGATTAAAGGCGTGCGCCACCACTGCCTGGCTTCTCCTGTATTTCTTGAAGTGATTTTTGTGTTTCCTCTTTATGGGCTTCTATCTGTTGACCCAAATTCTCCTGAATTTCTTTAAGTGTTTTATTTTTGTTTCCTTTGTAAGGACTTCTACTTGTTGATTCATTTTCTCCTGTACTTCGTTTAGAGACTTATATATGTCTTTCTTGAAATCCTCTAATAGCATCATGAGAAGTGATTGTAAATCCAGATCTTGCCTTTCTGGTGTGTTGGGTTATCCAGGACTTGCTGCTATCGGAGAGTTAGGCTCGGATGGTGCCATATTGCCTTGATTTCTGTTAGTAACATTCCTACATTTGCCTTTTGACATCTGGTTATCTCTGGCATTAGTTGGTCCTGCTGTCACTGGCTGGTGCTTGAAACTCCTGTAAGCCTGCAAGGCTATTTCCACACCCCTGGATGACTGGGTTTCCCCTGGTACAGATTGCTGAGGGATTGCCCTGCTCCTGGGTGCCATTGAAGCCCTGGTGTGCCTTGCCCCAAGTTATGTTATACTTGGGATATCTCTGTGTACCTGGATTCCCTGTCTGGTCTATCACTGGAGCAAAGGTGGTTGAGGCTGCTGCACTCCCTCCAGGCGCAGGTCACTCTGCAGGGCAGATGTCCCACAGCAGAGCTGGTGCACAGATGACCACAGAGCTGCCCAGCTCTTGGGTGCAGGCAGCACCCTAGCTGGCTGTGTCCCAAGGGATGTTATACTTGGGAAATCTCTGTGTACCTGAAGTCTCTGTCTGGTCTATCACCAGAGCAAAGGTGGCAGAGGCTGCTGTCTCCCTCCAGGTTCGGGTCACTCTGCAGGGCAGATGTCCCACAGCAGACCTGGCACACAGATGACCATAAAGCTGCCCAGCTCTAGGGCGCAGGCAGCACCGTGGCTGGCTGTGTCCCAAGCAATGTTATGCTCCGAAATCTCTGTGCACCTGAGTTCCTCTCTGCTCTGTCGCCAGAGCAAAGATGGAGGAGGAAAGTGTATTTTCAATAAAAGAAAGATAATATTAACCAAAATGTGAATAAAACCTCTATATCACTATAACACAAAATAAGAAATGGCTATTTAGTAAACCACAACAGCAGCAATACTTAGAGACCTAGCTCCCTAAGATATAGGAATTCTAAAAATTATCAATAAAATACTGGGAAACATTGTTCAGATACATACCAAAAAGGTCATTCATTGTGACCAAGTTTTCTTCATTCCAGAGATCTAGAGGGAGACCAACATATGTAAATACTAGTAAGCTCACATATTGATTCAAGATAGAATTTACAACATTTCACTTTGTCAAAACCCAACATCATTTATAATAAAGTAGTAGTAGTGGTGCAAAATCAATAAAGGCTGTGTATAATTTGCTTATGATCAACGCCTTTGCTAAGTGGGGAAATACTTACAGAAGTCTCTCAAACATCACGAAGACACCTTTTCAATATAGTGCTAAAGTCTGAGATAGAGCAGTAAGACAAGAGGAGAGATAGAGCAGTAAGACAAGAGGAGAAAATAGAAAGTTAAAGAAGTCCTTGTAGTAACCAATATTAGTATATAAAAAACAGACTCCAACAATTGCACATAATTTCTTGGAGCTCATATGTAGCTGCTTGAATTCTGAGTACCTGCTGAACAGAGAACAGGCTTATTTTGCTGAGATTAGGCAGACCACAAAGAGCAGGAATAAAATAGGAATGGAGGAGTAGTTAAATTTAAGAAATCAGTGCTTGCTTTCTGTCCCAGGCTTGGTGGCTGACCCACATGAGCCAGTCACCACTGCCCAGCCGTGCTGCTGCCTCAGACACAAGCACAGGTTAAAAACTATGAGAAAGAAACCCAAGGTGAAGTACTCTTACATGTAGTGACCAGTCATGCCTGTAATCCCACTTTAGGATTAGTGTCGAAGCTGACGTAGCTTAAGTCCATTTTACAGATAAAGAATTGGGACCATGTGAGTATCCTTGAATGGCCTTGTAGTAACTGATTACACTGAAGGCAATTTCCTAAAGTTTTTATCAATATACTAGGATCCTGCCCCACTCGTTCTGTATGTCTGGCTGTTCTAGAATCAGATCCACATGGCTATGACATGCTGGACCTTTTAAAGGTACAAACAACAAAAAAGGTTTCATGCTAGATCATTAGAATGTTTGTATCTGGACCACGTGCTAGGACAAATTCTTCGCTAATAACCAGTCATGTGCTAGCAATATATGTGTTTTAACTTGTATACTGTTGCTTATGAGTAATTTTCCATAATCTTAAATAAAGGCTTTTCCTGTGTCAAAAAAAGTTAATGCTTCACAAGCAACCAGATTCTTGGAATGTGGGAATTATGTGATAGCTGAGAATGGCACTCATGCATAAATCAGCCTAAAATTAGGCTCAGACAGAAAATAGAAGGGAATTTAGTTGAAGTTATATTCATGGAAAAGGATGTTAATCCAAGTTATATAAAGAGAAAGGTAATATAATTATTTAGCCACAGATACTAATCTCCTTAAAAAGGAGGAATAAAGAAAAATAGCATTGTTTAAGGATAGAAGGGAGAAAGAGTGGTAATTTTTTAAGTGTTTTTAGGTGTACAATGAAAAATAAAGAAATTCAAGTCTTTGATCTCAAATGTAGTAAACAAAGGCATGGAAATAGAAAAACACCCTATCTCAGAAAATAATATTAAATGTTTTAAGTGATTTTAAAGAGATGTTAATCTCCTTAGAAGAGAGAACTAAAGGGATATGGCATTGTTTTAAGGATAAAAGGGAGAAATGGCAGTAATTGTTTAATTTTTTTTAAGTATACATGGAAGAATACAGAAAGTCAGGCCTTTGGTCTCAGCTGTAGAAAACAAAGTACAGAGATAGAGACAAACTGTATCTCAACAGGTAGTAATAGTTTAAAATTGTTTTAATTTCTTTAAGTTGTTTTAATTATCAAAATGAAGAAGGTTATAATTTTTGGTAGCATTAATAATATTGCTCGGCTTCTGGGACAGAGGTCAGAGTAGAACAGGCCCTAAGAAAAAAAGAGGCTGTAAAATTAAACCAATTGATTTCCAGTTGCCAGACCAAGATCATACTATTTTAGGAGAGAGGCTCTGTATTTGTGTTAACAGAAAGGGAGAAAAGGCTTTGAACCCCTTCCCAAGTAATAAGGATCATATATGAAAACCACCAGAAGATCTTGGCTACATACAGGAAAGAAAGCTTCAAGAAAACCAAACAGGACCAGTAACATAAACTGCTGATCCTTCCACATGGGAACAGCCCTGAAGCTGGCTTCAATATAAAAATGTCTTTAGACAAAAACATCAGCTAAAGTTAGTCAATAAATCTTGTTGGTTATAGAATCCTTAAAATTTGTCATGCCATCCTTCACATGGCAAGAATGAAGATTTATTACCATTGGTTATTGATCAAACTAATTCATAAAAAAGAAATTTGACTTTTACCTGTTCAAATGAGGAGCAAAAAGTCATCCTTAATTGATCTGTACACCTTGCACAATTCATACAAATATCTTTATGGTACACAAATTTGATTGTTAAGATTAATATATTGAAGAATAAAGCACAAAGATGCAGCTCAGACAAAATCCAGCTTTGGGGGATGTTAAATGACCTGCTGTTCCAGCACCCTGCCTCACCTGATGCTGTTTCCAAAGATTTGCTCCCAGGACATCTTCAGGAATAGCTGTTGATTCCTGATAACCTCTATTCATCCAACCTTTCAGATGGTTCCAATCAGGACTTCAATTGAGCCTTGAAATTTCCATGTATACAGAGAATGGATAACAAATGCTAAAGCTAGCTTTCTTAAGTATAACCATTTTTTCTAATTTTCCTACCACTCCTCACTCCTTAAAAATATTCATCATACCAATTCAGCAGGAAAAAGCTGTACATAGTTTTCATCACAATTCCTTGGGATTGGATATGTGGTTATTATTGTTTTATAAATTACAAATATGTTATTTTGAGGAATAATTCAGAAATGGTCGTAATTTGGGACAAGGAAGAAAGTAAATAGTGCAGTTAATCATGGGGATTTTATCATTCATTTCCTCTTCTCTATCCTTTCTTTCTTAGGTAAAGGAAAGAGGGTTGAGAAGATAAAAGGGAATAGAGTAATATTATATGAAATTAAATGTATGGCAATGGATAACTAAATTTATTCTTAAACAAAACATTTAATAGCCATAATCTTACATTGGTAGAAATCTCTACATTTTTATGCAGAATTGAAGTTATATTTTAACATTGGTTCAGAATTTATATATTGTATAGGTTTAAGGTTTTCATTGGCATGAATCTTTGTATATTGATACAAAGATTAAAATTAATTTATTATGCCTAGACAGGCATTGTGGCTATCCAACTCATGCAAGAATTCAAGGCATAGACTCAACCCTTCCAATAGCTGTTATTGCAAACTATTTAGGATGATTAAGTCATGCAACTTAAATATCAGATAGCAAATTCATGCTAATATTAGATTTTGATTTAATTGCAATAAAGTGTTTTCAATGTTATTCAAATACTCAATACCTAAGAGTAGTCAAGGTTTAACTGTTCAATTATACTATATATAGATAGATAGTCTTCAAAGGCATCAGGGATCAATAGAATATGTCATTTAAAATCATTTCATTACTAACAGATTGTTTGACTAGGAGTCATGTCTGCTATAGACAGTATACTCATCCCACTTTAATGAAGAGATTAAGAATCATTACTTCCATGTGGAGTTGCTCTCATTGTGGCAAGCTAGCCATTGGGTAAGAAATATGTTAATTTCATCTACAGGCAAAATGCTCTCCAAAAATGAGCAAATGGATGTGGGATAGTCACCTGCTAAGCTCTGCCATGACAGGGTAAGCTAGTGATTCATAATTCCTGCTTCACTTAAGGTCTTTCAGCTGGTTCTGGACCAGAAAGCTGAAAATAGATGCCCCAATACTTTAAGGAATATCAGGGATAGTCCAGGCAGTCAGCTGTCTCTACAAATTGTATAAGTTTTGGAAGCTATGTTTTTGTGCTTCCTATTCAGGTAGTATTTAATTCCTTCTCAGGTCTTTGAGGGGTTTGAAGACTAGTTATAGTCTCATAATTTGACTTAAGTTGTTTAGCATTCTAGATTTGAAAGGATGGTTTTCAGATGGTATTGCAAGTTAAAAATCAAACGTAATTGAGGGACAGAATCACAATTTACATAATTATTATAAATATGTTCAATGTGTATCAGAGAGAAAAGAGCCTTTTTAGTTAGACAAAGGACAGGAAATATAGCTGCTTGTATTATGAATGCTAATTATGTTCCCAAAAACACTGCTTGGATGAGAGGATCTGGATGGAGCTTCTGGGAACCTATCCCCAGTTGGTTCTAATTGGTAAACAAAGATGCCAACAGCTGAAGAAGACAGACAAAGGTGGGATTTTAGGATTTCCTAGGCTTGGGACAAGGAGGAGGGGGGAAAGGAAGTGATTTGCTATGCCAGGAGATTGAAGATACCAGAGATACTATGCCTAAGAAGAGTCCAGGAGAGAGAGGCATAGCCATGTGAAGGAGCCAGGAGAGCACAACCCAGAGGGCTGCCCAACTGGGTCTAGATCAGCCAAGATAGAAAATAGAATTTAGTAAGTAGTAACTCAGAATTACCAGCAGAAGGTAGATTCTAGCGGCAGTGGAGGTTGGGCAGTGACCCACGTATTGTGCCATTTAAGACATATTAAAATATAAAGGCACATGGTCTAAGGTTGGTCTTCAATAACAACAAACACACACATGGAAACAGAACAACACTCCTATATTCAACAAAAGTGTAAAATCTATATGAAATGGACAAATTTCTAGACAAATACCAGGTACCAAAGTTAAATCAGGATCAGATAAATGATCTAAACAATTCCATAACCCCTAAAGAAATAGAAGCAGTCATTATTAATCTCCCAACCAAAAAAAGCCCAGGACCAGATGGGTTCAATGCAGAGTTCTACCAGACTTTCAAAGAATACTTAACATCAATATTCTTCAAACTTTTCCACAAAATAGAAACAGAAGGAACACTACCCAACTTATTTTATGAAGCCACAGTTACTCTTATACCTAAACCACACAAAGACCCAACAAAGAAAGAGAACTTTAGACCAATTTCCCTTATGAATATAGATGCAAAAATACTCAATAAAGTTCTTGCCAACTGAATCCAAGAACACATCAAAAATATCATCAAAAATGATCGAGTAGGCTTCATCCCAGGAATGCAGGGATGGTTCAATATACAGAAATTCATCATCAATGTAATCCACAATATAAAGAAACTGAAAGAAAAAAACCTCATGATCATTTCATTAGAGGCTGAGAAAGCACTTTACAAAACCCAACACTTCTTCATGATAAAGTCTTGGAAAGATCAGGAATTCAAGGCCCATACCTAAACATTGTAAAATCAATATATGGTAAACCAGTACCCAACACCAAACTAAATGAAGAGAAACTTGAAACAATCCCACTGAACTCAGGGAATAGACAAGGCTGTCCACTCTCTCCCTACCTGTTCAATATTGTACGCGAAGTCCTAGCCAGAGTAATTAGACAACAAAAGGGGTTCAAAGGGATGCGAAACAGAAAGGAAGAAGTATCACTATTTGCAGATGATATGACAGTTTACTTAAGTGACCCAAAAATTCCACCACAGAACTCCTAAACCTGATAAACAACTTCAGCAAAATGGCTAAATATAAAATTAACTCAAACAAATGAGTAGTCTTCCTACACTCAAAGGATAAAGAGGCTAAGAAAGAAATTAGGGAAATGACACCCTTCACAATAGCCACAAATAATATAAAATACCTTGGTGTGACTCTAACCAAGCAAGAGAAAGATCTGTATTACAAGAACTTCAAGTCTCTGAAGAAAAAACTGAAGAAGATCTCAGATGAAGGAAAGATTTCCTATGCTCACAGATTGGCAGGGTTAATATAGTAAAAATGGCCATCTTGCCTAAAGCAATCTTCAGATTCAATGAAATCCCCATCAAAATTCCAACACAATTCTTCATAGAGTTAGAAAGAACAATTCCAAATTTATCTGGAATACAAAAAAAAACTCAGGATAGTGAAAACTATTTTTAACCAAAAAAGAACTTCTGGAGGAATCACCGTCCCTGACCTCAAGCAATACTACAGAGCAACAGTGATAAAAACTGTATGGTATTGGTACAAAGACAGGCAGGAAGATCGATGGAATAGAACTGAAGACCCAGAAATGAGTGCATACTCCTATGGTCACTTCATCTTTAACAAAGGAGCTAAAGTCATCCACTGGGGAAAAAAAGACAGCATTCTCAATAAATGGTGCTTGGTTAACTGGAAGTCAACATGTAGAAGGATGCAAATTGATCCATGCTTATCTTCTTGTACAAAGCTCTAGTTCAAATGGATCAAGGAACTCCAAATAAAACCAGATACACTGAATTTAATAGTAGAAAAAGTGGGGAAGAACATGGAGCACATGGGCACAGGGGAAATTTTCCTGAATAGAACATCAATAGCTTATGCTATAAGATCAAAAATTGACAAATTGCAAACTTCTGTAAGGCAACGGACACTGTCAATAGGACAAAATGGCAACCAACAGATTGGGAAATTATATTTACCAATCCTACATCTAATAAAGGGCTGATATCCAATATATACAAAGAACTCAAGAAGTTAGACTCCAGGGAACCAAATAACCCTATTAAAAATGGGGTACAGAGCTAAGCTAATAATTCTCAACTGAGGAATACCGGATGGCTGAGAAACACCTAAAGAAATGTTCAACATCCTTAATCATCAAGGAAATGCAAATCAAAACAACCCTGAGATTCCACCTCACACCAGTCAGAATGGCTAAGATAAAAAATTCAGGGAAAGCCGGGCGGTGGTGGCGCACGCCTTTAATCCTAGCACTTGGGAGGCAGAGGCAGGCGGATTTCTGAGTTCGAGGCCAGCCTGGTCTACAGAGCGAGTTCCAGGACAGCCAAGGCTACACAGAGAAACCCTGTCTCGAAAAACCACAAAAAAAAAATTCAGGGAATACCAAATGCTGAAGAGGATGTGGAGAAAGAGGAACACTTCTCCATTGCTGGTGGGATGGCAAACTGGTAAAAACACTCTGGAAATCAGTTTGGTGATGTCTCAGAAAATTGGACATAGCACTACCTGAGGACCCAGCTATACTACTCCTGGGCATATATCCAGAAGATGCTCCAACATGTAATAAGGACACATGCTCCACTAAGTTCATAGCAGCCTTATTTATAATAGCCAGAAGCTGGAAAGACCCCAGATGTCCCTCAACAGTAGAATGGATACAGAAAATGTGGTACATTTACACAATGGAGTACTACAGAGCTATTAAAAACAATGAATTCATGAAATTCTTAGGCAAATGGATAAAGCTACAAAATATCATCCTGAGTGAGGTAACCCAATAACAAAAGAACACACATGGTGTGCACTTGTTCATAAGTGGATATTAGCCCAAAACCTCAGAACACACAAGATACAACTCACAGACCAAATGAAGCTCAAGAAGAAGGAAGACCAAAGTCTGGATACTTTTATTGGAAAGTGGTTCAAAATACCAATGGTTCACAGCTATTTTTCATCTAGAATGAACATAGGGTCCCAAAGGAGCAGAAAGAGAGAGAACCCAAGGAGCTAAGGGGTTTTACAGCCCTGCAGGGGGAACTGTAATATGTACCAACCAATATCCCCAGAGCTCCCAGGGACTAAACCACCATCCAAAGAGTACACGTGGAGGGACCCATGGCTGCAGCTATACATGTAGAAGTAGGTGACCTTTTCAGATATCCAGGAGAGGAGAGGCCATTGGTCCTATGAAGGCTCTATTCCCCAGAATAGGGGAATGAGATTCCGGAAATTGGGAGGAGGGTAAAATAAGGAGAGGGAGGATTGGATAGTGGGTTTTCCGAGGGGTAACATGAAAATGTAAGGGTTACCATTTAAAATGTAAATAAAGCAAATATCTAATTAAAAAAGTTGAGAGCATATATATATAAAAGTCTCTCTGTCTCTGTCTCTCTGTCTCTCTCTCTCGGTGTGTGTGTGTGTGTGTGTGTGTGTGTGTGTGTGGGTGTGTGTCTTTGATTCAGGAACATAAATCATTGGGGCAGGTAGCACCACCCTGCACCAATATTTATTAATTATAATATTTAATTCAACATTGATAGTCTTGTAGCAAAGTGGTGAGATACAAAATTAACACACACACAAGTCTTATGTATCCATAGAAAAGAAATGAAATACTACTACTCATATGATAACAAAATATATAATACTTAGGAATAAATCTAACTAACAAAGGAAAGACATGCACAGCAAAATTTTAAGACACAGCAAAAAGACACATGAGGATAGGCAGACCCACAATGCTTGCAAATTGGAAAAATTAATTGTGTAAAAATGGTCATCACTCCAGACGTACTCTGCACATTCAATGCAATCCCAACAAAATTTCAGGATTATTTATGTCAGACATACAAATACTTAAAAGCTTAAATGGATGCACAGAGGACGAAGATGGCCAAGAGTATCCCGAAGCAAAAGAATGCTTTGAGTGGTATCACTCTACCTGATTTCAAATTATACTGCAGAGTCATAATAATAGAAACATCATGGCAGTGGCACATTAAATAATCAATGGGAAAAATAGAGGAGCCAGATATAAATACAGGAGGTACACCAACCTGACTTTTACAATGATGCCAAATGTAGTATATATTATATTATATTTATTATATTATACTTAAATATAGTAAATGTATAATATATATTAATACATATTAGAAAGTACAGCAACCTCAACAAATGATGATGGAAAACATTTACTGAGAGAAAATGAAACAGGACATTTATATTTCACCTGGAACATAATACAACACCAAATGGATTAAATATCTCAGCCAGAGACCTCATAAATGGAAACTTCCACAGAAAAGTAGGGTATACATTTCAACCTAGTAACAAATGGAATGTCATTCTGGTAGGACTGTGTAGCACTGAAACTACAACCAAGTACTTATTAATAGAACTTGATTAAATGACAGTTTCTATGCAGTAAAGATAGTGTCAGTGGAGTGAAGAGTTAGCCTGCATAGTGGGAGTAAATATTCACTGACTCTACATCCAACAGAGGATTAGTGTCATAAATATGTACAGAAAAGAAAAATACTAGTAAGAAAACAAATCAATTAGAAAGATGGGCCTTGGAATTGGAGACAAAGATCTCAAAAAATATATATAAATGGCTGATAAACATTTTCAAGGCTTTTTGAAATTCTTAGCTACTAGGGAAATTAAGATTAAAACTACAGAAAAATTCCATCTCAGATCAATATGGCCACTATAAGGAATGCACATGACAACAAAATTCTGATAGTGAAATGGGGAAAGGGGCCCTCACACATTGTTGCTGGTAAAGTCACAACTTCATTGAGTTATCTGACTTTTCCAGATTTGGATAGACTTCCAAGTCAGCCTGAGCAAGGTTAATATTTCCTAAGTGAAAGGGAAGTAGAAACCCCTACACCCAGCAGGAATTAAAACACCAATGCCACCTCTGACAACATTCATTCTCACAAACACATAAGGCATTGTTTCTCAATCTGTACATTCTAATCCATTAGGGTGGAGGAGAGTCAAAAGACTTTTTCACAGGGGTCATATGTCAGATATACTGCGTATCAGATATTTACATTATAATTCATAATAGTACCAAAATTATAGTTAGTAACAATGAATTTTTTTTGCTTTTTCATTTTTACTGTTTTATTTATTTTTATTAGTTTTTTCTTTTCTTTTTTTTTTTTACACTCTAGATTTTATTCCCCTCCTAGTCTTAGCTTAGTCATTCTGATTGGTGTGAGGTGGAATCTCAGGGTCATTTTGATTTGCATTTCCCTGCTGACTAAGGGGGTTGAACATTTCTTCTTATTTTTTATACTTTCATTTCTTTTTTTTAATTTTTATTATTAAAGCTTGTTTTACATTCCAGACTTTATCCCCCTCCTGGCCCACCCTCCAACTGTTCCATATCCCACACCTCCTCACCCCCCCCCAAACCCCTGTCTCCAAGATGATGTCTCCACCCCACCCCCATCCCACTAGACCTCTAAACTCCCTGGGGCCCCAAGTCTCTCAAGGGTTAGGTACATCTTATCTGACTGAACCCAGATATAGCAATCCTCTGCTGTATATGTGTTGGGGGCCTCATATCGGCTGGTGTATGCTGCCTGGTTGGTGGTCAAGTGTCTGAGAGATTTTGGGGGTCCAAGTTAATTGAGACTTCTGGTCCTTCTACAGGGTCCCTCCTCCTCAGCTTCTTTCAGCTTTTCCCTAAGTCAAATACAGGGTTCATCAGCTTCTGTCCATTGGTTGGGTGCAAATATCTGCATCTGACTCTTTCAGATGCTTAATGGATCTTTCAGAGGATAGTCATGATAGGTTCCTTTTTGTGAGTGCTCCATAGCCTCAATAATAGTGTCAGGCCTTGGGGCCTCACCTTGAGCTGGATCCCACTTTGGGCTATCACTGGGCCTTCTTTTCCTTGGGCAGTTCTCCATTTCCATACCTACAGTTCTTTCAGACAGGAACAATTAAGGGTCAGAGTTTTGACTGTGGCATAGCAACCCCATCTTTCACTTGATGCCCTGTCTTTCTGCTTGAGATGCGCTCTATAAGTTCCCTCTCCCCCCTGTAGGGTATTTCATCTAGTGTCCCTCTCTTTGAATCTTGAGAGTCTCTCTTCTCCCAGGCCTCTGGTACATTCTGGAGGGTACCCCCAACCTCCTACCTCCTGAGGTTACCTGTTTCCATTCTTTCTACTAGCCCTTAGGGCTTCAGTTCTTTCCCCCCAACCAATACCAGATCATGTTTCCCTCTTCCCCCACTCCCCTACCCCGTCCCCTTTCCCTCCCACATCCCTCCCTCTTTCTCCCTCTTGTGGTTGCTTTGTTTTCCCTCCCAAGTGGGACTGAGGTGTCCTCACTAGGGCCCTTCAGCTTGTTGACCTTTTTGAGTTCTCTGGACTGTATCTTGAGTATTCTGTATGTTTGTTTGTTTGGTTGGTTGGTTGGTTGGTTGGTTGGTTGGTTTGGTTTTGGGGGGATTGGGTTTTTTGGCTAATATCTACTTATTAGTGAGTAGATACCATGCATGTCCTTTGGGTATGAGTTACCTCACTCAAGGTGATATTTTCTTGAAAATAATTTTAGTGTGGAGGAAATGTATTAAAGGATTGCACCATTAGGAGGCTTAAGAACAACTGATTTAGAAAATACTCCAGTGTATAATTTAGATAAGTATTTCCTGTGGACACAATGCAGATACAACTATCTAAATGGGCTGGCCACGGTCAGTGGAGAAATATGAAAATGCCAGCTAGTGTGGAAATCCAGAAGCTGACAAATGAAAGTCTAAAAATAAATGCCTCTGCCTTTGGATTTATAAACAAAATATATTTTCATCAAGCCATGGCTGTTTTTAACTGTAGTATTTAACTAGTTTGAATACAGGGAATTTTTAAATAGATGCACCAGGGAAAACATGGCCTTTACAGAGAGATATGCTGTCCCTGGTGTGTGTACTTTGCCTTACATTAAACATGAAATAAGATATTCATGATTAGAGTAGAGGATACTATCATTGTACTCATATAGAAAGTCTTACCAGTAAAATGGGTCAATAAGAGACAAAATACCAGGCTATGGACAAAGTAGAAGACTAAGACCATCAATGAAAAACAATGATTTAAAATAATGTACTGGTAGTTGTGGTCTTTAATTTTAGTACTCAGGAGGCAGAGGCTGGAAGATCTCTATGAGCTCAAGGCCAGCCTATTCTACATGTCAAGTTGCAGAACAGCCAAGGCTGTGCAGAGAAATACTGTCTCAAAATAAAAATAAAAATAAAAACTTACCAAAACCAGGCACCAAACAAGCAAACAGCAACAATAACAAAAAAATACAAAAAAACTGAATATGATGAATATATAGAACTTTGGGAGATCTTAAAAGATAGCCTTTATGAACTATAGACATAAAAGGAGAAGAGTTCCAGGTGAATGGCATAGAAAATATTTTCAACAGGATCACTGAAGAAAAATTTCCAAACTAAGAAAACATTTACTCATACAGGTAGATACAGAGAATACACAGAGCCAGAATCCAAGGTTAGAACTAGAATTGGTTTTAGGAAAATGGGCTTGTTTGGTAGACTTGACTATGTTGCTTTGGAGGAAGATTAGGGTGGCATTTGGAAGCTTGGGCTATAAAAGGCAATTGAGTGTTCCAAGCTTAATGTGACATTCAGTGTATTCTATAAACTATGGGAAAGGATGTATGTAAGAAAGATTCATGGTTGGAAGTCTCCTATCTTTTGTGTGTGAAACAGTGAGAGAAGAAATGATAGCAGAGTGTGAATATTATGCCAAGGAAGGAATATATATTGACCTAGTATAAAACTGGGCATTCTGATTGCTTACATTTAAAGAACATAATATAAAACCATTTTGGTTAAGTTAGAAATAATTTTGTGTGAAAATGAATAATTAAGTGCATGTGAGATAGACATTTATACCAGGCAGCTTTGGTAAGCTTCTGAAGCAAGCTCCAGGAAGATCACCAGGAGGCACAGATATTAGCCCAGGCCAGAATGTATGTATGATATCCTAATGAACTAAACCCACACTGGTACTCATGTGCTAGTGAACCAGCCCCAAGCTGTGAGTTCTGATAGTTCAAAGCTACTGCCCAATTAAATGGTAAAAATATTGGATCTTTGGGAATGGTTTGTAAGACAGCACCACCATACTCTGAGACATGGCTTTTCTAGCCTCTGTGTTTAATACAGGACTTGAACCTTTGTGCATGGCCTCGGTGACTATTAAACTTTCAGCAATGTAGTTGGGTCCACACAAGAACTACCTGTCACCCATAGCCAAAGCTCAAAAAAACCTCCTGATTATCAAGCTGTGACATCATTCCAGCCTACTATAGCTGAAGGACTCCACGGCAAACATGATTCAAGCCTGCAAGCTTCTAAAGTGTCTTTACTGGAGAATATTTCGCCATTGGAACCTGCAGCAGAATTCCTACAAAACTGTTCCCTGTGGGACCTTAATGAGACTTGTGGCCATGCTCCAGGTTCTAACCTGACTCCGCCTAGGCAGTCACCTGCCTGCAGCCACACTCTCCCCGCCTTTTGGGTCACCTGACCACCCAACTTACTATAAATAACACCCCTCAGCGCGTGCTCGCTCTCTCTCCCACTTATTCTCCCCCGGCCCTCTTCTTTGTCTATCTCTCTGTCTCTCCATTTTCTCCCTTTTCCAAGTGGTCATGGCTTTTCTTATCTATTTTCTCCTCTTTCTTTGTCTTTCTATCTCTTTTCTCTATTTTCTTAATAATAAAACATCAAAGCTATGGGCCACCTCTTATTAAACTCACCACACAGAGCTAGCTGGTACATGCCATCAAAGATTCAGCCTCCCAGTCAGTGAGCACAGGTAACAGGCAGAGAAACCCACACCAGAATGGCTCCGCCTTCTGTGTGGCATTTCTCTGCACCCCCGTGCAACCACTCTCAGAGACCGGCCAGCGGTGTGACCGCCCACTCCCTGTCAGGCTGAGGCACACATGCATCTTGCCTGCTTCCCCCAAAACCCCACGTGGAACCTCCATGTCTGCCTGTGTCCTCTGCATATGCACACTACCTTGGCCCGAGAGCGAGGCCCGCTCGCTGCCGGCCTGGCCTGGCGTGCGCCCCTGTGTCCGAGTAAGCGCCAGCCCCGCACCTTCTTTTTTTGCCCACAGTTCCCCACTTGCTGAGATGTCCAATAACTAATTTTAGCATAATATTATGAGGAATGCTAAAATGAACCAAGTGCATACTGTAAAAAGTAACTTTTACTCACCTGATGTGTCATCTTCGAGACTTACTGCTGAATAAGATCACCCTTTCTAGTTCTTTCTGAACACTGAATGGATGGTTCAACTCAGCTGTTCTAGTTCAAACTCCTCTTCAAGTTGACAGATTCAAATTGGCTTCTCTAGGCTTCTGACTGAATTGTTCTGCCAGGCTTCATTCTAACTTTGCCAATATGTTCTAAACTCCTGGCTCCTTCTCCTTTTCTGGCTTATTCTGTCTTTACCTGTGTATAGCCTGTCTCTGTAAAACTATCCCAGTAAAACCTGATTCTGAAGTGAACTCAATAATATTCATCTGCTGAACTCAGCTGAACTCCACTCCATTGCTTGAGTTCAACTGAACTGTGTTTCCTCCTGTCTGTTTCTGTGAGAACTGGGAGTATTCTATCTTGGACTCTTTCTATCAAATCTTTCTCTGATTTGTCTGCCACTCAATTAGACATCACTTTCAAACATGGCTGAATCCTTTTACAAACTAACCTTACCTTCATTTTAGGGATTAATGGTATGTACTAAAACTGTGCATGTATTCTGGCCATATCATACTGTAATCCAGACTGTGCATCCATTCCAATTGAATTACATAGACCTAAAAGGTCTTTGGATATTATCCCATGCCTGAGTATGCATGTTTCTGTATTAAAATTCCTCTACAAATAAAAAAGACAAATCGTATATGAACATCCTAACTGCCATCCTCCTGTGGTAGCCAATAAGCTCTATTTTTGGACCAAGGGTTATGGTCAGTACTTAAATGACCCCACCTTTATTGCAGAGGGCTCTGACATATGAGCTTGAAGGCAAGAATGCCCCACGTTGGGTGCCAGCTGCCACGGACCACCCCAGTTGGGTTTGGGAGTCCCTGGGATGAGAGTTCTCTAAGTCCAGGTGGGTAAGGATTCGGCGGTGACCAGCAGAAACAAACACAGAGGCAGTTTGAATCTGAGTGTATTTTGCAGCTCTCAAGCAGGGGATTTTATACATCTTAATTCCCCTCCCCATGCCCTGAATAAACTCAATTCTATACTATGTTGGTGTGTGTCTGGTCCCTCAGGAGGAAGGGATGCCTCAGCATGGTCCCGCTGAGGCAATCCCTTCCCCCAAACCACCGCAGAACATATTCTCTTAACCTCTTTCTCTTTTTATGATCACAACACCCATGAAGCATAGTCATAGTTTTAGAATGTGCAGAATGTTCTTGTGACTTATTTATTAACAAATATTATATTGGGGGCATATATCTGCTGGCTATTTTTCAATGCTGTTTTTCTAAAAGATAGAGGCCATTCAAATGGGGAAAATATATAAAATAAAGTGTGTAGGGAAGGTAGAGGAATGAGAGAGAATAGGGTTATAAGACTTCATGTCTAGCAGAGAGCACTAGGGTAGATGTGTCTCAGGAGTGGTGGAATGTTTTGGCCTAAGGCTTCTTCTCCTGTTGACTAGCTCTTTCCTCCTGATATTTTTCTGTCTCTTAGGGCTCAGAGAGTACCTGACTTAAGGTCCAGAATCATTAATCACTAGGACAGAGAATGATGAACACAGATAAACAAGGCAGGAGTCACTGTGTTTGCCAGATGCAAGGTCACTCAAATATCTACATACATTCTGACCACATTGCTCACACATTTCACATAGCCTGCTAAAGATGGTTATTAGTGGTATACAATAGAGTTTGAAGAATTAATTTATACCATTGTTACCTCCTACCCATCCAATAATGGGCTAATATACAAAATATTTAAGGAATTAAAACCTGCATATCAAGAAAACAAATACACCAATTTTAAAATGGAGTGCAGATCTTAACAGAGGATTCTTAAAAGAGCAAACTCAAATGGCTGAAAAACACTTAAAGAAATGTTCAGCATCATTAGCTCTCAGGGAAATGCAAATCAGAGCTAATTGAGATTTCACTTTACTTTTGTAAGCATGGCTAATATAAATAATGCAGTGGGAATGTGGATTAAGGAAGCCAGTCATACTTTACAACCTCATAGAGCCACTATAGAAATCTGTATGAAGATGCCTCAGGAAGATGGGAATCAATCTACCTCATGATTCAGCTACACCACTATTGGGCATATAACCAAAGCATGCTTCATTCTACCATAGAGACACTTGATCTATCATAGTAATTTCTGGTTTATTCATAATATCAGAACTTTAAGACAACAGAGTTATCTGTCAGTGGATGAAAGGGTAAAAAAAGAAGTATTATTCAGGTGTTAAAAGTTAAATTTGCAGGTAAATTGATGGAAATAGAAACAAATGATCCCAATTGAGGTATCCAAGACCTATAAAGACAAATGTGGTATACTTTCTCTTCTGAGTGGATATTAGCTATGCAGTAAATGATAAGCAAGTTACCATTCTTGAAACATGGAGGTTAGGTATAAATAATGTACTTGTGGAGGTGATGATCAATCTTCCCAGGAAGGAAAAATATAATAGATAATAATAGACAGCAGTATCATAAAACAGGACTGTCAAGTGGGGAGGAGACCTGATTGGATGAGAGAGAGAATAAAAGAAAAGAGAGGTAAATATAAAGGCCATTCAAAATGTACTGTGGGAACCTAATACTGTAGAAACTCCAGAAAATATATATGTATATGATGGACATCAAAATGAAATCTCCAAGTAAGACACAGAATTGAGGACTGTGCCTCTGTGTCTATATCTGCTTCCTGTGTCCTTTTTTGGCTTCATTTCCTTCTATGCATTTCTTTTCTCTTCTTTAATTTGTTTGTTTTTGTTTTTTTTTGTTTTTTTTTATTATTTATTTTATTTTATTTTTTTAATTTACATTCCAAATCATTTCCCCTTTCCCGTTTCCTCCCTCCCCGAAAGTCCCATAAGCCCCCTTCCCTCCCTCTTTTCTCCATTCAACCCCCTCTCGTTACTCTGTCCTGGCGTTCCCCTACATCCAGTCTTTCCAGGACCAGGGGTCTCTCCTTCCATCTTCTTAGAAATCTATTGATATGCGGATTGTGTCTAGGGTATTCCGAGATTCTGGGTCAATATCCCCTTATCAGTGACTGCATACCATGTGTGTTCTTTTGTGATTGGGTTACCTCACTAAGGATGATATTTTCAAGTTCTGACCATTTGCCTAGGAATTTCGTGAATTCATTGTTTTTAATTGCAGAGTAGTATTCCATTGTGTAGATATACCACATCTTCTGAATCCATTCCTCCGTTGAGGGACATCTGGGTTCTTTCCAGCTTCTGGCTATTATAAATAAGGCTGCTATGAATATAGTGGAGCATGTGTCCTTATTGCATGCAGGTAAAGCCTCTGGGTATATGCCCAGGAGTGGTATAGCCGGATCCTCCGGGAGTGTCATGCCCAGTTTTCTGAGGAACCGCCAGACTGCTTTCCAGAGTGGTTGTACCAGCCTGCAATTCCACCAGCAGTGGAGGAGTGTTCCTCTTTCTCCACATCCTCGCCAACACCTGCTGTCTCCTGTGTTTTTGATCTTAGCCATCCTGACTGGTGTGAGATGGAATCTCAGGGTTGTTTTGATTTGCATTTCCCTAATGACTAAGGATGATGAACATCTCTTTAGGTGCTTCTCAGCCATTAGATATTCTTCAGGTGAGAACTCTTTGTGTAGCTCTGTACCCCATTTTTTAATAGGGTTACTTGCCTCTCTGGAGTTTAACTTCTTGAGTTCTTTGTATATATTGGATATTAGCCCTCTGTCGGATGTAAGGTTGGTAAAGATCATTTCCCAGTTAGTTGGTTGCCGCTTTGTTTTATAGTACATTGTTTTGTGTTTTATGCTATTATTATCACTTAAATGCCTGTTTATTTTCCTACAAAGGATAGAAAGGGGAAGCATCAGGATGTCGGTGGATAGAGGAGAAAACTGGGAGGAGTTAATGAAGGAGAAAACATAACCATGACACATTATATTTTTAAAAAAAATAGATTTTCAGACTGGTTGTACAAGTTTGCAATCCTACAAGCTATGGAGGAATGTTCTCCTTTCTCCACATCCTCACCAGCATGTGCTGTCCCTTGAGTTTCTTGGCTTAGCCATTCTGATTGGTGGAAGGTGGAATCTCAGGGTCATTTTGATTTGCATTTCCCTACTCACTAAGGATATTGAATGCTTCATTTTTTCTTGAATATTTTATTTATTTATATTTCAAATGTTATCCCTTTCCTGGTTTCCCCTCTGGAAACCCCCTATCCCATCCTCCCTCCCCCTGTTTCTATGAGGGTTCTCCCCCTATCCACCCACTCCTGCATCCCCACGCTGGCATTCCCCTACACTGGGGCATTGAGCCTTCACAGGACTAAGGACTTCTCCTCCAACTGATGCCAGAAAAGGCCATCCTCTACTACATATACTGCTGGAGCCATGGGTTGCTCCATGTGTACTTTTTTGTTGGTGGTTTTGTACATGGGGGGGGACTGGTTGGTTTATGTTGCTGTTCCTATGGGGTCACAAACCCCTTCAGCTCCTTTAGTCCTTTCTCTAACTCCTCCATTGGGGACCCCATGCTAAGTACAATAGTTGGCTTCAAGAATCTGCCTCTGTATTTGTCAGGCTCTGGCAGAGACTCTCAGGAGACAGTTATATCAGGCTCCTATCAGCAAGCACTTCTTAGCATCTGCCACAGTGTCTGTATATGGGTTGAATCCTCAGGTAGGGGCAGTCTCTGGATGGCCTTTCCTTCAGTCTCTGCTCCATGTTTTGTCTCCATATTTGCTCCTATGAGTATTTTGTTCCCTTTCTAAGAAGCACTGAAGCATCCACACTTTGATCTTCCTTCTTGAGCTTCATGTGGTCTGTGAATTGTATCTTGGGTACTCTGAATTTTTGCAACAATATCCACTTATCAGTGAGTGCATGACATGTGTCTTCTTTAGTGATTGGTTACCTCACTCAGGATGATATTTTCTAGTTCCATCCATTTGCCTAAGAATTTCACGAAGTCATTCTTTTTAATAGCTGAGTAGTGTTCCATTGTGTAAATGTACCACATTTTCTGTATCAATTCCTCTGCTGAAGGACATCTTGGTTCTTTCCTTTTGGACCAGCTTTTGGCTATTACAAGGCTGCAATGAACAAAGTGGAGCATGTGTCCTTGTTATATATTGAAACATCTGGGTATATGCTAAGGAGTGATATACCTGGGTCCTCAGGTAATACTATGTTCAATTTTCTAAGGAACTGCCAGACTGATTTCCAGAGGGGTTGTACCAGATGACAATCCCAACAACAATTGAGAAGTGTTCTCTTTCTCCACATCCTCACCAGCATCTTCTGTCACCTGAGTTTTTGATCTTAGCCATTCTAACTGGTGTAAGATGGAATCTTACAATTGTTTTGATTTGCATTTCCCTGATGACTAAGGATGTTGAACATTTCTTTAGGTGCTTTTGGCCAGTCACGTTTCCACTGTTGAGAATTCTTTGTTTACTTCTGTGCCTCCATTTTCTAATTGGGTTGTTTGGATTGGTGAAGTCAAACTTCTTGAGTTCTTTATATATTTTTTTATATTTGCCCTCTGTGGGATATAGGGTTAGCGAAGATCATTTCCCAAGCTGTAGGCTGCCATTTTGTCCTATTGACAGTGTCCTTTGCCTTATAGAAGCTTTTTAATTTCAAGAAGTTCCAATTATTAATTGATGATCTTAGAGCCTGAGCCATTGGTATTCTGTTCAGGAAATATTCTCCTGTGTCAATGCATTCAAAGCTATTTCTGACTTTCTCTTCAATTAGATTCAATGTATCTGGGTTTTATGTTGAGGTCCTTGATCCAGTAGGACTTGAGCTTTGTGCAAGGTAATATTTTATTTGAAAGAGTTGAAAGACAAAGAAACAAGGAAAAAATTTCTGTGATACATGCTAATGGAACTGTGTTTGCCAAACCAACTTTGATAGCTAATCTTGGTTGTTACCTGAACATACAAGGGAAAGGTAAACTCATTTGAGAAATAGCAGATTGATCTATGGGCATGCCTCCAGGGCATTTTCTTGATTGCTATTTGATGTAGAGGGCTCAGCCCCCTGAGTGTGATATCATCCCTACACTGCTGGGCCTAGGTTCTACAATAAATGGGATGTTGCTATGATAGACCTGACTATGTTTTTTTGTAAGAGAATTGTGGTGGCATTCGAAAGCTTGTATGTAAAAGCCATTGTGTACTCAGAGCTTAATGTGCTACTCAGTGTGTTTTGTAAATTATGGGGAAATCCAGAGGAAATAACAGATGTTGTCCATTATAATTATAGGTTTTGACTGTGTGAAGCAGTGGAAAAATATGATGAAGTAGTGTGAACATTGTGTCTAGAAAGAAACACACATTACCCCTACATATATCTGCCAAGTTTTACTCCATAAATATAAGGATGATAATTTAAAATCATTTGGGTTAATTTACAAACAATGCTTGGACTAGGAATGATGTAATGCATGTGAGGCAAAAATTTGCCACCAGAAACTCTGGTAAGAAAGAGGAATCAAAAACAAGCTCTGGACAGGCCACCAGGCACCTCAGATATGACCCTAGCCCAAGACATACCTATGATATGATAATGAGCTAAACCTAAGCACATATTGATGTACTATTAACTCAGCCTCAAGCAGTGAGTTCTGATAATGCAAAAATACTACCCAATGAAAGAATTAAAAATATGTTCTCTAGACTGTTTATAGATATGCATTTGCAAGAAGATTAAGACTCTGTGCATTGTTTCAGTGACCAATGACTTTCATTGTAGTTAGGCCCACACAGGCCTTCTTGTCAACCACAAACATAGACTAAGCTCACCAGAGCCTCCTGAGCCTCCATCAGTGTCATCCTCCCAGCCTTTCACAGATGAAGGACTTCACAGTAGATGTGGGTCGAGCCTGAAAACTTTCAAAGCATTCTCCTTGAAGAAGATTGCCCAGTGGAACCCCTCAGCAGCCTTTTCTGCACAAGTACTGTTTCTTACTTCATGAGATGTATTTTTTTCTTTTTTTTTCTTTGTTTTTATTTTTTTATTTTCTATATTTTTTGTTTACATTCCTAATGATTTCCCCTTTCCCGGTTCCACTCTTCCCGAAAGTCCCATAAACCCTCTTCCCTCCCCCTGTTCCCCATTCAACCCCCTCCCACTTCTCTGTCCTGGTATTATGAGATGTTTTTTAACTTTTATATTAGCATGATATTATAAGGAATGTTTATGTGAATGTACTGACTGAATATATTTCAAAGACAAATCTTTTGTAGACATCATAATTTCCTAGTTCCTTACAATGTTTATGCCCATGTATAAGAATACTCCACAAAAATTACTCCACATTAAGGGTAGGGTGATTTATTTTGATGCCTGAGAATCATTCCTGGTGTCAATGAACAACTTATTGGCTCTTACAGAAGTGTCTGTCTCCTTGTGGCCAGGGATTCAGAGCAACAATGAGGCCTCCAAGATCATGAGGTGTCCACGAAGCCTCATCAGGGTTTTAGAATGTATGTTCCTTGTGCCTTATTATGAACAATATCATATTAAGGGCATATATTTGCTGAATTATTTTTCTCTCCTTGGTTTTTAACAGGTAAATACCAATTCAACAAGGAAGATATAGAATTGTAAGTCTGAGGGAGAAAATGAAAGAGGATATAGGGCCTTATCTCTATCAGAGGGCACATAGTTAAATGTGACTCAGGAAAGGGGAACTGTTTTGGCCCAAGGCTTCTGTTCTTGTTGACTAGCTCCATCATGCTGATTGTATCTATCTCTTAGTGCTCAGAGAGTATCTGACCCAAGGACCAGAGTCATTGTTCAGTGACACACAGAGTAATGGAAGTTTTAACTGTCAATCTTTCAAGTTAGAGTTCACTGTAATTGCCTAATGCAAAATCACTCAGGTGTCTTTTTTCATTCTGACCATTTTTCTCCCACAGATCACAAAAGCCACCAAAGGAGGGTCTTAGAAGTATATGTTAGAGACTGAAGAATGGGTCAATACATTTGGAAGGGAGAAATAAAGAGCAGACATCTTTAGAGGCCAGCGAGCAAACTTAGACTACAGTGTAAACTCAGTCTTCTATGCTTAGTTGGAGGTTTGTGTGTTTTACCATGAAAAGCTTCCACAGGTGAAGAGCAAGAAGGAATTTTTGTCATTCCCTCCTTCTCCATGAGCTCAGTTCTTCATAAATTTCTTTAAAAGGTGGTTGCCATAATAGAACTAACAGGTCTACCTGATGTGAGGTAACTCAGAACCAAAAGAACAAACCTGGTATGTTCTCACTAATAAGTGGATGTTAAAAAGTACAAAGTACCCAAAATACAGTCCACAAAACTCAGAAAAGTCAACAAGCTGAAGTGCCTAAGTGAGGAAGCCTCAGTCCCACTTGGGAGGGAGAACAAAGCAATCACGAATGGATAGGGAGGGAAAGTCAACAGGGGAGTAAGGAATGGGGAGAGAAGGGAACATGATCTGGTATTGGTTGAGGGAAAAGGACTGAATCCCTGAGGGCCAGCAGAAAGAACGGAAACAGGCAACCTCAGGAGATATGAGGTTGGGGAGGTCCTCCAGAATACACCATAGACATAGGAGGTGAGAGAGACTTTCAGGACTCAAGGGAGGGACCTTAGATGAAATGACTGACAATAAGGACAGGGAACTTATAGAACCCACCTCCAGCAGGAAGACAGGGCATCAAATGAGGGAGAGGGGGACTATCCCACAGTCACAACTCTGCCCCATATTGTGCCTCTCTGAAAGAATTACAGAGGACATGTTTTTTAAGGTGCAAGTTCACACATTTAACTTCTCTGTTCTATTTTGTGTTCTTCTCATTTACCTCCTCTTATTTCTTAGTTGGATGCTATTACAAAACAAGTATCGATGGCCTATAAACTCTGATATTAAGAAATTATGTGTTTATATTCTCACACTGGGGCTTCCATTTTTTCCCATTTTGATTTCCAGAATTTGTCAAATTTGGATTACATTTACAAGGACCTATACCAAACAATGGACCTGTCTATCACATGAATAATCAATGTAGAGCATCAATGATTTCTCTCTGTCTGTGTTAAGAGACACTATTAACATTCTAATGGGAAATTGTGATGATCCCTGCTGAGAACGTCCCCATGGAGGTAGTAACCATTATCTCATTGAGAAAGACATTACACTACTGTTGTGTTTTGGACCTATCAACAAAATTACTTTTCTGGGATTCACAGTTAGTATCATTTTCAAAGTTGGTTACACCTTATAAATGCTGTCAAAACGCCCCCATGAAGATGACACTATACTTAATGTTTCATCAGAAATAAGGACACCATAGACCCCCAGAGATAAGGTAGCCTTTTAAATTCTTTCATATGAGTAAGAAACATAGGACCAATATCTGTGGTTCTGAGCCTATTCAAATTATACTTACTAGAATAAATTCCATAGAAAGTGAACAGAATTCTAACTGAATATGTGCTATTGAAGTGCACATGGCCATGTCAAGAACCCCCAATGCCTCAGACCCATGGAAATGGCAAATCCTTCCCTCTATGCAGAAAAGAGAATTGGCCTTTATCTAAAATCAGTGCATATTTGGTAGACATTGATGATACCTGGTTGCACAACATTCCGTTAATTCTAAAGATATTTCATACTTATTCTCCATAGTTGTCCTTTGTTCATTTCCATAATCTATATCTTACCTAATGGATTGTTATGTTCTCAAACCATACTTAGAGAAAATCACTCTTGGAGTCTTGTTATGATCAGTGGAAAATAAGGTGAAGTTATTTCTAATGAAAGATGAAGGTACATATGGACTGTCATGGGGTTGCTCCAGGAGGAAGTCATACCCGTTTGTGAGGACCTGAAAGCCATGGAAATAAAAGCATTTCTGAAAATTGTCCCTGATGTGTTGCTTTGTGTTCACAGGAAATGTAAGATGAGTAACACTGAGATGCCCTGTCTTGTTCTAGGCAGTTTACATGACTGTCATATTACAACAGCTCCATAACAGTAGCTTTCAAACTTCACTGGAAATCAGGATAGTCTTAGGGTCTAGAGCATACTTCAATGACTGCCACAGCATTGCCAAATACCTACAACAATCACCCAGACAAATCCCAGCATGAAGGAAAGGAAATATGAAGGAAAGCCCTCCCACTAGTCATGAATCTATTCACAAATAATAGCTTTTTGGAGAAAGAATATTAGATTTCTCCAATGGTGTGACACTGGGTATATCACACTAAGTCTAAGACAGTCTGCATGCTCAAGCATAGCTGGCCAACATAAGTGAGACACTATGATTCATTGGCTTTTTTTCTTTATTCAGGTGAGAAAAAAGAACATGAAATTTCATTGGTAGCTAGAGAAAAGGGATCTAAGAGGAATTAGGGGAAGGGAAATAATATACAAAATTACACTATATGACATTTATAAATAATGGATTGAAAAATAAATTGGAAGTCTGAAGCATGAAACAAGCAGAAGATAAACAGAGCATTGAGGACTGTGTGCAATATAGTAAGAGCTGTGCCTCCCATTGGTGTTTTCTAATTTCTCTAGAAATCTTATGTGAGCCTGAAAAATGTATCCTTCACTCTATCCCCAATATTTAGCCATTTCTTAGGTAGTGTATGGCATTGGGTAGATAAATACCATATATTTCTTACCTGATCTAAGGATGCCACCAAATACAATAATCAAACATGGTATCTCTGTTCCATGTGATATGATAGAACCTGAGAAAATGAGAAAATATAAGTCATTATTGTAGGATAATATACTTCTTAATGGTCCCACTTTTTAATATTGCTACAATGGAAACTGTTTCATTCAGACTCTTACAAGGAAAATCACTCAACCCAAAGCAGTAGCCAAATATCTATGAAGAGAACAATGAAGTGTGGGTGCTGAGGGAGAGGGCTAGAGTAGAGGATTACTTTTTAGATTACTACCCAAAGCTACCTTATAAAGGAAATCCTTCTAAATGTCTCTCCATGGTGCTTACAAAACAATGTGTAGACCTGTATGGACACCAAAATATGTCCTGAAAATGATAAATATAGACACTTCCAGTTGTATGTTACCACAATGAAGAATGGTAGGTAAAATGGTGATTCTAGATGGCATCTCAACTTAATCTTCAAGAGAAGAGACAGATGGTTTCATGAGGGTCCTCATAGCACACTCATTCATAATTCCTATTATGGTTCAGCCTTAAACATCACTCTCTGCTTTGGGAGTCACTGTCTCCCAAAGAATCTCATGAGATCCAGCTGTGTTACATGCTGACCCAGGGGAATAGAACATCCTAGGGTCAGTGTTCGCATAGGATCCAACAATATCTGTGGACTAAACATGAAATAGAATATATTGACTCCACACCAGAGATGGTAACTAAGTCTTCCCATTCTAAACTGCAAGTGTACAACACCACACAGTTCTTTCAGTAAATACAATCAGCAAGCAGAAGGTCAGATAGAATGTGATCCAAGACCTACAGGATTGCTATCTAACTTTCTTTGACAAGGTCAACAAATTTAGCTCCCCACTGTCAGCAGGGTCAACCTTCCAGCGTCAAGATCAATCTTCTAGCGTCACGATGAAATCATATCTCAGGAAGAGCCTGAAGTCCCAGTGCCTGGAGGCCTAATCCAGTCACCAACACAGCCAATCAAAAGAAGAGCAGGACTGAGGGGTGGGACTATCTGTCCACACACTTGGAATTTAAAGTCTGAGGGAGGTGTTGCTGACCAGATTTCGGGACCACAGCAAGCTCTGAAGAGTTGAGTCTGTGGAGTGGACTAAGACGACGTCAGTCACCACAGGTGAGGCCCTGCCTGTGCCAAAGCAAAATGGGAAGCTATTTTGGTGGGGAGAGACCCTATAGAAACTCAGGCAGATCTCCACGAAAGAGAATATATTCTAAGGATCAGAATCTCTTCTGTGTGTAGGTGGAAGGGAGAGAGTAGAAAAGACATAGATTAATCCCGGGGTCTTGCACCCCAGGTCTACATTTGTATAGGTTCTCAGTAAGTGCAAGTCTTGATCTGTCACCAGTGAAAGAACCATGCATACCAGTAACTATCATTATTACCTCCTAGGAAATATAGATTTTTTTTCTTGCACATAATCCTTTGGTAAATTTGTTTTCAATTGACTTGTACAGATGCAGTAGAACTAGCCATGTGCCTATCCAGGTCCTTTGGGGAGCAATGCTTTAGAGACTCAGAAATTCCTGAATTCCATTTAAAGATTGTTATTGTATGCAACCTCCACTTGTAAATCTGTCTTCCTATGGCTCATCCATGTGACACCATGGAGAGTTTGGTTACATGGTCCCAACTGCAATACAGAAGCAATAGTACCTATGATTCTTCCAACATTCATTATAGTAGACATTTCACAAAGTTTTCATTCAAGAAGAGAGGTTTCAAGACAAGCCCACTACCTGATATATCAGAAAAGGATATTATGTCATATGCCGCCAACTCTTGATCTCACAATGAAATTTGGATCTAATACCATATAGCAGAGGTTTTACTTGGTATAAATCAAGAGTCAGTGATATCCTAAGTTCATGTGGGTTTTTGTGTTTGTTTTGGGGCTTTGTTTTGTTTTTGTTTTTTGTTTTTGTTTTCTTTTGATTTTTATTTTGTTTTGTTTTTTGGGATTTTGTTTTGTTTTTTGTTTTATGTGTGGTTTGGGGTTTATTTTTGGTTTGGGATTTTTGGTTATTTGCTTTTTGTTTTGCATTTTTTTGTTTTTGCTTCTGGTCCTCAGTGTTTAGGGAGATCTTTCTCAAATAATAAGATTAAAATACACCTGAAGTTTTCATAGGTAGAATTCTGGGCATGTACTCTTCATTTTGCTTTGGATCTAATAACTACAGGTGGTTAATTTATTTTAAACTTATCCCAAGTCTGTTGCTTTTAAATTCTTTCAAAAAGTATTTGGAGGACTATTTCAAAGAATTTTATTAACCATGGATGGCTTATTTTCTTAGGAAAGAGTAATAAGTCATTTAAACAATATTGGTATAGTCATGTCTTCATCTCTCATCCCTTTCCAGGTTCTTGAGACATGACTCCTGCTGTCTTTCTGGTGATCCTGTGCTTTGGAATGACCTCAGGTGCCCCAGCACATGATCCCAATTTGGATGCTGAATGGACAGACTGGAAGAATAAATATGCAAAATCATACAGCCTGGTTGGTAAACTGGAAACTGTGTAGAAAAGTCTAAGAGTGAATTGTCATTGCTGTTGCAAATGTCTAGGTACATTAGAGATCACAGAACACCTACACACACACACACACACACACACACACAGTGTGTGTGTATTATCTAATCATAATCATTGTGAGCATGGGGTGACCATATTCTATTTTCCTCAATATGTGGAGAATGTGTGGTTATAGTATACTGAGACTACTCTTTTTGATCTCCGTTAAACTGCAGCAGTAACTATACATAGTCAGCTTCTCCAGGAGTTTAGGAAGAAATGGCATCCATTATGCTCATTTACAGAAGGAAGAAGAACTGAAGAGAGCTGTATGGGAAGAAAACATGAAAATGATCAAACTGCACAACAGGGAGAATGGCTTGGGGAAGAATGGGTTCACCATGGAATTGAATGCCTTTGCTGATGTGGTGAGTGTGACATGGATTGCTTCAAACCAGGTTCTAGGAAGTGCTTTACATGGAGTCTTGCATGTGGTATGGTTTGTGATTGTGTTTATGTGTGTGTGTGTGTGTGTGTGTGTTGTTTTGTTTTTTATTAATGTTATTTTCCTTGAAGACTGGTGAAGAATTCAGAAAATCGATGAGTAATATTCTAATTCCGGCTGCCTTGACGGACCCAAGTACCCAGAAACAAGTGTCTACTGGTTTACCCAATTCTAAGGATTGGAGAAAGGAAGGTTATGTGACTCCTGTGAGGAATCAGGTAAGACAATGACACATAGCCCCTCTTCTTAAACCACTTTGAAAATAAATTACTTGATATCGCTTTTGAGTGTGGACAGATGTGCAGTTCATTTTTTCTTCTACAAAAGCATCATACATATATACAATGGATATTTATCCTAGCAATCCACTGCATACACCATCTCTCTAGCTATCATCCTACCACATCTGGCTCTGGAATTCATTTCTTTTGTTGTTTCTGTAGTCATTAATAATCCACCAACCAGTAGATCCTGCTCAAATGTTCCTGTGTGTGACCACCATCTGGGGCGTGAACAAACTGCCAGCAGTCATGGCCTCTAGGAGAGAACCATCCTTCTCTTGACATCTAGTGACTGCCAATACATCATTTCCATAAGTTATTGTGCTGTCTATGTTGTTGCTGGCATTGGTATTTGTTTATGTATGGCAATATTTTCTTCCCAACTCAGGGTAATTGCGGCTCTTGTTGGGCTTTTGCTGCAGCTGGTGCCATAGAAGGTCAGATGTTCTCGAAAACTGGCAACCTCACCCCTCTAAGTGTGCAGAACCTATTGGACTGTTCTCAAACTGTGGGAAATAAGGGCTGCCAGTCGGGTACTGCACACCAAGCATTCAAGTATGTTTTGAAAAATAAAGGTCTTGAGGCTGAGGCAACCTATCCATATGAAGCAAAAGTAAGCAGACTTCCTATTTTGTCATTATATCTCAACTTTAAGCACGAAGACTCTTCCAGAAATAATCCTTTGCCTTCTGAACTCCCATTAGATGGTAGATTCTCTACATACCACAATTGCTCTCATTACAATGTCTGCCATATCAGACACTGAACAGCTTCTGAGGTGATGGTTTCCATGTAGTTGTCCCTGCTTCCATGCACATGGAAAATATACAAACCTTTCCATATATAATGGAGATTTCCTCCTATAAAATTTTCTTATGGGCAGGAAAACATGTGAAGTGTCATTGAAGGCATGAGAACTGATTCTCAGTTTCAGATCTTTCAGTTTATTTCACTTCCTGGAATGACTTACAACAGTCCAGACATGGGGGGTGCTTAGCCGTGCTTTGGTTAGGATTCAAATTCCTCAGAAAGGCAGGTATAAAGTAACTGAGTCTGTTATCTCTTTACTGTTTAAAGGAAGGACCCTGCAGGTACCATAGTGAGAATGCTAGTGCCAATATCACAGATTTTGTGAAACTCCCACCAAATGAGGTTTACCTATGGGTTGCTGTAGCATCTATTGGGCCAGTCTCTGCAGCAGTTGATGCCTCCCATGACTCTTTCAGGTTCTACAATGGAGGTAAGCATATTTCCTTCTAGATGTGAAAAAAAGGAAAAATCTTGTGACATCCCGATGCCACGCCATGTTCTTATGTACGTGGGTTTGGATTTCTCCATTGCCTTCCCTACCCAATCATATTGAGTCCTGTCTTTAACTGATATGACCCTCTCATGAAATCAAGTGTATCATATGTTTTAAAATTTATGTTTAGCTTATTTTTAAACTACCCTCCATTTCGTGGATGCTTTAGATTGTTTGTGGAGACTATAAATCTGAAATCAAATTATTAATGAGTCTCTTGAATTAGTAACTTCTATTTAGCAACTTTTACTTGGCATGAAATTCTAGTGAAAAAAACTATTCTTATATGCACCTAGGTATAATGGCAGCTTTCCCAGTTCCCCAAAATAATGACTGAGACTTAATTATATATAAACAAGTGTTTAAACCTGTTCACCAACTAGTCCATATCTTAATTACCTGTTTATTTTATTCTAACTTCTGTCATGTGGCTGGTTACCTAATCCTTGGTTTCATATGACCGTCTTCTTCTGTGTCTGGGATGAATCTTCCTGTGCCTGACAATTTTCCCATAAATCCTCTATATATACCAAAACTTCACCTCCCTATTTCCTGCCTAAACTAATAATAGGCCAATAGAATTTTTTGACAAGTGATGCTTCCATACAGTACAAGAGATTCTCTCTACACCTACACAAGTGTTTAATCAACAAATCTATGCTTCTTTTGTTTTCTTCAGTTTTCTGTGAAACCATATATACATATGCACATACATACACATACATATATTAGTATTCTCATTAACAACCCATTTTACTCTTACATCTGATTGTAATTTACATCATTTCAGAGATCTTTGAAAATGCCTCCCTATTGATGGTGGCAGTGCTCAACATCATGTGTCCTTTGCATCTCATGTCAACTTCCATTTTATTTCTCAGGTATTTATCATGAGCCAAATTGCAGCAGTTATTTTGTGAATCATGCAGTTCTGGTGGTTGGCTATGGATTTGAGGGAAAAGAAACAGATGGCAATTACTACTGGCTGATCAAGAACAGGTATAAACTGACAAAAAATATATATTTGAAATTCCATGGGTCTGAAGAAATGGTTCAGTGTTTAAGAGCACTGTGTGCTCTTCCAGAAGATTCAGAAATGGATTATTTCTTGCAGTCAATGTTTGAGTATACAGCCTAGAAAACGTTGTCCCACTTAAACTGAACAAAGTATGTTCTTGTTCTCTTACGTACATGAATGAGATACATGTACATGCATGCATGCTTGCATGCCTATGAACATCTGCATATGCAATTGAGACCTGATGTTAACATCAGTTGTCTTTTAATAATTATCAATCTGCTATATTGAAGCAGTGTCTCTACTGATCTAGGAGCTTATTGTATAGACTGGTTAACCAGCTTCCTCCAGGTATGTCTGTCTCTATATCTGGAGGACTTGTACTGTAGGGACACTACCATGTTAATCTGGCTTTTAAACAGCATTTTACATTGATACCCAGTCCTTAACCTCCGAGCTCTCCTATACCTTGGAGAACCTACTCACATTTGTGTGATCATAACCTTCCAATTCTGTCACTGGTTTCTTGGTTGTCAGTGTCATTTTATGCCATTACTTCTTAAAATCTCATACATGTATTAGCAGTGAACAACCCTTTCTCTGCTGTGGTCTTCACAGCCCTGTGTGAGATGCCTCTTCGTACTCAAGAGCAGACCTTCAACTTTTTCTGCTCCTTCTATTAAGTTGACTTTTTTCCAGCTGTTGCAATAAGTTCATGTTCTTTATAATAAATGAAATGCACATTTCCTTTTAGCTGGGGTGAAGAATGGGGCATTAATGGCTACATGAAGATTGCGAAAGACCGCAACAACCACTGTGGAATTGCTTCACTTGCCAGCTTCCCCAATATATTCTGAGCTGCCTGTTGGTCACAAAGGAAGACATAGTGGAGACAGCATTTAGTGCCTTCCACTTCACAGTAACCAGTCTCTCCTGAGTGCTTTCAACAGTTGAGTAGCTAAAAAGCCACCTTGTGGTGTGGAATCTGGAACCCATTTGTTCTACAAAAACATGGCGACTGCTATAATTAAATTCTGTTCTGATGTGCCTTCATGGTTCCTGTAGTAATTTGATTTTCAGTTTTAGAGCTTATGCAAATGGTGTCTTTTAAAAGGTTAAATTGAAATGTAGTTTGTAGCTTCTTTCTGTTTTGCAAAGTGATTGTGTGTGTGTGTGTGTGTGTGTGTGTGTGAGAGAGAGAGAGAGAGAGAGAGAGAGAAATCAAACTTGTAACTTATCTCAAAGACAGTACTGAGCATGGTAATGGCCTTTGAGAAGAAGGAGTGAGTAACTCTTCTGTAATAGTCTTTATTCCATTTTGGTTATGGTCTGCTTACAGGGTTCTGTATACCAGAAACTTTGGTCTAAAAGATCAAATGAACATTTCTGGGTTTGACACTTTTTAAAACATCATGAACTTACCAACTTTCAGTTCTCTGTGAATTGTGATGGCACAGGATTGTGCTGAGCTGTGCCTCTCCCTTGTCTGACACCTCAACTATGTACTAACTTCCCTGTTACTATGTCAGAGGTGACAAGGTCATCACATGACTGTGGTTCAGGTGATACTTCCAGAATCTTGAGTGCATCAACATACATGGGTGGCAAGAGAAGCATTTAATTCTTTGTAGACACTGTCCTATGGTACTATTGATTACTGTTGTTAAACCTTGAGCATATTACCTGATGTACTAAATTAGGCCATGGGCATGTGTGTATGAAAAATTGTATGTATGTATGCATGTATGTACGTATGTAAGTATGTATGCATGTATGTATGTATGTATTCACATATATTCATATTTAGTTTTATATACATGGGTTCAAACATTTAGTGCAATCCTTAGCCTATGTCCCAAATGAATAATGCAACTGGCCTATGCAAATTTGGCTCCAACTTTTCATAGTCTGTGTCTTTCGTACTCCTTTATTGGAATTAAGCTTGACTAAAAGGAGTAAGGGAAAAGATGGAATCTAAATTGCTTTGCTTTTGAATTTTATTTAAACCTTTCATTTAACTGAGGCATAATATTTGTCCTTAATGGAGCAATTTTTAATTTAGTTGACATGTGCAAAAATGCACACAGACACAATAAGTGTAACTGCAGTTGAAATATACTCAAATATTAGAATTTCAATGAATCCTCTGGAGACATCTGGAAGTTTCTAGGTACTTGTGCTAGATTGTAGAAGTACAGGTGATTAGAGTAATTTTTCACTCAATTGGAATAATTGCATTGGAAACCTGAGTAATAGTACTAGTAAATCATACTTATAGAAGGAGAAAAATCTGCAAGAAATAATTTACTAAATCAACACAATCCCTGACAATACTATATAAACATTGTTCTTATACTCACAGATAACTATGGATATCACCCATCATCAAGAAAATGTCTCTTTGCAACCACTCATAAAACCACAACCAATGAGAATACAGAGTTGTAGAGTCTAGTCCCAATGGACACATCTAAAAAATACTCACATATCTTATACTGTGGAAATATTGTGGGAGGGAACAAAAGAAAGAGAGAGGGGGAGGGAGGGAGGAAGGAAAGAAGGAAGGAAGGAAGGAAGGAAGGAAAGAAGGAAGGAAGGAAGAGAGAGAGAGAGAGAGAGAGAGAGAAAGAAAGAAAGAAAGAAAGAAAGAAAGAAAGAAAGAAAGAAAGAAAGAAAGAAAGAAAGAAAAAAGAAAGAAAGAAAAAAGAAAGAAAGAAAGAAGGAAATGAGTCAGGAATAATATGGCCCTTTGTAGAAAGGTTTGCTGCCTCCTGGTGTATGTTCTTTGCCTTGCAATAAAACATGAAATGAGATATGGTGATAAGAATAGCAGACGTTATCTATGCACTCATGTAGAGTTGTCTGAAATAATATGCTGACAATAGAATATGGGCAAGAAGTAGGCTGAAGGCATGTCCACATGTCTCCTTCTACTTCTTCATATACAGTCCCCCAAGTCTCATCCCTAGTGCTGGAGCAGAACACCAGCTGCAGCCTTCACTCTCTGATACCACATTCCCTGTGAATCCTACAGACCATCCTCACTTAACATCCTTCTCCCTACTTGCTGTTTTATCTCAACCCCTAACCACTTCAAGCATTCTCTGATAACTCAGAAAACACTCCTCACAAGGAAGCAGGTAGACTGACGCTCTCTCCCCTTCCTTCTGTTCCTTCAGATCCAGATTCTCAGTCTCATCGCTGGTGCTATAGAAGAGCCCCTGGAGTAAATCTCGTAATGTTTCACAGATTCCAATGAGACAAAATAAGCAGATCCTAGTTTTCAACTCTGTTCTACTCCACCTTATGAACCCCTTCAGAAATCTGCCTATCCCCACATTCCTAAGTGTAAGATTCCAATACCCAGAAACACATTTATCTAAAACCTCCAATTGCCACAATTCTCAGATCCAAAAAAGTTCCCTACCAGGAATAGACAGCCATTGCACTCTCTGAAAATCCAGAAAAGAAGCAAAATTCAAGAAATAAATCACCAACTTCAACAAGGACAAAACCAGAAAGCATCACCTAGACCTATAATCACTCCAATCCCAGAAACTAGATGCCATCATAAAAACAAAATCAATAACATCCAGGACAATATGTCTTCACTAGAGCACAGTTGTCCTACCAAAGCAAGTCTTTAATATTCCAACTTAGTTGAAGCATAAGGACTAGACCTTACAACTGCCTGTATGAAGATGATAGAGGTCCTTAAGGAGAAAGTGAAAAAAAAATCTCTTACGAAATGCAGTAAACAAAAGTTGGAGTTAATGAATGAATCCCTTAAAGAAATCCAGGAAAAGGCAAATGGTCAGAACTTGAAAATATTATCCTTAGTGAGGTAACCCAATCACAAAAGAACACACATAGTTTGCAGTCACTGATAAGGGGATATTAACCCAGAATCTCGGAGTACCCTAGACAC
This sequence comes from Tokudaia tokunoshimensis, assembly GCA_036184795.1. NCBI lineage: Eukaryota > Metazoa > Chordata > Mammalia > Rodentia > Muridae > Tokudaia > Tokudaia tokunoshimensis. The sequence goes on from BTHU01000022.1 coordinate 4,095,163, forward strand.
AATACACATATCAATAGATTTCCAAAAAGATGGAAGGAGAGACCCCTGGTCCTGGAAAGACTGGATGTAGGGGAATGCCAAGACAGAGAAGCGAGAGGAGGTTGAATGGGTAAAAGAGGGAGGGAAGGGGGCTTATGGGACTTTCGGGGAGGGAGGAAACGGGAAAGGGGAAATAATTTTGAATGTAAATAAAAAAAACTTAGAAAATAAAAAAAAAAGAAATCCAGGAAATACACACACACACACACATGCACACACACAAAGAAACAAACAAATAAAACCCTGTGGACAGAAATGAATAAAACTTCATGAGACCTGAAAATGAATAGGCTGTCAATGAAGAAAATACAAATTGAGGGATTCTGGAAATTAGAAATTTAAGAATTCAAGCAGAAACTACAGTTGCAATCTTCACCAACATAAAAGAAGAGATAGAAGAGAAAATATCATAGTTTGAAGATACAAAAGAAGAATTTCATATATAGGTCAAGAAAAATATTAGATGTAAAAAATGTTCTGAGACAAAACATCCAGGTAATATGGGACATTATGAAATGACCAAACAAAAACCTAGGAATAGATGAAAAAAAGAATCCCAGCTCAAATCCCCATAATCTAGCTCTGGCTTTGCTCCTTGGTTCACAGGAGCCTGGTGGAACCCCCAAGAACATCCTGCTTTGTATTAGAAATCTTTGAGGCCCCAAAACCTTGGAACCCTGTCCAACCAAACCATCCTAGTTGAATTTGACCACCACCCCAGCTGGAGCTGACTGGGACACAGCCTGCATAGTAGGGTTTGCCCATCACACAACCTGCAGAGTGGAGTCTGCCTGAGGCATAGTCAACAGAGTAAGGTATGCTGACCTCCATTGTCTGTCTCACTGTTCCCCCCACCTTCCTGAGAAGTTCTGTTGCCATTGGGACTATCCAGCCAACACCAGGAAAAATCAGATTCCTAAAGGACAGCTTAAGAACACAATCAGGAAGACACAGAGCAATATGGCACCACCAGAACCCAACTATCTTTCTACAACAAACCCTGGATTTCCTAATGAAATTGAAGCACAAAAAGAGGATCTTAAATCCAATTTTATAAAGATGATAGAGGCCTTTAAAGAGGAAATGAATAAATTCCTTAGGAAAATACATCCAAACAGGTAGAGGCATTAAAAGAAAAAACAAATAAATATTAAAAATACAGGAAAATATAATAAAACAGATGAAAGTCATAAATAAAATTGTCTAAGACTTGAAAGTGGAAATGGAAGCAATAAAGAAAACACAAACTGAGGCAATTCTGGAGACAGAAAACCTAGGAAAGAGAATAGGAACCACACACATAATCATCACCAACTGAATACAGGAAATGAAAGGCAGAATCTCAAGTATAGATGGTTCCATTGAAGAAATCAATATATCAGTCAAAAATGCGAAATCAAAAAATATCATGACAAAAATAATCCAGGAAATTTGGGAAAATATGAAAAAAACAGATGTAAGAATATTAGAAATGGAAGATTTACAGTTCAAAAGCCAAAAAAAAATTCTTCAACAAAATCATAGAAGAAAAATTGCCCTCACCTAAAGAAAGAGCTGCCTATAAAGGTACAAGAAGTTTACAGAACACCAAACAGATTGGAGAAGAAAAGAAAATCCTCCTGCCACATAATAATCAAAACAAAGAATAGTAAAACACAGAGCAAAGAATTGTAAAAACAGCAAGGGAAAAAGGTCAAGTAACATGTTAATGCAGACCTATCAGAATTGCACCACACTTTTCAATAGAGATCATAAAAGAAAGAGGGCCTGGACTGATACCTTTCAGAATCTAAGAGACCACAGATGTCAGCCCAAACTACTATACCCAGCAAAACTTTCAATCACCATAGATTGAGAAAACAAGATATTCCATGACAAAATTAAATTTAATATCTATCCACAAATTCAGCCCTATAGAAGATACTATAAGGAAAACTTCAATCTAAGGAGGATAACAACAGCCAAAAAGCCACAGGAAATGAATAACCCCACCCCAGCAAAGTAAAAACAAAGGAGTGCAGACATGCGCGCGCACACACACACACACACACACCTACACACTGTCACTGCCAACCCCAAAGTAATATAAAATAACAATTGATGATCACTGACTTCCCTGAACATCATTAGACTCAATTTTCCAATGTGAAGACACAGAATAGCAGAATGGATGGGAAACAGAATCCTTCATTCTGTTGCATACAAGAAACACACCTCAGCAAAAAAGATACATATTTCCTCATAATAAAGGGCTGGAAAAATATTTTACAAGCAAACAGACCAAAAAAGCATACTCAAGCAGCCATCTAAATATCTAATAAAATAAACTTTCAATCAAATTTAATTAAAAGGTTGGGGAAGGACACTTCAGACTCATCAAAGGAAAAATCCAACAAGGTGACTTCTTAGTTTTGAACATTTTTGCTCCAAGGGCAACCACATTCATAAAAGAAATTTTATTGAATTTTAAATCACACCTAAAACTCTATACATTAATAACAGGAGACTTCAACGCCACATTCTCACCAATATACAGGTGATCAAGACAGAAACTAAACAGAGAAATAATGAACCTATCGTGTATTATGAATCAAATGGATCTAATAGATGTCTATATAATATCTCACCCAAACACCTCAACAGCTCATGAACCCTTCTCTAAAACTGACCATACAGTCAGTCAAAAAGTAAGCCACAACATATTCAATAAAACTGAAATGACCCTGTGTATCTTATTAGACCACTATGGAATAAAGCTGGATTTCAACAACAGAAACAGCAGAAAGCCTACAAATTCATTAAAGCTAAACAACTCTCTACTGAATAAAGACTGGGTCAAGAAAGAAATAAAAAAGAAATTAGAGGTTTTCTAGAATTCAATGAAAATGTAGGCACAACATGCCCAAACTTATGGAACACAATGAAATCAATGCACTTAGTGTCTCCATAAAGAAATTGGAGGTATATCATATTAGCAACATAAAAAGCACACTTGAAAGCTCCAGAACCAAAAGAAGAAATTACAACCGAGGGGACTTGATGTCAGGAAATCATCAAACTCAGAGCTGAAATTTAAACAGTTGAAGGAAATAAGGCAATACAAAGGCTCAAAAAAACCAAGAGCTTGTTCTTTGAGAAAAGCAACACAATCAGAAATGATAAGGGGGACATGACAAGAGACACTGAGGAAATCCAAAGACTCATTAATTATATCTTACTTCAAAAGCCTGTACTCCACAAAATTGAAAAATCAAACTGAAAGGGATGATTTTCTAGACAGATACCACTTGCCAAAGTAAAATCAAGATCATAAGAATGATATAAATAGTCCTAAAACCCCCAAGGAAATAGAAGCAGTTGTTAAAAGTCTCCCCGCAGGCACCCCCCCCCCCCAAAAAAAAAGTCCAGGTTCATATGGTTTTAGTACAGAATTCTACCAGATCTTCAAAGAAAAGCTAAAATCAATACTCCTAAAACTATTCCACAAAATAGAAACAGAAGGAACATTGTTAAATTCATTCTATGAGGCCACAGTCACCCTGATACCTAAGCCACACAAATACTGTACAGAAAATAGAATTTCAGACCAGTTTCCATTATGAACATCAGTGTAAAAATACTCAATAAAATACTCACAAAACAAATCTAAGAACACACCAAAAAGGCCAATGACTCATTGCAATGAACATTTGCAAGTAAAGATGTTTGAGCAAAGGGGTATACTATGTGACATTGTTACATACTACAGCTTTCATGGTGAGATGCTTTGTTTGCTTTGGGTTTTTTGTGGAGGGAGAGAGAGGTTGCAAGGACAGAAGGCAGATGTGGAAGAGATAGGGAGATCAGTGGGATTGCGATGCATGATGCAAAATTTGTACACCAAAAGATTAGAATGGCCAGAAGAAATGGAGTAAATTAATTAAGCACATATAATCTACCCATATTGAATCATGAAAAAAATCTAGAAATTCTGGTTAGACCAACAACCTTCGAAGAGACTGAATCATTAATAGGAAGCTTTCTATTACACTATTAAAGATTAGAGAGACCCAGCATTATGTGAAACAGATTATCAAATGAACAGATATGGAAGTAGGTAAGGCTCGGGGAAAATCTTAAGGCAAAAGTGGTCTACAGTTGACAGACTGAAATTTAAAGGAAATGCTGAACTTAGACAGAAATTACTGAGCAACATGCTGGGAAAGAGAGAATTACCCCTCCAGCTTGTCCACATGACAGAAATATAGCATTTTCTCAAACACCACTGCAAAATGTAGATCAAAGGGGGCAGAAAGGGGCAGAGGAGGAATGAAAGAGAAGAAACCAAAGAAAAAGTATGAGTATTGTCTCAAACTAGAAAAGCATAAACTTAAACAAAAGTCTGAAATAACAAACCAAAATTATTTTTAAATATATATATATATTCCTTATAAATGTATAGGAAGTGAGAAAAACCATAATACCAGGAATAAAAGCACAAAGCTGGAGTTGCAAAATGGCTTTTGGAGTTTCAAAATGGTTTTTTGAGTCCCTGGAGACAAGAATTCAGACTACATGAGCAGGTGATGGTCAGCAGAGCTTGCAGATGTCTGTTGCTGGAGTCTGTGTTGGATGAGGGTATGATGTCATCCAGAGATAATTTTCTTTCTTGCAGATGAGGGCCCTCTACTGGCCACAGTTAGGTTTGGGTAGGACTGTGAATTCCCTCACCTTTCGAGAATTTCTCAGGTTCCCCTCTCCCTGGGATGCCTGAGAACATTTTTCCCAGTGCAGTGAGAGATCCACAGTACGCAGAGCAGTACAAGGTTACATGTCTGTGGACTTCCAAGGCCTACCAAGTAATAATCACTCCACTAGCAGGATGCTGCTGTAGATATCATGAGCCTCCCTGGCACCTCAGGATACTGTCTACAGCCACCAAGGGTGACAGGAGGCTTGAGTCTGAGTCACAACTGGGTCAGGCTCAGCGCTGAGAAATGCTTTTTTTAATTAATTAATTTATTTATTTACACTCCATATTTTATTTCCTCCCACCACCACCCTGTTCACCCTCTGACTGTTCCACATCCCATACCTCCTCCCATCCCCCTGTCTCCACGTGGATGCCCCCACCCCTCACCCCACCTGACCTCTAAACTCCCTGGGGCCTCCAGTCTCTTGAGGGTTAGGTGCATCTTCTCTGACTGAACACAGACCCGCAGTTCTCTACTGTATGCGTGTTGGGGGCCTCCTATCAGCACCAACTCTATGTTGCCTGTTTGGTGGTCCAATGTTTGAGAGATCTTGGGGATCCTGCTGGTCCTCCTATAGGACTCCCCTTCTCCTCAGCTTCTTTCATCCTCCCCTAATCCAACAATAGGAGTCAACTGCTTCTGTTCAAAGGTTGGGTGCAAATATCTGCATCTGACTCTTTCAACTCCTTGTTGGGTCTTCTGAAGTGCAGTCATGCTTGGTCCCTTTTTGTGAGCACTCCATAGCCTCAGTAATAGTGTCAGGACTTGGAACCTCCCGTTGGAGAAATGCTTTTTATTTTATTTTCTCCCTGGGAACTTCCAAACCTGAGAACATTCTGCTCCCCAAATCTTCCAGCCTGTGTCCGGCCTTTCTGGCCTCTCCAATACAGTGGTTTTCAGCCTTCGTAATGCTGCGACCCTTTAATACAGATCCATATGCTGTGGTGACCCCAAAACATAAGATTATTTTTGTTGCTATTTCATAGCTGTGAATTTACTACTGTTATGAACCATAACGTAACACCTGTGTTTTCCGATGGCCTTACATGACTCCTGTGAAAGGGGCGTTCGATCCTTGAAGGGGTCAATTGTGATTCTCATGGATTGAGAATCACTGCTCTAGAACTTCACTCACCCAGGGACTGTGTCAGGGCAAATTGAGACAGTTTACACAGCAAAGTACCCTGGCCTCAGGACCCTAAGAAATAATAAATTCACTCAGAAATGTGTACTACCTGACAAAACAATTTGAGCTATCATGGTCTTGGAAAAATCTGCAATCGGATTCAAGGCTCATGAGAGTGTAGGCTGGCTCGGAAGGTAGAACTGTGTCCACCCACCTCAGCCAGTGAGGCTGAGCTTCCACAGGTCGAAGGAACTGCTGCAAATCTGAACGAGGGAATGGCGGTGGAGCTAGAGGTATTGGAGCACATGAGCAGTACAAACAGCGCTTCTCATTTTATGACTGAAGCAAGCAATACATGAGAAAGATGTCTGTAGGTAGCTTAAGTGAACACAGGTACTATGAGGGAATGCATATGGTGTTATGTCTTGTGAGTATTAACTGTGGACATGTGAAAGAGATTCCTCCCAAGCCTTTTCCTTTCCCACAAAGATAATGTGGAAATATCAGGACATTCTTTTGTGTCCTGGCTTTTAAGGGCATCCACTTATCACTTGTACTTTATACAATTCTTTTTAGAAGACCACCTAACGGGACAAACATTCTGCACTCCCTTCCATCCATACTTCACAGTACGTTCACAGCTTTCTTACACAGGCTCCCACAGAACTGAGTGGCTGTCTCACATGCATGCTATGGATAACCACAAGTGGTTTCCTTGTGGAAGTGGCACACACTTTCTCCCTATCAAAGGACAGAACAGTTCACTCTGAGCTCTGCTTGCTTTATTTTGTGCAACTGTTTTTTCCTCTTTTCTTGTACCCTTCCTCTCTGGATTTCTGAAGCTTGTTCTCTGTTCTGTTTGTCACTGGGACAAAGTCTATTCAATAATTATCATCATTGTCATCATCATCATCATCATTATAAATTCTGTCCTTCAGCTTCTTATTGTGTCCTTTCACACAAGCAGCCTTGGCTGTGTCATTTCTCTCCAAAGTTTTTTGTTCTTAAATTCTGGGTCATGACTCTTCACATGAGAAATTACTCAACATTAAAGTGTTCTGGCTGTAAAATGACCTAAACAGTACAAAATGATGACGTGTAAATGAGCACTAAGTGTTTCTGGCAAAATTCACAGTTGTTGAATTTTGTTCATTCCTCCCTTGGTCCTGAGGACACTACGTGCTGTTCGAATGGAGTACTAGCACATGATGTGGGAATGTTGCAGGAGGAACACAGCCGTGCTCAGGGTGGAGCTGTTTGTCTCATGAGGATCAGGACTGGCTGTCACTGAATGTGAACACATTTCTTAGCTTACGGAAACATGACTTAATTACAGAAAGCAAAACAAATTTCCATTTAATCCTACCGTCCTACCTCAACAAGGAAGCATTCTGTTAGTGGTTTTCAGATTGGCTGTACTAGAATATTTATTTTTAAATCTTCTGATTGAGTAGTGGTCTTTAATTTCACGAAAAAAAGAAAAAAGAAAAAGAAACCAAAAGAACAAAATAAAAACCTTCTTCCTTGCTTCATGGCTTGACATTATGGCAGAATGTTGAAGCCGGTCTACATCCTAAAGTATCAAATAGTCAGCCTTTTCTCAACGTTAATTTTATGATATTTATTGTGCATATGTGTGGGCGTTTGCATGTGTGTATTAGTCATACCTTTATCCATAGCATGCATGTGAACGTCAAATCAATTTGCGAGAGTTGGTTTTCTCTTTCCACCATGTGGGTCCTGAAATAACCTCAGATCATCAGGCTTGGCCACAGCCATCCTGATGCACTGAGGCACCGTATCAAAAGCCCCAACTAATTCTAATATGAAAACACGTAAGCATATCTAGCTCATTAGTGTGCAAATTTGCTTAAATCTTTTAAAATGGTAATTGTATATGCCTACCAAGAGCCTTTTATAAATAAACTTCTGTTTTTAGAAGCTGAAACAACACATACTCCTTACCTCACAGGGTTTCACCTCCCACCCCTACCACAGCACCCTAGAGCCTCAGCTCAGGGTCTCCCATGAGGCTGAGTTTCATTTGGAGCCTCCAGGAAAGGACTCACATCTCAGTTCATTGTCCTTGGAAAGATTCAGTTCCTTCCAGTTGGAGGACAAAGGTCCTATCTTCCTGACCATTGGCCAGGGATTTTTGTCAGCTTTATGTGAATCTCTTCATTTCTGAGGGAAAAAAATTGTGATGAAGTATTTCATGTTTTTATAACCTCCTTTGCAGTTACTTTATTATTTGCACGGTGCTTTGTGTCCTACTCAGCCTTCATTTCCCTTATCAAACTTCCTCTTCATGTTATACTATGTACATGTTATACATGTACATAGAGCGCTCTGGTCATACCTCCCTCCTTCCTCATCAGCCCTCTCCTCTATTTAACACATGAAGGTAGTACATTCTGTCACATGCACCCCCACACTCCCATCAACCATTGCTCCTCCCACCAAGGCTCCATCCGACTGTTGTTCCAGAAGCACATGCTGCCTGGAAAGTAGGAACTGAGTGTGCAAGATCCAAAGCTGGAAAGGCCATTGTTGCTTTTTTTTCCTGCCAGCTGCTTGCACAGAAACTTTTGGTCCTATGTCAACCATGAGGACATTTCTAGGAGAGTTTCTGTATATTCTGAAACCAAGTGTGTGTTGTCCAAGGAATAGTCTAACCTTCAGGATCCAGTGGGCAACCACTGGACATGACTATAACTCTTATACCTTTTCCAGTTCTTTACCCACAACTCCAAGGGTGCTGCACCACCCCTGTCTTCTTGGAACAGTAGCATAGAAGGTACTCGGCTCTAGAACTTCTATCCAATATCTTTTTTAAACCCATGATACAACTCACAGACCATATGAAGCTCAAGAAAAAGGATGACCAAAGTGTAGATGCTTCAGTCCTACTTAGAAGGGGGAACAAAAGAATCATGGGAGTTAGAGGGTGGGAGGGAGTTGGGAGGAAGGGTACAGGGGAAGGGGAAAAGGGGGTCAGGATCAGGTGTGGGAGGAAATGGAGGAGATGCACAGAGGGTCAGGAAATTAAACAGATGTGTGTAGCAATGGGGCGTGGGGAACTGGGGGTAGCCACCAGAAAGTCCCAGATTCCAGGAAAGCAAGAGACTCCCAGGACCCAACAAGGATGACAATAGCTGAAATACCCAACAAAGGGGAGAGAGAACCTGAAGAGACCATACCCAGAGGTTAGGCACAGCCCCCAGTTGAAGGATAGGGCCACCCATCCATCTCAAAAATTTTAACACAGAATTGTTCCCATATAAAGGAAATACAGGGACAAAGATTAGAGCAGAGACTAAAGGAAAGGCAATCTAAAGACTGCCCCACCTAGGGATCCATCCAACCTGCAGATACCAAATTGAGACACTATTGCTGATGCCAAGTAGTGGTGGCTGACAGAGCCTGATCAATATGGATAGAGATGCTTGCAACCAACCATCGGACTGAGCACAGGGACCCCAATGGAGGAGTTAGGGGAAGGACTGAAGGAGTTGAAAGGGTTTTCAACCCCATAGGAAGAACAGCAATATCAACCAGCCAGATCCCACCCCACTCCCCCCTACCTAGAGCTCCCAGGGACTAAACCACCAACCAAAGAGTACACATGGAGGAACCCATGGCTCCAGCTGTATGTATAGCAGAGGATGGAATATCTTGCATCAATGGGAGGGGAGGCCCTTGGTCCTATGAAGGTTCAATGCCCCAACGTAGGGGAATGCTAGGGCGGTGAGGCAGGAGAGGGTGGGTAGGTGATTGGAGGAGCATCCTCATAAAAACAAGGGGGAGGGGGAGGGGATAGAGGGGTTGAGAAGGGGAAACTGGGAAGGGAGACAATATTTGAAATTTGAAATGTAAATAAATAAAATAACCAATAATTTTTTAAAAAAATTGTTTTTAAACGTGTTTATGATGTAGTGGGTTCTTGTGTCCCTTTGAGCATCTGCTTTTGGTTGACCCTTTCCCTACACCACAGCAACTCACACTCTTGTTATCCCACTCCTGCCTGTGATTTGTCATTGGGGTGTTGCCCTTCTTCTTCTTCTTCTTCTTCTTCTTCTTCTTCTTCTTCTTCTTCTTCTTCTTCTTCTTCTTCTTCTTCTTCTTCTTCTTCTTCTCCTTCTCCTTCTTCTTCTTCTTCTTTTTATTTTCTATATTCTTTATTTACATTCCAAATGATTTCCCCTTTCCTGGCTCCCCCCTCCCCCAAAGTCCCTTAAGCCCTCTTCCCTCCCCCTGTTCCCCAGTCAATCCCCTTCCACTTCTCTGTCCTGGTATTCCCCTACACTGCTGCACCCAGTCTTTCCAGGACCTGGGGCCTCTCCTTCCTTCCTCTTGGGAATCAATTGATATGTGAATTGTGTCTTGGGTATTCCAAGCTTCTGGGCTAATATTCACGTATCAGTGACTGCATACCATGTGTGTTCTTTTGTGATTGGGTTACCTCACTTGGGATGATATTTTCCAGTTCTAACCATTTGCCTAAGAATTTCATGAATTCATTGTTTTTAATTGCTGAGTAGTATTCCATTGTGTAAATATACCACATTTTATGTATCCATTCTTCTGTTGAGGGACATCTGGGGTCTTTCCAGCTTCTGACTGTTATAAATAAGGCTGCTATGAACATAGTGGAGCATGTGTCTTTATTGCAAGCTGGCGAGTCCTCTGGGTATATTCCCAGGAGTGGTGTGACAGGGTCCTCTGGAAGTGTCATGCCCATTTTTCTGAGGAATCGCCAGACTGATTTCCAGAGTGGTTGTACCAGACTGCAATCCCACCAGCAGTGGAGGAGTGTTCCTCTACTGCTGGTGGGATTGCAAGCCCTTCTTCTAAACTCTCAAGAATTCTTCTCCCACTGGGCATGCTTCTTTTCCCATTTCTGGTTTTAAGTGTTTCTAATGAGGAACCAGTTGTTATTCTGATGGGTTTGCCTTTGGCAGCCTTCTACACTCTTCTTCTTTCTTCTGTGTTTTTAGTGTTTTAACTATAACATGAAGTGGGAAGTTTATTCTCTGCCCAGGTCGTGATGTATTCTGTACCCCTCATGTACCTAATAGGCATTCTTACCAGTTGGAGATTATTTTTGTTGCACTAATATGAAATAATTTTTCTCTGCCCCTAATTTGTAAATTCAATTTTTAGGTTGTTCCAAAGTTCTCCCACATTTTGGCTGTATTTTTAAAATTCATCATTAACCTTGACTAAATGACGTGATTTCTTCATTGTCTTCAAGCTGTAATATTCAATCCTCCACATGATATATCTATTGGGGAGGCTTCCCAGTGAGTTTTATGATTGTTTTGTTTTATTTTATGTGTAGAAGAATCTTGCTTGCATGTGTGTTTGTGCACCATATGCATGTGTGGTACTCTCAGAAGCCAGAATGGAGTGGCAGATCCTATGAAACTCCAGGAACTTACAGGCCTAAGCTACCAGGTGGGTACTGCTAATCAAATCTGGAAGCGCAGCCACTGCTCTTAACTGCTTAGCTACCACTGAGGCATCTCTACAGCTCCTTTGCCTCTAATTTGATTTACTCAAATTTTCCTTTCCAAAATCATTTCAGTTTGCCAGTTCTCCTGTACTTCTCCTTATTGATTCTAGTTTCATGCACTGAACAAACTTGTTTTATGAGCTCATTTTTCATGGAAGACACTGGACTGGTAGCTTCTTTGAGTTCTGTAAACATATTTATAATCATTCTTTAAAATCTTTGGAATTCCATTAATGTCCCTTTCATTGGAGGCCATTACTATCTAATTGGTATTTTTGTGTGTGTGTTTTGTTAATTTTCTGTGTGTGGTGTTGTTGTTGTGTTGTTTTGTTTTGTTTTTGTTTTGTTTCCTGCATTGCGGTATGGGTTCTTCACCTTATCTTTTTGTTCAATATTTTCTTTCTTTCCTCTTCTTCCATGTCTCCTTTTCCTTCACCTCCTCTTTCTTCTTTCTCCTTTCCCTCCTCCCACTACCTCTCCTTCTTTCCCTCCTTTTTGATTCAAGTTACCCTTCCTCTTTCAATGGGGTCTTTTGCAATGTTCAGGAGAGGACTCAGTAGGCAATGGCATTGAATTGTCATTTTCCCCTGGGAACTAATACATAGCACCACAAGCTCTTTCCAGACTCCTCACCCAGGCACCAACTACTGTCCTCAAAACATTGCCTATTTGAGGGTCAAAGCACTGTGAAATCATGGGAATGGTACTACCCTGTAGGACTAGTAATCCAACAGGACAGCAGATGTAGAGAAAAGAGGAAACCTCACACGGGTCTCTCAGGTGAGGTAGAAGTCGTGGGGCTTAGCAATTATTGTGCAAAGATGCCACTGAATAGAAGAAGGAAAAAGCATTTCTGAAGAGAAACTCACCTAAAAATGTTAGGTGGAAAGGCAAACACAAGACACTTAAAATAGGAAATAATCAATTGAATAGGCAAGCAGACAAGATGAACACCACATCCATTCCTACCCATCTTTTGAGTACACAGACCTATAGCATGAGTTCGAAGGTATTGACTCAAATTTTCCCTTAGTTGGTGCCATGATTTATCTAGTTCAAAGCATGTCTTTTGGAGTGATTTGCTCTGCTGAGAAAACTAGCAGGCCTAATAGAACAAATAAAGCCAGTTCTACAGGTCTGTACTTCCTTTTATGTGGGCCTATCAGCTATACTCTGCCCCTTGAGGCCCCAGGTGACCTGTTAAATCACACTTGTGCTGGTCCCCATTCCTGTCATCATGAGGTGTGGTGCCCTGATCCTGTCTCTGGCCTGCCAACACTTGCCTAGCCTTTGCTGTAATGGCTTTAAGGGATGCTGTCAGTGGTAGCTCCTATGCCAGACTAGCATTAGCCCATTCCACCAAAAATAATTCTCTATGAATTCTTACCAGGGCATGCCTTACCTGAATGCTTTTATATACCTGTAAAACAAGGTAAACTATAAATGTCTCTAGTTAAAAGAAAACATGAATGAAAATACATATATTTAAAGCCTTGTGTGAAAGGACTTTCTTTATTCCTTGTGAAATAGAGTCTACAGTTATCAGAGAATGATCCTTCCCTCCAGTGTTTCAGCAAGACCTTACTTTCAAGAGCATCCAAGTCTGTGGTTATTGTCTCCTGAAGACCTGTAAGACCTTCTCCTCATACTTAGGTCATTGTTCTTGTCCTGGAGTATTTTTGGTATTTGACAAGATTTGCGACTTTGGCTTATAGAGTAAATCTGATCTCAGAATACCTCTCTGTTGCATCTAGAAATGACAAGGCTATAAAGTATCCCTAACTGAAGGGCTACTGATAGCAGCCTTTGGCTGCTCAGAAAATTAACATATTTAGATAACATAGTTGTAGACCACTTAACCTCAAATCTTGGCAAATGGCTGGGATTTCCATGCAGTTGGAAAATGGTGAACCATCCAAGACTGTGGGACATTATTTTTAATTTAATTTTATGTTTTCGCTACTTATTCACCTTACATTCTGCTCACGGCCCCCCTTCCCAGTCTCCTCCTCCCACAATCCTTCCCCCATCACCCTCCCTTTCTCCTCTCAGTGGGTGAAGACTCCCTGGGTATACCCCTACACACCCTGGCCTTCCAGTTTCTGCAAGGCTTGGTGTTTCCCCTCCCACTGAGGCCAGACAAGGCAGCCAAGCAGTAGAATATACCCAAAGTACAGGCAACAGCTTTTTGGATAGCCCCCATTCCGGTTGTTCGGGACACATAAAGGCCAAGCTTCACATCTGCTACATATGAGTGAAGAGGCCAGGTTCAGTCTGTGTATGGTCTTTGGTTGGTGGTTCAGACCCTGAGAGCCCTGTGGTCCAGGTTAGTCTTCTGGCGGAGTTCATATCTCCTTCAGGGCCCACGATCCTTCCTCCTATTCTTATAAGAATCCCCAGACTCCATCCACTGTTTAGCTGTGGGTGTCTGTACCTGAGTCAGCTGCTGAGTGTAGCCACTCAGAGGACAAGATGCTCCTGTCTGTAAACATAACAGCTTATCATTAATACTCTCAGGGGTTGGTGCTTGCCAAGGGATGGTTCTCAAGTTGGGCCAGTTATTGGCTGGAAATTCCCTCAGTCTCTGCTCCATCCTCCATGCCTGCATTTCTTGAAGATAGGATAAATTTTGGGTTGAAAGCTGTGTAGGTATGGCTCCACTGGGGTTCCTGCCTGGCTATAGGAGGTGGCCTATTTAGGTTACATATCCCCAATGTAGTAAATCAAAGGTCACTCCCATTGATTCTTGGGCATCTCTTTTATCCCAGGTCTCTGGCTCATCCTGGAGATATTCCTTACCTCCTCACCCCTGTCAGTTGCAAATTTCCGTTCACTTCATGACCATCTAGCCATTTCATTTGTCTTTCCCTACACCTGATCCTAAACACCCCATTCCCCTTCCCATCCCCCATTATTCCCTGTTCCCTCCCTCCATTTGCCTCTTATGACTATTTTGTTCCCCCATTCTAAGTGAGACACCAGTTTCCTAACTTAGGGTTTCCTTCTTGTTTAGCTTCTTTGAGTCTGGGGAGTGTAACATGGTATCCTGTATTTTATGGCTAATATCCACTTATAAGTAAGTACATATCATGCATGCCCTTTTGGAACTGAGCTACCTCACTCAAGTTCTATTCATTTGCTTTCAAAATTCATGACTTGTTTTATAATAGCTGAATAGTATTCCATTATATAGATGTACCACATTTTCTTTATCCACTCTTCAGTTGAGGTACATCCAAGTTATTTCCAGTTTCTGGCTACTACAAATAAAGCTGCTATTAACATAGTTGAGCAAGTGTCTTTTGGGTATATGCCCAGGAATAGTATAACTGAGTCTTGAGGTAGAACTATTCTCAGTTTTCTGAGAAAATGCCACATTGATTTCCAAGGTGGTTGTTCAAATTTGCATTCCCATTAGCAATGAAGAAGTGTTCCCCTTGTTAACTTTGGAACATTTTTGATGTGAGGTAAAGGGTAAAGTCTAGTGCACATGGGAAGAAGGCAGAAAACCCATGTCTTTTAAAGTTAAGAAATTATAGATTTTTTTTTCTCATATGGAAACCTCCATCACCTGAAGAATCACACCCTATAGTAGAACCCCTTGATGTCAGGAATAGCCTCTTCAGTCTTGCAGGAAATGTCTCTTGCCTAGCCAGGGATTTAGAGTGTCAAAGATAACCCAGTTCTCTTAAGCACCTACTTAGTATGCTCAGGGTTTTAGAGTATGATGAATATTACATCTGGATTAGCACAAAAAAAGAAGTATGCATTGAGGCATATACCTAGTGAGTGATTTGTCCACTCCCTGTAATTGATGGGTGATGGTGGTATGCCAGAAGAAGAGCAGAACATACAAGTGAATATGTATAGGAATTGCACAACAGTCAGGTGATAGAATCTGAAGAGACCACCTCACGTAGGTAGACATGGCTCCCAGTTGAGGGATGGGGTTACATATCCATCTCAAAATTTTTGACCCAGAATTTTTCCTATCTAAATGAAATTCAGGGTCAAAAATGGAGCAGAGACTGAAGGAAAGGCTATCCAGAGACCACTCCAACTTGGGATCTATTCCATCTGCAGATACCAAATCCCAACACTATTGCTGATGCCATGTTGTGCTTGCAGACAGGAGCCTGTCCTCTGAGAGGCTCTACTAGCATCTGACTAAGACAGATATAGATACAGCAAACTATTGGACTGAGCTCAGGGACTCTATGGAAGAGTTAGGGGATAGATTAAAGGAGATGAAAGGAATTGCAACCCCAGGAAAAACAATAGTATCAACTAACCAGACCTCTCAGAAACCCCAGAGACTAACCAAAGAGCATACATGCGCTAGTCTGTAGCTTCTGCTACATATTGGCCTTGTCTGGCCTCAGTGAGAGGGATGAACTTGGTCCTGTGGAGGCTTAATGCCCCAGAGAAGGGGGATGCTAGAGGGGTGAGGTGGGAGTGGCGGGGGATGCACCCTCTTAGAGGAAAAATGGAGGGGTAATGGGGTGGGAAGTTTGTGGAGGAGGGTACTGGGAAGGGGGATGACATTTGAAATGTAAATAATTAGAATAATTAATAAAAATAGAAAGAAGAAAAAAACTTTAATAAAGGACAATATTGAGATAACTGACAAAATTGATGACCTGGGTATTAAATAAAAGTAGTGATTCAGTACAAAGAAAGGAAGAAAGGAAGAAACAAAGAAAGAAACTGAATAGGTAGATGATAGTTCTTAAATAAAGCTCAACAACTCCTTATCTCTGTCCAAGCACACCTGGGTTGTTCTGACTCAACAGGACAGGTGTGTTCTTACCACAGGGTTTCTTTTTCTTTGGGCTATGCCATGTCCTGTTGTTAAGATTCTTCACTTTGGCCTCACAGAGTTCTTTCCCTCAGGGTCCAGTCTCATGGGTCATGGAAATTCCAAGTGGCAGATGGTGATGTATAGACCTCTGAAGATTATTAGTGTTCTTTGTCAGTACCCAAACCAATACTGCTGTTGTATTCTGACCAGTTTCTCCTAATAACTTAAGGATTTACTCACAAGTGATGCAGTTCCATATGGGGTGGAATTTGGTGGTAGTTTTTTGAATCTGAAGACTGTATGTCTACATTGGGAAGACAGCAAAATAAAGAGCTTTTATATTCAGAGATGAGAAGGAGATATGAGAACAGAATATGAACTTAGTCATATGTGAGGAGGTATATGAATGGTGTGTGAGTAGAGATACAGTGTGCCTAGGTCATCATATAGGCATTGCTTTATGGTGAGCAAGAGATCAGAACTTATTATTCTATCCTGCTCAGTGACCCTACTTTCTTATTCATAGGAGTGTGGGAACTGCTCAGTGTTGTAGTAAAATTTATCTGGTGTACTTATATTCACAGAGTTGTGACAAATGGATTTTAACCACATAAAAGGGTGGGTTAAAATGTCAAGAGCCTCACCAATCTCTTATGATCTATTGGCTCTGGTTCTTCCATTGGGTTGGTAGTAGAGAAGACTGGAGGGATGGTAACCTAAGAGATAGCAGGGCACATAGAGATATTCACCTACTCAGAGCTTCCAGGTTCTTGAGAAAAACTCCAGGAGGAGTCAAGAGTAAAGGGTTTGAATGGTAAGTCAGAAGGGTACCAAGGTTTAAAAAGACATAAAACTGAGAAGAGGGAGGATGTGGTGGGGTCCTGAAAGGCATTGGATTAGGGGAGTGTAGACTGAATGATTAAAATACGCCATATACATGTATAAAATTCTCAGAGAATAAATAAAAATATAATTAAAATAAAATTATTCCATGAAATATACAGGGGAAGAATGTGTCCAAATATCTTATAAAGCCAATATTACAATATCACACAGATAATGAAACCAACCAAACATATACACACACACTCACACACATACACACACAAACACACACATACACACACACACACACACACACACACACACAAATTATAGAGTAATATCTCTGATGAATATACACAAAAGTTCTCAATAAAATAATTACAAAATGAATTCAAGAATGTGACAAAATGAACATTAATCATGATTAAGTTGGCTTCACTCTAGCGTTGAAAAAGTTGTTAAAAATATACAAATAAAAATAAATAAATAAATAAAGTTAATAACATAAATGTGTTCAAAGATTGGAATGACTTGATCATTTCAAGTAACACAGAAAAAGTCTTTGACAAAATCCATCACTGTTTTGTAGTAAAGACCCAATGCGAACAGAATGATGGGAATATAACTCAACATTAAAATAGCTACATATAAAAAATCTACATATATAGAAAAACTGGTACCATCCCTGTTACAAGGCAAAGATTCCCACTGCCTTCACTCCTATTCAGTATGGGTACATGAAGTCTTGCCCAACATACATGATGAGATAATGACAAAAATGGGGAATATAAAAAGAAAACCAAAGGATCAAAGTTTCTGTATTTGCAGGATATATTCACCAGAAAACTCATAGATGACAAACATCTACAGGAAACAAAATGAACAAACTCGGATCAATAACCTGCCTTTATAATAATGGAAGCAGACTGAGAAAGAGGCTTTAATCCTCCAATTCACAGTGAGTTCAAAAACAAACCAACATAATGAAACAAGCTAATCAAGGAAGAAAAAGAAATCTCTGAGTTATTGAAGAAACAAATTAAAGACTCTGAAAGATGAAAAGACTCCCCATGCTCATGGATTGCTGAGATTAACTCTGTGAAAGTCACCACTTTTCTTAGTTAGGGTTTTACTCTTGTGAACAGACACCATGTCCAAAGCAAGTCTTATAAAGGACATTTAATTGGGGCTGGCTTACAGGTTCAGAGATTCAGTCCATTATTGTCAAGGCAGGAACATGGCAGTGTCCAGACAGGCATGGTGTAGGAGGAGCTGAGACTTTTACATCTTCATTTGAGGGCTGCTAGCAGAATACTGGCTTCCAGGCAGCCAGAAGAAGGGTCTTAAAGCCCACACTCACAGTGACACACCTACTCCAACAAGGCCACACCTACTCCAATAGGATCCCACCTTCTGATAGTGCCACTCTCTAGGCCGAATATATACAATCCATCACCCCACACTACTAAAAGCAATATATGACTTCAGAGGTATACCAATTAAAATTTCAGTGCCATTCTCCATAGATATAAAAATATTAAAGTTAATATTGAAACACCAAAGAAATCCAGAGGGGGGAAAATGCTGCTGGAGGTATCACCATCCCTGATTCAAAGTTATATTACACAGTCATAGTAGTAAAAAGAGCATGGTACTGGCCCCAAAACAAGATGCATAGATCAATGGAACTGAATACATAGACTAGAGCAATGACTGGGTGCTTGTACTGAGGAAATTTTCCTCAAAGATTAAGGAAAAGCTGAGTTGTCCATGCTCTAGTAAATAACTTCCCTCACTCATGCTCATGCAAGAAGCTTTATTTAAGCCCAATGAGTCAAATATTAATGTTAATGTTGATATTATATTAATATTAATAAATAATGATAATAATAGGATTGGCTGAATTGCTCAGTAGATAAAATTACTCACTGCTGAGTCTGACCATCTGGATTGTTCCCTGGGATCCATTTGACAGAAAAAGAGGAACAATTCCCACAGGTTTTCTTCTGGCCTCCATACCTGGGCTCACACATACACACACAAATATATGTAAGAAATTAAAATATATGCTTGATAAAGCTTGTTGATAAGAAGAACTTGGATTTCAGTAGAACCAGGAGGTGAATGAGAAAGGGTAATGGAAAGTTAAAAATAATCTGAAAAAAAAACTGAGTATATACATTTTAAAAATGTCAAAGAATATACATTTTTAAATTAAGAGATGCTTTCTTGTAATTTTTTTTGTTTTTTTTAATTGATCCACAGGTGCACTGTTTAATTAGTAAGCAAAGAATGTACTTGTTGCTGAATGAGATCTAAGATAAGTCCCAATTATTAAGCAAGTTTAAAACTAGTTTGGGATATGACCTTTATTGAGCTTATCCACCAGAGCAGAAATAATGTCTGTACAAAACCAAATGTTTGTTACTATAACTTCTGCATCACAATTAAAATCCAAACATTTAAAAAAAACAGTCAACTCAATCAAAACCCACTACTTCAGAATCAATAGCTTCTTTGAAGTCACAGTAACACTTAAATATGGTTAAGACTCAAATGCAGAAATTTGGTTGGTTGGAAGACTAATTAAGCCTCCAACTTGCTCAAATAGAATTACAAAAAGGCAAAATTGTGTTTTTCACAGAGATACAGTCCACTGGAATCACCAACACTGGACAGCAGTTGTTGGCGAGGATGTGGAGAAAGAGGAACACTCCTACACTGCTGGTGGGATTGCAAGCTGGTACAACCACTCTGGAAAGCAGTCTGGCGGTTCCTCAGAAAACTGGGCATGACACTCCCGGAGGATCCAGCTATACCACTCCTGGGCATATACCCAGAGGCTTTACCTGCATGCAATAAGGACACATGCTCCGCTATGTTCATAGCAGCCTTATTTATAATAGCCAGAAGCTGGAAAGAACCCAGATGTCCCTCAACGGAGGAATGGATTCAGAAGATGTGGTATATCTACACAATGGAATACTACTCTGCAATTAAAAACAATGAATTCACAAAATTCCTAGGCAAATGGTCAGAACTTGAAAATATCATCCTTAGTGAGGTAACCCAATCACAAAAGAACACACATGGTATGCAGTCACTGATAAGGGGATATTGACCCAGAATCTCGGAATACCCTAGACACAATCAACATATCAATAGATTTCTAAGAAGATGGAAGGAGAGACCCCTGGTCCTGGAAAGACTGGATGTAGGGGAACGCCAGGACAGAGTAATGAGAGGGGGTTGAATGGAGAAAAGAGGGAGGGAAGGGGGCTTATGGGACTTTCGGGGAGGGAGGAAACGGGAAAGGGGAAGTGATTTGGAATGTAAATTAAAAAAATAAAATAAAATAAAATAAAAAAAGAATTGAAGACCCAGAAATGAACCCTCAATCCTATGGTCACTTCATCTTTGACAAAGGAGCTAAAACCATTCAGTGGCAAAAAGATAGCCTTTTCAACAAAAGGTGCTGAGTTGGCAGGAAATGCATCAAAAGACTTAAAGGTAAAGCATATTACCCCTCATCACTTGCAACTTGCTATATGTGGAGATGAAGAGTTGGATTCTCTGATCAAGGCTACAATTGCCGGTGATGGTGTCATCCCACACATCCACGAATCACTGATTGGGAAGAAGGGACAACAGAAGGCTTTCTTGTAATGTATAGAGCAAAATACTCAGCTAAGTGAGGGATCATTTTTTGGGTTATTTTGTTTTTGTTTTTGTTTTTGTTTTTTTGGTTTTTCGAGACAGCATTTCTCTGTGTAGCCCTGGCTGTCCTGGAACTCACTCTGTAGACCAGGTTGGCCTCGAACACAGAAATCTGCCTGCCTCTGCCTCCCAAGTGCTGGGATTAAAGGCGTGGGTCACCACTGCCTGGCTCTAAGTGAGGGATCTTAAGAGAGTAAAATTTTCTTGGTGGACTTTGTACAAAATCTTAGGCAAGTTGCAGAGAAAAGCAGGAGTTATTTATTGACGACTATGACCTGCCAGCAAATACCTCATTTCAGTAATGTGTTGAGTGATGGCCAGAAGATAAGAAGTCATTTCCTACACTTGATCTTAGCCAAAAGGCCGAGAAGCGATAAGAAGTCATTTCCTGTCAACACAATCTCTGCATAGGGATCTCACATCAGGACCATATTTGATGTGTAGACTGTGTCTGGCCTTCACATTCCTTGTGATTTGTTGTGTCTGCCCTTTCACCCATACTTGTCTCTTTGGCGAGATCCAGTTTCAGGTCTTACCTTGGAAGCTGCTGTAGGGTGCCACAGTCACACAGTATAGCCTTTGGTCCACACATCTTTACTTGTAAATGTTCTTTGCAGTGAGTCACTGGTCTGGTTTGAGGCCTCTGGCTTCTGGATACCATCAATATTGGATCCTCACTGGGAATCTTCTTGAATATCCTATTGTTGCCCTGTGTCATGGATATCCTCCAGCTTTGCATCTGCAGGACCAGTCCTTTCACATGCTATAGCAGTTCATAGATGGGGTAGATGTTGCGGCACGAGCCTACTCAAAACTCTCCATGTCTGACCTGTGTCTGAGTAGTAGCTGAGTTGATCAGCCTGCCAGCTCTCCAGCAGTCACACCATAAATCTCTCCTGCTCTCGTGCCTGCAGGACTGACTTGCCCTCACCTTCTTCACCAGGGTTAGACTCTATCTTCTTAAAAAGTATTGTTAATTGAAATATAATTGCATCACTTTCTCCCACACGTCTGTTTCATTATATCAGCCCCACCCAGTTATCTCTCATAGAACCCTTCCCATCTTCCCTGAACTTGATAGCCTATTTATCTTTGATTATAATTGATATGCATATGTGTGTGCACATACATATGTGTGTATGAATATGTATATTTGTGCATATATTGAATACATACATATACACACATATACACATACTGCTGAGTCATTTTCTGTTGTTAGTGTGTGTATGGTTTCAAGGCTGATCACTTTGCATTGGACAAACAATAAGGGGACTCATCCCTAAAATGGGTTAGTTCTCATTCTCCAAGCAGTCATTAGTTGCCTGTAGATCTTCATCTATAATGAGACTCTCTGAAAAATTTCCCTCCTACATTAACATGCCCATTGATAATGCTATTTTTCCATTCTTGTTTATTGAGCAATCTCTAGTGGAGACTGGTTCACAGCAGACTTCCTGATAGTCTGGATCTTTTAATCTTTCTGTCTCCTCTTCTATAGTGTTGCCTAGGCTATAGGTGCAGAAACTGTAATACAGATGCATCTTTTGGGGCTGGGCTTCCCATAATCTATTGATTTCTACATTGTGTCCAGTTGTATTTGTCTGTGATGGTTTCCATTTGCTATAAAGAGAGACTTCCTTGATGAGGATTGGTAGCTGCACTTATCATTGGGTATAAGGATAATATTTGAAATATAGTAAGAAATTATGTTGGTCTTTGGTTGTGAGCCTAGCCTTTAATGGCTGAAGCATCTCTCCAGCCTAGTACATTGTTTTCTTAGGGCCATGACCATATCACCTTCAAGAAGTTGCCTAGACTTCCAGTATCAGGCATGATTTCTCTCCTTTTGAGTGGGTCTTTTTTTGTTATTAGATATTTGCTTTATTTACATTTCAAATGGTATTCCCTTTCCATGTTACCACTCTGAAAATCCCCTATCCCATTCCCCCTCCCCCTGCTCATCGCCCCCCCCAAATTTCCTGACTTGCATTCCCCTATTCTGAGGAATTGAGCCTTCAAAGCACCCATGATTTCTCCTCTCATTGATGTCCGAAATGGTCATTTTCTGCTACATATGTAGCTGGAGCCATGGATCCCCCCCATGTGTACTCTTTGGTTGGTGGTTTAGTCCCTGGGAGCTCTGGGGGTACTGGTTGGTACATATTATTGTTCCTCCTGCAGGGCTGCAAACCTCTTCAGCTCCTTAGGTCCTCTCTCTAGCTGCTCCATTGGGGACCCTATACTCATTCTATTGGTTGGCTGAGAGCAATGGGTATTTTGATCCACTTTCCAATAAGGATCAAAGACCACACTTTGGTCTTCCTTCTTCTTGAACTTTATGTGGTCTGTGAGTTGTATCTTGGGTGTTCCCAGCTTTTGGGCTAATATCCACGTATCAAGGAGTGCATACCGTGTGTGTTCTTTTGTGATTGGGTTACCTCACTCAGGATATTTTCCACCTTCATCCATTTGCCTAAGAATTTCATGAATTCATTGTTTTAATAGCTGAATAGTACTCCATTGTGTTCAGAGGGACTTGTTCTCCTGGTGTCTCCATCTCTCCTGGATCTTGCACTCTTTTTACCACCTCTTCTGTGGGGTTCCCAGAGCTCTAAGGGGAGGAATTTGATAGAGACATCCCATTTAGAGCTGGGTTTTCTTTCCAAGGATTCTCTGCAGGTAATATCTGACCATGGGTCTACATTAAATCCTGTCTGATGCAGTAGGAAGCTTCCCTAGTGATGACTGAAAAGGGTGCTGATCAGGAGTATAACAGAATGCCTTTAGGAGTCATTTTGTTGATACTTTCTTAAGACCAGTAATTTTTTATTTTACCCTAGGTCTCTGTACTATCCAGTCTCTTGTTCTTCGGTCCTCCAAGCAGTATTGGATATGGTTTTCTTCTCATGGAGTGGAACACTAGTTGGCTACTCCCTTGAATTCTGTGTCATAATTGCCCTAGAATATTTCGCAGGCTGAATAGATTGTAGATCAAAGGTTTGGTGGCTTGGGTGGTGTTTCTGTGTCTCTTTTCTTAGCCTGCAGAATCCCTTCCATCCAAGAATACTAGAAAGTAGGATTGAAGGCTCTATGTGGACACTAGTTTGATTTCTCCATATTCAGTAAGTTATAAGGGTGTTACCCTCAGCAATGGGACCCTGCTGTCAGTTTGTAGGAACTAAACCCTATCTTGGCAACACTCTGAGTTTTTTAGGGATTTCCATAGAACACTGTTAGCCAACATCTCAACTAAATGCAACCTAATTCCAGTACTAGAAGCCAAATTTGGTGACAAGAGTTGGCCTGTTGGGACTCCATATCCTCCAGTATTAGAATACCTCATTAGGATCACCTCCATTTATTTTAGGAAATTATAGAATGAACTTGTAACTTGAGCTGATTATGGCTTTTAAAACCCTGAGGATGGGTCTTGTGAATCTTGTAAGTTTTAGACGTTTTCTGAACCTTGTAAATATCTCTTATTCCCCAAGTTTTGGAGAAAGTTCCAGAGATGCAGTTCTTTAGGTTATCACCAAGGATGCTGTGGGATTTTTTGGATGGTGAGGCTACGTAGAGTCATTCATTCTCTGGCAATTAGCCCTTTATCTGAGCTTAAGTAATCAACCCAAATAAACTCAATAGTTTGAAATTCTTAGCTTAGTTATAATCATTTCTTTGACCTGTCACTGGTGCTCCATCAAGTAGGAGGCTCTTGTCATCTTGTCCACAGAAAAAGCACAGGGCTTTGGTCCTGCTGGCCTCAGAAATATAAGTTGAGTTTTAGAGTCTTCACTGTCAACCTTCCTTCATTTATTTTCAAACTCAATTCTTGAATCATGAGGGACCAGAGGTAGGCCAAAACTCTTGAAGTTATAGGAATTGAAGATTCAGGATCACCCAGAACATGGTCTTTTTTATTAAAGTGCCTGCTTCTCGTGTGAATTACAGGAAAAAGAAAAGGTAACAGAAACTGTTTTAGAGAAATTAGGTCATAATTTCTTATTAAAATATATATAGGAATTAAATAATTACTTATTTAAAATATCTATGTAAACTATATTCAAGAGTAGGCTATAGCTACAGACGTCATTTGTATGGATCCTATAGTAAAAGGAGAAGGTGCTCAATGTCACATATAGATGGATATGTAAATTTTATTGCAGGGAGTAGACTGTTTCTCAGTAGATTGAAAATTGTTAAGAAAGAGATTATGACTAAGCAGACACATGGAGATCACGCTGTTGGCCATGTGAGGAGACATAACCTAGGGCATAGGCAGAGAAAGAGACTCTTGATCACATAGAGAGGATTAGCAGATGGTAAGGACAGATGTCTTGTGCTAAACTGACTTAATAGAATTGTTAGATGAAACAGGATGATACAAAGACTTGCATAAACAAGCTTCAAACTAGATTTAGAGACCTTAATTAAGATGATATAAGTATAATTTGACAGATTTTGTATAAACAGGTATCCCAATGACTCACAACAACAATAGTGTCTTTCTCTAGCTTAAGCATCCATCACTTTTTTTCTTGCTTTATAAATTCTTTGGATCAAATTTAGACTTTGTGTATATTTGGTAGTGTAGGGGAGATGGGCATTATATCTTCTTTCTCCACTTACATGGAAAACAACCAAATATTCGAGAAATATTACACAGAAAAAAGGTGCTAAATGTTCATAAAATATTGTACAGAAAAAAAAACCGGTGTTTCTATGTGCATCATATACTATTCTGTTGATGTGATAAAACACCATGACCAAGGCAATTTATAGAAGGAAGGGTTTATCTTGGCATATAATTCCAGTGGATTAGGGTTCATAATAAGGAGAGTATCATGGCAGAAGGTGGCAGACATGACAGCTGGAGCAGTGACTGAGAGCTTATATCTTAGAACATAAACAACAATCAGAGAGAGAACACTAGAAATGAGTACATGACATTTAAATGCTCAAAGTCCATATTTAGTAATACATTTCCTCCATATATGTATGTGTGTGTATATACATACACTTATACATATGTATATGTGTGTGTGTATTTTGAATTTGGGGGAGGGCATGTGTGTGAAGGTCAGAGGACAGCACACAGGAGTCAGTAGTTTTCTTATATCATTGAGTCATTTAACTTCAGGCCAACAGGTTTTGTGGAAGATGCCTTTACCATGCAAAGTTTATCTTGTAGGCCCACTGCTTATACATTTTAGGCGGCTTCTAAGGAGCTTCTGCCACTAAGCCCCTTACCTACAATACTTAAAATGGGAACTTCTTTGCAATGCATGTGTCACAGAATGACAGTGACAGGTCACACAGCGCTTCTGGGTAGTGCTCAAATGAGTCTCAATCAGAAAAACATGTAAATTATAATATATATGAAATATGTAAATTGTGATTAATTTTTGAGTGAAGAGTAAAAATATTAATTGAAAACATTATGGAAGTGACAAGGTAGTTGTTTTTCCTAAAAAGGATTCTATAATGAATGTGATAGATATAGATAGATAGATGATAGATAGATGATAGATAGATAGATAGATAGATAGATAGATAGATAGATAGATAGATAGATAGAAAGAGAGAGATACAGATATATATAGATATATATATACATATATATGTGTGTGTGTGTGTGTGTGTGTGTGTATGTGTGTGTGTGTTTTATGCTATTGAGAAAATCACAATGATTTGGAATATTTCTGAACCTTTCTAAATAGATAACAGATTCTTCCTCCATACAATGAATCTCAACCACAGTTATCCTTCTCTTCACTCCTCCTAGTTTCTCTTCACCTTCCCTTTGCCCTAGATCTGCTTCTCCACCATTTCTCTTCAAAAAAAGATCAGGCCTCCAAGAGATGACAGCCAGACAGGACAAAACACAGCACAGTAAGACAAGCCAAAAGCCTTCATATTGAAGCTAGACAAGGTAACCCAATAGGAGGAAAAACGTCCCAAAAGCAGGCAAAAGAGTCAGAGATACACTTGTTCCCACTGTTAAGAGTCTTACAAGGACACCAAGCTGACAGCCATAACTTAAGCACAGAAGGCCCCATACTCTGCTTGCTGCTTCAGTCTCTGTGAGTCCATGTGAGCCCTACTTAATTGATTTGATGGGCGATGTTCTCCTGTTTGCAAATCTTAGATTGAAGTAGTTAGTGGTTATGGTTATGTACCTGTGTTTTCTTCTATCTAGAACACTCTTACATTCTCCTTGTTTTACATTTTAACATTGAAGTTTAAGAAGTGTCCTAACTTAAACCTCAAGATGAACACGGGATTTCCATAAGGCAAAACCCAGGAAGAGCAACTGAAGAAATTTCCATATTTCTCATTTTCCCTTATCCATTTATCAGCAAAGCCTTTTAGTAAATGATCCATATATCACAAATCAATCACTAAAGGCATGAGAAGATAAAGTATTTCTGAGCGAGGAGACTGAGAGGAAGCATCAACAGTGGAAGCATCTTAGGAAACCTTCATCTATCCCTTTCATCCCTGTCCCAACCAAGGATGTGTCCTTGATTATCTAGTCTTTGTTTCAAGACAGCCTTACCCTAACTATACTCATTAGTATTATTATTACTAGTATTAGTATTAGTATTAGTATCATTATTATTATAATTATTATCATCATCATCATTAGTAGTAGTAGTATCATCATCATCATTATCATTATTATTATTATTATTATTATTATTATTATTATTATTATTATTATATGCTTCCCGGGAATTGCACACGAGTGGGTATTCCATGGACGAAGAGCTGAGGAATGAAGCGACGGAGGGTCAAGAGAAAAAGAACACACAGAGACATTAGTGCATGGCTGTACAAACTCTCTCTTTTCTTGGGGGATAAAAGCGACAATATATACGCTGTGACCATGACCCTCCCTCCCAGGGTTGCAGAGTCTTTTCAGCTCAATGCTTCTCAGCAGGCTCTTGGCTCCACGGTTCCTCGAGGAAGTTGACCCCATAGGGTCTGTTACTTTGCGGGAGGCTGAGATGTGACAAAAGGCTTGTTCCTCGAGCTCTGCCAGTTCCTCCAGGTGGGGAGAGGTGTAGGTCACTGGTGTCTGGAGCTGAATGATAGCTGCCATGTGATAAAGCACTTCAGTATGACTCTCTACATCTCCCCCTTCTGTATTAGTTTAAACAAGTGGATAGTAATCCATCCATGACGGTGGGCCTTTACCCAGGGAGTGGGAACAGAGGCCTAATTCACCTTGTGGAGAACAAATAATTGTTTCCACATTTTAGATCGCTCTTGGTGTCTTTTGGAAGGGAAGGGCAGAGCCTTAAATTAGTGGGACATCCCCAGAGAGTATAAGGTGGTCCGAAGACCGACACCAACCCCTATGCAAATCAGGCGTGCTCCCCGGGGACTTAGAAACAGATAATTAAATACTCCCCATGCAATGCTTTGCTGTGCAACTCTCCCGATGCCCATGTCAGCTCATAAGCAGACACACATAGATCTGAGTTCTATGTGGCTCCATGAAGGAGTTCCACTTGTATAGGCTTTGATGCCAGAGAGTCAAGTAGTTGTCAAATGCCACACAAATGTCTTTTAACAGGCATGCCTGTTTCCAATTCAGGTGAGCCTGGATGGAAACAACCTGCTTAAAATATAAGATAAAGAGGTAAGAAAGAAACAATGTTCAGTTGCAAATTAGCTTGTTTCTGGAAGGTACAAGGTATTCATTTGTAAATTAGCATCTCTTAAAACACAAAGCTTAGCTTCCCAGTGTAGGGGGAAGTGACTTTGAGAATCAACAGAGACCTGTTACTTCTCAGAAAGAATAGAGACTATATTTGAAATTAACTCAGTTGGCTGATAAAGATTATTAGCCATCTTCATAATTGGAATCCCCAATATTGGACTTATTATTAGACCATGATTGAGTAAACTGATCACATTAAAGGAAAGAGAAAAGTCATTATAACTCCTCTTCTAGATTAATTTTTTTTAAGTCAGTTTTAACAGTCTCCACTGTTCTCTGTCCCACAAGATCTAAAGCTTACAGCAAGGCAGTGTATTTAATCTGGGACATAGGCAAGTAAAGTCACCATTGTCAGGGCACTCAGCAAGTTCACAGGTCGACATTATTTTCAGCATGTCACATTCATCACTCTAGCAGCTAGAATGCTTCTGCAGCATTCTGTGGAAAAAACACAAACATGCCTTCTTCTCCATAGTAAATAATTGATCAAGATCATGCCATATGACAATAAGTGGATTCTTTTATCTCACCTAGGCATGAGTATGCCTAATTGTTGGATGCTATACACTCAGCAAGGAGTTCCATGGCATCCATTTTTTTTAAATTTCCTTAAAAATATAAAGTATAATTTAAATAATATGCACAGGGATACAATTTCCCTCTTTTTTGTTTTTTATTTAGAAGATATCGTTTAAAGGTTTTACAATATCTAGTCCTTGAGAATTATATGACACTAAATTGTAAAAATCATCTCAAATATTTGATGACTGTAATAAATATCCAGTTCCATTATTTGTTTTAATCTTAGTTGGAACACTAAGAATAGACAATAATATAGGCAATGTCTATGCAAGCATAGAAAATAAATGTAGCATCTTCAGTTGCTTTCCTTGTTAAAAGGATAAAATTATTCCAAGCCATTACCATTTTGATGATGTTTGAATCTTTTGAAGCAACAACTACTTAAAAAAATTTTAAAGACCCATTGCTAAGAACAAGGGCCTGTAATAAAATGTTATGAATAATATACACTGAAAGATTCAAAGTCTTAGCTTTTTGTATTAAAGCAGAGAAAAAAAAACATGTTTTTTGTCACATAAGGCTATCACCATTTCTTAACTCTTTAGAAGTAAATGTTTTTACAATTATCTGGATTCACAAAGCGAAAATAACCTTTCAAATCTTTAATAATTTTGCAGGCCAAATTTTAATGTCTTCGTAAGTTCTACATAGCTTCATTGATCTTTCATAGATCTTAAATTTGAACTGTATTTTAAATCACACCTGGATAAATCTCCAATGTAAATATCTTCTAATCTGAGCCTATTGCCTAAAGCCAGACCCACGTCTGCCTGTGTAGGACAGTAGCCTGCAGCCAGCCAATAGGGTAATTTGAGGTCTCCCATAAAGATTTTACTAAAATCTCACTGAAATCTCCTTTTTAATCTTGGAAAAATTTTACCTTTACAACTGTATCTAATAAACTTGTGAAAAAGTAACAACAGGCCTATACTGGCCACAACTGTTTTTAACCTTTATCACTCTAGAAATTATCTTTGAGAATCATGAGCCTTTAATTAGACTGAAAATTGCAGTTTTTAAACGTAATTTTTAACTTTCTCTTGTAATATTAGAAAATACCTAAAACTTTGAAAAGTAAAGTCCAATTTTAAACCATCTATTCCCTTTAAAATCAATGGCAAAAACATTACTTGCACACTTTAAAGTTTGTCTGCCAGCTCTCATGTTTGAATGCGTGACAGTGTAACTTATAATATCTCATTAAGAAAACATTATTTTAAATATTATCTCTTATAAGACTAATCTCTTAGGATCAGATCCACATAAAACATTACGCCAATCTGTACATATCTTAGAGGCCTGTACTTCCTAGTTTGGGTCATGCCACGTGTTGCTTAAGATGGCTCCAACCCTGAATTACCAGTTTCAAACTAATTTTTTGTTACTAACATTACATCTTTTAAAAAACTTATGAGCCAATATTCTATAGCCAAAACATTTAAACATACTTATATCTTTAATATCAATTAGAAACAAGAATAAAGTAACTACACAAATCTTATAAATTTAAATCAAACACATTTTTTCTTTTTCCTAGATGTAATTTTAAGAGAAAAAGCACTTTGGACCCAATAACCACAATTATATAGCTTTTTCTAGGATAAACAACCATAAACTGAGACTTCATTAAGGGATGGACCACCAGCAGGTGAAGTTTTTACCATTTTTTCTTTTCAACATGAAACATAGAACAGTCATTCAAACAACAAGACACAAATTGACACGTGGACATATTGGTGCACCAAGGACGAACAAAAGACATACACCAAGGACATATAAAGCAAGGGAAATGCACTTTTTATTTCTCCTTGTGCCTAGGAGACTTTTAAAATCCATTTTCCTTCTGTCTTTCTCATGTTTCTAAAATCTGCTTTTCTCTTCTTTTTTTGTTTTTGTTTTTTACTCTTTTTATTTTATTTATTTTATGCCCTAATTTTCTCTCGCCTGAAGTACGGTTCTAGACCGAGGACAACTTGCCTAACAGAATTCCCGGTTTCACATCACTGTCACCTTAGTTGATCTCAGTGTCAGACTACGCTGATTCACCTAGTATTGTCTTATCCCTTCTTTCTGCCCCTTGCAACTATAGTCTTCAAAACCTGACATTTTTAGCGCTAAAATTAATACTCTATGTTGCTTACCAGGCCCTGGATACTTAACCTTCATTCCTTTTCCGTGGAGCTCCACCTACTAAACAATGTTCCTCAGTAGTTCTCTTCTTTTCCATGTCCCACGTTCGAGGAGCCATGGACGAAGAGCTGAGGAATGAAACGACGGAGGGTCAAGAGAAAAAGAACACACAGACATTAGTGCATGACTGTACAAAATCTCTCTTTTCTTGGGGGATAAGAGTGACAATATATGCGCTGTGGGCGTGACCCTCCTTCCCAGAGTTGCAGAGTCTTTTCATCTCAATGCTTAAGTTGACCCCATAGGGTCTGTTGCTCTGCGGGAGGCTGAGGTGTGACAAAAGGCTTGTTCTGGGAGCTCTGCCAGCTCCTCCAGGTGGGGGGAGGTGTAGCTCACTGGTGTCTGGAGCTGAATGATAGCTGCCATGTGATAAAGCACTTCAATATGACTCTCTACAATTATTATTGTTATTATTAAATCCTTTTTATAGTCCAGTCTTCATTCCCCTCCTGGTCTGCCCCCTGACCACTCCGCAATCCATACCTCTTCCCCTCCCATCTCCAAGAGGATGTCCCCACCACACCACCCCACACCACCAGACCTCCCCACACCCTTGGTCCTCAAGTTTCTTGAGGGCTAGGTGCATCCTCCCTCACTGAGGCCAGACCAGGCAGTCCTCTGCTGTATATGTGCCAGGAGCCTCATATCAACTGGTGTGTGCTGTCTAGTAGCTCAGTGTCTGAGAGATCTCAGGGGTCCAGGTCAGTTGAAACTGCTAGTCTTCTGATGTGGCCACCCTCCTCTTCAGCTATTTCCACCTTCTATAAACAACTTTTATTTAACTTTGTTTTATGTTTATGTATGTTTTACCAGTTTCATTTGTGTGTCTCATGCTCAAAGAGGCAAAATAATAGGATATTGTATTCCCTGAAACTTTCGTTAAAGACAATAGGAAGCTCCAAGTGGGTCCTGGGAACTAAATTCAGGTCTTCTGCAAGACCAGTAAGTGCTCTTACCTGCAAAACCATTTCTCTAGCCCCTCCCTAAGTATTTTTGTGAGACGCACCTGGGTCCAACCCAGATCCTGGGGAAGTATCCCGGGGTCTGTATTTCCACCAACAGACATTAGACTTGAGTGTGATGACTCATACTCCTTCAGGGTGTTTCTTGTTCCAAGTCAAAGTCATGATTCGACTGAAAAGTCACTCAAAATTACTTACAACCACTTTTTCTTAAACAGCCCACAAAGCATAACATCAGGGTACTAAACAAGCAAAGGACTTCCATGCTCATTTCCAACCTTTCTCTAAAACGGACTCTTGAAAATCCCCCCCCCCATAATCCACTGCAGCTATCCACACTTCATCCTTCAATTTCGTAAATGCCTGGCGTCCTAGAGCCTAGGGCTCAATGGTGTCATCAACACAACCAATCATAAAGACATTAGGACTTATGGGTGGTGCTTAGTAGCCAGAAATTAGGGATTTAAAGACTGAATGGTGTGCAGTTCAGCTAGATTCTGGATCTCCAGGGACCTCTGAAGAGCTGAATCACTGAAGTGCCCAACACAGAGCATTGGACATCGCAGGTAAGGCCTGGCTCTGCCAAAGCAGATTGGGAACTAGAGGAGTGCCCTGGAGAAACTTTCTGCTGAATAAGAAAATCTTACCATCAGGAGCCTTGGTGTACAGAAGCAGAGGAGGATGAGTGGAAGATCCAAATAAAACCAACCAGGCTACTCAGCATGCAACTTTATGAGTCCAAGTCTGAGCCTTGTCACAGGGAGTGCCAGTTGGTCCCCTGAACAATGGCAGACATACCCAATACTTCTCAATTAGGATCGCTTTTTCCCATACCAACGCAATTTAAATTCACTGTACAGTAGGAATACCAGGCAGCATGCTCCTGACTTGGTGCCTTCTGGGGGAGTTAAGCAGAAGACCTAGAAAGTCTTGAGCTGAGAATCCTGGGAGTGGTCTTCTTTTTACTTGACTGCAAGACCTTGTGAACCCCTTCCTCTGTGCGGCAGTGAGTGGAGACTCAGGAGGCACAGTGACAGTGGTGCGTCAGAGGGATCAGCAGATGCTGTCATTCCTAGGTTCTCCAGGAAGGACAGACTAAACTGTTGTCATTAAGGTGGGAAGGTCTAAGACATAGGGCAGCTCCTGCTTTGTAATAGGCAGGAATAATGTTCAATGTCCCTCAGCTCTTGAAGTTTCATTATTCTTTACAAATCCTAGGCCAGCTCTGCCTTAAGTCCTGAGTTATAGCATTAACTTTTGGAGTCATGAGGTATATGAACATCTGTCTGAAAACTGAAGCTCACACTACTTAACTATTTCCATCCCTAGAGCCATGAGCAGCTACTAACAAATACCTCAATATATTTTCTGCAAGTAGAACACATCCTTAGCCTTTTCCACATTGTTTAGATAAATATTTGAACTAGTTCAAACAGTCTTGATTCACCATGTGTGCCTTAATTTCTCAGTTAAAAAAATAGTATATTTGAAATATTTAAACAGAGATTTCTCCTTTATGCCTCTAGGACCTTGAGACATGACTCCTAGAGTCTTCCTAGTTATCCTGTGCCTGCGAGTGGCCTCAGCTGCTGTAATCCCTAATCCCAGTTTGGATGCCGAATTGCAAGAGCAGAAGGTAACTTATGAGGAAAATGACAGGCTGGATGGTCACATGGGAACTGTCCAAAGGGATCTTGAAGAGAATAGTCCTTGCTATTAGAAGTACATAGGCCCATATACAATCACAAAACCCAGACACTATTATTGATGCCCACAAGTGCTTGCTGACAGAAGCCAGATATAGCTGTCATCTGGGAGGCTCTGCTAGTGCATGACAAATACAGAGGAGGACACTCTCAGCCAGCCATTGAACTGAGGGTCCCCAATGGGGGAGCTAGAGAAAGGACCTAAGGAGCTGAAGGGGTTTGCAGTGCCACAGGAGGAACAACAGTATGAGCCACCCAGTACTCCCAGAGCTCCCAGAGACAAAACCACCAACCAAAGAGTGCACATGGAGTTACCCATGGCTCCAGATGCATAGGGAGCAGAGGATGGCCTTGTTGGACACCAAAGAGAGGAGAGGCCTGTGGTCCTGGAAAGGCTCGATGCCGTAGTGTAGGGGAATACCAGGACGGGAAATGGGAGAGGGTTGATTGAGGAACAGGGGGAGGGGAGATGGCTTATGGGATTTTCAGGGAGTGGGGGGGACCAGGAAAGGGGACAATATTTGAAATATAAATAAAGAATATATCTAATTTTTAAAAAAGGAGTATATAAGCATAAAAGAGTCATAGGGGTCAAGCAAGGAGTTGCTTAAAGTTGTGAACTATGAGCACAAGGTGGTGGGCATTTCTGAAATGCAGAGTGCACAAAATGGGTAGCTATGGTGTACTGAGATCCCTCCCCATGGCTCCTCTTCAGCTGTCACAGCAAAACTACTTGGTCAGCTTAAGTGTAGAGTTAATATGAAGGAAATACTGTCACTTACGTTCATTTCTAGGATAAAGAAAAACTCAAAAGAGTCATGTGGTGCGAGTTTATTTTCAAACTGCACAATAGCAAAAATGACCAGGACGATGACTGCAACATAGAAATGAGTGCCTCCGGTCAACTGGTAAGCATGACTTGGACAGCTTAACTCTGTTTCTTCACTTCAGGTCTTTACAGTTAGTCTGTTAGTTTCCAACTCTTATTTGCTTTTCCCATGAAGACTGACGAAGAAGTCATGAAAATAATGACTAACATTTTGCACCCAATGTTTGGAGAGAAGCAAACGCGACTAGTTGGTGAAGTCCCCAGATTTGAGGATTTGGCAGAGAGTGACGATGAGATTCCTGTACAGGATCAGGTATGCCAGTATCACATTCCCACCCTCAGTTATGCACAGGGAAGTCAAGAAGGAACTAAAGTTCTCACTTATGTCAGCTGCGGGACAACACGCAGTCCACTGCTCTATAAATTATGGCCGGAGTTGATATGTGGTTGTAGGTGACTACCTTTCCTTCTTGCTCATGGTTCGTGTACTGTTTGCTGAGCTTTAGACTTGGCTAGTGCCCTTGAAGGGAAGAAGTTCCAGGGGAGGTACTATAATAAAGTCACCGGGCTACATGTTTTTTTCTAGTTAATGTGATATGTGCTTTCCTTCCAGCCGGAGTAACATGAACAACAGTATAAAGTTAGGCAAGGAGTGAAACAGCCACTGTGCCATTGTCTAAGAGATGTCTTCCCCAACATGTGAACTGCCTGATGGTGAAAAAGATCTGAACTGGGGGAAGGAGAAGCAAAAACAGCAGGGGCCTCACCAACTCAGTAGCTAGTCCCTGACATGTGGGATCCTACACTCAAGTCCCTTAAGATCCATACTGTAATATGGACTCCAAGGCATGTTCACACTAATAAAAAACCTGACCAGTACCTTAACCCATGCTCTCAACTCATTTATATTAATGATTCTCAAAAATAATTTTTAAATGTAGCTTTTAAAAGGAATATACAAGTCTATGTCTTTAAAATAAAGCTTTATTTAAAAGGCAGTGTTCTGGTTTCTTTCTGTTTTGTGGAGGTAAAATTTTAGGTGGTTAACAAATAGTTCTGTGTGATGACATAATTAACTGTGTGGTGGTGTTTGGAGAAGAGTGTGAGTGGTCTTTTCAATATAGAATCAGTATTCCATCCTTGATTACATTTTGTTTCCAGGGTTTTAGGTACTCCCCCCCGCCCCGGCAATGGTCTGAAAGCCTCTTTGAAAATTGTTGGAATTCAATGATTTTAATTCACATGAATTTGATAGTTAAAAATTGTTTCCATTCAGTGCAAAGTGATGGCCCCTTATTCTGTTAGACCTCACTGCACCTATGCAGGGGACCTCTTTCTACTTCATTTTATGAAATTCTAATTACATCATTTGCCCATTTCCTTTCCTCCCCACAAACCCTCTCATATACCTCTTCTTTATCTCTCCCAATTCACTGACTCTTTTTTTAAATTAATTGTTGTTTCATGTATTCCAAAGTATGTAAAAGCAAGGTGCTAAAGCCAGTATAATGGCAATTGTGTATATGTTTTCAGATCTGACTTTTTGTTATCGCATAACCAATTGTTGAGTTCTTTGCTGGGGAAAATATGTTTTTCTCGCAGCATTCCTGAGTTGCCAGAATTTTTACAGTGTATTCTAATAAATACACAATCATGAATGTGAGAAAAATGAATAGTATGTATAATTAAATTATTATCAAATATTTATGAGACATAGCAGAATTCTTGCTGTTTATTGGTCAGTAATATGTCTCCCAAGTCTCCAGATTCCCTTAGTCTGTGCCTTGAGTCAAATTAGAAATACTGAAAAGGTTTTCAAGATCTGTGAAGAACTGTGTTAGGATTTTGATGGGGATTGCACTGAGTGAGCCGAGTGCTTTTGATGGGACAACCATTCTCACCATACAAATCCTAGCAATCTGTGAGCATAGCAGTTCTTTCCATCTTCTAATATCTTCTTGAATTTCTTCAACAATTGATAATTTTGATTATTTTTTTGCCATCTACTCCTTTTGGGCATTATTTATTCTTTTTATTCTAGAACTTTCAGGTGTACTGTTTAATTATTAGAATAAGATCACTCAGATTTTTTATGTAAGCACTTAGTGCTGTGAGCTTAGTGCTCTTAGAACCAACTTCATTTGTGTCCCATAACTTTGAATATGTCATGTGGTTTATTTAAATCTAGCAATATTTTGATTTCTTTTTTGATGCCTACCTTGATCCATTTTCATTCACCAGTAAGTTGTTCAGTTTCCATGAGTTTATAAGCTTTCTGCTGCTGCTTTTGATATTCAGCTTTACACCATGGTGCTCAGAGAGGATGGAGGTGTTATTTTCATTTTTTTGTACATTTCTTGAGAATTGCTTTGTGTCCAAGTATAATGGTTAGTTTTGGAAAACGTTCCATGAATGGCTTAAAGAATGTAGCAGAACCACACACATAAAGAAATTTGTTTCATTTTAATTGTAATGTAGAACTAACCTGTGTTGCTACTATCTGTGTATATCAATTCTCTGCTAAGATTTTTATCCAATTTGACTTGGGGGAGCATATGCATTTTTTTAGGAGAGTATCCATCTATCCACCCAATATTGCCTGTAATAAACATCCGGAAATCATCAAATCTCAATTATCAGACAATCAAGAATTCGGTACGACTCTGGAAAACATCAGAGGAAAATGGCCTTGCCATTTTTCTGATTTACCCTTTCATGTGATATATCAAAATAGAAACAAACCTCTGATCACTTGTAGAAGTCTATATCCTCTGTATTTTCTCAGCCAAAGCAACTGTAGTCATTACTAGCTTTTGTTGAATCTGCTTTGTAATCATATGCCCAGCTGTGCTTGTCAGAGTAATAGAGAAGTCCACATAGTAATTTCCTCATGTCCAGTCAAACACAGTGATTATCCCAGTAAGCCCTGCAGGCCACACAGTTTTGTATGCATCAGGCATCTGTTTGGTTTGGGCAACTCTAGAACTTTCCTAAACACCATGAATCCCTGAGCCGAGACACTGATGTTCGAGGAGAGTGATAAGTGTTTCAAACTACTCTGTTTATGGGTGGTTATTTCATCCTCTCTGAAGATGCTTCTCTCTGTCTTAGGCTATGTTTCAAGCAAGACAGACACAGACAGGTACACATTGCTTGATGTTCTCCCTACAGACGCAGAACCTGAGGTACAACTGTGAGAAACACCAGCTGTCTCCACTAACTTCATCCAGCCATAATTTTGTTCTCTAACAAGGGTTAGCTATAGAAAATACGGCACCTCATGAGTCATCACGTTCTCAGAAAAGCCACATCCTGTATGATTCAGCTTGTGCCTGGGGTCTTCTTAGTCTCCAGATGTTTTCCTGTCTATGATACTTAACTTACTAGTGAAGCTGGCTTGTGACCTCTGCTCTGTGGGCCAGGCTGAGGCTTCAGGAAAGAGCTAGCCAGTGCTCCAGGAAGGAAAGGGTGGAGCCACAGGCTGCCCTGCTTATGCACCCCCATCCTCCTTTGTCAGTTGCTCTTAGGAGGCCCTGGACAACATGGTTCTGGTTTCCATCTGTGAACAGAAGTTGCCACACTTCAGGTGAGAGCAGAGACAAGCAAGGTACACAGGCTTTCCATCCTGCTAACTGATTCTCCATGAACTTCCTCATAGCTCTGGTTACCTGAGACTTCCCCTGTTTCTTAGGTTTTATTTTTTTTTTGTTTTGTTTTGGTTTTTTTGGCTTTGTTTTCTTGTTTGTCTGTCTCGTAGGGTTTTTTATGATAATAATAAAATTACATCTTCACTCTCCTCCCTTTTCCCCTCACGTCCTCAGAAATACCCTTTCTGATACTTTTTAAGTTCTGTCCTCTTTTTTCACTCATTGTTATTACATATATATATATGCACATACATATATATTGCTAAAATAGAGCCTAGACAGTGTGTATAACATTGTGTGTATCTTTTGGGGCTGACTGTGGTATCGAACAACTACTCATTCTCTGTTTTGGGGGCCCAAATAGTGCTGTCTTCCTGCTCATCCTCTCCTTGGGAATGACCTCAGCTGCTCCATCCCCTGATCCAAGTTTGAATGCTGAGTGGGAGGAATGGAAGAAGAAATTTGCAAAAACCTACAGCCTGGTTGGTAACCTGGTCACAGTACAGAGGGATCTCAGAAAAAAAAGGGCTCCTGATTTTGGGAGTCTGTGGGCGTAAATGTGGCCATAAAGACAAGCCATTACTAAGAACTTTCCTAAAGACACGCATTATGAACTCAAGGTGGGCAGCTTTGATGACCCTCTGGGTAAGGAGAATGGCGGGCGGCAGTGTCATGAGATCACATTCTATGGCTGCTCTGTCACTACACACCATTTCCTCAGCTTGTGTGAGGTGTTAAGATGAGAAATGCTATCTGCTGTACTCATTTCCAGGATGAAGAAAGATACAGAAGAGCAGTATGGGAGGAGAGTAAGAAGAAAATTGAGGCACACAATGCAGACTATGAACAGGGCAAGACCAGCTTCTACATGGGCCTGAATGAATTTAGTGACTTGGTGAGTAAGATATTGACTGTTAATTCTGTTTCTTTGCTTTATTTCCTTATAGTTAATATCTTGGTTTTCAATGTATTATTCGCTTTTCTATGAAGACTCCAGAAGAATTCAGGGCAAATTGCTGTGGAAGCTCAATGTGTAGAGGAGAAATTGCTCCTGATTTGCTTGAACTTGAGGATTTGGGAAAGAACAGTGATCTGACTCCCGGGACCGATCAGGTATGGCAAAGTCACACCCCCACCCTCGACTGCGCACAGGAAGCCAAGAAAGAACTGAAGTCGTCACTTGCGTAGGCTGTGAAACAACATACAGTTCACTGTTTGACTAAGTGTTTAGCTCTTTGAAATGTGGGGAGAGTTTTTATTAATGTTGTAGCTGACACAACCTTTTCTTCCTGATTGATGCACTATACTTTGGCATTAAATATGGTGAACATGAAAGCAATATGATCCAGGGTGGGTGTTGTGACAAAGTCACTGTACTACAGCCATTCTAATTAATGTGATGTGTGCTTTTATTCCAGCAGTCAGAGTAACAGTTGTGGCTGGATTGGTAACAATGGCATAGCCTAAGAGTGAAGCATGCACTCTGCCATTGCCTTGGGAGTCTTCTGCCTTCTGATGTGAGAGGAATAATGCTGGAGAGGTTCAACAGCAGGAGGCAGTCCATCACAGTGTCTAGCACATGCTGTGTGTAGAGCAACATTGGATTCACGTAAGATCAACACTGTGATGTGAACTCTGAGGCACATTCATGCTAATAAAACTACCAGATTTTTAGAGCATGCCCTGAAGTTCTTTAAATGATTCCCATAAGGATCTTTAATTTTTACTTTAATAAAATGAATATATACCATGACGTCTTAAAATTAAAGTTAGATTTTAAATCAGTATTCTGCTTCTTTCTGTTTTTGTTTCAGTAAGTTTTTATGTGTAGAAATGCATAGTTCTGCTTGAAAGTATAAGACATGGTGTCCTAAGAGAAAGAGTGCATGGTTCTCTCATTATGGAGTCAGGTTTCCATCCTTGATTGTGTTGTACCAGGGAAATGTTAGTGATCCCCAAAAACACCACAGGAGCCAATCTGATGCAACTCACAGCAGGGTCGTTATTTTATTCGAGCTAGCTCAGGCCCCCAATGCACCACCATCATGCAGGATAGTTTGGGGAGGGGGTGCAGCCCTGAATGTGTATCAGGGAAAGACTTTATAGAAAGCAGCAAGCAGGGAGTACATGTGCAATCATCTAATTGGAGAGTTGTTGTAGCCTTTAACATAATTGGCTGGTACTGGGAGTCATATCATAAACTTAACTTCTGCTCCCCTCTACATTGGTGGTTGTTAGGCAATGGGTGGGCTTGTAACCTGGGGTGCAGATTTGTTGGGGGAATAACCTGGAAACACTCTTCTTGTTGGGGATTAGCCTAGAGATTGGAGTTAGGCTCAGGTTTTGTTGGCGGGCCACTTGGAAACTAATTTTAGGTACCAGCCTGTTAGTTTACCTGAGTTCAAACTTAGGTCAGGTTCTCTAAAATGGAGTCTGAACTTAAAAGCTTTGGCATCTCAGTTGAGCTTGTTTCCAGGGTTTTAAAGCCTACTTTTGACAATGATTTGAAAGTCTATATTGAATTTGCTGGGATTCCCAATTGTTAATTTCCAAGAATTCACAAAAGTATAAATGACAACTGCAAAGGAAGTCAATGCAGAGATGTCACCTACTGCCCCACTGCCTTGTTCCTGAGACATGAGTCTCATTTTATACAGACATATCACTGTCCTGTACTATGTACTGTGACCACACAGGATCCATCTACAGGATGAGTGTAGTCTGTGCTCAAGCAACCCTTTCACAACCCAAAAGAGCCCAACAATGTGAAATAGTACACAACCGTCATTTGCTGCAAATTTTTCTGTACAAACCTCAAAAGTCAACATATTCCCAGAAGTATTCAAACCTCCTAAGCTCAGTCTTTTTCATAGACCATTAACTGTGACTACTTGCAAAGTTAAACAATTAATACCACATTATAGATTTCCAAAAGACAAATGCATGGAGTATGAATTTTCATTCCAAATTGGATTATGGGAACATAGCAAGGAATAGCAAGTCCAAGACAAGACAATAAGTCATAGAGAAAAGGACCATACACTAAATACCATGGCTGACTCAGGCAGCTGAATGTCTAAGCTATGATCCCTGTAGTCTCTCTTAGACTGACTCTTTTCACATGTTTAGCTTTCTTTGATGAATATCCACAGTTCTGACCTCACCACCTCCTGGTAACTCCATTGCAAATTAGAGTTCACCTTCCCAATTCAGTGACAGGCCAGTGAGAGATAGCTTGCAGGTGCTCTGACCTGAGAACAAGTGCCCAACCTCAGTGTCTCTCTGAATCCATGACTCACGAAATTTGGATTTTTCATTTCTCTAGAATCAGTTCTTCACAAATGCACGGCCTGATTTTCAGACACCATAGGGCAAAGCTTAGCACTTTTGGACCTTAAATTCTTCACCTCTTGTGTGCTGATACTAGGGACTCATTTCCCTTGGGTATAGTTTTCCAGAACATCCTAAAGGTGTCACAATCAACCCACCCCAATTATCCCATTGTTAGAGGCAAATATTTGAGTCTATGTGGCAGCCATTCTTTTCATAGACTCTTAACTCTCAACAATGACCCTTGCAAAGACACATGATAGGTACAAGAAAACAGAATATTTACTGAATGAGAAATAGCCAAGTACTTGTAAGTGCATTAGAAGATAGACTAGAAATATCCAGTCATGCCTCTCCTTCTACCTTTCCTAGATTAATCTCTGGAATCCCTACCTCTACCTTCCATATTCTCCTGCCTCATCACTTGTAAGGACAAACTTGAGGCTGTGGGGTATGCTTCACATTCAAATCACAACAATGAGTAATACCAGTATATTTGTTACAATTCCTCTCTATAATGGAATGCTATCAAGGATTGCCCTCCTTTATACATTCCTGGCAAAGAATACAAAACTGAATTATATGCACAACTGTTCTTGCTAACTTCCCAAAGCTGTATACAAGTCAGTCCACACTGCTTTCCTCATAGTGGCAGTTACATGCGAAAGAAATACATCTCCAAAACCAGAAATTATTCCCTCAATCTTGGTTCAATGCCTTGCACTTTAAGGTGGAATGTAGGTACTACCCAGTCCTCTGCCCTACCACAAGGATTTTAATAAGCTATTCCTTCCTACTTTTATGGCCTAAAGGGTTAGTGTATCCACTATCCACAAATCTTTTTCTTGGTCTCCTAAACTGATGATACCTCTCTTCTATTTCAGTATCTCCTTTCTCATTCAATGACCTACATATGCCACCCTGACACACCCACACTTAAATCCAACTCCAACATGTCATAATACTCATGCTTTTAGCCTTTAATACTCTAGTTTTATTTGCTGAACACACTAATCTTCCATTAGTTTCCTAAAAATGTCATGATGACATTTCTAAAGTTTAGACAAAAAATCTATTGAGTAACTGCATAGCATTTTCTTTATTCATTCACCATCTGGTGTGGGTCTAGATTGCTCCTGTGTCTTAGCTGTTGTGAACAATGCAGCAGTGAACACAGACATAAAAATGTATCAGGTATGTTGACATAGCATCTCAGGCTTACTAAGCTGTATTTCAGTTGTAGTTTTGTTTCTTGAAAAACCTGCACACTGAATTCCCAGTGGCTGCGGGCTACAATCTCAGTAGCAGTGAACACTGATTCTTTCCTCAGACATGCCATATGCCATGTGTACTAACTGGTTTTGTATGTCAACTTGACACAGGCTGGAGTTATCACAGAGAAAGGAGCTTCAGTTGAGGAAATGCCTCCATGAGATCCAGCTATAAGGCATTTTCTCTATTAGTGATGAAAGGGGAAGGGCCCATTGTAGGTAGTGCCATCCCTGGGCTGGTAGTCTTGGGTTCTACAAGAGAGCAGACTGAGCAAGCCAGGGAAAGCAAGCCAGTAAGAAACATCCCTCCATGGCCTCTGCATCAGTTCCTGCTTCCTGACCTGCTTGAGTTCCAGTCCTGACTTCCTTTAGTGATGAACTGCAATATGGACATGTAAGCTGAATAAACCCTTTCCTCCCTAACTTGCTTCTTGGTCATGATGTTTGTGCAAGAATAGGAACCCTGACTAAGACACCATGCCCTCTGATTTCCTGACAGTAACCAGATTGCCTCTGGTAGGAGACACAAAGCAGTTAGAATTTGCATTTCCACTGTTGCTAAGGACACTGAACATTTTTAACTATTTACAAACCTTCCTAGATAGCTTGCCAGTTCATTGGCCATTTTTAAACTTATATTTTTATGAAAATTATAAAATAATTATACCATTTCTCTCTGCCCTTTCTTTCCTCCAAATTTCCCATATACTCTCCTGCTCTTTGTAATTTATCACCATTTTCATTATTTGTTGTTATATGCAACAGTAGATACGTATTCATAAATACATATAACTTGCTTAGTCTGTATAATGTTACTAATATGTTTGTTTTCAAGGCCTACCATTTCTAATTAAATAACCAATTGATATGCTTTTCCTTGGTAAAGACTATTTTTCCTGCTCTCCATGTTTATCAGTTGCTGTAATACTTTGTGTGGGGTTGAATCTTCACTATCTTTTCTGAGTTTACTTTGGCTTGTCTACTAGTGTCATGCCTGTTCTGCTCATGTTTGGGCAGCCGTGATAGTCATGCCATCATTCATTAAACCGTCTTACCTCCCACTCCTACTGTTTTTTGCTAACATATCTCACTTATACTCTTCTGGGTGTGTGTCCCCTTGAGTCTAATTATGATTGCTTGCATGTGCATGTGTGTGTGCCTGTGTGGAAGACTTAATGACTAAGATTCACAGTGCTCAGTTTGGGTCTGTTTGGATTTTGAAAGCAGCACATTCCTCACTGGACTGTGTTTCTCAAATCTCTATAGCTAGTGAACCTTAAAGCTATTTATGGGCCAATTAAAAAGGTGTCTTAAATCTCACAAGACTTGAGGTTCCCTTAGTCTGTGTTTTAGGTTTGATAAGAAACACTAGAAAGGTTTTCTTTATGTGGCTTCAGTTCCACTGACACAAATCCTGGGCCAACTGTGCCCTAAGCCCTTAGTGAGAGCTGTAACATTTGAAGCCATGGATACAGAAAATCCATGTAATACCTGAAGCTCATTCTCTTCAGTTTCCATCCCTAGAACCCTGAGTTGCAGTTAGTCACATGTAGACTGTCTTAGACAGGGTTTGTATTCCTGCCAAAAACATCATGACCAAGAAGCTAGTTGGGGAGGAAAGGGTTTGTTTATTCAGCTCACACTTCCATATTGCTGTTCATCAGCAAAGGAAGTCAGGACAGGAACTCACACACGGCAGGAACTTGGAGGCAGGAGCTAATGCAGAGGCCATGGAGGGGTGCTGCTTACTGGCTTGCTTCCCCTGGATTGCTCAGTTTGCTGTCTTATAGAACCCAGGACTAACAACCCAGGGATGGCACCACCCACAATGGGCCCTCCCACCCTTAATCACACCTTGCTTTTAGCCAACACAGACTAGTATTTTGTCTTGTGTTGGGTTGGGATTTTTTATAGCTTGACATTA
Source organism: Tokudaia tokunoshimensis (assembly GCA_036184795.1). Lineage (NCBI taxonomy): Eukaryota > Metazoa > Chordata > Mammalia > Rodentia > Muridae > Tokudaia > Tokudaia tokunoshimensis. Next base: position 4,140,089 of record BTHU01000022.1, read on the forward strand.
CTTCTAATATTTCTATTAGTTAAGAATGTATTCAGGAGACTGCACTGAGGTGACAGGTACCCAGGTTCTCCCCAGTATAACATCGCTTGGGACACTGCCTGTTGGGGCTTCCATCTGCTCCCAAGAATGGGACAGCGCTGTGGTCATCTGGGCGCCAGCTCTGCTATAAGCCATCCCTTCTGCACGGTGACCTGCACCGCTGAGAGAGTGAAGAGTGCACTCTGCCATCTTTGCTCCAGTGGCCAGGTGGTTGGGACCGCCAGGCTCAGAGACAGACAGGCATGATATCGCTTGGGTCTCAGGCAGCTTGTGTGTACCCTGCTCCCAAGAGCTGGGCAGGTCTTCAGTGATCGACGCGCCAGCTCTGCTGTGGGACTTCTGCCTTGCAGAGGGACACCCCCCCCCCCCCGCACTGGGCGGGAGCCTACCAGCTTCCCTTTGGCAACCTCTGTTCCGGTAGACTGCACTGAGGAGACAGGTACCCAGGTTCTCCCAAATATAACATCGCTTGGGACATGGCCTGTTGGGGCTTCCGTCTGCTCCCAAGAACGGGACAGCGCTGTGGTCATCTGGGCGCCAGCTCTGCTGTGTGCCATCCCCTCTGCGGGGTGACCTGCGCCGCCGAGAGAGTGCAGAGTGCATTCCGCCATCTTTGCTCCAGTGGCCAGGTAGTTGGGACCGCCAGGCTCAGAGACAGACAGGCATAATGTCGCTTGGGTCTCGGGGGGCTTGTGTGTACCCTGCTCCCAAGTGCTGGGCAGATCTGCAGTAACCAGCAGGCCAGCTCTGCTGTGGGACTTCTGCCTTGCAGAGGGACGCTCCCTCCCCCCCCCCACTCTAGGAGAGATCACACACCCCTGCACAGGGCAGGAGCCTACCAGCCTTCCTTTGGCGACCTCTGCTCCAGGAATCCACTACACTGAGCCTTTGGATGTGCAGGGACTCCCCAATATAACATCACTTGGGGCAAGGCAAATCAGGGCTCCAAAGTCACTCAGGAGCAGGGTAGGCCCCAGAAATCGGTGCCAGGGGAATCCTGGTAATCCAGGGGGGCCAGAAATAGCTTTGCAGGCTCACAGGAGGTCCAACCAACAGCCAGTGACAGCAGGACAAACTAACACCAGAGGTAATCAGATGGCAAAAGGCAAACGTAGGAACATTACTAACAGAAATCAAAGTAATATGGGACCATCTGAACCCAACTCTCCAACAGCAGCGAGTCCTGGATACCCCACCACAATCAAAAGACAAGATGTGGATTTAAAATCACTTCTCATGATGCTATTAGAGGATCACAAGAAGGACACAAATAAATCTAATAAAGAATTACAGGAGACCATGAATCAACAGTTAGAAGCCCTTACAAAGGAAACACAAAAATTGCTTAGAGAAATGCAGGAGAACTTGGGTCAACAGGCAGAAATCCTGAAAGAGGTAATGCAAAAATACCTTAAAGAAATACAGGAAAATACAAACAAACAAGTGAAGGATCTCAGCAAATCCATCCAGGATCTAAAAAAGGAAGTAGAAACAACTAAGAAATCACAAAGGGAGAAAACTTTGGAGATAGAAAACCTTGGGAAGAAATCAGGAGTCATAGATGCAAACATCAACAATAGAATACAAGAGATGGAAGAAAGAATCTCAGGTGCTGAAGATACCATAGAAAGCATCGACTCAACAGTCAAAGAAAATGCAAAATGCAAAAAACGTGTAACCCAAAACATCCAGGAAATCCAGGACACAATGAGAAGACCAAACCTAAGGATTATAGGTATAGATGAGAGTGAAGATTTGCAACTTAAAGGGCCAGTAAACATCTTCAACAAAATTATGGAGGAAAACTTCCCTAACCTAAAGAGAGAGATGCCGATGAACATACAAGAAGCCTATAGAACTCCAAACAGACTGGACCAGAACAGAAATACCTCCCATCTTATAATAACCAAAACACCAAATGTTCTAAACAAAGAAAGAATATTAAAAGCAGTAAGAGAAAAGGGTCAAGTAACATACAAAGGAAGACCTATCCGAATCACATCAGACTTCTCACCAGAGACTATGAAAGCCAGAAGATCCTGGGCAGATCTCATGCAGACACTAAGAGAGCACAAATGCCAGCCTAGACTACTATACCCAGCAAAACTCTCAATCACCATAGATGGAGAGACCAAGATAGTCCATGATAAAACCAAATTTTCACAATATCTTTCCACAAATCCAGCCCTGCAAAGGATAATAGGTGGAAACCTCCAATACAGGGAGAGAAACAACACCCTGGAAAAAATGAGATAGTAACCTTCTTGCTTCAAACCCAAAAGTAGATAACCACTCAAACATAAAGATAGCATCAAGAATGGCAGGTGGCAATAATCACTATGCCTTAATCTCTCTTAATATCAATGGTCTCAATTCCCCAATAAAAAGACATAGACTAGCAGACTGGATACATAAACAGGACCCAGCATTTTGCTGCATGCAGGAAACGCACCTCAGTGTCAAAAGCAAACACTACTTCAGAGTAAAAGGCTGGAAAACAATTTCACAAGCAAATGGCCCCAAGAAACTAGGCGGAGTAGCCATCCTAATATCAGATAAAATTGATTTTCAACCTAAAGTCATCAAAAAAGACACAGAAGGACACTACATACTGATCAAGGGAAAAATCCACCATCAAGAACTCTTAATTCTGAATATCTATGCTCCAAATGCAAGGGCACCCTCATTCGTAAAAGAAACTTTACTAAAGCTCAAAGCACACATTGCACCTCACACAACAATAGTGGGTGACTTCAACACCCCGCTCTCTGAAATGGATCGTTCAGGAAAGCAGAAACGAAACAGGGACACAGTGAATCTAATTGAAGCCTTGGACCAAATGGAACTAACAAATATATATAGAACATTTCATCCTAGAGCTAAAGAATACACCTTCTTCTCAGCTCCTCATGGTACCTTCTCCAAAATTGACCATATAATTGGTCACAAATCAGACCTCAGCAGATACAAGAAGATAGAAATAATCCCATGCCTCCTATCAGATCACTATGGAATAAGGGTGGTCTTCAATGGCAACAAAAACAAAAGAAAACCCACGTACACATGGAGGCTGAACAATGCTCTACTCAATGATAACTTGGTCAAGGTGGAAATAAAGAAAGAAATCAAAGACTTTTTGAAAGTTAATGAAAATGAAGGCACAACATACTCTAATTTATGGGACACAATGAAAGCAGTGCTAAGAGGAAAATTCATAGCCCTGAGAGCTGCAAAAAGGAAACGGGAGACAGCATACACTAACAGCTTAATGGCACACCTGAAAGCCCTGGAACAAAAAGAAGCAAATACACCAAAGAGGAGTAGAAGGCAGGAAATCATCAAACTCAGGGCTGAAATCAATCAAGTAGAAACAAATAAAACCATACAAAGAATCAACAAAATGAGGAGTTGGTTCTTTGAGAAAATCAACAAGATAGATAAGCCCTTAGCCAGACTAACCAGAGGGCACAGAGACAGTATCCAAATTAATAAAATCAGAAACGAAAAGGGAGAGATAACAACAGAAACTGAGGAAATTCAAAAAATCATCAGATCCTACTACAAAAACCTGTATTCAACACAACTAGAAAATCTCGAGGAAAAGGACAATTTCCTTGACAGATACCAAATACCAAAATTAAATCAGGATCAAATAGACCATCTAAACCGTCCTATAACCCCTGAAGAAATAGAAGTTGTCATTGGAAGTCTTCCAACCAAAAAAAGCACAGGTCCAGATGGTTTTACTGCAGAATTCTATCAGACCTTCAAAGAAGACCTAACACCAATATTCTTCAAACTGTTCCACAAAATAGAAACAGAAGGAACAGTACCCAATTCGTTCTATGAAGCCACAATCACGCTAATACCAAAAGCACACAAAGATCTGACAAAGAAAGAGAATCTCAGGCCAATCTCTCTTATGAATATTGATGCAAAAATACTCAATAAAATTCTTGCCAACCGAATCCAAGAACACATCAAAACGATCATTCACCACGATCAAGTAGGCTTCATCCCAGGGATGCAGGGATGGTTCAATATAAGGAAATCCATCAACGTAATCCACTATATAAACAATCTCAAAGAAAAAAACCACATGGTCATCTCATTAGATGCTGAGAAAGCATTTGACAAAATTCAGCATCCTTTCATGCTAAAGGTCTTGGAAAGATCAGGAATTCAAGGCCCATATCTAAACATAGTAAAGGCAATTTACAGCAAACCAGTAGCCAGCATCAATCTAAATGGAAAGAAACTTGAAGCAATCCCACTAAAATCAGGGACTAGACAAGGCTGCCCTCTCTCTCCATATCTTTTCAATATAGTACTTGAAGTTCTAGCTAGAGCAATTAGACAACAAAAAGAGGTCAAAGGGATACAAATTGGAAAGGAAGAAGTCAAACTATCACTATTTGCAGACGATATGATAGTATACTTAAGCGACCCAAAGAACTCCACCAGAGAACTCCTACAGCTGATAAACAACTTCAGCAAAGTGGCCGGATATAAAATCAACTCAAGCAAGTCAGTAGCCTTCCTATACTCAAAGGATAAGCAGGCTGAGAAAGAAGTAAGAGAAATGATACCCTTCACAATAGCCACAAACCATATAAAGTATCTTGGCGTGACTCTAACCAAACAAGTGAAAGACCTGTATGACAAGAACTTCAAGTCTCTGAAGAAAAAAATTGAAGAAGACCTCAGAAGATGGAAAAATCTGCCATGCTCATGGATTGGCAGGATTAATATAGTAAAAATGAGCATCTTACCAAAAGTAATACACAGATTCAATGCAATCCCCATCAAAATCCCAACTCAATTCTTCATAGAGTTAGAAAGAGCAATTCAAAAATTCATCTGGAATAACAGAAAACCCAGAATAGCTAAAACTATTCTCAAGAGTAAAAGAACCTCTGGGGGAATCAGTATCCCGGGCCTCAAGCTGTACTACAGAGCAATAGTGTTAAAAACCGCATGGTATTGGTACAGTGACAGGCATGTAGATCAATGGAACAGAATTGAAGACCCAGAAATGAATCCACACTCCTAGGGTCACTTGATCTTTGACAAAGGAGCTAAAACCATCCAGTGGAAAAAAGATAGCCTTTTCAACAAATGGTGCTGGCTCAACTGGAGGTCAACATGCAGAAGAATGCAAATTGACCCATTCTTATCTCCTTGCACTAAGCTCAAATCCAAGTGGATCAAGGACCTCCACATAAAACCAGACACATTGAAACTAATAGAAAGGAAACTAGGGAAGAACCTTGAACATATGGGCACAGGGGAGAATTTCCTGAATAGAACTCCAATCGCTTATGCTCTAAGATCAAGAATTGACAAATGGGACCTCATTAAATTACAAAGTTTTTGCAAGGCAAAAGACACTGTCAAAAAGACAAAGCGGCAACCAACTAACTGGGAAATGATCTTTACCAACCCTACATCCAACAGAAGGCTAATATCCAATATATACAAAGAACTCAAGAAGTTAAACTCCAGAGAGGCAAGTAACCCTATTAAAAAATGGGGTACAGAGCTAAACAAAGAGTTCTCACCTGAAGAATATCTAATGGCCGAGAAGCACCTAAAGAGATGTTCATCATCCTTAGTCATTAGGGAAATGCAAATCAAAACAACCCTGAGATTCCATCTCACACCAGTCAGAATGGCTTAGATCAAAAACACAGGAGACAGCAGTTGTTGGCGAGGATGTGGAGAAAGAGGAACACTCCTCCACTGCTGGTGGAATTGCAAGCTGGTACAACCACTCTGGAAAGCAGTCTGGCGGTTCCTCAGAAAACTGGGCATGACACTCCCGGAGGATCCGGCTATACCACTCCTGGGCATATACCCAGAGGCTTTACCTGCATGCAACAAGGACACATGCTCCACTATGTTCATAGCAGCCTTATTTATAATAGCCAGAAGCTGGAAAGAACCCAGATGCCCCTCAACGGAGGAATGGATTCAGAAGATGTGGTATATCTACACAATGGAATACTACTCTGCAATTAAAAACAACGAATTCTTGAAATTCCTAGGCAAATGGTCAGAACTTGAAAATATCATCTTTAGTGAGGTAACCCAATCACAAAAGATCATACATAGTATGCAGTCACTGATAAGGGGATATTAACCCAGAATCTCGGAATACCCTAGACACCATTCACATATCAATAGATTTCTAAGAAGATGGAAGGAGAGACCCCTGGTCCTGGAAAGACTGGATGTAGGGGAATGCCAAGACAGAGAAGCGAGAGGGGGTTGAATGGGGAAAAGAGGGAGGGAAGGGGGCTTATGGGACTTTTTGGTAGGGAGGAAACGGGAAAGGGGAAGTGATTTTGAATGTAAATAAAAAAAAACTTAGAAAATAAAATAAAAATAAAAATAAAAAAGAATGTTTTCAGAAGTAATATAAATCGTGGTGGTTTTGGGGGATTGTCCTTTTTACTGAATATATTCTTCATTTACATTTCAAATGTTATACCCCTTTCCTGTTTCCCCCCTCCCCGAAAACTCCCAACCCATCCTCCCACTCCCTGCCTCCAAGAATATGCTCCTTCACCCATCCCACTCTCATGACTCCCACTTGATTTTCCCACACTGGGGTCTCTATTGAGCCTTAACAGGACCAAGGACCTCTCCTCCCACTGATCCCTTACAAGGCATTCCTCTGCCAATCTTTTGGCTGGAACCATGTGTACCCCTTGGTTGATTGCTTAGTCTCTAGGAACCCTGGGGCGTCTGGTTGGCCGACACTGCCATTCTTCTCATGGGGTTGCTCCTCCAGCTCCTCCAGTCTGCCCTCCAACTCTTCTATTTTGAACCCAGTGCTCAGTCCAATGGTTGGCTGCTAGTATTTGTCTCTGTATCTGTACAGAGGCTCTGTACAGGGCCCCTCCAAAAGACAACCATAACAGGCTCCTTTTGGTATGTACTTCTTGTCATCCATAGTAGTTTCAGGGTTTGGTGACTGTTTGTAGGATGAATCCCCAGGTAGGACAGTCTCCAGGTGGCCTTTCCTTCAGTCTCTGCTCCACACTTTGTCTCCATAGTTGTTCCTGTGATTATTTTGTTCCCTTTCTCAGAGGAACCAAAGCACCCCCACTTTGGTCTATCTTCTTCTTGAGCTTTCTGTGGCCTGTGAATTGTAATATGTTTATTTTGAGCTTTTGGGCTAATATCCACTTATCAGTGAGTGCATACCATATGTGATCTTTTGTGATTGGGTTACTTCAATCAAGATGACGCTTTCTAGTTCCATCCATTTGCCTAAGAATTTCATGAATTCATTGTTTTTACTAGCTAAATAGTACTCCATTGTGTATATATACCACAATTTCTGTATCCATTCCTCTGTTGAAGGACATCTGGGTTCTTTCCAGCTTCTGGCTATTATAAATAAGACTGCTATGGACATAGTGGAACATGTGTACTTATTACATGTTGGAATATCTTCTGAGTATATGCCCAGGAGTGGTATAGCTGGGTACTCAGGTAGTACTATGTCCAATTTTCTGAGGAAACGCCAAACTGATTTCCAGAGCAGTTTTACCAACTTGCAATCCCACCAGCAATGGAGAAGTGTTCCTCTTTCTCCACATCTTCTCCAGCATCTGCTGTCCCCTGAGTTTTTCATCTTAGCCATTCTGACTGGTGTGAGGTAGAATCTCAAGGTTGTTTTGACTTGCATTTCCCTGATAACTAAGGATGCTGAACATTTCTTTAGGTGCTTCAGAGCCATTCGAGTTTCCTCAGTTGAAAATTCCCTGTTTAACTCTGTACCCCACTTTTTAATAGGGTTATTTGACACTCTGGAGTCTAACTTCTTGAGTTCTTTGTATACATTGGATATTAACACTCTATCGGATGTAGGATTGGTAAAGATCTTTTCCCTAACTGTTGGTTGCTGTTTTGTCCTATTGATAGTGTATAAATCGTGGTTTTATGATATGCTACATCTCTATTGTGGGAGGCCATAACATGTTGATGATATAATCAACATGCTAACTTCAGATGTCATGAACCAAGGGAGAGCTCCTAGTTCCATTTTCAATATGTTCAGCTTTACCTCCATGACAGTCATCTTTCATCCAAGAGTGAGTATTTTGTGATAATGTGTTTACTACAGATCAATTGTTAATTTTGAGGACTTCGTTTTAGTTAATTTCAGAAATTTTATTAGATAATACTTAGTTTCTATTCTTTGAGTATTTTAGAGTTTGTTGAAAGGAACTGCTGAATATTTACAAATATGGTTTGTAGTTCCTACCCTGAAGTTACATGGGGCTTCTTGCTTTGCTTTCCAGAGGAACGTCTGGTTTCTGATGCAATACTAATCAATATTGCATCATACTAATGAACTAAAACCTACGTATCTGTAGAGCTAAGGATTGCTAACCATAGTGTGTTACCAAGTGCTCTTTTCATATTTAAAAGTAACCATTTTTAACATTTAATCACCCACCATTAACTTTATTGATAATTGTATAAGTATGTAGTCAAAAGAATGTTCAGGAAATAAATAAAATGAACACTGTTGATAGTTACTGGGACAAGAAAACTTCACCAAAGAATAGAAATGACTCTTTGTGGAAGATTCATGGTAGTGGTCCCAATAGTTAAGCCTTTTTTCAGGGGGAAAGACATGAAGTACATATAGATGCCCCATTATAATACTGTATGGTAAGGAGAGAGGTATGAGGAGATAGGAAATACCACTAATATATTTTATTATTGTTCATCACTATCAAATGTTACATGTATTTTGTCTTCTCAATCATCCTTTTCAAATAAGTTCTCAGTAGGAAAAAAAAGAGGGAAGCACAACAAGGGCAAGGGTGGTTCTACCTACTCTATAATATGTTTCTTTATGAAGGAGTGCATTTGTTCTCTGCTGTGAAACAGCTTTATGCTAATCCTCTTATTCTATCTGTGCTTTTTAAAATGTGTTTATCAGGAAAAGTAAATGTGTAAGTGGGTTGTAAGTGACTAGTTTTATTTCTTTTTGTATTAAACTTTTACTTTTTACTTGTCTCTCTTAAGGATATTTTTATTTTCATTGTCAGCTTGCTTCCATAACAAAATTTAAAATTTGTTTGCTCACGTGCTTTTTCCATGAGTGTGTTATCATCATTCTGAATACTGTTTGCTTATCAGGAGAAGGTACATCAGAATCAAGGCATCTCTCTTCATAATCTAGAAAATGCTTAATCCTCTGATTCAGTTATAAGTCCCAGGGTTAAATACCAAAACCAGAATCCTTCAAGTTCTGATTTCTGAAATACAAAATCATGGCTCATTAATGCTCAAGCAACATTTAAGAGTAGAATGGGGAGGCCTGGTGGGGTGAGGTGGAGGAGACATCCTCTTGGAGATGGGAGAGAAGGTATGGGATGAGGAACTGTCAGAGGGAGGACTGGAAAGGGATAATGACTAGACTGTAAAAAGAGATTAAATATAATTTTTTAAAAAGTAGTTCAGAGAATGTGCATGCTTAGTCCAGCATCCTTAGCACCTCTGTCCTAAAATCCCTCTTCATTGTGCACATCAATATTTGTGTAGCTCCCATCACTTGAAGCTTGTTGAAGATTTATTAGATACATAGGTTTTGTTTTCTTCCTCACTCAAAGGACTACTGGAATGTGGTTTAGAAATAATGTAACAGACGCCAAATGAGTAAAGGTAATAGAAATATCTCTCAAAGAGTTGAAGCAATCGTGTCTGGTGTTTCTCTTTAATCAGTTTTATTACCCATGATGTTTCTAATGTTTTCACTTGGTAGCTTTTGATTTTAAAATAATAATATCTTCATCAGTGCTTTACAATGAAATGAACAGAGGAAAAAAAATCACTCAACTGTTCTTATGCAGAAATTATTAAACCAGTGTGAGATGTTAAGACTTAGATGGCAGAACTGAATCTGCCATTTTATTTTTACAAATATGTATATTTTATGAATGTGTCTGAGTCCCAAGAATGAGCCAAAAAATAATTTTATACTTTGAACTAAGCTATGAGTGTGCTTGAAGGTCTGTATTACTACTGACTTGTTGAATTGCACTACTCTGTCTCATGGCACCAATAGGAAATCTTTGTTTTTCTAAAATAAAGTAATTAAAAACACCTTTGAAAAGAAAATTTTTTCTGTCTGCTGAAATGTATTATACAGCTCAAGATAGGATTCACAAGTCAGAAGGGTATCCACGTACCTTTATTTTGTGTGTCTGGGCTCAATGAATCCTGATACATTTCCCCTTAGCTTGTCAGCTGCTGTGAAGTTTGGGTCAGTTTCAGTGAATCTTGAATAACAGGAGGTAGCTATATACATCACATAAAAGGTCACTCGACAAGATGAGAGGTCTTCTTCAGAGCAACTATTTGTGCTGTGAGTAGACATTGTACCTACCACTGATGGACAGAAGGCCCCCGAATGAAGTAAGAATGACTATCTCAGGGGCAATGACATGGCACCACTGCTGCAGCTGTGTTCAGTAAGTCAAGTGATCTGTGATCTGAAGCCTTTTCTAACAACATTCTTGTGTTCACCACCAACTAGCTCAGCACTAAACAAGGGAATCACAGTGTGGTTTGTGGCTTGACAGAAAATAAGAGAGTTAAACAATACTACAGTTAAAGAAAGCTGTTGAGGGTCTACATATAAACAAGAAACAGAAAGTAAAGGCCTTTGAATGTAAGCCCACGTGGGTCACACCTGGAAGAATAAACTAATGGACATTCACCAGGGAGTTTCCAATGGATTATTTGTTGTGAAACACAGAAGAAGATATGTACTTTATATTCATATACAAATATAAAATATGAAAAAAGAGATTCCCAGTCTCTTTGGGGTCCCACAGTAAAGACTTTGGAGGTCCTTTACTGGTGATAAGCCAAACTCCTTAAGTACTTTTATGATATTCTTGTCCAATGAGAAACTTGCTGGCCTTTGGGGAATTGATACAGATGCAAGAGAGGACTTGCTGAATAAGATTCCATTCACTCAGGAATTAAGGTCAATCATTGACAATTAACACCTCAGAAAACTAAACTGGTTCTGTATAGCAAAGGCAGTGATCAATCAAGTGAAAGGAAGCCTACAGCATCAGAGAGAAGCTTTGCCAGTCAAACATCTGAAAGAGGATTAATATTTAGAATACACAAAGAACTCAAAAACAAAGTGTCAGGAAGACAAATGACTCCACTGTAAATTAGGTATAGTCTGACCAAAGTTCTCAAAATATGAAATCTAAACTGGCTAAGAAACACCTTGTAAAATGCCATCCAACATCTTTCTTTAGCCATCAGAGAGATGCAAATGAAAACTACTTTGAGGTTTCATCTTTCCCCAGTCTAAATGGAGAAGACACAGAAAACATATATATATATATATACATATATATATGTATATATATATATACACATTTATCCAGAGATATATACATATATATATATATATATCCAATAGTAAAAGAAAAAAATCAAATCATGAAATTTGCAGGTATGTGAAGGGAATTAGAAAATAGTATTCAGAGTGAGGAGATGCCACCTGTTCCTCTCCTCTTTGTGGATATAAGTTTGAATCTTTGGATGTAAGTATTTAATGGAGAGTACCAGGAAGTAAAACTGAGCCATCAGGATGGTGAGAGTTGCCCAGGAGAGGGGCATAGAAGGAAGCAGCCACTATATAGGGAAAAGGGAGGGTGAGGAAAAAGGAAAGGAGACTTTGAGTGAAGAAAGGGGCCAGAAGACAGAAGGGATTACGCTACACCCTGAGAGAGAGAGAGAGAGAGAGAGAGAGAGAGAGAGAGAGAGAGAGAGAGAGAGAGAGAGAGAGACAGAGAGAGAGACAGACAGACAGAGACAGACAGAGACAGAGACAGAGACAGAGTCAATGAGATTAAATGAAGTTAGTCCTTTTGATGATAATTCTCCCCCAAGATTTATAGATTACCAAGAACCTCAATAGCAGACATGGGAAACCTCCCTTCAAGTTGTTGAGCAGGGGAATCCAAGAGACAACCCAGGGGCCATCTCTGGGTCTAGCTGGAGGCCTGGTATAAGAGAGGCTACAGGGAGTCTATGGGGATGACCCTGGTTGGGATTCCTACCAGTGAGGGATGTGGAGACTAAAGTGGCCACCTCCTATAGTCAGGCAGGATTTCCAGTGGTGGAAAGGGGACATCAAGCCACTCATAAAACTTTCAAACCAAAGTTTGTCCTGCCTATATGATGTTCAGGGATAGGGATGGAGTGGAGACTGAGGGAATGGCCACCAATTATTCCCCCAGCTTGATACCCATCCCATGTGAAATTATACCAACCCCTGATACTATTAATGATACTCTGGTATGCTTGCAGATGTGAGCCTAGCATGAATGTCTTCTGAAAGGCTTCATCCAACAAAGGATGGAGACTGATGCAGAGACTGAAAGCCCAACATTGGGCAGAGCTTGGGGAGTCTTATGGAGGAGCGTGGGATAGAACTGAGCAAGCAGGAGGGGTCCTGGACACCACCAGAAGACCTACACAGTCAACTAACCTTGGCCTATTGGGGCTCACAGACTGAACCACCAACCAAAGAGCATGCAGGAGTTAGACCAAGGCCCTCTAAATATTTATAGCAGATGTGCAGCTTGGTCTTCATGTGGGTCCCTTAATGGTAGGAGTCGGGGGCTGTCTCTGACTCTGCTGCCTGCCATTGGATCCCCTTCCTCTACCTGGACTGCCTGGTTGGGCCTCAGTAGGAGAGGATATGCTTAGTCCTGCTGGAATTGGATGTCGAGGGTGAGGTGATACTTCCTCTTCTCTTAGAATAGGGGGAGAATAATGGAGGAAGAGATTTATGGGGACAGGACTGGAAGAAGAACAGGGGGCATGCAAGTGAGATTTTCCTGTCACATTCTCCTAAGTATTTGAAATACACTCACATTGGCATATATTAAAGAAAACCTTAGGGATAAATTGCTTTCCCATTGCCAGCTACAAAGAGCCAGTACAGGTCTTCTGTGACACTCATGTTAACGGTTCTGACCATTGTCCACACTGCCCTTTAAGCTGGTGCCCTCTGAATTTCAGTGTGTCTAGTGCCCAGCACTGAGACAAAGGCATGCTGAACAAAACAGGGCGGTAAGTAGCACAACACACACACACACACACACACACAAACACACACACACACACACAAAGAAGCACATACACACACGAAAGCACATAGCTGTTTTCTTTGGAGAGGTTGGAAGTAACCAACATGGATTTTTTTTTTCCTTAAAAATTAAACACATGTTAAAAGTCTAAAATAGTAATTTGCATAATGCCAGAAAGTTATTCCCAAAGGAGGCATTCCAAAAGAGAATATGTTCTGAGGATCACACTGTATAAGCCGCCCAGAAAAGGCAAATCAGTTGACAGACATATTAGCATTTATGGAGGGCTAGGGACCATGGGAACATCAGGTAAGTACTAGTGAGGTTTTTTATTTTGTTTTGTTTTTGTTTTTTGCTGGTGTGATGAAAATGTTCTAAAATTAGATAATGGTGATGGTTTCCCAATTGTGCAAATATACTGTACAGCACTGAACTGTGATGTTTAAATGGGGACATTTATGAACTATAAATTATATCTTAATAAAGTTGTTTAAAAAAAAAAGACAACCCAAACAATATAGGCTATTTCCATTTTCCTTGGTTGACTCCCAAAGTATGAAGGTAAGCACTTTGGACATACGACAATCACTAAATAAGAAGCAGTCATGAATTTGAGAGTGGGTAGGGGCACAAGAAGACCAGGGTAGGGAGAGGAATAGGTAATAAATGAAAGTATCAAAAAACATGAGTTTAAAAATGATTAGTGAAACTGACAGACAACAGAAAATATGTGTGGGTTTAACACGTGGAAAATTGTGAGTGTTCCATAAAGAAAGAATGTGCTTATCTTAGACAAATAATTGTTCAGTTGTTCTGAGAAATAGAGATTTTAAGTGAACGAGTCAGAGCAAGTCCATGCTCCTTCTTTCTCATCGATTCCAGAATGTTTCCACTCCTTTGTATCCTTTATATCCTTCGTATCCCAGGATACGATAGAAAGACCAGGAAGGATAGAAAGACCATGTGACTGACAGGATCCCATGTATGGTTCTTGGAGGACATCACAGGAGTCAGAACCACAGTCAAACTTTCTGTAAGATTAAAAACACTTACACCCCAGTTAGTATGCATTTCCTGTGTTGTTAGTATGTGGCTAATCACTATTTGGAAAGCAGCATGGGCTTTCTGCCAAAACCCATACCCAGATCAAGGTTGTATTTTCAGTTGTTGCCACATCCTCCTCCTCTTCCTCCTCTTCCTCCTCCTCTTCCTCCTCCTCTTCCTCCTCCTCTTCCTCATTTTCCTCCCCTTCCTCCTGTCCTCTTCCTCCTCATCTTCCTCCTCTTCCTCATTTTCCTCCCCTTCCTCCTGTCCTCTTCCTCCTCATCTTCCTCCTCCTACTCCTTCTTTTTCTCCTCCTACATTCTCCAACAGGTATCTAATGTACAGACTCCGTGGCATCATACAGCACTCTGTATTGTAATTCTATAATGAATTGTGGCTGACGAATAAACATACTTGTAAAAATTAAAATAAGTCTTGCTGAGAAGGACTTAGTTGTGTCCTTCAGGATCTTGCTTCAGACAAGCCAGGTGATCAGAGCTTATCCCAGGGGCATATCAAAGGAAGGAAGTTCTTCATCAAATATGGAAGGTGATAAGATAGCCAGCTGGAGTTCTTGCTGAACTGGTTTGTCAGGTTCAAAGGTGAGATACAAGGAAGTGGAATTAACACCTGACTCAGTGGTATGAATTGAGATGCTCTGAGCATTATTTATCAATTTTGTAAAGCAGTTTCAGTGACTTACAAACAGGTAATGTGCTACTCCAGGACTTTTTTTTTGTGTCATGTATGAGTTTCTTAATATAAGTTTTGATTTTGTGTACCTTGGTTAGTGTAGGGGAGACAGGAATCAAACCTATCTTCAAGAGACACAGAAGAAGAAAACAAATGTCACAAAGCAATAAACAGATGAGGAAAACATGTTCTTGCCATGAAATAGAACACTAAAAATCTTAGGCATCAGGTAAATAGTGGCACATGCTCTGGGGTCCACTTGATCACACGTAACGCTTCTATGTTTTCATGATGTTATAAGGGCAATTACATTTCAACATGGCTGTAGTAGGAGACAAACACTTTACCCCTAGAATGAGGTGAATCTTCAAGCAAACCAAATACAAGATGGTGGATGGCAGGCTTGAGAGAACAAAGTGGGGGATTACTGTTCAATGAGGACAATAATTAATGACCTTGAGAAATCAATGGTATTTACACATCAATGTGACTGTCCCTACTGCCACTGAACTAAGCATATACCATGGTTTAGATGAGAACTTTTATCTTAAAAATATTGTACCACACAAAGAGAGTGATAGTTCAGATTGCTGCTTCTAGATGTGTATTAGTTTAACCTCAAGCAGAGATTAGCACACAAATGCAAATGCACAATGATTCCACTGTTGTCAAGCAAGTCAAAATGTCCTTAAAAATCACATGAAATCACATGATGAACTAATTGAACAATATCTATCATTAAAAGGCATTTAATATAATTATATATTTATAATATTGGGAAAATTACAAACTACTATATTTGGGGCTGTATTCCTTACTTCCTGACTTGTAGGAGCTAAAATTTCCATGCATACTTTTATCTACTACTATTTTTGTCTGTCTAAAACATCTTCAGTTCTCTTTGTCTTAAATTCTGATATTAAGACTCATGAAGGCAAGTTTTCTAGAATTAAATTTCAGAATGAATTTTTTTTAATTTACTTGTTTTATGTAATTGCACACTATAGCTGTCTTCAGACACACCAGAAGAGGGCATCAAATTCCATTACAGATGGTTGTGAGCCACCATGAAGTGGCTGGGAATTGAACTCAGGACCTCTGGAAGAGCAGCCAGTGCTTGTTAACTGCTAAGCCATCTCTCCAGCCCCAGAGTGAATACTAAGAAAAGGAAAAAAAAAAAAATCAACACAGAGAAAAAAATGAAAGCCATTTTTCAAATGTCAGTCACTTTTCTCCATTTACCCATGACTGTTAGGAAATTGCTCATATTTCATGACTTATTTAATAAAGCAAGGGAGAAGGAGTTATTCCCAAGTGAAGGGACAAGAAAGAAACATTCCAAGTGCCAAGCAGCATGAGGAGACCTGGTACCCCATCTGTTCCTTTTCCATCTGGGATGAACTTCATGTCATTCCTGATTGCAGATGGCCTTTTGCTAAGACTCTTATGACTTCTAACTGTGTTCTGCCCAACACTGAAATCAATGCTCTACAGTATCTATACACACACAGGGTCCAACCTTAGCTTACACAAGAGACACTGAACTAGATTGTAGTGAACAGCCACTCCAGAATATTTTAGCTAAAACTACTCTCTCTAAAGTAAAAATGGTGCTGGGCTAAAATTAAATACAGAATTATCTGGAAACATTTTTTTTCTTGATAAACCCTCCAAACACAATGGCAGGACTCAAGGTCTCAAGGATGAATTGTCACATTGCCAGTCAATAACAGGCTATGAATTGCTCCCACTCTATGACAAGATGGGATCAGTTGTGGCTACATTCCTGGAATGTCAAGGTCTACAGGGCCAGTTTACTCTCTGACACATCCAGTCACAATAGGATAGGACTCAGGGGTGGAGCTTCCTAGGCAAAGACTCAGATGTCAAGGTCTAAAGGAAATGCAGCTGAAACAGATCTGTAGAACCCAAGATTCTCTGAAACCCAAGCCTGAGGAGATCATCTGAGGAGTAGCAGACATTCCAGGTGAGTCCACTAGGACAGTGAAGGTAGATGGGGAACTTACAGTTGAGGACAGCCCTGAACAGATTCTAGCAGGCAAATCCCTCAGTGGTAACAAAATCTCTTCAACTTCTGTAGTCTCAGTATAGGGGGACTGGCAAGGTTAGGAAGAGAAAGCTAAAGGATAATCAGGGTCCCCAAGGTCTCAACTCTGTACTGGTTCCCAGTGAGAAATCTGGGCCTAGCCAAACAGACATTCAGGGAATCCCATGCTCACAAGAGCTGTGTGTGTCCTTCTCACTCCTGTGTCAATTGCCTGTGTCATGCCCCTGGCCTGGCACTCCCTGGAGTGTGGTCTTCAAAGTGTCTTGCTCTTCTTGTGCCTCACTTACACTGATGTTTCTGACTTCTGAATTCTTGGCCATGTGAACTCTTTCCATAGTTTAAAAGTGAGTGTGAAGTTTCCAGTTCCATTCCAGGTATAGGACAGAAGAACTAGTAAGTACTGTCCTTCTGTACTTCTTGATGGAGGATATACCAGGAAGATTTTATTCCAGAGAAGTTAAAAGACACACTGTGTCTCCTGCTCTCTGTTAGTATGGAAGGATGTATTATGTGTGCCCAAACTCCTGGACTCCCCCTTTGTGTGTACTTTGGGTCAAATGTCATGCTAGAAAAATTTTGTTTAAGTGACCTCAGTACCGTTGGTCCAAATGTTAATCTAAATATGACCTAAGTACTTACTTCAAGCTTTAAACTTCTGAACCACAAGTGACATCAATCTATTCTGCTTACAAAAGTTCACAGCACTCACACAATGAACAAAGACCAAGGAAACACAGAAAAATTAAAATAGTAAGATCCAATAAAGAGTATGATGTTGCACTGGCAACTTGTTGACTAGTGGAAGAGGCAAACCTGATTATCTGTTTAAGGGGGCAGGCAGTGCTCAAGGAAGGCTTTGACTGGTGAGCACAGGTCCTTATCTGAACTTAAACATGGAGTCCCTTTTGAAAAGAGAATGAGAATCCTCAACTGACCAGTTGTTTCAGTAGATGTTTACTAATTGCCATTATGAGTGTCTTCTGGAAAATAATATTTAATCCTAGATAAGGAGTGTTAATTTTTTGGTGTTTGAGTTAGCCAAAGCTGGTAGAATTATCTTACATTCCTAGTTATTCTTTGCTTTTGGGTGTTTAGAAAATGTAGGTTGTCATAGATTGATGAGATGTGTGTGTGTGTGTGTGTGTGTGTGTGTGTAATATATATATATAAATGTAATATGTTAATTTAATACATAAAATGCAATATATAATAATATATTAATGTAATATATAATGAGAAAAGAACTCAATGATTTTCAAATAAATATTGATTTTACTAAGAATGTTTACTCAAATAGTTAAAGCCTAACAAAACTGGCAAAATCACAAGAAATTATGTTGATTACACATACAGTTTTATTTTTAAGTCAGATTTTGTAAATGTTAACATGAGCAAAGAGATATCTTAAGAGGATTCCATTTATTTAAATATAATCTTGGTATCAGCTCATTGAACTTTGACCTTAGAAAATATAACAACCTTTAATAATCAACTCTCTATCATCCTTAAGTCTCACCTGCCACAGGGACTCAATGCCACCTGGCACTTTACTTGGACTTTTTCCAACCTGCCTTTAAACTTTCTTGGTATTTCTTTCATAATAGAACTTTCTTAGCAAAAAAATTCTTTATAATACAAAATCCATTCTTTTCTAAAACATCTTTTTCCTTTTTGCTCTGTTCTTTTAAGGAAATACAACCTCATTTTTATGTCCTTATCAGCCCAACTCTTTCACCCACTTACTGTTACTTTTTATTCTCTCTCTTTAAGGCTTGAATTTTTACACTTCTTATTCCCTCAGGTTTTAAAATTAATATAATTCCTCTTTTCCCTTTTCTTCTCCTATATCCCTTCCCTCCAAATGTTCCCCTGCTCACTTATTTTCTCTCTAATTCATAGACACTTCCTGTTTATAAATAAGTATAACCTGCTTGACACATTTAATGTTGATTATATATATATATGTGGTTTCAAAGCTGCACCTAGAACTCTGAGATTGACCAGCTCTTGTGACCTCCCCTGCACTGGTGGCTCTGGCATCCAGGATCTCAGCCATGACAACTCACTGAGGCAGCGAACTAGATTTTTCAGTCATATTCCAAAGTAAAGGAAATAGGAACTAATGAATGTTGTCTTTCTCTGATTGTCTACAGATAATGTTCCAGAAAGATTTCTAAAGGGAATGAGCCAAGACATCTCCAGGCCAAGAAAAAGATATCTTGTGAACCCCAACTCTTGGCATTGCATTTCTCTCTACTTGGGATCATATTTAGTACTAGTGATATTTTGCTCATGTGACCTCATTACCAATGGCACAAAGCCTGAGTCAACTATGTCTGAAGTCTTTTCTTTAAATTTCTGAACCACAAAGTGCATCCACACCCTGTGATGAGCTAAGCCAGTTACTATTCATTTTAATGATAAACAAAATTCCTCTGTGTGTCTGCTTTAAGACAAACAGATCTTTAACTTTTCTCATAGCACATTCTTCAGAACAGTTTTAGTAATTTTACTACTCCATTTTGGTAGTAATTTCGGAGTATGGATAAGAAGGCTTTTCTGAATCATTAATGTAATCAGAATCTCATGTCTTCTTCTCTAGGTATATGAGACATGATTGCTGTTCTCTTCCTAGCCATTCTCTGCTTGGAAATCGACTCAACTCCTCCAACACTAGATCCCAGTTTGGATATTGAATGGAATGAATGGAGGACAAAACATGGGAAAACATACAACATGGTTAGTAACATGGAAATTCCCATTAACAATAGTAGGTA
This sequence comes from Tokudaia tokunoshimensis, assembly GCA_036184795.1. NCBI lineage: Eukaryota > Metazoa > Chordata > Mammalia > Rodentia > Muridae > Tokudaia > Tokudaia tokunoshimensis. Next base: position 4,159,861 of record BTHU01000022.1, read on the forward strand.
TAATTTTTTTGCAACCTACTTTTAATAAGCATTCAACCTCTCCTGTAGCCCATTACCCAGCAGATGTAGTGGAAGAGAAAACTTATTAGGATATAGGGAAAATGTACCTGTTCAGCAATAGTTCTTTGGGATGAGCTCAATCTTCTTTGGCAGCAGTTCAATCCCATAGCAATCACCAAACTTGACTCAGCAACTGCAGACCAGTCCTCTAGGCAGGCAGACACCAGGCATGAACCAGCAGCTATAGTTCAACACTGAAGAAACCAGAAGGCTTTCCAACTGGGCTGAGGAGAGGTTGTGGGAGGGGGAAGCTGCAACAGGAATCTCACAAGCAGTTCTTAGATAAGTTTCTCTCAATGATGGCATTACCACAAATTGAGCTCAACAATTGGTAAGGCAAACAAATATGAGTTTTGTTAGTGAAGAAGAGTGAGATGGAGCAAACCAAACCAATGCTCTCCCACTGTCTGTGGGGTCATATTTATACTCCTTCATCAAGTATCCTTTCACGTGTCTGCTATATCAAAATATCATTTCACCTATGTCTTCTTCAGGAAGACATCCTTTCACCTGTGTGCCCCATCAAAAAAAATCATTTGACATAATTGAGTTTCCAAAGACACTAGAAGTTTCTGCTTCCAACAATAGTCCTGGCTTTGTGTTTTTATGTATGTTTGTATTATGGACATACCATGAATTCCAGAATCCAGTTCAAGGCTTAATCTGAAGACATGTATTATGTATATTATATGACAAAAATCTCTATTGTTACTGGATGTGGATAATGGCTTCCAGAAGAGTACAACCATCTTTTGTCACAGTTCCTTTTCATCAGTGGGTCCACTGAGTGAACTTGGGTTGGACTTGAAAAAGAAGGAGAGACCACTGGTTGGAGAGATGGCTCAGCTGTTAAGAGCACCAACTGCTCTTCTGAATGTCCTGAGTTCAAATCCCAGCAACCACATGGTGGCTCACAACCATCCGTAACAAGATCTGACTCCCTCTTCTGGAATGTCTGAAGACAGCTACAGTCTACTTATATATAATAAATTAATAAATCTTTAAAAAAAAAAAGGAAAGATCACAACTTGTATTTTTTTTTTCCAGAATGAAGAAAGACTGAGGAGAGCTGTATGGGAAAAGAATTTTAAAATGATTGAGCTCCATAATTGGGAATACCTTGAGGGGAAGCATGACTTCACCATGGCAATGAATGCCTTTGGTGATTTGGTGAGTGTGATGTGACATAAATTACACAGCATAGTAATTCTTCTCTTCAGTTCTTTATAAACACCCTCAATGATTTTTTGACTTTTCTTGAAGACCAATATGGAATTCGTGAAAATTATGACAGGCTTTCAAAGGCAGAAGATCAAGAAGATGCCTGTATTCCAGGATCACCAGTTTCTTTATGTCCCCAAATATGTGGACTGGAGAAAGCTTGGCTATGTGACTCCTGTGAAGAATCAGGTATGGCAGTATGACCATCCCAACTTACACCACTCACATAAAGCTATGAAAGAAATGTCATCTTTGCTTTTTCTGAGTATGGAGTAGCATGCAGTTCACTGTTTTATAAAACGTATTCTGAAGTGTGAATTATCCACAAACATGTTATGAGTCTTGTAATGACTCACAGCTTTTTTCTTATCCCTTAGGGTCATTGTGCCTCTAGTTGGGCTTTTAGTGCAACTGGATCCCTAGAAGGACAAATGTTCAGGAAAACAGGGAGACTGATCCCTCTGAGTGAGCAGAACCTAGTGGACTGCATGGGATTTAATGTTACCCATGGCTGCAGTGGTGGCTTCATGCAGAATGCCTTCCAGTATGTGAAAGACAATGGCGGCCTCGCAACTGAGGAATCGTATCCATACAGAGGACCAGTAAGTAGAACTCCTGTGCTGTTGCCATTCCAGCTCAAGCTGTAGAAAGCACAACTGCAGAGACAATCTACTGTCTGAAAACTCACATTCTTATTGATTTATTTATTGAACACTTTTAGAGTTTTTAAAGTACTACATGTATATAAGTAATATGTTGTGGTTAAATTTACACCATTCCTTTGTCTCCAATTCCTCCTCTGTCTTCCCAAAACAATCTTTCTTCCCAACTTCCTGCACACATTATTATTATTATTATTATTATTATTATTATTATTATTATTATTATTCCTGCTAAGCCTACATAATATTGCATGTTTATACATGAGTATAAGACGATCTGCCGAAGCATAAGTAAGCTCTCAGGGGTCATATTCATAAAGAAAACTTACTCTTCTTCTAAAGGAGCTATCAACTGCCAATAGCTTTACAACCAGGGGTGGGACTTCATGATCCTCCCCACTGTCCATGTTGAGATTTTGGAAGGATAGATCTTGTGAAGATCATGTGTTTAAGGTCATAACTCTGATTTCATGTGTGCAATAGTCCTCTCATGCCTCAACAGATAATTTTTTATTACACATGGTTCACTATCTCTTTTACAATCATTTACAAACCACTACCACCACCCCCTTATGAAATGATACCTAAACCTGAACTAGCAACCATATATGAGGGGGAGCCTGATATATTTGTCTCTCTGGGTATGGGTTACCTCACTCAGAATTATTTCCAATTCCACCCACTAACCAATGAACTTCATAAATTCATTTTTCTTTATAACTGAATATATTCCATTGTGTATATGTATGAAGTCTTCATTATCTATTTACCACTTGATAGACATCTAGGCTATTTCTATTTTCTGACTGTTATGGATAAAGTAGCAATGAACATGGATGAGCAATGTACTGGATGGTTTTGTGTGTCAACTTGACACAGGCTGGAGTTGTCACAGAGAAAGGAGCTTCAGGTGGGGAAATGCCTCCATGAGATCCAGCTGTGGGGCATTTTCTCAATTAGTGACCAAGCAGGGAAGGCACTATGTGGGTAGTGCCATCCCTGGGCTGGTATTCTTGGGTTCTATAAAAGAGCAGGCTCAGCAAGCGAGGGGAAGCAAGCCAGTAAGAAACATCCCTCCATGGCCTCTGCATCAGCTCCTGCTTCCTGACCTGACTCAGTTCCAGTCCTGACTTCCTTTGCTGATCAGCAGCAATGTGGAAGTGTCCTTTTGAAATGGTAGAGTATCTTTTGGGCATATGCTCAGGAGAGGTAGAGCTTGGTCTAGAGGTAGAACTATTACCAATTTTCTGAGAAACTGCCAAATTCATTTCCAGAATGGTTGTAAAAGTTTTCACTCACACCAGCAATGGCGGAGTGTTCCGCTTGCCGCACATCCTTGCCAGTATGAATGTGGTTGTTGTTGTTTTGTCCTGTTGAAGGTGTCCTTTGACTTACAGGAGGTTTTCAGTTTCGTGAGGTTCCCCCTTAAGTTTTGATCTTAGTGCCTCAGCCATTGGTGTTCTGTTCTGTTCAGGATGTTATCTCCTGTACCAATGAGTTTCTGTTCTACTAGATTTACAGTATTTGGTTTTATGTTGAGGTCTTTGATCCACTCAGACTTGAGTTTTGTGGAGGGTGATAAATGTGTATCTATTTCTTAACCACGAGTCATATGAATCCCATAGAACCTGTAAGAAAATTCTTTAGTCAAATTAACAATGAAAGAAAATGAAAGACCAAAATTATTAAAATTAGGGATGGAAAGAGGGAAATTACAGCAGACACTGGGGAAATTTATCAGGTCAGGAGTTATTCATTAAAATTTTATATTCCCCTATACTGGAAAATATAAAAAAATGGGTAGGTACCAAGATGCATGTGACACATCAAAGCTAAATCAAGATGAAGTAAATAATCTATATGAACTCAACAACTGACATTGATTCTGTAACTAAAATCTCTTAGCTATAAAGAAGCCCAGGGCCAGATGGATTCAGCATAGAGTTTTACCATTTCTTTCACAGAGAACTAGCACTATTCTCCTCAAGTTACTCCATAAATTATAAAGGAAGGAACCTTTCTAAATTATTAAATGAAGCCAGTTGTACCCCAATACCAAAAACAGACAAAAGATGAACCAAAAAAAAAGAGGTTTATAGACTAATCTCTCCAATCAATTTGGAAGCAAATATTCCCAGCACAACCCTGGCTAAATAAATTCCAGAATACATCCAGATAATCATACATCTCAAACAAGTCAGCTTCATCCCAGACATGCAGGGTTTATACATGGATTTAAATTAGTAAGTAGACTCAAGGTGAGAAACTACATCATGATCTCATTCAATACATTTAACAAAATCCAATGTTGCTTCATGATAAAACTCCCAGAGAAACTATGGATACAGGGGACATAGCTCAATATCATAAAGAAATTACTGTGCTGGAATGACTTGTAAACCACTACTACTGTCACTGACAGTATTAGTCTTTGTATGGTCATTTGAGGGGCTGCTTTCCAAAGACCCCTTCTTGCTGCTGTGAACACAGAGGATAGGAAAGCCATTACATATAGGACATATCTCTCTCCACTGTGAATATTTTTTATGGACAGAAGACCTATGAGTATCACTGAACACAAGTAAGCTAATCTTCAGCTCCAAGTCTCCCAGTAGAACTTCTCTTGCTGGAAGATTTTATAGCAACAGTGAGTTGAGGATCCCCGTCTACAATATGCTGGGTTCTGTGGTTCTAGCTCATGTTCTCCAGAAAGTAGATGGCAATGAATGAATCTCTTTCCTCTCAACCTTAAAAGGGTGGAAAGTGTAGGTACCATGCTGAGAATTCTGCGGCTAATGTCAGAGATTTTGTGCAAATCCCAGGAAGTGAGGAAGCCCTTATGAAGGCAGTGGCTAAAGTGGGGCCCATCTCTGTTGCAGTTGATGCCAGCCATGGTTCCTTCCAATTCTATGACAGTGGTAAGTGTCTTCCTTCTAGTAATCCATGCATAAATGTTGTACCACTGCCAAGGCAAATTGATCTTGTGGTTTCTTTGTTACATAATATTTGATATAAAATTTTCCATTTATGGATTTTATGTTCTATATGAGGAATATCATATATTTTATTTTACTTTACATTACTTAAATATAATTCCATGAGTCCAAGTCCTTAATGTTTTTTAATTAGCCTTATGTTCCATGTGATATAACTTACTTGAATTTTCTCCAGGTGTTTGATCTTTAAGATTTTAAGCAAATATTTCATTTATGTAGATAATTCTTATAAAGGACTTTTTCATTGCATTATTTTTTGCTTTCTGTGGGTTTTGCTTGGACTAACCTACAAGTAAGTCAATAAGACTTTTTGTGTGCAACCAAGAACTGTTTTACCAAAGGATTTATGTATGCTAAATTTTATTTCTGATGTATTTATCTGGGAGCTTATAGTCTTAGCCCTGATAACAGTGAAGACTCTGGTTTAGTCTTACCTTGTGTATGTCATTCCAGTGAACTAAAGAAATGCCTCTCTTACCGTTGATGACATAGTCACTGGGAAGTCACTGGAGCCTCTCACCTTGGCTCTGGTTTTATTTTTTAGGCATCTATTATGAGCCACAGTGTAAAAGGGTTCACCTAAATCATGCTGTTCTGGTGGTCGGCTATGGCTTTGAGGGAGAAGAATCAGATGGCAACAGTTATTGGCTGGTCAAGAACAGGTATAAATTTCAGAATATTTACATTTAAAATTCAAAAGTAAGTTACTGTACACAGTATTCAGATATATATGCCAGAAATCTACATCCCAAAGAGATTGAATGCAGAAATTCTAGTGTGTGATAATAACAGAATGATTCTGTCATGGTTTGGGGTTAGAGGTTAATATGGAATTTGTACCAGTTATTTGTTTATTTAATCCTGTTTAAACCAGTTATTGTTTACTTAATCCTGACACACTCTAGTTCTGTACCGCATGTAGATAAAAGACATCCTGTCCTATCTCTGTGGTGTTTTTCAGAGTCCTGTGTGATTCAGCTCTTGGTATCCAGGAGACAAACCTCTATCTTTTCTGAATCTTTCTATCAAGTGTGTTTTCTGGCTTGGTGCTTAAGTGAATTTATTGTAGTGAAGCTGCTGCACTCTGTTCTTTCTATTTAATGGAGAACATGCTCTTCTTTCAGCTGGGGTGAGGAATGGGGCATGAAGGGATACATGAAGATTGCTAAAGACTGGAACAATCACTGCGGGATTGCTACATTAGCCACATATCCCATCGTATGAGCTGCTGCACAGCAAGAAGAACAGAGTGGACTAGGGATGGAATGTACTGAGCAGTGTTTCTCCTTTCACGGACCAGCCTCTCCTGTGGGGGCAGTGGGAGGGGGGTGGCTGCTGAGTCACTGAGGAGCCACACTTGATGTGAATCAAACTCATAAATATTAGTGCCATTAATAGTATTAGTGACTCTCTTATAAAAAAATCTGAATTTTCATTTTAAAATTCTGTACAATTTTGCATATTCAAAATAAAGCTTAATTTCAAAAAGATAGTAGGACTTCTTTTTTAGTTCATTGCTTAATTGAACATGAGGACATAACTCTGGGTGTGTGTGTGTGTGTGTGTGAGAGAGAGAGAGAGAGAGAGAGAGAGAGAGAGAGAGAGAGAGATTTAAAATGATGCAGAAGTATCTTATAGGCATTCACTCTATAGACAAGACTGGCTTCAAACTCAAGTAATCCACCTGCCTCTGCCTCCAAAGTCTTGGGATTAAGACCCACCCCAACATCTACCCCATCTATGAACTATGATCCAAAGCTGCAGAATCTCCATGACACAAGGGAACAACAGGAGGAGTCCTGGTGAGGATCCAGTATTGATAGTGTAGCAAAATCCGGAGGCTTCAAACCAGACCAGTCACTCAATGCAATAAATATTTGCAAGTCAAGATGTTTGTACAAAAGGCTATACTGTTGCTTCTACAGCAAGTTTTTTTTGTTTGTTTTGTTTTGTTTATTTTTGTTCTCTTTTGGGAGGTTGTAAGTATAGAAGGCATATGTGAAGGGACAGGGAGATGAGTGGGATTTGGGTACATGATATGAAATTCACAGAAAATCAATAAAAATGTTATTTTAAAAATAAATACCAGAATATTTGTGCCCTCTAATTTTAGATAAGGACATTCACTTAACTGTGTCCAGCTTGGATAGTGTAATGTTAAAGAGATGTGTATGCAATTAAGACAGTCTAAATTGAACATCTATCTGAAGATGGAAGTAAAATAAAATAAAAATTAAAAACAAATAAAAGTGATGCAAAGGGGAGAAAAGAAATCAATGTGTCCATATAGAAACTCTTATGATGTTGTTCATTGGACTGTGTGTTCTAGCTCTCTAAGAACAGGTCATGTCAGTACCTGAGCATCCTTCATGATAAGGGACACCATCTTTAGTCTACTAGGGTGAAATGCCTCTTGTCTGGTCAGGGCTTTAGAGCAGCAGTGAAGCACCACCCCCTTTGCCTTTGCCATAGTTATATGAAATGATGGTATTCCTTGTGATCTACAGGTGAACATGTAGAATACTTTGTGTAACAAATCAGGTGATGAAGTCAATGCTTTGTAGTTAGTGGGCTGAGCCCACCTGAACAAGAGTCAGTATAGAAGTGAAAGTACACAAAGAGATAATAGACTTGAGTGACCTATGTTTCAGGCTCATCCATCTCCATATCTGGCCACCTGGATGGCAATGACAGTCAAGGTGAAGCTTCCTTTCCAAAAGGCTTCTTTTTCTCTTGACCAGACATTTTACTGTTAATTGCATCTTTCTGTTTGGACTCAGGGAATTGATCTCTTCTGATCCACCTGGATCAAGAATCTTGAGATACAGTTTCAGAGTGGTTGGATTTCTTCTAGAGGCACAACCAGGCCTTTGTTAATTTTGAGCGATTAAGTCAATGTCACTAAAATATGGCTCTGTATACTCTGGTCATTGTGTCTTCACTGCCTGTATATTGACAAGGCTGAAATGCTCTCAAGGGTTGGAGTAGGCATGAGTGTTTGGGATAAAAACATGAATCCTTAGATTAGAAAAATGTAGCAAGATGAAAAGTTAGATCTCTTGGAGCAACAAAAAATTCAAATCTGTACAGTGAATTTTTTTCTGAATACAAAGACACAAAGATAAAGTTGGAGGTAGATCGAACATGTACCTATTTAAGCGTGTGGACATCTTGTTATATGACCAGAATGACAGGTCTGTGTTTTACTCTATCACAGTTAGTGAACAAACTTCTCAGTGCCTGGAAGGCATTCAAAGGCAAGTGTCCTACAGCACTTAAGTGGTTTACCTTTGCTTGCAGTCTTGTGGAAAGATGATGCCAATCCCAGAAAAGAAAGATGCACAGTTACAAGTTGCCCAGCAATCCCTTTTTTGCTGCTGGCTTTGACTTTTAAAGTAAAGGCAAGGAGGTCTAAAGATGAGATAGATAAATAGGCATCTCAACCTGCCCAGTGTATCCAAGGTCTTGATACAACCACAGAAAGAACTCATTGAAGTGTCCAAAGTACTGGACAGAGCAGAAATTATATTATGAAGGTATGATGTGTGATGGTGAACATTATGTTTAGAGGATCATTTACTGTGCCAGAATGACTTGTAAAAACAAATTGATTTTAGCTTATAAGTCATGTGGAAATTGCTCTTATCTTGGAAAAAAAATGTACACTCTCAGTTAACTTCCCTGAACAGCTGGGCTATTCTTATTGTATTGGTCAGGGTTTCTATTCCTGCACAAACATCATGACCAAGAAGCAAGCTGGGGAGGAAAGAGTTTATTCAGCTTACACTTCCACACTGTTGTTCATCACCAAAGGAAATCAGGACAGAAACTCAAACAGGTCAGGAAGCAGGAGCTGATGCAGAGGCCATGGAGGGATGTTTCTTACTGACTTGCTTCCCCTGGATTGCTCAGCTTGCTTTCTTATAACCCAAGACTACCAGCCCAGAGATGTTACCACCCACAAGGGGCCCTCCCCCCTTGATCACTAATTGAGGAAATGCCTTACAGCTGGATCTCATGGAGGCATTTCCTCACCTGAAGCTCCTTTTTCTGTGATAAATACAGCTTGTGTCAAGTTGACACAAAACCAGCCAGTACACTTATAAACTGCTAATTGTTGTAAAATCTTTCACTGCCTCAGCTATTCTTACAGGATAATGGGCCACATGGCAAACAGGCAAAACTGCTTAGTTCCACTTATGTACAAAATGCTTGCTTGCTTGCTAAGGATAGCTCAAGCATCTGATCCACAACTGTTATAAAAATTAAGCTTTACCTGCATCAAGACAGGATATGAGTTAACCTGACCCCCAAAAATGAAATTTTATGGGGTTTATCTTTAAAGACTTTGGAAAAACAATAGCTGAGGCCTTACCTAGAGAACTTTGAGTCTCTGGTTGGGTCCCGGCCATTATTTTTAATAAAAAAAAAAAAAAAAAAAAACCTCTTACTAAAATCATATTCTTTGCCGAATTGGTGACTCTCTGAACCATGTCAGACACATAGCAAGGAAAGTATGTGAGCAAGGACTGGGTGAGGGATCCTCAACAGAGAATCAAACTCACAGGATTTTCTTGATGAGCTTTGCGTTAAATGCTGGGGAAGAATGGTGAGTGAGTTGTTTCTAACAAATGAAGAGAAGGGTTTAATTCATTATCATGGCAGCACGCTTGGTTGGAGACCGGAGGCTGAGCGGTTGTTGTTGTTGTTTCGTTTGTTTTGTTTTGACATAACAAAATTTCATGATTGTTGATACCACACTGAGATAGTACATGGAATTCAGACTACAAGTGACTATTTTCACTCTTCTTGATGTGTTGTTTTAGATTCTACTCTCTTACTCCTTCCTGTTTCCTGGTCAGTTACTATTTCAACACTGAGGTGTTAGCCTTCTATATTGAAGTGTGTTTATTCTTGTTTGTTGACTGTGGCTTTTGCTTCATCTTTTGTTTCCTTTGTTGCCAGCTTCTGGGGGATGGTAGCCAGGCCACTGGTTTGCAGAGGACTTCCTTAGAGTGGCTTCTGTGGTTTTAAATGGAAATAATTACTCGAGCTGATTAGCACTATGTCCACTGCTTGTGCGGAAACTATTATCTCTTTGCCAAAGCCACATTGCATATTTGATGTATCTGGACCCAGAAACCATTTATCTGTGCTGTGGGACTATTTATCAGCATCACTCTCCTGGTTACCATCAATTAGCATTTGAAGAGCACCAAGCATGGGAATCACAGTGCACCTGGTTTTAGGAGAAAACAACAACGACAAAAACATGTCAAACATACTACAGTTAAAGTAAGATGTGGAAGAAATACATAGAAATATGGATCATAGAACTGATAACAGTAAAAGCAAGCCTACTGTACTAGCTGGTTTTGTGTCAACTTGACACAGGCTGGAGTTGTCACAGAGAAAGGAGCTGCAGTTAGGGAAGTGCCTCCATGAGATCCAGCTCTGGGACATTTTCTCAATTAGGGATCGAGTGTGGAGGGCCCCTTGTGGGTGGTGCCATCTCTGGGCTGGTATTCTTGGGTTCTATAAGAGAGTAGGCTGACCAAGTTTGGGGAAGCAAGCCAGTAAGAAACATCCCTCCATGGCCTCTGCATCAGCTCCTGCTTCCTGACCTGCTTGAGTTCCAGTCCTGACTTCCTTTACTGATCAACAGCAATGTGGAAGGTGTAAGCTGAATAAACCCTTTCCTGCCCAACTTCTTAGTCATGATGTTTGTACAGGAATAGAAACCCTGACTAAGACACCTACATATGTCACGAATAGCATAATAAACTCATCAACATTCACCTTAGGTCCTCCAGTGGCTGTTACAAAATGGGGAAAAGGACATGATCATCCAGTATAGAATCTAAGGAAAAGGGTGCCCATTGTTATTGGGGTTTCAACACTAAAGGCTTAGAAGCACTTTTGTTGGTCAGAAAACCAAACTCTCTAGTGTTTTTCCCATGACATTGTCCTTTGGGTATTTAAGGATTTGGGGAATTGTCATATTCCATGAAAGACCACATGGAGTTAACACTTATGTTTATAAAGCAACAACACATGTACCTTCACAAATCGTTATAAAATTGTTTTCCATACTAAAGATTTTAGGGGAGTGTCTGGATTCCCAGTTGTTCTCTCCTGCTTTATATCCTTTATATTTACTTCCTAAGAAAGAGGCAGAATAGAAAGAAGTCATAACAGACATAATCTTGCCTGTGGCTGCTTGAAGCACATGAACATGACAAGCAATTAAGGTTCTCCACAAAATGCAAACACTGACACCCTTGTTAGCATGCCACTTCTGTGTGTTGGTGTGGGTCCATTTACTGTTTGGAAAGCAAGGTGGGGTTCCCTGGGAACTCTACAGACAAATAAATCCTGACATTCCACTCTCCCTCTGCTTCTTTTTTCCTCTTCTCCTGCACATTTTGGATATGTGTGTAACAAGCCAACATACAGGGTAGATAGGCCATGAAAAACATGACAACTACAGAGTTCAATTTTTAACAATCTGTACTCATGGGTATGATAATGTCTTTGCATTTTTGTGTTTGAAACCAGGAAGCAAAGAGTGTTGAAGCAGCCTATCTAAGCACTCAGAAATATTTCATCTATTTTTTAATCACAGGATGAAATTGTGACTTTCTCTTTCTATAATTACTATGAAAAATAAATGAAACTAAACCTAAGCTATATAGTAAGTGCCCAGATCATGAGTTCTCAACACAAAAGAGTGACTTTTAATATCATATTTTAAAAACAATCAGCATTCTGATAAATTTAATATTGAATAATAACAACTTGAATTTGTAATAATTTTTAGATTAAGACAAATATTGAAATTGAAGTAATAGATTATACCAGAGTTTGCTTACAAAATAAGTTGTCTTATAAGGTTGAAGAGATGAACATCCACCCATTACATGTTAGGGTATGCTTGAGACCACACTTCCACAATAGTCATTTTCATATCAAGAAACTAAATTGTGATAATATTTGCCCTTTAAAATTAAGTTACAGTACAATGTTATTTGTTGTGGCATCATTTGGAAATGAGAATGATTGTATCCATTGTAGAAAAAAGCAGTTTATTAAATAGACAAGAATTTTGTCTATGATGAAAGGGTATAAATTTATTGAAGGAAAAAAGATCCATAGGACAATAGTGAATCTGAAATAGAAGCATTTACATGATCTGATACCACCTAAGGTCAGGATCTTTGCCTCTATCTTGGTGGTGGGACCACATAATCCTATTCTCCTCCACCCTTAGTCTCAACATCACTTGCAAAGGACACTGTGTAAGGATCTTTTTTACTTTTTGATAGAGAACTTTTATTTTATAATGGCTTTACTAATTCCTTGAGAATTTTATACATCATATTTTTCATTTCCTTTCAGCATCTGCTCTATCCATCTATTCCATACCCACTTTATGTTTTCATTTTTTTTAATCCTATCAGTTTCAATCCATGCTGTATATATAGTCTTATATATGTGGCCATCCACTCAAGTATGTTAGCCTGACCAAGGGGCAGAACCTTTCCCTTCAGGAAAACTAAGTACTGGAAGTCTTCTCTTGGAAGCTATTAATTACCAATAGGTCTTCACCTAGAGATGGGTCGTCATACCCGTTTTCCTTCTTTATTCTATGGTTTTGTCTGTCCTGTGTTTATTTGTGTCATCTCCATGCTGTCAGAACTACTGTGCATTGGTTTGTGCAGCTGTCCTAGTATATATGTAAAACACTGTTAATTTGTAGTTATCAACCCCCTCTGGATCTTACACTATTTCCACCCACTCTTCCTAAATGATTCCTGGGCCTTTGGAAAAGAGGGGTGTGATATAAATGTCCCATTTAGAGCATAGAATTCTCCACCCTGTCTCTTAATAGAGCCTCCAAACACAATGACAAGATTCAAGGTCTCAAGACTGAATCAATACCTTCCCCAGTAGAGACACTCTGTACTTGCCCCTCGGTGACCCCACAGAACAGAGTGAGATGAGATCTCAATATAGAGTTCTAGTATCTGGGAGTTCATTCAGTCTACTGACACAGCAAATTACAATAATGACAGAATTGAAGGATGGAGCATTCTGTCAGAGATTTGAGATCTAAATTCTGAAAGAGTTGAAGCTGAGACTGATCCTTGAATGCTACCAACCTCCAGGTATCCACGTCTGTAGAGTCTACCTTCAAGTGGCAGACACTGAAAGAAGGCCATTGGTCCTGTTAAAGTAGATTGTCAACTCACACTGGATAATACTCTAGAAAGACTCCCTGGAAAATGCAGTCAGATCTTTTAGAGACAGCAACATTTCTTCAACCTCAGAATCTCTGGTGTAGGAGACCAGTGAAGGGTGGAAAGAGAAGGCTAAGTAATCAATAGCACCCCAAGTGTTCAAAATTTGACCCAGATCCAACAAGGAGGCACCTCTGGTGAGATGAAGGACCTGATACCTGAAGGTCAGAAAGCAGCCAGTCAGAGGGAGGACTATGGATGGCAGAGGGAGGACTGAGAAAGGAAAACAGATGAGCATGTGCAATGGGCCTGAGGAAGTGACAGTTACCCTTGTCTATGAAAAAGGAAAGCAGAACAGTGACTGTGCCAGGACCAGAGCTTGTGCTGGGTGCTGTGGGGCATCGTCAGAGAGGCAAGCACAACTCAGGCTAATGGTCCTTCTGGTCAAGGCCAGTGAGGCAGTCAAATATGAGGCTTGCCTTAGATTTAGTTCTCTCTCAGACCCCTCCAGCTTCAGTATTAGGGTTCAGAGAAGAAAACCCTATCAGAAGTCACTGACAGTCAGATAGCTTTATTAGAGCTGTGAAGGATTTGTCTTCTACTCTGAAAGCCTTCTGGAGAAAACAAATGGGAGCTGACAGACCAGGTTCTATAGGCTCCAAAGCAAGTGATTAAAGTTCTCCAACAAGTGAGCACAGCATGTCCTCCACATCTACCCTCATAGCAGCCTTGGAGTTCTAGCTTACAATTCCTCTGCATCCCTTGGTGTTGGGAGCTGTGTTCTCTTTTTTGCTGGATCTATGTCCAATCTTGTGAATCCCCCAGCCTTATATGTATCCCAGTCACACCAAAAAACCTAGAGGACACACACTGAGAAGATTGCTGACAAAATCTGTGTAGCAGTTACTCAATCTCATAGTCCCCCTAAGGGTGTTTGACAAGCTCCTGCCTGACCAGCCAGAGGGAGAGAACAAGGGCCACCTTGTGGTAGGCCTCTTCTTGAAGTCTTTCTGGTAGATTTTGCTGAACAGGAAGCATGGGTGGATTCTGTGTTGCTCTCCACAAAAATCAAATTTTGGCTTAATGAAAACTGCCTTCTGAGGAAGAGGCTTCTGAGTCCTCCGTTCCCTGCTCTTCCATCTAGTAGTAAAAAATGAAATCAACCACCCACTTGTTACCACCAATTAAGGGGAGATTTCAGAGACTCTCAAGTAGACAACTGAGGCATGTGCAGTACTGTTTAGACTTTCTGGCGTTCTGGGATTTGGGGGAGGCTCTTCTTGCAAGATGATATGAGTCTCCCTTTTAAGTGAGAAAGATAATACTTTACTTTGTGTTTTTGGAGATGATGGTGTCTTCAGCCAGTCTCTGAGAAAGATTCTCCTGGCTTATACTCCCCAAACCATAGATTAAATGGCCCCTCTCAACCAAGACCACCAACTCATGGTGTAAATAAAAATGAATACATCAGGAAGATGATAGAAGACTCTAGACACAGTGGCAGGAAAGAGTTACATGTGGCCTCTTTTCCTCTTTCATTGGCTTGAGAATCCTATTCCAGCTACTGTCTGTTGAAAAAAGAAAATAAGATACAGATTAATGAAAATAGAGATGAAAAGAGGGATGTAACAAAGGATACTAAGGAAATACAGAAAATTGTAATTTAAAAACCTGTACTCCACCAAACTGGAAAATTTAAAAGAAATGGAACTTTTTCTTGATATATGCCATTACCAGAGTTAAATGAAGATCAGATTAGCAATTTAAACAGGCATACAACTACTAAAAAAAATAGAAGAATAACCAATAAAAGCCTGGGGCTAGAAGGGTTTGGGCAAAATTCTACCCGACTTTCAAAGAAAAATCAAAGTCAATAATTCTCAGAAGAAACATTGTCTAATTCATTTTATGAGACCACAGTGTCCTTGGTACCTAAACCACATAAAGACCCAACAAAGAAAGAGAATTACAACACAATCTTTCTTATGAACATAGATGAAAAATACCCAACAAAATGCTCACAAACTGAATTCAAGAATACAACAAAAAAGGGAAGTGTACAGTAAACCCATTGCCTATATCACCTTAAATGGAAACTCAAAGCAATTCCACTAAAATTAGGAGCAAGACAAAGTTGTTCACTCTCTCCATCCTTATTCAATATGGTACCTGAAGTCTTGGCTAGAGCAATAAGACAACTGAAGGGAATCAAAAAGATACTATTGGGAAAAAGTTAAGTGACTTTATTTGTAGAGTATACAATAATATATATAACTGACCTGAAAAATTCCACCAGGAAACTCCTCCACCTGATAAATACATTCAGGAAAGTAGCTGGTTACAAAATCAACTCACAAAAATCAGTAGCCCTCCTATGCAAATGGCAAATGGTCTGAGAAAGAAATAAGGAAACAACACTTTTCACAATAGCCTCAAACGTAGAACATCTTGGGGTAACTCTAACCAAGCAAATGAAATACTTGTATGATGAAAACTTCAAATCTTTAAAGAAAGAAAATGAAGAAGATATCAGAAGATGGAAAGATAACCCATGCTCATGATTTATAAGATTAACATGGTAAAAGACACCATCTTATCAAAAGCAATCTTCAGATGCACCGCAATCCCCATCATAATTACAATACAATTCTTCATAGATCTTGAAAGAACAGTGTTCAGCTTCATATGGAAAAACACATACAAATAAATAAATAAATAATAAAAACAGGAAAACTAAAACAATCCTGAATAATAAAAGAACCACTGGAGACATTACTATTCCAAGCTTCAAATTGTATTATGAAAGTATAGTAGTAAAAATAGCATTGCAGTTTTGGCACAAAAAAAAGATATGTTAATCAACAAAATTGAGTTAAAGACAAAGATGTGAATGTATATACCTATGGACACCTGATTTGTTTATAAAGATTCCAGAAATACACACTGGGAAGAAAAGATAGCACATCTTCACAAATGGTGCTTGTAGAGCTGGATGGTTACACATAGAAGAATCCAAATGGATCCATACTTACAGCCTTGCACAAAACTCAACTCCAAATGGGTCAAATATCTCAATATAAAATCATATGCAATGAACCTGACAGAGGAGGAAGTGGGGAACATCCTTAAACTTATTGAAACAGGAAAAGACTTTGTGAACAGAACTCCATTAGTACAGACACTAATATCAACAATTAATTCACGGGACCTCATGAAACTGAGAAATGTCTGCATAGAAAAG
Source organism: Tokudaia tokunoshimensis (assembly GCA_036184795.1). NCBI lineage: Eukaryota > Metazoa > Chordata > Mammalia > Rodentia > Muridae > Tokudaia > Tokudaia tokunoshimensis. The sequence continues at coordinate 4,176,281 of BTHU01000022.1, forward strand.
GATACTTTCATTCAGGCAAAGCAACAGCAACAGAATGAGAAAAGGTTTTTTTCACCAACTATACATATGATAGAGGACTAATAACCAAAATATATAAAGAACTCAAAACCTAAACATCTAAAAACAAATAACCCAATTTTAAAAGGAAGTAAATATTTAGAAAGAGAATTCTCAATAAAGGAAACCCAAATAGCAGAGAAACACTTAAAGAAATGTCAAAGATCTTTCAGGTAAATGCAAACTAAAACTACTTTGATGGTTCATCTGTCAGAATAGCTAAGATCAAAAAAACAAGTGGCAGCTCATGCAGGTGAGGATGTGGGATAAAAGGAACACCAATACATGGCTGGTGGGGAATGCAAACTCATACAGCCACTATGGAAATAAATGTGGTGGTTCCTCAGAAAGATGGGAATCTATCTACCACAATATCCAGCTATACTTCTCTTGGTCACTTACCAAAGGATGCTTCATCCCACCACAGACACAGTTGGTCAACTACGTTTATTGCTGCTCTGTTCATAATAGCCAAACTTTAGAAACAACCCAGATGTCCCTCAATAGAAGAATTGATAAAGAAAATGTGGTACATGTGCATAATGCACCACAATGCAGTATTATTCGGCTGTTTTTAAAATGACATAAAATTTGCAAGCAAATGGGTGGAAATAGAAAACGTCATATTGAGTGAAGTATCCACAAAAAGACAAATATGGTATGTAAACATTTATATGTAGATAGTAGTTGTTAAGTCAATGATAACCAAGCTACAATCCACAGAACCACACAGGGTAGGTATAGAATAAGGGGCTAGAAGAATGGATAGATCTCCCTATGAAAGGGAAATGGGATATCAGCAGTTCTCAAACTGTAAGTCACAATACCTTTGGGGGTCTTATATCAACTATCCTGCAAATAGATATTTATATTATGATTCATAACAGTAGCAAAAATACAGTTATGAAGTAACAACTAAATAACTTTATGGTTTGGGGATCACCACACCATGAGATGACCAACTTCTGTCTTAGTTAGTGTTTTACTGCTGTGAACAGATACCATGACCAAGGAAACTCTTATAAGGACAACATTTCATTGGGGCTGGCTTACAGGTTCAGAGGTTCAGTCCATTATCAACAAGGCAGGAACATGGCATCACCTCAACAGGCATGGAACAGGAGGAGCTGAGAGTTCTACATCTTCATCTGAAGGCTGTTAGCAGAATACTGACTTAAACTGTATTAAAGGGTAATAGCATTAGGTAGGTTGAGAACCACTGGAATAGATAGTTATAGACAGATTGGGGCAGGTAATACTGGAACAGGAGGATCAAGCAGAGAAAGGAAGGGAAGACTGAGATGAAGTAGGAAATATGGGGAGACAACTGAAATTAAGGGCCTTCTGAGGGATAGTATGGAAACCTAATATAGTAAAAGCTTTCTAAAATATACACACAATACACATATGAAAGTGATCTAAGTGAAATTGCCAGATAATTGAGGAGACAGAGCCTCAGCTGAACATCACCTGTCACCAAACAACACTTCCAGTACCAGGACTGGGTTAGCACCCAAGCTACCCAAGCTGTTGCCAAGGCTATAGGTTGCTACTCACAAATGATGGCCAGGCCCCATTGCTGAAGACAACTCCCACAAAACTCATTGAACTTGGAGAAGTCAAGCTGGTGTCTACCTAGGACATTCACCCCTTCAGCTAATGATTGTTCTTGTTACCAGAAGGTGCTCTGCGTGCTACCAAAAGAAAAATGTAAACATCAACCCAGCTACAGACCCTTTGAGCTACAATGATGTCCTGCCTGCAAGATATGCTACTGCAAAGTAGCACAAACCTTGGGAGGGTAACCAACCAATATCTGATTTTTGCTTAAGGTCATCCATACCCAATACTGCTTGGATAACCAAGAACTTGAGACTAGATATCCCAAGGACCTAGGAGATAACTAAATACCACTGTTCTACTTAAGACGTAAGGCATCAAAATGACCCCTAATGACCTTCTGCTATTCCAAAAATTAGCACCTTGCTCAGCCATCATTAAAGAAGTTTCCTCCTGCATCAAATGGGGATAAATACAAAGACGTATAGCCAGACAATAGGCAGAGAGTGAGAGACCTTAGAACAATCAACCCTAAACAGGATGTCTCCATCAGATACCTGGTCAGGGCTCATGGAATCCCACAGAAGAGGAAGCAGAACAACTGTAAGAACCAGAAGCAATGATTCTTACACCAAAGAAACAAGACACAACAGGACTGGAACATATATAAACTGAGAGAGCGTAAAGCAGCATGCACAGGATCGCCACGGCTCTGAACCAAATGTGATCCTAACGCTGATGGGAAAAGTGGGCAAAAATCTTTATCCCTAAAGCAGAAGTTGTCGCCAGTGATGACCACTTGCAAACAAACACTTAGTTTTCTCCAAGGGAATCTTACTTGGAAAACAAGCTGGTCCTAAGAGTAGGCTGCATGCTCAGCAGTAGACAACCCATTAAAAATGATATCAGCAGCATCTTTGGGGAGGCTCCATGTCTCAAGTGTGGTGTCAGGGCTTTTTTTTTTTCCTCTTTCTTTTAGTTTTATCTTTTAAAAGTTATTTAATATTTTATTTTGTTGTTGCTGCTGCTGGTTTGTTTGGCCTTTATATCTGAGATGGTTTCTCTCTGTAGCTGTGACTGTCTTGAAATCCACTCTGTAAACCAGGCTGGCTGCAAACTCATAGATCCACCTGCCTCTGCCTCCTGAGTGCTGGGATTAAAGGCTTGTACCACCACCACCTGGCTACTTTTCTCAGTGTTTTAAATTTTAATTAATCACCTAATTAATTAACCCTACAGATGCTTTGCATATGTATGATGGCTTCTGGTTTGTGTTTTTATGGGATTCCTTATGTTATTATTATTGCTATTAATTTCCATTGCATGTTATTTACATGGTTCTATGTGCATATACATTGAAGACATTTCACTACAAATCCTCCTACCCCAGAACTTTCTTTGTTCATCTCTTAGTCCACTTTGTTGCCTAAGACAATTTCATCTCTACTTTCATGCCACAGAAAAACACACAATTTTGTGTGTCTGTATGAAATTTGTGAGGAATGAATTAAAGAACAGGCAATTATCTTTCTGGTACTACAGTTCATGAAAGCTAGTATCCAAAGGACAATCTCTATTCCTACAGATAGCATAATTCTATTTTATGACTAAATTTATCCCATCCTGCATATATACTTTACTGCCTTTATCTCTTCTTTAGCCAGGCTGGTTCCATAGCTTAGCTATTGGGAACAACATTGAAACAGCTGCTGCTCTGCACATAGCTGAGTTTTGCCTTGAGTCCTTCAAGCAGGTCTAGTCTTCATTTGTTTCAGTTACTTTCCTACTAGTTTCTATACCAGCTAGACCAGTTTATAGTCCTACCCACAGAGAATTGTCCACAATGTCAGGAGAACTTGATATTTTCCCCTAGACTTGTGCCTGCCCATTTTGTTTTGGAGCCTGGTAGACTCACCATTTGGCACACAACTGAGGGCAGTGATTGTCTCTCCCCAAGAATCCTTCATGTACCCACCATTCAGCAATGAGTGGTAGAACCCGTGACTCCACCATGGCCATTGATGGGTTTGGTCTGTGGGGTCATATCTGCCATGATGGTGTCCTGCCGTAAAGATACCTCACATCTCCTCTGGATCTTTCAGCTCTTGCATTCTTCCCAATCCCTTTTTATGTTGTTCTCTGTGCCTTAAACGAAAGTCAAAGAACCATCACAGGGTGTGTCCACATGTGGAATTGAACTCCATATAGACATAAAAGACACCAGGAATAAGCTTGATGGAGCAATCATAGGCCAGAAAGATTACAGTTAATAACATGTTGTATAGCAGAATGTTGGTAACAGGGTAGATTGCTCACATGCCCAGTACCAGAACCTAAGCAGTCAAATGATGCTTATGGCAAATCATTGAATCTGGTTGCTTGATAATGTACACACAAATAAGATACGTGATTTTCAATTGTGAAACATAATTTAACATGAGCTGAAGGTACTGATGTAAAATGTTGAATATGTGTTATATAAATCATTATTTGATATAAATGGGCAAAAGGAACTCACAGACATTTTTTTCCTTACACAAAAAGTACATGGACAGAAGGCTAAAGACCACTATGAAGGGTAATGGGGTCCCATGTGACCTATCTGCTTTGCTACAAGACACTTACCATTTCAGAACCAGTTCACCTAAGGAAAGAGAACAGCTATCTTCCCTCCTCCAAAGAGACAGGAGAAAATGCTGTTTGCCATTCTGTTAGGTCAGCACATGCTGTGTTCCTGGAGCCAATCTATCCGAGGCAGCGTCCATCAGCCCTTGTAACTTTGTGTCTATTTGCTGAGACCTTGCTCATGCCAGTGCTGAGGCTTTGAGGCAGGATCTGTGACTCTGAAGCATTTCATTCTCCTTCTTGCTTTGGTGAACAAGAACACCAAAACTGAGGCAGATCAGAAGGAGGACCCCAGCTTCCCACACTGAGAAGGGGGGTACACTGTGGAGCCTGCACAAGCCACCCCAGTTGGCCTATCTCATGTGCATGACAATGAGCCCAAGGAGCCCAAGTCTATTCTGTGATTATCTGCAGGAGATTCTGCCCACCACAGAGTAGCCAGGAACTCTCAGGTACCCTGTGAGGCATTCCTTCACCCAAGTAGACACCAGCATAGATCCCAGTGTCCAGCGCGAAGGACTTGTGCTTTAGAAAACCAAAGTTCCCTTCCCTTGGAGAAAACAAATGTTTTTCTTTTTTTTTTTTTTTATTTTTTTAATTTACATTCCAAATCACTTCCCCTTTCCCGTTTCCTCCCTCCCCGAAAGTCCCATAAGCCCCCTTCCCTCCCTCTTTTCTCCATTCAACCCCCCTCTCATTACTCTGTCCTGGCGTTCCCCTACATCCAGTCTTTCCAGGACCAGGGGTCTCTCCTTCCATCTTTTTAGAAATCTATTGATATGCTGATTGTGTCTAGGGTATTCTGAGATTCTGGGTCAATATCCCCTTATCAGTGACTGCATACCATGTGTGATCTTTTGTGATTGGGTTACCTCACTAAGGATGATATTTTCAAGTTCTGACCATTTGCCTAGGAATTTCGTGAATTCATTGTTTTTAATTGCAGAGTAGTATTCCATTGTGTAGATATACCACATCTTCTGAATCCATTCCTCCGTTGAGGGACATCTGGGTTCTTTCCAGCTTCTGGCTATTATAAATAAGGCTGCTATGAACATAGTGGAGCATGTGTCCTTATTGCATGCAGGTAAAGTCTCTGGGTATATGCCCAGGAGTGGTATAGCCGGATCCTCCGGAAGTGTCATGCCCAGTTTTCTGAGGAACCGCCAGACTGCTTTCCAGAGTGGTTGTACCAGCCTGCAATTCCACCAGCAGTGGAGGAGTGTTCCTCTTTCTCCACATCATCTGGAATAACAGAAAACCCAGAATAGCTAAAACTATTCTCAAGAGTAAAAGAACCTCTGGGGGAATCAGTATCCCGGACCTCAAGCTGTACTACAGAGCAATAGTGTTAAAAACTGCATGGTATTGGTACAGTAACAGACATGTAGATCAATGGAACAGAATTGAAGACCCAGAAATGAATCCACACTCCTAGGGTCACTTGATCTTTGACAAAGGAGCTAAAACCATCCAGTGGAAAAAAGATAGCCTTTTCAACAAATGGTGCTGGCTCAGCTGGAGGTCAACATGCAGAAGAATGCAAATTGACCCATCCTTATCTCCTTGCACTAAGCTCAATTCTAAGTGGATCAAAGATCTCGACATAAAACCAGACACACTGAAACTAATAGAAGGGAAACTAGGGAAGAACCTTGAACATATGGGCACAGGGGAGAATTTCCTGAACAGAACTCCAATAGCTTATGCTCTAAGATCAAGAATAGACAAATGGGACCTCATTAAATTACAAAGTTTTTGCAAGGCAAAAGACACCGTCAAAAAGACAAAGCGGCAACCAACTAACTGGGAAATGATCTTTACCAACCTTACATCCGACAGAGGGCTAATATCCAAGATATACAAAGAACTCAAGAAGTTAAACTCCAGAGAGGCAAGTAACCCTATTAAAAAATGGGGTACAGAGCTACACAAAGAGTTCTCACCTGAAGAATATCTAATGGCTGAGAAGCACCTAAAGAGATGTTCATCATCCTTAGTCATTAGGGAAATGCAAATCAAAACAACCCTGAGATTCCATCTCACACCAGTCAGGATGGCTAAGATCAAAAACACAGGAGACAACAAATGTTTTTCAAAATCCACATAAACACCTGGTCTCTTTAGCTCCCACAGCACAGCTGCCAGAAGAGGTCGCCACAGGACAATGTACTGCTTCTGAGCTAGCGCCTCCCTAGAGACAAGGGAGCTATATCCCAGTCCCACAGGACGTTTTCACACATTCACCCCATTTTATTCATTAAAAGATGGGTTTATCAAATATCCGTTATCCCCATTGCTCTTTCCTCCTCCTCCTCCTCCTCCTCCTCCTCCTCCTCCTCTTTCTCTTCTTCCTCTTCTCTCTCCTTTTCTTCCTTCTTAATTCTTCCCATCCTAAATTTCAAGGCTCCAGGATACTGATCTGAGGAACTTTCTACCCACCTCCAGTACCCAGTACAACTCTCCACTCTGCACATCCAAACTCAGTTTTTAAATTCCATACATAGGTGTGGTTCTGTGGTATTTACCTTTCTATGCCTTAACTCAGGCTTGTTAATGATACTGGTGATGACCAGATCTGTTTTTTAAAGAAAAAACTGTATTGCATGGTGTAGATATACCACATTTCCTTTACATACTCCTTAGTTGATAAATAGGCTCGCTCCATATTTTTAGCTCTCTGAGTAGTACTGCCATAATCAGGAAAGTGGTTTTGTAGCTGTGTTGTTCTCAGTGAGTTCTTACGTTTTTTGGAACACAACTACATTTCTATTTCCTAGGTTAGAGGTTAAATATTTTATGTTTACCTTTCTCTTTTAAATTTACAGATGAACTTGTATGCATCTTCCATAAAAAATGTGATGTCTGCAGTGTTTCTACAAGTTGGAAAAAATAAATCAAGATAATTAATGCAAATAAGATTCAGTTGTTCATTTTTAATTAGCATTGCATCCTCGCACATTATGACGTTGCTATTCCTGCTTATTTGATCAAGTCCACCTTTTCTATTCCTTGCCCTTCCTACTACCCACTTGTATCCAAATATATAGTTACCTTTCTCCTACATTCAACTCCTTCTCCCACATTCAGATTCTACACAGGAAAAAAAAATACATGTGACCTTTGTCTTTATGGCTGGATAAACCTGGGTATATATGTAGCACACTTTCTGGTCATTTTTCCTGTTCATGGCTTCAATGACCAATTCTATAGGGGCTATTGTGAGTAGCACTATGACAAACACTAGTTTTCAGGCTTCTATAAATCAATAGGACAAAATGACAGCTTACAGATTGAGAACCAATACTACATCTGATAAAGGGCTAATATCCAATATGCATAAAGAACTCAAGAAGTTAGATTCCTACAAACCAAATAACCCAATTAAAAAATGGGGTACAGAGCTAAACAGAGAGTTCTCAACAGAAGACTCTCTAATGGCCCAGAAACACTTGAAGAAATGTTTAACATCCTTAGTCATCAGAAGAATGAAAATCAAAACAACTCTGTGATTCTACCTCATATCCATCAGAATGGCTAAGATTAAAAACTCAAGAGACAGCACAAGCTGGCAAGGGTGTGGAGCAGGGAGAAGACTACTACAATGCTGGTGGGAGTGCAGACTTGTATGCCACTCTGGAAATCAATTTGGTGAGTTCTCAAAAAAAAAATGGGAATAGTTCTATCTCCAGACCCAGCTATAACAGTCTTGGGCATATACCTAAAAGGTGTTCCGTTCCACAAGGACACTGGCTCAACTATGTCCATAGCAGCTTTATTCATAATAGCCAGAAACTGGAAACATCCCAGATGTCCCTCAACTGAATAATGAAGAAAATATGGTTCATTTACACAATGGAATACTACTCAGCCATAAAAATAAGCATGCCATGAATTTCTTAAGCAAATGGATGGAACTAGAAAATATTCTGAGTGAAGTAACCTAGACCCCAAAGGACACACATGGTATTGGATATTACTGTAAAGTACAGGATAACTAACTACATTATAATCCACAAACCCAAAGAAGCTGAATAACAAGGGAAGCTCATTGAATCTTTCTCAAAAGGGGAAATAAGATAAATCTCAGAGGTGAATAAATACAGAAGGAATTGGGTAGGAAAGGGGATAGAGAGGGGAGTGTGACAGGGTTGTGGATCACATGTAGGGAGAACAGGTGACAGAAACAGAAATTGACAGTGGGTGAGGGGGGAAGCATCTCTAAGACATTACAGAGACCTGGGCCTCGGGGAGACCCCAAAGTGGCTATAGTGGTGACTCTAGCTGAAACTCCAAGCACTGAGGAATATGAAACCTAAAGTGGCCCTTTCTTCTAGCCAGGCAGGAATAAGGACGACAAGCCATCCACAAAACCTTCGACTCAGAATATATCCTGCCTACAAGATGTGCAGGGACAAAGGTACAGCAGAGATGCAGGGGAATGGACAACCAATGACTGGCCCAACTTGAGACCCATCCCAAGGTCAAGAACCAATCCCTGACACTATTAACAATACTCAGCTATGCTGGCAGATAGGAGCCTCTGAGAGGCTTCATCCAGCAGCTGACAAAAACAGATGCAGAGACCACAGCCAAACACTAGATGGGGCTTGGGGAGTCTTGTGGAAGAGTTAGAGGAAGAACTGCGGGACCCAAAGAGGATAGGCACTCCACAGGAAGACCAACAGTAAATCTAACCTGAACCCTTGGGGGCTCCCAGAAACTAACTCACCAATGAAGAGAGCATGGACTGGACCTAGGCTCCCTGCACATATGTAGCAGATGTACAACTTGATCTTCGTGTGTGTCCTCCAACAACTGGATGGGGTGCTGTCCCTGAATCTGTTGCATGTCTGTGGACCTCCTTCACAGTGAGAGAGGATGTGCCTAGTCCTGTAGTAACTAATGTGTATGAGCAGGGGGAGGGGGGAGGTTGGTGGAAGGGTAGTATGGGGGCCAGGACCTCCCCGGGAGGGAAAACGGGGGAGGAGCTGTGAGAAGTGGAGACTGGAAGGAGAGGGGACTGTTATTGGAATTTAACATAAATAAATATTTTTAATTCATTTCTTTTTTATTATTTTTATTTTTACAGTCCAGTATTACCCCCTCCTGGTCAGCTCTCCCACAGTTCCTCAGCCCATTCCACTTCCGCCCTGTCTCAAAGCGGATAGCCCCAATGCCCCACCCCACCTCATGCCTTTCAGGCCTCCCCACACTTTGGGGCCTCAAGTCTCTCAAGGGTGAGGCTCATCTTCTCTCACCGAGGCCAGACCAGGCAGTCCTCTGCTGTATATGTGTCGGGGGCCTCGGACCAGCTCATGTATGCTGCCTGCTTGGTGGCTCATTGTCTGAGAGATCTCAGAGGTCCACGTTAGTTGAGACTGTTGGTCTTTCTATGGGTAGCCCTCCTCCTCAGCTTCTTCCAACTTTTCCCTAATTCAGCCACAGGAGTCCCAGACTTCAGTTCATTGGTTGAGTGTAAGAATCTATGTTCTGTCTAGTCAGCTGCTTGTTGGGCCTCTCTTGGAGGACTGTTATGCTAAGTTCCTGGCTGTAAGCACACCATAGCATTGGTACTAGTGTCAGGCCTTGGAGCCTCCCCTTGAGATGGATCCCAAGTTGGTCCAGTCACTGGATCTCCTGGGCAGTTCATGAAATTAAGTAAAACACTGCTTGCCTTAGCAGAGGTGACCCTTAGGATGACTGTGTTAATCTTTACACCATTCTTTGTTAGGTTCATATAGCTGATGTACAGTCCATCAGTAGTATTAGCAAGGGCACCCACTCCGCCTTGCACAGCTAGCAAATAACATCATGTACGCAGTTGTCCAAGGTCAGTAAATTAAATCTGTTTTTAAGGGAACCATTGCCCCTGAATCCTAAATGAACTTGGAAGACAAAGGATAAACACTAGCTCTCTCTTAGTTCTCTGATTTCTTGGCCCAGGCCTCCCAGTCTTGACTGTAAGCTACTCTACACACATCACTTTTACCAGTCTTTAGGTGAATTTTAACTTTGAAACTTTGCATGACATTTAATATAACAGGACACACAGCACATGTAGTGATCAGGTGTGTGCTTGTCTCTGGTCACATACACCTGGTGTCAGGGATATAATTAACACTGGAGTTTGCATATCAGTGAGAAGTGGTTTGAGATAACAACCTTGAAAAGCACAGTTGGTTTGTGTAGAAGAATCAAGGATTAGGGGAAGCCAGAAATTCAACTGAGAGGCATAAAGCCCCTATATTGGAAATGGTCACACACTCATGAAGACTATCAACTTAACCATACTTCAAAAAGCTTAAAAAAGCATAACAGTAAGGGCTGATGCATGTCTCCTATGGTCATTTGAGGACATGTTTTATTAAAAGTTCATCTCAGTGATCCAAGCAGGAAGAGATGCTGGAAGTGAAATTGTACCACCGAGGTATGCTTTTTTTTTTTGGGGGGGGGGAGTTACCCCTCAGAGTCACCTCTTTCACAGGTTTCATAATGTCCCAGATACCAATGGTACTCAAGGTGTAATACGGCACCACACCTTAATGTTCAGCTGCTAGAATTATTTTACTTTTAAAGTTCCTTCCTTCCCAGCTGTGTTGTGTGCTCCTCTGATGTGAAACCACTGGATATCCAGGGGTCACACGTTTCCCAGCCTCGAACTTATACCTTAGTAACAAATGTGTTAGGTGTAGCATTTGCTCTGTTTCAGGAGCCCAGGGCCCCTCATGTAGATAAATCGCTGATTAGACAGTTAGTGTTTCAATCTAATCTTGTTTCACCTTCACCAAGTCAACCATTATAGACAGACACACAGACTGACATTATAGACACAGTCAGACTAACAGACAAAATAACACCTAACACAATTACACTAAATCAACACAAATTGTCATGAAACTGAAAAAAATCTGTAACACGATTGAGTGTTGAGGAATTAGGTCAAGCAGTCATATAACAAATCATTCCTTTTCAGTTAAAATAAGGGATCACACTTAAGACAGTCTTAAGTTTCTGGTGTGTGGGGTAATAAGACCTTGGGCAGCCTAGAAAGAGGAGGCCTCAGATCCCACTGCTTGAGAGAAACAGCAAGAAGAAAAACAAGAAGAGGAGAAGAAGAAAGTGAAGAGGAAGGAGAGGAGGAAGAAGGAGGAAGAAGAAAGAAGTAAAGGAGTGGGGTGAAGAGGAAGGTTAAGGAAGAAGAGGAGGAGGAGGAGAAGGAAAAAAGCAGAAAGAGGAGAAGGAGAAGCAGAAGGAGAAGAGGAAGAAGAAGAAGAAGAAGAAGAAGAAGAAGAAGAAGAAGAAGAAGAAGAAGAAGAAGAAGAAGAGGAGGAGGAGGAGGAGGAGGAGGAGGAGGAGGAGGAGGAGGAGGAGGAGGAGGAGGAAGCATCCAGACCACCAAGATTCTATACTCCCCCCTCAAAGTCAGATTCTGAAGCCTAAGAACAGGTAGGCAGGCACTGAAGACATATTGCCTACTGTGATATTTTCAGAGAGTTTTTTTAAATGACCCAACAGCAGAATAAAATGGAACTAAAGTAGCTATCTTCTTCCACAAAAGGGAATATGTGCAGGCGACACCCTGAAACTGGGCAGACCCACAGCAAAATGAAAGGCCTTTTCTGATTCTAAACATTTTCAATTGCCACTTGCTTGATCGTGGTGAATGATCGTTTTGATGTGTTCTTGGATTCGGTTGGCAAGAATTTTATTGAGTATTTTTGCATCGATATTCATAAGAGAGATTGGCCTGAGATTCTCTTTCTTTGTCGGATCTTTGTGTGCTTTTGGTATTAGTGTAATTGTGGCTTCATAGAACGAGTTGGGTACTGTTCCTTCTGTTTCTATTTTGTGGAACAGTTTGAAGAGTATTGGTGTTAGGTCTTCTTTGAAGGTCTGATAGAATTCTGCACTAAAACCATCTGGACCTGTGCTTTTTTTGGTTGGAAGACTTCCAATGACAACTTCTATTTCTTCAGGGCTTATAGGACGGTTTAGATGGTCTATTTGATCCTGATTTAATTTTGGTACTTGGTATCTGTCAAGGAAATTGTCCATTTCCTCAAGATTTTCTAGTTGTGTTGAATACAGGTTTTTGTAGTAGGATCTGATGATTTTTTGAATTTCCTCAGTTTCTGTTGTTATCTCTCCCTTTTCGTTTCTGATTTTATTAATTTGGATACTATCTCTGTGCCCTCTGGTTAGTCTGGCTAAGGGCTTATCTATCTTGTTGATTTTCTCAAAGAACCAACCGAATATCTAATGGCTGAGAAGCACCTAAAGAGATGTTCATCATCCTTAGTCATTAGGGAAATGCAAATCAAAACAACCCTGAGATTCCATCTCACACCAGTCAGGATGGCTAAGATCAAAAACACAGGAGACAGCAGTTGTTGGCGAGGATGTGGAGAAAGAGGAACACTCCTCCACTGCTGGTGGAATTGCAAGCTGGTACAACCACTCTGGAAAGCAGTCTGGCGGTTCCTCAGAAAACTGGGCATGACACTCCCGGAGGATTCGGCTATACCACTCCTGGGCATATACCCAGAGGCTTTACCTGCATGCAATAAGGACACATGCTCCACTATGTTCATAGCAGCCTTATTTATAATAGCCAGAAGCTGGAAAGAACCCAGATGTCCCTCAACGGAGGAATGGATTCAGAAGATGTGGTATATCTACACAATGGAATACTACTCTGCAATTAAAAACAATGAATTCACGAAATTCCTAGGCAAATGGTCAGATCTTGAAAATATCATCCTTAGTGAGGTAACCCAATCACAAAAGAACACACATGGTATGCAGTCACTGATAAGGGGATATTGACCCAGAATCTCGGAATACCCTAGACACAATCCGCATATCAATAGATTTCTAAGAAGATGGAAGGAGAGTCCCCTGGTCCTGGAAAGACTGGATGTAGGGGAACGCCAGGACAGAGTAACGAGAGGGGGTTGAATGGAGAAAAGAGGGAGGGAAGGGGGCTTATGGGACTTTCGGGGAGGGAGGAAACGGGAAAGGGGAAATGATTTGGAATGTAAATTAAAAAAATAAAATAAAATAAATTTAAAAAAAAATTGCCACTTGCTGAGAACAGCTGCTTCTTGCCAAGGACTTCAAACAGGGAATCATGCTGCAATGAATAAGCAGAAGCTTTAGGCCCTGCACCTCAGGCCAAACTATTCAATGATTTGAAGTCTTGGGTTGGAGGCCACAGGTTGAACACCACACTAAAGTGAAAGTACAAAGGAATTTTTTTCTAGGGAGCACATTCCCTAGAGAGTGTGCTTTTTCTGAGACAGGTTGTCTCACTGGACCTCAGCTATTCCAGCTGGCCAGATTGGTGCAAGGAAGTACTGGTCTCTCCTCTCACTCTCAGCTCCAGTGTTACAGGTCTGTGGCACCACACCCAGATATAATCTGAGTACTGTAAATGGAACTCAGATTCTCGTTTCTGAGCTGCAAAGCACTCTGTTGACTGAGTGTGCTCCCTAGAAAAAAACACACACCCCAAGGGTGAGAAAGGGCATCTCAGGGAGTCAACTGCACAGGATTGGGGGAAGGGAGTATTACTTTGAGTTTAGAGGATGTGCTATAAGGATGGACACTATTTCTCTACAGTGTCTTAACAAACAATCCTTTACTTATTTATGTCAAAATGCAGGTTAAAAGATCAGATGCAGGCTGAAGAGATGATTCAGAGGTTAAGAGCACTGGTTGCTCTTCCAGAAGATTGGTAGCCAATTCCCAGAGTCCACAGCAGCTAACAACTGTGTATAACTCTACTTCCAGGGGACCTGAAATCCTCACACATACATACAAGCAGGCAAAACTCCAATGCCTATAAAATTAAAAAAAAAAAATTAAAAATGTAGATCAGATACTATCTTCCATTTTATATGAAGCTCAGCTAGACATATGTCCACTCCCACAACTACAGAAGTTTAGGCTATGAGTTCCCGCTTGACTAGTCTTTTATTTATTTTATTTATTTTTATTTTGAGACAGAGTCTCACTATGTAGTCCTTGTCAGACCTGGAACTCACAGATGCTCCTGTCTCTGATTCCTGGGTGCTGAGGTTAAATGTCTACCCTACTATGCCTACTAATTTTACATGCAACTTGAATTTTGTTATCTTTCTCCATTTTGGCTCCATTGCCAATAAAATTGGCTACTGTTGTTAGTGGTTCTGTCACCTAAGGTGTTAAATGTCTTTTTGTGAAGCAACATTTTGTGACAACTGTATTCGAGCCTCTTCAAACAAATGACTGGTCTATGATAAGGGCCATTTGTCTGCATCCTTATCTTAGACACGTTCAGTTAATGTTTGCGGTAGCACCATCCATGAAATAACACTGCACGTGTTACCTTCAGAAGATAATGAATAAAAAGAATTTGACTGATAACATTCCCAGGCTCACCTCAGAGTCTGCACTTGTCACACCTGTGGCTCCAGGACATTCTGGGTCACAGGCAGAGTCAGTTCGCTGCTGCCACAAACAACGCAGCTTCTTTGTGGATGAAACAAAGACCCAAATGGAATTAGACGCCATATTTAGAGGTCTTATTTGGACACACTACTGAAATTTTCAGAAACTTCTTATAAGATCATTGAGCAGAAATTGGTCATGCTTAGAAGAGTTAGGGGTTTCCCACAGAGCAGAAAAGATTCCATGCGTTAAAAACAATGAGAACTGTAATAGTTCCCACAAGTGAATTCTAGAACACACATACAGGAGGAATTATCTTAGGGAGGTGATTTTGTGATGGGTTTTAGTCAATACGCCTAGATGTCTCAATTATAATTGAAGTAGAATCAAGGCTGTTTTCCTCCACAGTTTCCATCCTGCTTCCATACTCCAGAGCCTCCTTATTACTAATATTTCTCACAGAACAGAGGCAAAGGAGAAAGAAGACATGCATATCAAGGTCTTGATGATCGCTGCTCAATGCCCAGTACATGACTAAGGAACACATGCAAGCTTCTAGAAGATCCATCAGGGACCCCAGTGTGTATGCGCTGTGTTGAGTGTGCTGCCCTCCAGGATTTCAAAAGCAAGAAGGGCTCCTCCAGAAACCATGCCCACACACCAAGCTTGCCTTCCCAAGATGCCTCCTACCCGGCATCCTCTAATTATGTAGGTACCATGTCATTACACAAACAACCCAGAGGTGCCATCAAACTCTGGGAAGCTATACGGTGCCATGATTCGTCGTTGAGGATTTCATATGTGAGGACTGTAATCTACATCGTGTTCTCTTAATTAAATTACCTGTGTCCATTTTTATCATTCCCCCATCACAACACCTGTGTCTAAGTAGCCCCTCTGTACTGGCTGGTTTTAGGTGTCAACTTGGCACAAGCTGGAGTTACCACAGAGAAAGGAGCTTCAGTTGGGGAAGTGCCTCTATGAGATCCAGTTGTGGGGCATTTTCTCAATTAGTGATCAAGCAGGGAGGGCCCCTTGTGGGTGGTGCCATCCCTGGGCTGGTGTTAGTCTTGAGTTCTATAAGAAAGCAATCTGAGCAAACCAGGGGAAGCAAGCCAGAAAGAAACATCCCTCCATGGCCTCTGCATCAACTCCTGCTTCCTGACCTGCTTGAGTTCCAGTCCGACTTCCTTTGGTGATGAACAGCAATGTGGAAGTGTAAGCTGAATAAACCCTTTCCTCCCCAACTTGCTTCTTGGTCATGATGTTTGTGCAGGAATAGGAACCCAGACTAAGACACCCCCTCTCTAGAGCAGCCTCATCCTTCACCATGGTATCTTATTATTTTCCCAGTTTCTCCCAGTTACTCCAGGTTATAAGTTCACATCTGAGGGTTCTAAGATGCACATGTAGGAGAGAGTGTGCAGCATGTGGTTTTCAGGATCTAGGTGATCTCATGCAGTATGTCTTCTGCTTTCATCCACTCACCTACAAAGTTCGCAGTTTCATTTTTCCTCACAGTCTATTACAATTCCATTGTATATATGCACAACATATTCATTATCCCTTCATCGGATAATAAGGTTGGGTCTATTTCCTATCTATTGTGTATAGAGAGGCAACAATCATGTCTTAGAAAGCATTTGTGGAGAAGGATATTGAACCTTTTAGGCATGTGCTGAGGCATGGTATAGCTGGGTCACTTGGTAAATCTTTCTGGTTTTGAGAATTCTCCTCACTGATTTTTGGGTTGGCTGCATTAATCTTTGCCAGCAGCCAGCCTGGCCTGAAATGGTTTGAAGCAGGACACAATGTTGAAGAGGGAGGTAGCTTTAAAGACTGATAGTCTCTGGCCTTCTAGCTCTCTGACTATACTGAATGCTTACTAATAGCTACTAAAAATTCCCAAACACTTTCTTCTTTATTCTACAATTAAAAAATACACTGATTTGGGAGATTAACACCTGTTGCCTAGCAGCAGGGGAATTAAGTAAAAAAAAAAAATTATTGTTATCACTCCCTTCTCTGACCAGGCAGCCAGAAACCTAGCCTGACTGGTTAACTCTTTGTGAACCAGAGAGGAAGGAAAGGAAAAGAATTAAGATGCTGTCTACAGGCAAATTTGCACAGACACACACATTCATATATACATTTACATTTTCATTTGAATTCTCATTTACACATTGACACATTCGAATTTTTGTTGGGCCCAACTGCCTGTCTCATACACTCCACAAGTATTCATGCATTCTTACACACACATACACACATATATCTTCACACACACACATATAGATAAATAGACATACACATTTGGATGGATGGATGGGTGGATGGGTGGATGGATGGATGGATGGGGCAGAACTCCCCAAGCCAAACCATTCAACCAACAACTTTATTTCTTTTCTCTGTCCTTTTGACACCTTCTTAGACAGAAAGATTTTTTTTTTAGAAAAATCACCTCATAGATAAAATGTTACACAAAATAGGAGTTACACAAGGATGGTGCCATTAAGTACAAAGCGGTGTTTCCTTCTATTATGCTCATTATAAGTTCAAAACAATGGATTTCACATGGCCTGGCTTTATCACGGTGCACACCTGTACCTTGTGCCTAAATGTTTTTCCTTGAACACAAATTTGTCCTCAGTCTAATCTTTTTAATGTAACTACGAATGCTCATTGTATTTCTTATTATGCAGCCTTTACTTACTACTATGAGGGGCGGTCACATTCTATTCTTGATTTTAACTTTGTTACATCTTTCCAGCAAAGACCACCTCTTAAAACTTTCTTCCTAAAATTATTTGAATCAAATCAGGTATTCTATAGAATCAAATTCATCTAAACATCATTAATTCGTGAAAGTTCATCTTTATGTTGGTCTGCAGGAAATTTGGCCAATAGGGTAAGCTAATGCCTAGGGGGTTATTATATTAGTTTAATAACGACAGGAAGGCATATCAGCTGCAAGGAGCAATCCTGAGATGAAGTCTCTTTGGAACCTTGCCATAGAGCTCACCCATTGTAGATTATGCAAAAACGGTGGGCCACCTCCAGGAAGGCCACCTGCCAGCCTTAGCCTATCCTAACAAATCTCCCCTGTCCCCTAGGAGCAGAGAACACTGACTCCTTTTCCCCCACACCAAACTTGTTGTCATTTGGTTTTTTTCATCTCAGCCAACTGACTGGAGTTAAATGAAATTATAAAGTAGTTTTGTGTTTCCCTAATGCTAAGTATTTAGGATACTTTTAAAAAATACTTCTTAGCAATTTTTATTTCTTCTTTTGAGAACTCTCTTTGCATATCCAGCCCATTTTTTAAAAAATTGGGTCATGAGATCTCATGGTTGTGAGATATTGCTTGTCAATTGTTGGCCTTAATACTTGTGGGGGGACAAAGTCCTTTTCAGAAAGCCCTTTCCTTTCTCCTCTTGCCTGCAAGTGTAAAGTGAAATAGCAATCTGAAGACAATTTGGGTGTAGCTTCAAAACTATAAACGTACCTCTCTCTCCCAGCACGTATAGCCAAGAGGAAAAAAATATATGTCATTGCAAAATGCTGTCCACAGGTATTCTAGGATCACTATTCAAAACAACCAAAAACTATAGAGGAAACAAATCTCACTCCCTCCGAAAAAGAAGGGATAAACAAAGTGTGTTCTCATATAAATGGATGTTTCTCTCCATGAAAACATACAAAGTACTGACACCTGCCACAGTATGAGTGGGTATCATCTGAGTTGTGTTCTAGCACTTTAGCTTTGTAGGCTTCACATCAAACATTCTGTTCATTAGAAGGTGACTTTTGTTCCGGGTGATGATATGCATCCAGTTTCATTCTCCTTATAGGTGAACATACAGTATTCACTCCTCAGTGTAGAATCCTGTGGCTCGGGAAGCCACAGGATTTGGCTTTTTTTTTTTTTTTTTTTTTTTTTTTTTATTTAATTTTATTTTATTTTTTTAATTTACATTCCAAATCACTTCCCCTTTCCCGTTTCCTCCCTCCCCGAAAGTCCCATAAGCCCCCTTCCCTCCCTCTTTTCTCCGTTCAACCCCCTCTCATTACTCTGTCCTGGCGTTCCCCTACATCCAGTCTTTCCAGGACCAGGGGTCTCTCCTTCCATCTTTTTAGAAATCTATTGATATGCTGATTGTGTCTAGGGTATTCTGAGATTCTGGGTCAATATCCCCTTATCAGTGACTTCATACCATGTGTGATCTTTTGTGATTGGGTTACCTCACTAAGGATGATATTTTCAAGTTCTGACCATTTGCCTAGGAATTTCGTGAATTCATTGTTTTTAATTGCAGAGTAGTATTCCATTGTGTAAATATACCACATCTTCTGAATCCATTCCTCCGTTGAGGGACATCTGGGTTCTTTCCAGCTTCTGGCTATTATAAATAAGGCTGCTATGAATATAGTGGAGCATGTGTCCTTATTGCATGCAGGTAAAGTCTCTGGGTATATGCCCAGGAGTGGTATAGCCGGATCCTCCGGAAGTGTCATGCCCAGTTTTCTGATGAGCCGCCAGACTGCTTTCCAGAGTGGTTGTACCAGCCTGCAATTCCACCAGCAGTGGAGGAGTGTTCCTCTTTCTCCACATCCTCGCCAACAACTGCTGTCTCCTGTGTTTTTGATCTTAGCCATCCTGACTGGTGTGAGATGGAATCTCAGGGTTGTTTTGATTTGCATTTCCCTAATGACTAAGGATGATGAACATCTCTTTAGGTGCTTCTCAGCCATTAGATATTCTTCAGGTGAGAACTCTTTGTGGAGCTCTGTACCCCATTTTTTAATAGGGTTACTTGCCTCTCTGGAGTTTAACTTCTTGAGTTCTTTGTATATCTTGGATATTAGCCCTCTGTCGGATGTAAGGTTGGTAAAGATCATTTCCCAGTTAGTTGGTTGCCGCTTTGTCTTTTTGACGGTGTCTTTTGCCTTGCAAAAACTTTGTAATTTAATGAGGTCCCATTTGTCTATTCTTGATCTTAGAGTATAAGCTATTGGAGTTCTGTTCAGGAAATTCTCCCCTGTGCCCATATGTTCAAGGTTCTTCCCTAGTTTCCCTTCTATTAGTTTCAGTGTGTCTGGTTTTATGTGGAGATCTTTGATCCACTTAGAATTGAGCTTAGTGCAAGGAGATAAGGATGGGTCAATTTGCATTCTTCTGCATGTTGACCTCCAGCTGAGCCAGCACCATTTGTTGAAAAGGCTATCTTTTTTCCACTGGATGGTTTTAGCTCCTTTGTCAAAGATCAAGTGACCATAGGAGTGTGGATTCATTTCTGGGTCTTCAATTCTGTTCCATTGATCTACATGTCTGTTACTGTACCAATACCATGCAGTTTTTAACACTATTGCTCTGTAGTACAGCTTGAGGTCCGGGATACTGATTCCCCCAGAGGCTCTTTTACTCTTGAGAATAGTTTTAGCTATTCTGGGTTTTCTGTTATTCCAGATGAATTTTTGAATTGCTCTTTCTAACTCTATGAAGAATTGAGTTGGGATTTTGATGGGGATTGCATTGAATCTGTGTATTACTTTTGGTAAGATGCTCATTTTTACTATATTAATCCTGCCAATCCATGAGCATGGCAGATTTTTCCATCTTCCGAGGTCTTCTTCAATTTCTTTCTTCAGAGACTTGAAGTTCTTGTCATACAGATCTTTCACTTGTTTGGTTAGCGTCACGCCAAGATACTTAATATGGTTTGTGGCTATCGTAAAGGGTATTATTTCTCTTACTTCTTTCTCAGCCTGCTTATCCTTTGAGTATAGGAAGGCTTCTGACTTGCTTGAGTTGATTTTATATCCGGCCACTTTGCTGAAGTCGTTTATCAGCTGTAGGAGTTCTCTGGTGGAGTTCTTTGGGTCGCTTATGTATACTATCATATCGTCTGCAAATAGTGATAGTTTGACTTCTTCCTTTCCAATTTGTATCCCTTTGACCTCTTTTTCTTGTCTAATTGCTCTAGCTAGAACTTCAAGTACTATATTGAAAAGATATGGAGAGAGAGGGCAGCCTTGTCTAGTCCCTGATTTTAGTGGGATTGCTTCAAGTTTCTCTCCGTTTAGATTGATGCTGGATTTGGCTTCTTAAGAACTGAACCAGAATCATGCTGATCCTAGGGTGACAGACTGTGAGACCCCAGTTTGTGCAGAAACCCTGGGTCAGCAAGACACATGCCAACCACGATGAGGACCCAAAGTTACCCTTAGTTGGAATGTCACTGAAACAATAGAAAAGCCCAGAATACCTATTTAATGACTTTCAGGATGCTGTCTCTTTCTTAATAAAATAAGGACAGACTAGACTTCTCTTATGGAGCATCTCTCTTCAAGAAGGATGAAATGGCTATATGGAAAAGTCACTGTTCAAGGTCTCCAAAAGAAAAGAAATAGCCACATTGATGGGGGCTGAGGGGAAGAACTTACAAATCCAATACATTGTTAAAATGGGGTGTTGTTTTTTACCCGATCATTCAGTTTGACTGCAGGTGAACCAAGTACAAGGAATGAAGAGGATTTGGATTATGACTTAGTCAGGGTTTCTATTCCTGCACAAACAAGTTGGGGAGGAAAGGGTTTATTCAGCTTACACTTCCACACTGCTGTTCATCAATAAGGAAGTCAGGACTGGAACTCAAGCAGGGCAGGAAGCAGGAGCTGATGCAGAGGCCATGGAGGGATGTTACTCACTGGCTTGCTTTCTTATAGAACCCAAGAATACCAGCCCAGGGTTGGAACCACCCACAAAGGGCCCTCCCCCCTTGATCACTAATTGAGAAAATGCCTTACAGCTGGATCTCATGGAGGCACTTCCCCAACTGAAGTTCCTTTCTCTGTGATAACTCTAGAGTTGTTGAGTCTTCATCAAGAGAATGCCATGAGAGAGACCCTTTCAGAAAGGTTCGAGGAAATATGAACAGGAGCCATTATTTCCTCATATACTCAACTGGTTTCCTTTTTTCTAAGCTGTTTGCCTTCCCAACAACTCTAGATCCAGAGGTTCATTTTACCTCTTTAGAAGAAACATATATAAAGTATAGAATTACTGTATATGGAATTATCACAAGACTCTGACCCAGACATTTCCCTAAAGGTCTGTATGTAAGGTTGGGAACTCATCATTTGTGCCACTGTGGATTCAGGCCTATTCCTTAAGCTAGTAGGTTTTACAATATCTAATCCTTGTTGAAAACCCTCAGATTTTTCTAGAGATTCTGGAGGACTCCTTGGAGTGGACAGCTTCCAGGGAAACAGGGAGTGGATGGAAGACAGCCCTCAGAACCCCTTCCTGGTGAGAGGAACTATTTCTCAGAGTTTATTGTTCCAGAAAGCTATTATAGAGTTTCCAGTTCAGCCCATTGTGGCAAGGACAATTGCAGAATTCAGACACAGAGGAAGTGCAGGAAATAAACATGACTGAGGCAAATTTTCTCAGCGCCACCAGGTATTGCTGTGGACTTCCTTTGGGTCCAGTGCCAATTCTGAAAGATACATCAGCTTTGAAGAGTAAATTATGGCTACAGCTGCTTGTATCAAAAGGTGATTTTTTTCCACTCAATCTTACGAAGCTATACAATGTATCTATCATTCTTAGCTGATAAAACTGAGGCCTAGTCATATCTGTTGTTCAGCCTTTATGCCTTCTATAGCTGAGAGTGGAGCTATCAATGTTTCAAACCTACTGCAGGAGATGAGCCAACACATGGGTACCCTGAGATTGCTCCTGCCCACAGCTCCTCATTTGTGCTTTATACTTTCTTTTCAATGCAGACATTGCTGTCATAGAGTTTTAGAAAGGAACTCTGGAATATTCTGTAATTTGAGTATCTAAGTTCAGAAACTTTAGCAAGATTTTATTTCTGAAGTCTGTTTTCCACCACAATCAGAATAATTATAAGGAAAGGGGGAAGATTTCTGCTTTTGCACAAAGTGAAAGACAAAAACATCATACAGAACTGGAACTCCTGGCCAGAATGAAGATCTGTGTGTCTCCCAGCATGTTGTTTGGGTCCTGTCTAGTCAGGAAGGATGTGGAATCCTTCTGTAACTGGTAAGCTCTTCACAAAATTCTGAGAGAAAAAGACAGGAAGGTCAAAACCATCCACAATTTTCTACTTTCCGTCAATGTCTGAAAATATAAAGTGAAATAGTAGTAATCCATGGACATCTTAGGTGGGTCCTCAAAAAAAAAATAATAAACATACTTGTTTCACTCAATACTTAAACCCAAGAAAAAAGACAATGTATGGCAATGCAAAATCCCATGCACAAATGTTTTGCAACCATTATTCATAATATCCAAAACTTGGGAAAGAAAGAAACATGCTTTCCATATAGAATGGACAAACAAAATATGTATTTATATACAGGAATATTTTCAGCCATGAAAGTATAGGACTGACATAATGTACTGACACTGGCTACAGAATAGGTAGATTATAAAAGCCTCTCCCTGAAAACACCAGACACTGATGACTGCATGATTTATGAACTTTTAGAACATGTATAGTGCAGATAACCACTTAGAGAAAGGGGTAATTTATGGAAATGTAGAGGAGAGGAATTCAGACTAACTATGACCAACAATCCTGGGACAGTTGTTGACATGCTGTAAGTGTACTGGATCTAGAGGTCAGTAATGGAAGCATAACATAGTGAAGATCATTGAGCCATAGCACACTCTGAGAGGATAAATTTGGTTATGTGCAGTGGGGCCACACAAATAATGATATATGTAGAGATAAAGAGAGATAAATAGATAATAGATAGATAATTGATTGATAGATAGATAGATAGATAGATAGATAGATAGATAGATGATAGATAGACAGACAGATAGATGATAGATAGATAGATAGATAGATAGATAGATAGATAGATAGATAGATAGATGATTGATTGATTGGTTGATACATACATACATACATTCATACATAGATACATAGATAGATACATAGAATATAGAAATATAGAGATATAATAAAGTATATACAGAGTACATACAAAGGTAAGATTGAAACTCGTGCCATCAGGGCCCATCCTGAGGTGAATGAAGATCTTCCTATAGAGACAGTCAGATGCACGCATACCTGAGCAGGGTGCCCCACCTCTGAGAACTGGATACTCTTGGCAGTGGAAACTTTGCTAGAGGAAAATGCTGCTGTGGTGATAATGATGCACAAGGTGTCACCATGAGCCACACTGAGCCTCCAGGCACAGCTCAGAGCTCTTCACGCCTGCTCTGCCTATCATTCTTGCAGAACCCCTGAGACAGTGCATCACAGACAGTGGGTCAGAATCACATGAAAGGCCTGGGAGCCATGAGATTGCTGAGCTTCATGCTGTAACTGATTCTGTAGACCAGTGGCAGGGTTCAAGAAGGTGGCATTCTAGCAGGTACCCAATACTGCACATGCTGGTGACTGGGAACGTCACATCCAAAAGCATTTTTTATTGTAGCCAAGCATCTTTGAGTGAACCAGTTTACAGGGTGTGGTTATTGTAGTGGAGATGGAGATGAAGATGGTGTTATACACCTTCTTAGTAAAAAAGTAATTTCATGCAAATCAACCAGCAGAGATCAGCAACACAACCAAGTTTT
This sequence comes from Tokudaia tokunoshimensis, assembly GCA_036184795.1. Lineage (NCBI taxonomy): Eukaryota > Metazoa > Chordata > Mammalia > Rodentia > Muridae > Tokudaia > Tokudaia tokunoshimensis. The sequence goes on from BTHU01000022.1 coordinate 4,200,576, forward strand.
TGAGTCTTCACTTGTGTCCGCACTCCCAGTCCTGATTTCCTGTTTTTTGGTTTTTTGAAAGAAGTTTTTTACTATCATTTTTATACACTCCATATTTTATTCCCCACCCCACTAAGCCCTGTCCACCCTCCAATTGTTTCACATCCCATACCACCTCCCCTCCCCCCGTCTCCACGTGGATGTCCCTACCCCCCACCCCACCTGACCTCTAAACTCCCTGAGGCCTCTAGTCTCTTGAGGGTTAGGTGCATCATCTCTGGATGAACACAGACCAGGCAGTCCTCTATTGTATGTGTGCTAGGGGCCTCATATCAGCTGGTGTATGCTGCCTGTTTAGTGGTCCAGTGTTTGAGAGATCCCAGGGGTCCAGATTGAGACTGCTGGTCCTCCTACAGGGTCACCCTCAGCTTCATTCAGCCTTCCCTAATTCAACAGCAGGGATCAGCTGCTTCTGTCCATTGGTTGAGTGCAAATATCTGCATCTGACTCTTTCAGCTGCATGTTGGGTCTTCCGGAGTGCTGTCATGATAGGTTCCTTTTTGTAAGCGCTCCATAGCCTCAGTTATAGTGCTAGGCCTTGGAACCTCTCCTTACGCTGGATCCCACTTGGAGCCTGTAGCTGGACCTTCTTATCCTAGGGCTCCTCTCCATTTCCATCACTGTAATTCTTTCAGACAGGAACAATCATGGGTCAGAGTTATAGCTGTAGGATGGCCCCCCTCTCCCTCCCTAATGTACTGACACTGGCTACAGAACAGGTGGATTATAAAAGCCTCTCCCTGAAAACACCAGACACTGACGACTGCATAATTTATGAACTTTTAATACACTCCAAACCACTCCTTCAAAAAGTTGAAGCCCTGTCTTCCTCATATCACTTCCTCCTGGAGGTGATATGAGGGCACCAGGGGATGTGGAATGTGAACCCCAAGGTCCTACAAGATGGACAACCAAAGATCCCAAAAATCATTGTCTCATTTGATGGGTACCTTCACACATGGTTCAATACTACAAAAAAAAAAAAATAGGACTCATCAGGATGTGGGGGGGGGGATGAATTTTATGGGACAATAATAATTAAAAGAGAAAGAAGAGGTCATGGATTTGAGAGGAAGTGCCCAGCAGAGGAATTGGGGGAAGCATAGAAGGGCTTGTTGTGAATGTTGTATGGAGATGTGATCTGGGCTAGCATCATTTCATAGACGTTGTATGCCCAGGTGTTTCAGTGACTGATGTGAATAACTCTCCTGCTAGGATTCCTCTGTACATCACCAAAGCTTGATTTTTTTGGTATAGTGCTCAATTTGGAGCACTTTGGATATTGCAGAGGAAATTGTCATAGTGTTTTCCCCTGTTAGAGGGGTCATGGTTGGCAGTGATCCAAGTTTATTCAGTTCTTGGGGGAGGGTAAGTTTTATGAGTTAGCTTCTGGGGTCAGGAGGAGAAACAGCAGGGCTCAAGCGCCAAGCAATGGCCTTTGACACTTTGGCTCTTACAATCTTTTTGTCCACCTTTCACAAATGTTTCCTGGACCTCAGGTGTAGGAGTGGTTTGTAGATGTATCCATTGGTTGGGGTTTTCTGGAATATAAGTATATACGCAAATACATATATGCATGTAAAACCAATTTATAAATAAAGAGGCCATGAAGTTGAAGAACAGGGAGAGATATATGTGAGGATTTGATGGAGAGCAGGGAAAGAGAAAAAATGACAATATGAAAAATAAAAGTAAAAAGAAAGAAAGATCGCTGTGTAAAAAGAACAAAATAAACTGTTTAGGCAAATTGAAACACTATGTGGAACTTCAAACATGAACATAAAAGTGTCCCAGAAAGCAGGGCGTGAGCTTCGGTTTGATGAGGAATCCATAGCCCTACTGGGATGTGATTCTCCAATGGCTTCTGGTTCCAGTGGTAAAGCACAGCCGGGGTGTCTGTTCAGGATCTTCTCTCCTCTCCGTGTGTGGGCAAAGCCTTCTAGAATGAGGGTCGGCTGTCTAGCTCCCTCATCGACCGTTTTAGAGCAGCCCTGCAGAGGCAGCTCAGGGAAGAAATGCTGGGTGGCGTTAAAGTAGCACCTCTATGATACATTGCTTGGCAGGAAATGGATCATTGTTTCTCAAAATCAAGTGGGGTTGTTTATCCACCGAAGCCAAAACAGGTGGACCACATTGTTGAAGAGGAATTTTTGTTATTGATTTATAAATGTAACAAAAAGTTGATAAGAAGAAAACTGAGAATGTGATCAAAGTATAAATATTTATTAAGTGAATCTCAGATCTGCACTTCACTCCCCAGGCCGCAGTAAAGCCTGCCTCCATGGAGGCCCAGTACCACCCAGGACAACCAGGTGAGACACCCACACCAGAATTCCCTGACTGTTGGGACCCTATCACACCCAAAAGCCATGAGGTCTGCCCCTTACCTTCAAGTCCACACCTCTACCTGCAATCTCAGATCTGTACTCTACTCCTAGGGCCACACCCCTGCCTACCTTCCTGGAGGTCTGTGCCACCCAGGACAACCTGAGGCCTGCTGCCATTAGGGACTACCAGGCCAGCCAACACCAGAGACAACCAGATGGCTCAAGGCCAGTGCAAGAACACAATCAACAAAAGCCAGGATAATATGGTACCTTTAGAACTGAGCTAGCCTACTAAAGAAAGCCCAGGATAGCCTAATTGAATAGACTATTGAAGAACAATACTATGACCTTAAATCTCATCTTAGGAAGATGACAGAAACCTTGACACTCCATGGACCCAATGAAGCTAAACATAAAGGAAGACCCAAGCGAGGATGCTTAGAACAGGGAATAAAATAGTCATAGAAGGCAGATGGTGGGAGGGAACTGGGTGGGAGAGGGCATGGGGAGGGGAATGGAGGCTCAGGATCAGGTGTGGGGAAAGACAGGAGAGAGAGCCAGAGGGCATGGAAAAGGGCAGAGGAGAGTGAATGGAAACGTGCAGCTGGTGAGTGGGTAGCATCTCTAGGATGTGCCAGAGACCTGGATTGGGGGAGGCTCCCAGGAGTCTACAGGTGTGACTTTAGCTGAGACTCCTAGCAATGGGGATATGGAATCTGAAGTGGCCACTTCTTGTAGCCAGGCAGGACCCCCAGCGGAAGGATAAAGACACTAACACACTTACAAAACGTACAACCCAAAATTTGTACTGTCTTTAAAAAAATTCAGGGACAAAGATAGAGCAGAGACTGAAACACTGGCCAACCAAAAACCAGCCCAACTTGAGACCAATCCCATGGGCAAGAACCAATCCCTGACACTATTACTGATACTCTGCCATGCTTGCAGAAAGGAGCCTAGCATAACTGTCCTCTGAGAGACTTCACCCAGCAGCTGACTGAAACAGATGATGAGACCCACACCCAAACACTGGAGTGGAGTTCAGAGAGTCTGATGGGAGAGTTGTGGGAAGGGTTGAAGGATATAAGACAGTGAGTATTGAACTAAGGACATTGATGTGCAGGTCTGGAATTGTTAGAATTTCTGCTTAGGCATACTGTATCACAATGAAAAAGTCACGTTTGATATATATATATATATATATATATATATATATATATATATATATATACATGTATATACCACATATATATGTGTGTGTGTGTGTGTGTGTGTGGTATTGATTGAATCTAAATAAGAATTGAGATAATAAATAAAAACGCAATGACTGTTTCAATAAAAGAACTCAGAACATGCTTAACAAAGGTTGTTCAAGAAAGATGACTCCTCTAATATTTTCCTAAAAGATGTTTTCTACAGTATACCTTATGTTACAAAAAGAAGCTTGAATAAATTTTGGGTTATTTTTCCTTAGTTTGTTCAATATTAAGAGCTACTATGTACACATTGTAGATTTACATATTTCACTTAAAATGTGTGACACATACCTAGCATCAGTCACTGTGAAAGTAGCACCCCTAAAGGTAACCCTAAGGAAGCAATGGAGAAAACATTCTGGAAGCTCAGAGGTGAAAATCAAAGCAGATTCCAAAATCCTGGTCACTTTTCCTGGCCTTCACGTAGGTTTATGCATATTCCTCACAACGTTGCTGTAGCTGAAGATAAGAGAGAAGGAAGGCCCAGAGTGAGAAATCAGGATGAGATGAGTTATAAGTGCACTGAGGTTTCAGGACACCCTCACTCCGGTCCAAACCTGGGGTGCCTGTGACCACCTCCACCTTGTTTGGCATTGCCTGCCTCTAAAGATTCTGAGAAGCCCACTTGTTCTCCTCCCTGACACTGGGGAGAGTAGGCCCAGAGTCTGTAACTTCCAGGAGACCCAGCTTAGACATGACTTAAAGAGGAAACACTGGGATAGGATATAATTGCTCACAAGGAAGCAATAGCAATGATTTTAACAAAAATCTCTACTTCTAAGGAAAAGGCAGGGTTGGGGTGGAAATTCACACACAGTTAGCTAAAATTTTCTATCCTGAGACAAGTGGCAAGCCCTCTGTGAGAGCACTTTCTCAGCTAATGTCACAAGATTCACAGAATCTACTTTCCTAAACCAGGACCCACTGCTCCCTTCCCCACAGTCCACCAAGGCAGCCTACACCCTGCCCCAGGTCAGGGTGAGAATCAGTGTCAGTATGTGCCTGCAGTCCCCACAGCCTGGAGGTGCAGTTAATTGTTCACCCAGCCAAATGCAGGAAGGGACAACTGAGCAGGGACACTGTCCTGGAGCCACATTTTGGGATATAAAGTCTGGATCTACATGCGTCTGGGACAGAGCCTGGGATCTCAGCAACCTCTGAAGACCTGAGACTGTGAAGCCCACCTGCCCAGCTGTGGACATCCCAGGTAAGTCCCACAGCTTTATGAAGGGAGACTTGGAGCTGACATTGCAGGGATACCCTAGAGAGAGACTCCTTGAAGCATCATGCAGCTCCCTCAGGAAGGAGAATATCAACTAGATCTCAGCACACCTGTGGTGGGGATGCAGAGTCTGATGAATGGTAATCCCAGGAGGTTACTAGAACTTTCAGGGGACAAAGTTGGGTAGGAGACAAGTAAGGTGAATGTCAAGGCCTGGGCACCAGCTTGCCCCCTAAACTTTAGGTGCCATGGGCATTACTCCTATAACAACTGGAATCACCCTTACGCACTTTGCAGTCAATTATAATCCATAGGTCCAATCTGGCAGGTGCAGACGATCTAGCATGTTACATGCCTCCTGTAATGTGCCCTATCTAGAGTGTTGCATCAAAGGAATAATGACCTAAGCTTAAAATTCTGGACTAGTCTCTTCTTTGAACATATTGCAGGTAGATCTGCCACCCAGTGACCTGTCCTTATTGAAACAGTGAGGTGGGATTCTGAAGGCCCATCACAGTTATGGGGCAGACAGATTCCTAACTGCTGTACTTCTAAGATTTCCTAGAGAGGAAATTTCACTATTTCAGAAGTGTAAGAATCAAGGCATCACCTCTTTCCTGGTATACACTGACCAAGAAAAAGATACCTGGTGACCCTGAAATCTTCCAGAACTATTCATATGTACTATGGGTCACACTGTGCATAAGTCACATTTAATTTATGTGACCTCAATAACAATGGCACAAAACCTGAGCTATTGATGTCTGGAGTCAATTGCTGCTTTAATCTTCTGAAGCAGAAGGTGTGTATAGACCCTGTGGTGAGCTAAGTGCACACTGCACACACACTCCAAATCCTGGGTCCATGGGCTCTTCATTCTTTATCAGTTTATTTCCACTAAGTGAATTAGTGTGTGTGTGTGTGTGTGTGTGTGTGTGTGAGAGATTAAAACAAATGCATTCTTAAGTTTTTCAAAATATCATGGATAGAATGATCCAAATAATTTTATACCACCGCAGCAGCCTGAATTTCTGTGGGGGAAATGTCACTGAAACCTCATTTTTTTTTTCTACTTCTAGAGTTTGGAAGCATGTCTCCAATTTTCCTCCTGGCCACCCTGTGCTTGGGGGTAGTCTCAGCTGCTCCAACACGTGATCCCAGTTTGGATGCTGTATGGGAGGAATGGAAGACAAAACATGGAAAAGCATACAACATGGTTGGTACCATGGACATGTCTAAGGGCAACACAGAGACCATGGTCCTTGCTGTGGCAAATTTGTAGAGCTTATATTGTGGAAGCAGTTCCTCCCAGGACCACATTGCAGGCTTTATGAGCACTGATGACAAACCATCCTGTTGCCATAGGACCTGGGTTATGGCTTCCAGAGGTGGACAGATACCCTTGGTTCTTATTGGTTGTAGCAGCAGGCCCACTGAGGGAACTAAGGCTGGGCTTGAAGTGGAAAGACCACACACTGTATCTCTTCCAGAATGAAGAAGGACAGAAGAGAGCAGTGTGGGAGAACAACATGAAGATGATCGACCTGCACAATGAGGACTATCTGAAGGGGAAGCATGGCTTCAACTTGGAGATAAATGCCTTTGGTGATTTGGTGAATGCGATGTGGATAGCCGAACATGGTCCTACCTCTCTGGTTCCTTGTAAGTCATCCCTCCATTTGCAATGATTTGTTTACTTTTTCTTGAAGACCAAATCAGAATTCAGGGAATTGATGACTGGCTTTCAAAGCCTGGGACCCAAGGAGACGACCATCTTCCGGGAGCCCTTGCTGGGTGATGTCCCCAAGTCTGTGGATTGGAGAGAGCATGGCTATGTGACTCCTGTGAAAAACCAGGTAGGACACATGGCACATTCCAGGTATCACTGTCTACCAGGAAGGAAATGCCATCTTTGACTTGTTGACTGTGGAGCTCCGTAGAGCACACTGCTTGTGAAATTATTGTGTCATGAGAATTGCTGCCAAACATCTGTATTAATTTTGTGGGTGACAACTTTTTCTTTCTTTCCTAGGGTGCTTGTGGCTCTTGTTGGGCTTTTAGTGCAGTTGGTTCCCTAGTAGGACAAATGTTCAGGAAAACAGGCAAACTGGTCCCTCTGAGTGAACAGAACCTTGTAGACTGCTCCTGGTCCCATGGCAACAAAGGCTGTGATGGTGGCTTGCCAGAGCTTGCCTTCCAGTATGTGAAGGATAATGGAGGCTTGGACACCAGTGTGTCCTACCCATATGAAGCACTGGTAAGTATAATCTTATGCTTTTGCACCAGCTTAGGTTTTACAAACAATTGTAAAGACAGTGACAATGTTCCTAAGAACTCATCTTCCCAAGATGTAATCCATCCCGTTATCCTATGTGCTACCATTAACGTCATCTTTTGCATGCTGGTCCCATTCCGTGGTTTCTGGGTAGCTGTTCTTGCTTCTGTGTATATGGAACACAGGCAAACCATTCTACAAATAACACAGATTTCTTCACTGTGAAATTTCTTATATATAGAAATACCTATGGCATGTTATTGAAGACACATGAGCTAATTTCTATTAGCCACTGAAATCTACCAGCTTGTCAGGTCCAGTGACATTTTATAGACACGTGCACTTGGAGATCCTCAGCAGCAAATACTGAGTCACTTAAATGGATAAGAGCTCAGCTGAGTGTAGTTCTGAGTGACTCATGTTCCCCAGGAGGGGGATGGCAATAACCTTTTTTCCTCTTTTGTCTTTCAAAGAATGCAACGTGCAGGTACAATCCTAGGAACTCTGCTGTTAACATCCGGGGCTTTGTGAGCATCCAATCTAGTGAAGATGCCCTGATGAAGGCTGTGGCCACCGTTGGACCTATCTCAGTTGGAATTGATACTAACCACCTGTCATTCCAGTTCTATAAGGGGGGTAAGTGCTTTTTTAACAGTGATCATAAGGAAGAGTTATGCCTCCACCACAGCTCACCAATGTGTCAACGGTAAATGCAAATATTTTGAGTTATAGGTGTTACATTCAAGAGGAACAATATTTTTATGTGTTGCTTCTACTTGACATTAAGAACAATCTTATGAATATGTGTCCACTATTGTTTTTTAAATAAGATGTGTGTTTTATGTGATCTAATTTTATTGAATTTTCTGAAGTTGCTGACTCTTTGGGACTTTAAATAAATATTCCATTTCTGTAGTTCAGTCTCAGAGGTGCTTCTTGACACCCATATTTTGTGTTTTGTGCAGTTTCCTTATACTTTATAAGTAGATTGGTGTTTCTTACATCTTCTCAAGCAAGTGTTTTCCTGAGGACCTATGATAACCTTTACTTCCATTATGTTACATAAGAGCTGATATCCCAAGCCTCACCAACACCAAATCAGTTCCATCTGGGGTGTGTTCTTGCCCTAAAATTAGAAATGTTTCTATTATTGATGGTGACAGCAGACACTGAGGGGGTCACAGGAGCCTCTCATTTGGGTTCCATTTTACCTTCCAGGCATATACTATGAGCGAGAGTGTAGCAGCATTAATCTGGATCACGCTGTCCTGGTGGTTGGTTATGGTGAAGAATCAGATGGCAGGAAGTACTGGCTGGTCAAGAACAGGTATAAATAGCCCAAAACACCCATGTTTGCAGGCAGTATTTGGGTGCAGGTTTTGGCAATTTACCCCACATGTTTCAAATACAGAAGTTCTAGAGTGTAGTGACCATGATAAGAATCTGCCATAGTTTGGAGAAGGTTAAGATTGAATTTGAACTGCTGCATTTCTAGTACTGAGCCAAATGTGGGTGGCTTTTCACTGTCCTTGTGTATTTCAGCATCTGTCTCTGTTTCAAAGGAGAGGTAATGTAATGAAGTGTTGCACTATGTTCTTTCCATTAAGTGACAGGAATGTTCTTCTTCCAGCTGGGGTCAAAATTGGGGCATGAATGGCTACATAAAGATGGCCAAAGACCAGAACAACAACTGTGGAATTGCTTCCTATGCTTCCTACCCTGTCATGTGAGCTGCCGGACAACAAGGAGTGGACGGAGGATGGCCTGTACCAAGGAAGGCTTTCCCCTTCATGGACCAGGCTCTCCATGGGCAACGACGGCTGAGTCGATGGAGTTCCACGCTATGGTGTGAATTCTGGGAAATTTCATTCCAATTAAATTCAAGTGGCACGCTATGGCTGTAAGCAGCTTTGTATCCATGGCTTTTGAATTTTAATTTTTAACTATATGTATACAATTTTTATAAAACCTACACTGAAAAAAAAAAACTGATGGTGCTTCCTTCTGTTTTGGATATGGCGGCTTCTCTTACTCAAAGGTGCCATTGAGTGTGAAGTTCCAGTGAAGGTGAAGTGGTGTTCTAGGGGAGGGTGGGAGATTCTTTTTGTCATTAGGTCAATATTACAGTCTTAATTAGATTTTTGAGGTACAACCCTCAACCTCAACGGTCTCAAAACACAAGTAAAACTTTTAGAATTTTTGTTGTTGTTGTTTAAAAAATGGTTTCTCAGTTATCCTTGACTATAACTCACTCAGTAAACTAGGCTTCTCTTGAACTCAGAGATCAAACTGCCTCTGCCACCCCATTGCTGGGCTAAAAGGCATGCACTACCATGCCTGGCTTATTTTATTTTTTTAAATACATAGGTGTTTTACCTCTGTGTATGTCTGTGCGGGGGGGGTCCCTAGGCCTCTGGAACTAGGTTTACAAACAGCTCTGAGCTGCCATGTGTGTGCTGGGGATTGAACCTAGGTCCTCTGGAAGAATAGCCAGTGCTTTTAACCCCTGGACCATCTCTCCAGTCCCAGAACTGAAATTTTTAAGTTCCACATATGTTTACAAAGCTTAAATTATTTGCCCTTTATGTATTAAGATAGCACTTTAGGTTGTTGCATTGAACAGAGCCTGGCCTTTAACTCCCTTTCTTGAAGCATCAGTCATGTGCCCTGCTGTCACCTTGTAGAAGCCATCTCTCTAGCCAAGTCTACAACAACAGGATGCTGGCACACTGAAGTAACACTTTCATAACCCTACAGGGCCTCACAACTCAGAAGCAGGGACACAGGAACGCTTTTACTTTCTCTTGACAATACCATTGATAATCTCCTGGCATGTATAACCGATATGTGTGAGAATCAGTGAGCCAGCTGTCTCCAAACTGCAGGAGCTTATGCCATCTCCCAGGCATTTGGTGCTTGCAAAAAGAAGAAAGAGACAATGCAGATTCAAAAATAGGTTTTCTAAGGAATACAGTTAACTCCCCCGTTCAGACCTTAATAAACCCTTCTTACCCCTTACCTATCATTAGCTATGAAAACAAAACCAAATTGCTTTGAATTATACATCTGTTCTCTCTTGAACTCTGGTCAATGAATGACTGTGACATGTGTCCTGATCATAATGACACTAGATTTTGAACTGTCACCTCTCTGGCATCAAATATATCCTGTTCTAGATGATTTGGATCACCTAAATTGTATCCTTTGTTTCTTCCTACAAACTTAATTCTTCACCTGATCTTAGCCAAAAGACCAAGAAACAACACAAACTTAATTCTTACCTGTTCTTAGGTAAGGTCTGTACAGAGCAGAGCTAAATAGGACCAAACATCTGACTCTTTACAGAAAGGATTGCCAGCCCCTAGTGTACATGCTCTGCACTGCAGAAAAGCAGTATGATGTGAGATTCAGTTTTGAGTGTGCGCATCCCACTGACCAGGAGACACCTGTAGTAAGATATAGGACCTGATTCCCCAAAGTCAGGAAGCAACCAGTCGGAAGAAGGACTATGGAAATCAGGGGGGACTGCAAAAGAAAGACAGACAGATGAGTATGTGCAATGGGCCTGAGGAAATGACAGTTAGCCTTGTCCATGAAGGAGAAAGACTGAATGGTAACTGTACAGGAAGAGCCTGGGCATGAGTGATGCAGGATGTGGTCAGAAAGGGCAGTAGCTTACAGATTGACTGATGAATTGAGGTTTAACCCAGGCCTGTGTGTGAGGCAAGTGTGAGGATTGTCTTAAGAGTCAGAACTCCAATTAACATTTCAAGCTTCCCTGTCAAGGTTCAGGGGAACCATGAGCCTTGCTAGCATGATGCAAAGACAGTCAGGGAAAGGTGCTCTCTGGTCTTATAAAGGCTCTGGTGCTATGTGAGGAGAAAGAAATGGAGTTGGAAATCCCTATACAGTTGCTTAAAGCAAGTACCTATAACTCCAGAAGTGAGTATCACCTATCCTGCAAGCCTATCTTCATGGTCAGCTGGAAGGTTCTAGATCACCATTCTTCTCTCCAAATGGTTGGTAGATGAATTGGGTCTTCCAGCTGACCTATGCTGACACTCTCTTCACTGAAGCCTTTAGTCTCTGATTGAAATACACCTGAGGCTGACAGGAACAAGAATCTCTGTTGTTCCCCCTATCCCACTCAATTCCCTCCCTCCCTCTGCCTCCTATGAGTATTTTATTCTCCCTTCTAAGTGAGAGTCAAGAATCCTCCCTTGAACCCTCTTTGTTATTTGGCTTCTTTGGGTCTGTTGATTATAGCATGGGTATCCTGTAGATTATGGCTAATATCCACTTATAAGTGAGTACATACCTTGTATGTCATTTTGGGTCTGAGCTACCTCACTCAGGATGATATTTTCTAGATCCATCCATTTGCCTGCAAAATTCATGATGTCTTTGTTTTTAATAGCTGAATAGTATTGCATTGTGTAAATGAACCATATTTTCTGTATCCATTCTTCAGTTGAGGGACAGCTGGGTTGTTTCCAGTTTCTAGCTATTTATTACAAATAAGATTGCTATGAACATAGTGGAGCGTGTGTCCTTGTTACCATGGTATGGTGGAGTATCTTTTGGGTATATGCCCAGGAGCGGTATAGCTGGGTCTTCAGGTAAAACTATTTCCAATTTTCTGAGAAACTGCCAGATTGAATTCCAGAGTGGCAGTATAAGTTTTCAGTCCCACTAGCAACAGAGGAGTGTTCATTCCCCCTTTCTCCACATTCTTTCCAGCATGTGCTGTCCCATGAGATTTTTTTTATCTTATCCATTATGATGAGTGTAAAATGGAATCTCAGGGTCATTTAGAATTGCATTTCTCTGATAATTAAGGGCATTGAAAGTGCCTCACAGCCATTTGAGATTCCTCTGTTGAGAATTCTCTGTTTAGCTCGGTACTCCAACTTTTATTTAGGTTATTCGGTTTTCTGGAGTCTAACATCTTGAATTCTCTATATATTTTGGCTATTAGCCTTCTGTAGAATGCAGAGTTAGTGGAGATTTTTCCCATGGGCTGCATTTTGAGTTGCTGACAGTTTCCTTTGCCTTACAGACACTTTTCTGGTTTGTGAGGTCCCATTTATTAATTGTTGATCCTAGAGGCTGAACCATTGATGTTCTGTTCAGGAAACTGTCAGAAGTGATGGGGAGAGGAAGGGGGTTCAGGATCAGGTGTGGGGAGAGATGGGAGAGAGGGCTAGGAGAACGAATGGAAATCTGCAGCTTCCAGAGGTTAGGGGCCTGGGGTCAGGGAAGGGGGAATCTCTAGGAAGTTCCACAGACCTGGGATGAGGGAGGCTCCCAGGGGTCATTGTGGTTGACCTTAAGTGAGATGCATAGCAGTGGTGATATGGAACCTGAAGAGGCTACCTCTTGTAGCCATCCAGGACCCCAGTGGAGGGATAAGGACACCAACCCACCACAAAACTTTCAACCAAAAATTTTTTCTGTCTAAATAAATGCAGGACAAAGATGGAACAGAGACTTGGGTACTCTCAGAGACTCAGCCACCAAGCAAAAAGCATACAGGGGCTGGACTAAGGCTCCCAGCACATATGTAACAAATGTGTAGCTCAGGCTCCATGTGGGTCCCCTAACAACTGGAACTGAGGCTTTCTGTGAAGTTGTTTCCTGTTTGTGGAATCCATTGCCCAACTGAGCTACCATGTCTGGCCTCAATGGGAGAGGATGCACCTGAACCTACTAAGACTTGATGAGCTAGGGTAGGGGAATCACAGGGAGTCCCAACCCTATCTGAGGAGAAAGAGAGGGACTCTGGGAGGGAACAGCAATCAGAAGGTAAAATGAATAAATAAAAAAGAAGAAAAAGAAGAAACTCTGTTGCCCAGAGTGTTTGTAACCATTTTGGTGGAGTAATATTATATAAACTATACTTAAGCCTCTTCAAATAAATGACTGCTCTGTGACTGGGAACAACCTTCAACATAATTATCTCAGACACAAATAGAGTTTGCAGGACACCAAGCATGGGATGACACTGCACTCGGTGCTTGACAAGACAAAAGAAAAGAAAAGAACTCATGATAAAGTACCCTGTTGTAGTCTGCAGTGAGCAGAGGGCATCTGAGCTGACATTGTCACACATGGGGGCAGGACATCCATTGTCACTCACAATGAAGATTCCCAATAGGTGAAATGAAGGCCCTAACAGGATGTCTTCCCAGTGTCCCCTTACCTGTCATCTCACGCCATATGTAAAGGACTTATTTTGAGCACAGAATGAAACTTTTCAGAAACTTCTTGTCTTGGTCAGTGTTTGTATTCCTGCACAAAACATCATGACCAAGAAGCAAGTTGGGGAGAAAAGGGTTTATTCAGTTTACAGTTCCACATTTCTGTTCATCACCAAAGGAAGTCAGGACAGGAACTCACACAGGGTAGGAACTTGGAGGTAGGAGCTGATGCAGAGGCCATGGAGGAATTCTGCTTACTGGTTCACTTCCCCTGGTTTTCTCAGCTTGCTTTCTTATAGAACCCAGAACTACCAGCCCAGGGCACCACCCACAACAGATTAGACCCTCCCCTCTTGATCACTAATTGAGAAAATGCCTTACAGCTGGATCTCATGGAGGCATTTCCTCAAAGGAGGCTCCTTTCTCTGTGATAACACCAGCTTGTATCAAGATGACACACAAAATCAGACAGTACACTTCTTATAAGGCTATTGACCAGAAATTGATTATGCTTGGATAGTTAGGGGATTCTCAATGAGTAAAAAAGATCCCATGCATTAAAATGATGGGAACTATGATAGTTGTACAAAGGAATTCTAGAAGAAACACAAAAGTAGGGGTTATCTTGGGAAGGTGGTTTTGGATCTGTGTTTCCATCTAGGATTTTAGCTTTGCAGGTTCCACATCAATCTCTTTGTATATTTGGAAATGATATTTTATTCACTAGGTTTGATATGGCTCTAATTTCATTCTGCTATGAACAGAGTCCTACCTCTGTGTAGAATCCCAAAACTCAGTGTGCGCTGATACAGCTCCTTAAATTCTGAGCCAAAATGTAAGAAGGCCAAAATAACAGAAGTAGGAAAATGGGAATAAAGAAGAGACAAGTCAGATCAGCGTGCCTGCCCCCAAACTCCACAGCCTGCCTGCCTCCCAGGAGGTCTGCCCTAACCAGGAAAACAGGAGGACTGCTCTAAGCAGGGACATAGGACTCTTGCTCTTGCCAGGGACAACACTGCCTGCCTCCCAGGAGGCCTGCTCTAACTCAGGTCACACAGTTCTCCTGCCTCCAAAGAGGCCTGCTCCAGTCTGAGATACCCAGACCAGTTAACACCAGAAGTAACCAGATGGTGAAAGGCAAGTGCGAGAACAAAGGCAACAGAAGTCAATGTGGTTCAACACCATCAAAACCCAGTTCTTCTACCTCAGCAAGCCCTGAATACCCTTAACACACCTGAAGACCAAGATTCTGGCCAAAAATCCCGTCTCATGAAGACAATAGAGGCCTTTAAGGGAAGATATAAATAACACTCATAAAGAAATACAGGAAAACACAGGCAAACAGATAGAAGTTCTTAAAGAGTAAACAAATAAATCCCTTAAAGAAATAGAGGAAAATATAATCAAACAGGTGAAAGAATTGAAGAAAACAGTCCAAGCTCCTCCTCCCCGCCCCAAAAATAGAAACAATAACAAAATCACAAATGGAGGCAACCCTAGTGATGGAAATCCCAAGAAAGAGATCAGGAGCTACAGATGCAAGCATCACAAACAGAATAAAAGAGATGGAAGAGAGAATCTCAGGCATAGAAGATACCACAGAAGATATTGAACCATCAGTCAAAGAAAATACAAAGGGTAAAAATATCCTAACCTAAAACACCAAGGAAATTTGGGACACAATGAAAAGACCAAATCTAAGAATAATAGAAATAGAAGAGGGTGAAGATTTCCAGTTCCAAAGGATAGAAAAAAATCTTCAACAAAATCTTGGAAGAAAACTTCCCTAACCTAAAGAAATAGATGGTTTTTGACCACAAATGCTTGTGACAGAGAAGTGCACATTGAGACAGCCTAAGACTCAAGAGTCTGATGTGATTTGGCCAAGCATCATTTCACATACATTGTGTGCACAGATGTTTCAGTGACTGATGTGACTATTAATACCTTCAGATTTGTTGCTTAAATTTTCTTACGTATGTCCTCAAAAATTTGTTTTCCTATATAATTTAAAATCTGGAGCTCTTTGGGCATGGTAGAAGCAGTTGTCATAGTTTTCACCCTGTTATGGAGGTCATGACAGACACTGACCCAGGTTTATATAGTTATTTTGGTAAGATTTTGTGAGTTAACTTCTGCTGTTATGAGGAAAAACACGTTCACAGAAATGACCCTGATCCTTCCTCTGGCTCTTAACAATCTTTTATGCCTCTTTTCCCAAATATTACCTGAGTCTTATGTGTGGGAGTGGTTTGTAGATGTATGCATGTAGATGGGGCTCCATAAATCAGAATTTGGATGGGTTGGGGTTTTCTGGAATATATGTTTGTGTGTGTGTGTGTGTGTGTGTGTGTGTGTGTGTGTGTGTGTATGCAAATTCCTAATTGCATGTAAATACAATTTATCAAAAAAGAGATCATGATGCAAAAGTTCAGAGAGGGGTGTTTGCAAGGGAAGCAAGGAAAAGAGAAAATATAATTAAATTATAATATCAAAAATAAAACAAAAGTCGAGAGAAAGATTGATATTTGAAAGGCACAAGATATCCTGCTTGTTTAGGCAACTTTTAATGCTACGTGGAACTTCAGAAAGGAACATGCAAGTGTCCCAGAAAGCAGGGCGTGAGCTTAGGTTTGATGAGGACTCCACAGCCCTGTTGGAATGTGATTTTCCAAGAGCTTCTGGTTCCAGTGGGAAAGTGCAGCAGGGTGTGTCTGCTCAGGATCTTTTCACTTCTCTGTGCAACATTCCCTTTTCCCAGGTGTAGGCAAACCCTCTGGGATAAAGGTCTGCTGTCTAGCTCCCTGACAGGCCAGCTTAGTGCAGCCCTGCAAAGGCAGCTCAGGGAAGAAATTCTGGATGAGAGGTTAGAGTAACACCTCTAGGATGCACTGCTTTGCAGGAAATGGATCATTGTTTCCCGGAATCAAGTGGGTTTGTTTATCCACCCAAGCCAAAACATAGGGTCTATCAGCTGATGGGGTATTTTGCAATGATCTGGGGGTACAACATAAAAATGATATGAAATAATATAGAATTTCACCAGTTTTCAATAAAATTAAATAAAAATATCAACAGTAAACCAAAATTCATCCATACAATTGGATGTTTGAAATATTTTTACATCAAAATTAATTTAGATCAGGATTTTATAAAAACAAAATAAAACACATTTGAAATGTAAATAAAGAATATATTCAAACTTAAACAACATCAAGTGCTGACAAAATGGCTCCTTGGGTAAAGGCAAGAGCCACCAAATGTATCTAGTGGAAGGAATGAACCAGACTGACTACCAAAAATTGATCTCTTATCTTAAATTGAGTGGCATGGTACACATGGGTGTCGATATATGAAACAAAACTACAGGGGCTGGAGAGATGGCTCAGCAGTTAAGAGCACTGACTGCTCTTCCGAAGGTCCTGAATTCAAATTCCAGCAACCACATGGTGGCTTACAACCATCCGTAATGATGTAATGAGATCTGATACCCTCCTCTGGGGTGTCTGAAGAAAGCTAGAGGGTACTTACATATAATAAATAAATATATCTTTTAAAAAAAGAAACAAACAAAACTACAAAAATATGTAACTTTAAAAACACTGAAAACCCAACAAAATAATAGAGTAGCACAGCAATGATGGATTAAGGACTGTGACAGGTCTGCCTCTGAATGACAGGAGTGAACAAAAGAGGCTCACAGCGCCGGTCCTCAAGACACTCATCTAGAACCACTCCACAAGATGAGGAAGGTGTCTTCAAAAAGACAAACAGAGAGGCAACATGTGCTAGGGGAGAGTATGAAGTCGGCTACGTTGAACATGGTGGTGCCTGCTCTGCAGGAACATGGAGGAAACTGAGAGCAGGGGATTGGACACCCATCATCTATCCTTCTGAGTGTGTACTGCAGAGGTGTGAAATACACACATCACCTGGTGGGGCAGCAGTGTGCCTGGCAAGAGGCAAGTTTAAAGGCCACCAAAGGCCCAGCAAGGAATGAACAGATAAAAAACATGAGATCTCCATATGGAAGAGTAACTGAACCTCGGAAAACATGGAGACAGACATATGACATCTGGTCTGTTTATCCACTAAGAATCCCTAACTTTTACTAGTTCGAACAGCAATTCACTTTCAACAGGGCTGTGGCAGAGTCAAGCTTTCTACCCTTAGCAATCATCAAATTCGCACACAGGAAGGAAGAGGGATAGATCAGAGTCTGGGAGAGAAGAGAATGTTATTTAGGGCAGAATTTCAGCTTATAATGCAGATGAAATAAACTCTGAAGACCTATGGCAGTGACATAAGACAGTGAGTGTGGCACCAAAGACATGGATGTGCAAGCCTGGAACTGTTAGAAAGTCATTCCCATTTAGGCATACTGTACCACAATGAAGAAGCCACACGTCTAATTTTTTTTGTATATGTCATCAATCGAGTTTTAAGAATAAAGAGGTAAATTCAAGGCCCATATCTAAACATAGTAAAAGCAATTTACAGCAAACCGGTAGCCAGCATCAATCTAAACGGAGAGAAACTTGAAGCAATCCCACTAAAATCAGGGACTAGACAAGGCTGCCCTCTCTCGCCATATCTTTTCAATATAGTACTTGAAGTTCTAGCTAGAGCAATTAGACAACAAAAAGAGGTCAAAGGGATACAAATTGGAAAGGAAGAAGTCAAACTATCACTATTTGCAGACGATATGATAGTATACATAAGCGACCCAAAGAACTACACCAGAGAACTCCTACAGCTGATAAACGACTTCAGCAAAGTGGCCGGATATAAAATCAACTCAAGCAAGTCAGAAGCCTTCCTATACTCAAATGATAAGCAGGCTGAGAAAGAAGTAAGAGAAATAATACCCTTCACGATAGCCACAAACCATATTAAGTATCTTGGCGTGACTCTAACCAAACAAGTGAAAGATCTGTATGACAAGAACTTCAAGTCTCTAAAGAAAGAAATTGAAGAAGACCTCAGAAGATGGAAAAATCTGCCATGCTCATGGATTGGCAGGATTAATATAGTAAAAATGAGCATCTTACCAAAAGTAATACACAGATTCAATGCAATCCCCATCAAAATCCCAACTCAATTCTTCATAGAGTTAGAAAGAGCAATTCAAAAATTCATCTGGAATAACAGAAAACCCAGAATAGCTAAAACTATTCTCAAGAGTAAAAGAACCTCTGGGGGAATCAGTATCCCGGACCTCAAGCTGTACTACAGAGCAATAGTGTTAAAAACTGCATGGTATTGGTACAGTAACAGACATGTAGATCAATGGAACAGAATTGAAGACCCAGAAATGAATCCACACTCCTAGGGTCACTTGATCTTTGACAAAGGAGCTAAAACCATCCAGTGGAAAAAAGATAGCCTTTTCAACAAATGGTGCTGGCTCAGCTGGAGGTCAACATGCAGAAGAATGCAAATTGACCCATCCTTATCTCCTTGCACTAAGCTCAATTCTAAGTGGATCAAAGATCTCGACATAAAACCAGACACACTGAAACTAATAGAAGGGAAACTAGGGAAGAACCTTGAACATATGGGCACAGGGGAGAATTTCCTGAACAGAACTCCAATAGCTTATGCTCTAAGATCAAGAATAGACAAATGGGACCTCATTAAATTACAAAGTTTTTGCAAGGCAAAAGACACTGTCAAAAAGACAAAGCGGCAACCAACTAACTGGGAAATGATCTTTACCAACCTTACATCCGACAGAGGGCTAATATCCAATATATACAAAGAACTCAAGAAGTTAAACTCCAGAGAGGCAAATAACCCTATTAAAAAACGGGGTACAGAGCTACACAAAGAGTTCTCACCTGAAGAATATCTAATGGCTGAGAAGCACCTAAAGAGATGTTCATCATCCTTAGTCATTAGGGAAATGCAAATCAAAACAACCCTGAGATTCCATCTCACACCAGTCAGGATGGCTAAGATCAAAAACACAGGAGACAGCAGTTGTTGGCGAGGATGTGGAGAAAGAGGAACACTCCTCCACTGCTGGTGGAATTGCAAGCTGGTACAACCACTCTGGAAAGCAGTCTGGCGGTTCCTCAGAAAACTGGGCATGACACTCCCGGAGGATCCTGCTATACCACTCCTGGGCATATACCCAGAGACTTTACCTGCATGCAATAAGGACACATGCTCCACTATGTTCATAGCAGCCTTATTTATAATAGCCAGAAGCTGGAAAGAACCCAGATGTCCCTCAACGGAGGAATGGATTCAGAAGATGTGGTATATCTACACAATGGAATACTACTCTGCAATTAAAACAATGAATTCACGAAATTCCTAGGCAAATGGTCAGATCTTGAAAATATCATCCTTACTGAGGTAACCCAATCACAAAAGAACACACATGGTATGCAGTCACTGATAAGGGGATATTGACCCAGAATCTCGGAATACCCTAGACACAATCCGCATATCAATAGATTTCTAAAAAGATGGAAGGAGAGACCCCTGGTCCTGGAAAGACTGGATGTAGGGGAACGCCAGGACAGAGTAACGAGAGGGGATTGAATGGAGAAAAGAGGGAGGGAAGGGGGCTTATGGGACTTTCGCGGAGGGAGGAAACGGGAAAGGGGAAGTGATTTGGAATGTAAATTAAAAAAATAAAATAAAATAAATAATAAAAAAAAGAATAAAGAGGTAACAAATAAAAACACACGATGACTGCTTTAATAAATGAACGTGGGACATGCTTGACAAAGGTTGTACAAGAAAGATCATGCCAACATTTCCCTAGAAGATGCTTTCTGCAATGTACCTTATTAAGAAATGCAGGTTGAGAACATTTTGGTTTATTTCCCTTTTTCGTTTAATTTTAAGAACTTCTACTTACACATTGTAGATTTACCTGTTTCCCTCACCTAAAATGTGTCCAAACCCTATTCACTTCCACCATTGGCCACTGTGAAAGTAACACCCTGAAAGTCAACCCTAAGGCAGCAATTGAGAAAACATTCTGTAAGCTCAGAGGTGCCAACCAAACCAGATTCCAAAATCCCAGTCACTTTCCCTGTTCTCTACCTAGGTTTGTGCAAATTTCTCACAACGTTACTGTAGCTGAAGATAAGAGAGAAGGAAGACCCAGAGTGAGAAATCAGGGTGAGATGAGTTACAAGTGCCCTGCAGCCTCAGGACACCCCCATCCCAATCCAACCTTGGAGTGCCTGTGACCATCTCCTCCCTGATTGGGGATTGCCTGCCTCTAAAGATTCTGAGAAGCCCATTTGTCCTCCTCCCTGACAATAGGGAGAATGAACCAAGAGTCTGTAACTTCCAGGAGACCCAGCTTAGATGTGGCTTACAGAGGAAACACCGGGCTAGGATATAATTGCTTATAAGAAAGCAGTAGCAATGGTTTTAACAAAACTCTAAGAAAAGGCAGGGTTGGGTTGGAAATTCACACAGTTGGCTAGAATCCTCTATCTTGAGCCAAGTGGCAAGCCCTCTGTGAGAGCACTTTCTCAGCTAATGTCATGAGACTCAATCTACTTTCCTATGCAGAGACCTACTGCTCCCTTCCCTACAATCCACCAAGGCAGCCTACACCCAATGCCCCAGGTCAGGGTGAGAATCAGGGTCAGTATGCGCCTGGAGTCCCACAGCCTGGAGGTGCAATTCAATTGCCCACCTAAGTCAATTCCAGGGAGGAGCAACTGGGCAGGGACACTGTCCTGGAGCCACAGATTTGGAGTATAAAGTCTGGATCCACATGCATCTTAGTCACAGCCTGGGATCTCAGCAACCTCTGAAGACCTAAGACTGTGAAATCCACCTGCGCAGCTATGGACATCCCAGGTGAGCCCCCATAGCTCTATCAAGGCATACTTGGTGCTGACACTGGAGGGTCTCCCTAGAGAGATGCTTTGTAGCATCATTCAGCTCCCTCAGGAATGAGAGTACTGAATCAATCTTAGCAGAACTGGTGTGGGGATGCAGAGATGGTTTGGTAAAGATGCCAGGAAGTCACCAGACTGTTCAGAAGTCCAGGTGTGTGAAAAGTATCAATAATGTGAAATCAGGCAAACCAGTTCCTCTGAGTAAGCAGAACTGCCTCTGGAGTCATGGGCGCAGGAAGTACCAGTTTGTCCTTTTATATAAGCTGTCACTCCCTATGCCAAAAGGGATGATCATTCTCATGTAGAAATGGTCAGGGACAATCCCTTGGTCTCATACCCCAGGTGCCCAAGGAGTAGCATGAGGCACAATTTTGGTATGGCTCTTTCGGGATTGTCCCATGCAAAACTTTATAAGGCCTAAGTCTGGGATTGGTCTCCTTGTTTCTCACCTAAATTGGTGGATATGTCATTCTGTACTCAGCCATAGGATTCTGAAGGCACATCCCAGTTGTGGAGCAGACAGATTCCCAACCGATGTCCTTCCAAGGTTTTCTAGAGAGGACATTCCAGAAAGATTTCAGAAAAAAAAAAAAAAAGAACCAAGGCATATTCTCTGTCTCTTGGTGTACTATCCAAGAAAAAGATGTCTTGTGACCACCCCACCAAGACTTGCAGATCTCTTTGTACTGGGAGATTACATTGTGCATATATGGGACCTGAGTATCAATGGAATAAAACTTGAACAAACTATGAATACTTAAGAAGTTAGTTGTTGCTTGAAATTTCAGAACCACAGGTACATCCAGACCCTGTGGTGAATTAAATGCACAGTTCGTACATCATCTAAATCCTGGAGTCCTCCACAGCTGCTCTTCATTTTGTTTGACTTCTGACATTTTTTTTTTACAGTTGTGCTATAAGCGAATGTCATTCTTAGTCATGTCAACAAACAACAAAGGACGGTTAAAAAACTCTTATTCTACCATAGTGACCTTAACATCTTATGGAGAAATAAGAGTTTATTGAAGAATTTCCATGACCAGAATCTCATTCCTTCACCATCTCTAGGGTTTGGAAGCATGACTCCAGTTTTCCTCCTGGCCACCCTGTGCTTAGGGATGGTCTCAGCTGCTCCAACACGTGATCCCAGTTTGGATGCTGTATGGGAGGAATGGAAGACAAAACATGGGAAAACATACAACACGGTTGGTGCCATGGACATGTCTAAGGGCAACACAGAGACAGTAGTCCTTGCTGTGGCAAAGTTGTAGAGCTTATATTGTGGAAGCAGTTCCTCCCAGGCCTGACCACATGGCAGGCTTTACAAACACTGATGGCAAACCAACCTGGGCCATAGGGCCTGGGTTATGGTTTCCAGAGGTGGACAGATACCCTTGGTTCTTGTTGGCTGTAGCAGCAGGCCCACTGAGGGAACTAAGGCTGGACTTGAAGTGGAAAGACCACACACTGTATCTCTTCCAGAATGAAGGACAGAAGAGAGCGGTGTGGGAGAACAACATGAAGATGATCGACCTGCACAATGAGGACTATCTGAAGGGGAAGCATGGCTTCAACTTGGAGATGAATGCCTTTGGTGATTTGGTGAGTGCGACATGGATTGCCGAACACAGTCCTACCTCTCTGGTTCCTTGTAAGTCCATTTGCAATGATTTGTTTACTTTTTCTTGAAGACCAATACAGAATTCAGGGAATTGATGACTGGCTTTCAAAGCCTGGGACCCAAGGAGACGATCATCTTCAGGGAGCCCTTGCTGGGTGAGGGTGATGTCCCCAAGTCTGTGGATTGGAGAGAGCATGGCTATGTGACTCCTGTGAAAGACCAGGTAGGACAGATGGTACATTCTTAGCTATCACTGTCACCAGGAAGCAAGGAAGGAAATACCAACCTTGGCTAACTGACGGTGGAGCTCCATACAGTTCACTGCTTGTGAAATTATTGGCTATGTGCACTGCTCTCAAACGCCTGTATTATTTTTTGTGGGTGACAGCCTTTTCTTTCTTCTTAGGGTAATTGTGGTGCTTGTTGGGCTTTTAGTGCAGTTGGTTCCTTGGAAGGACAAATATTCAGGAAAACAGGCAAACTGGTCTCTCTGAGTGAACAGAACCTAGTGGACTGTTCCTGGTCATATGGCAACCTAGGTTGTGATGGTGGCTTGATGGAGTTTGCCTTCCAGTATGTGAAGGAAAACAGAGGCCTAGACACGAGGGAGTCCTACGCATATGAAGCAAAGGTACGGACAAATCCTGCGGTGTTTTTCCTGACCAGGTTTAGAAAGCAGAACAATTGCAAAGTTCTCAGAACTTGCTCTTAGGGTGGAATACATCCTAATAAGCCCCAAGTGCTGCCATTAAAGGTTCAGAGCCTTTCCATGCTGATCTGATTCCATAGTTTCCACATGGCTACCCCTGCTTCTGTTCCCATGGAGTTTATGCCAACCATTCCACAAACAGTACAGAATTCTCCACTGTGGAAAGTTATTATGAATAGGAATATCTATGGTGTGTCACTGGAGGCACTCAAGATAGTTTCTAGCAGCCACTCAAATCTACCAGCTTGTCAGGTCTGCTGACATTTTATAGACACACTTGGAGAACCTCAGCAGCAAATGCTGAGTCACCTGTGTAATGGTAGCTCAGCTGAGTGTAGTTCTGAGTGTTCCCCAGGAGGTGCGTGGAGATGACCATGATTTCTTTACAATCTCTGTCTTCCAAAGGATGGGTCCTGCAGGTATGATCCAAAGTACTCTGCAGCTAATGTCACAGGCTTTGTGAAAGTCCCATTGAGCGAAGACGCCCTTATGAATGCGGTGGCCACCGTGGGGCCAGTCTCAGTTGGAATTGACACTCATCACCATTCTTTCAGGTTCTACAGAGGAGGTAAGTATTGTTTCTTCCAGTAATCATGCATAACCGTTGTGCTTCCACCAAGGCCCGTGAATTTGATGACTTTTTGGTACATAAAATATGTAAATATTTTGACTTGTAGATATGACATTCAACAGGAGCAACATTTAGTGTTATTTTTGCTTAATGTTAAACATACTCCCATGAACACGTATCCGTTCCTTTTTTTTAACTAGCAAAATCAGATTTCATGTGTTTTAATTTTATTGAGTTTTGTTCAGATGCCAAATCTTTAATATTTTAATAGATATTCCAATTTCTAGTTTAGTTTTAGGGGGGCCTCTTGATTCCAGCATGTTGGGGTTTCCTATATCTATACAAGTGTTTCCCTAGGGATGTATGCTAACCTTTACTTCCGTTATGTTACATAAGAGCTGATGTCCCAAGCCTCACTAACACTGAATCAGTCTTGTCTGGGATGGGTCCTTGCCCTGAAATTAGAAATGTTTCTATTATTGATGGTGACAGCTGACTCTGTGGGGTCATGGGAGCCTCTCATTTGACTTTGATTTTACCTTCCAGGTACATACTATGAGCCAGACTGTAGCAGCGCTAATCTGGATCACGCTGTCCTGGTGGTTGGCTATGGTGAAGAATCAGATGGCGGAAAGTACTGGCTGGTCAAGAACAGGTATAAATAGCCAAAAAAAAAAAAAAAAAAAAAAAACCACTCATGTTTGAAACACTCAGGGGAAAGGAGGAAGTCTACAGGCAGTATTTGGGTACAAGTTTTAGCTATTTACCCCATATATTTTGAATACAGAAGTTTTAGGGTAACCACGGTAAGAATCTGACAGGTTTGGGGGGATGTTAAGATGGAATTTGAATCACTGCATTTCTAGTTGTGAGCTAAATGTGGGTGGAGATGCCCTGTCCTCTCTCTCCTTTGATTCCCAGCCCTGTGTGAGGCAACAGGCTATCCAGCAGTTGACCCTCTCCCTTCTCTCATCCTGTCGGTTAAGTGTGGCCTCTGTCTCTGTGTTTCAAAGGAGAGTTAATGTAATGCAGCTGCTGCACTGGGTTCTTTCTCCTAAATGGCAACCATGCTCTTCTTCCAGCTGGGGTGAAGATTGGGGCATGGATGGCTACATAAAGATGGCCAAAGACCGGAACAACAACTGTGGAATTGCTACGTATGCCATCTACCCCACCGTGTGAGGTGCAGGACAGCAAGAAGTAAGGAGCAGACTGTGGGCGGCAAGTACAAAGGCAGGTGTTCCCCTTCACAAACTAGCCATTCTCTGCTCTGCAGGGTACGGGAGCTGAGTCACTGAAGGTCCATCCTACGGTGTGCATTCTGGGACATTTTACGCCAGTTAAATGTGACTGCCAAGCCAGGCAGTGGTGACCCACGCCTTTAATCCCAGCACTTGGGAGGCAGAGGCAGGCGGATCTCTGAGTTCGAGGCCAGCCTGGTCTACAGAGTGAGTTCCAGGACAGTCAGGGCTACCCAGAGAAACCCTGTCTCAAAAAAAAAAAAAAAAAGACTGCCAATCTGCTGCTATAAGCAGCTTTTGTATCAATGAGTTCTGAATTTTCTTTTTAACAAGATGTACAGAATTTCTATAAAACCTCTGTTTAAAAGACTGGTGGCATTTCCTGCTGTTGTGGTGGTGGTTTCTCTTAGTCGAGGTGCAATTGAGTATGAAGACGTAGTGGGGTGGTGTTCTAGGGGAGAGGTGGGATGCTCCTTCAGTCGAAAGGTTAATATTCCAGACTTGATGAACTCACCGTCAACCATGGTAGAAAGAATGATGAAAAATGGAAATTCTTGAAATGTAATCCACATGAATTTTCAAAGTTTAAATTGCTTGCCATTCTGGGTAGTGAGATGGCGCTGCTCCACTGAACGGGGCTGGGCCTTCACCCCTCCTCAAGCACATAGAACAAAGTCATGGCTTCTCCTCATCCAGTCATTTTGTATACACATTTTATTGTTCAAAAAAATTACTATATATATATATATATATATATTTCTTTGAATTTCAGGAGAAATGTTGGATCTGAAGGAAGAGGGCACTACAATTTCAGGGAGACTATTTATCTCTTGCCTAAGAGGGGAACGAAATATCAAAGAAGATTTATAATGTAGTATCATTTTACAAACAGCATTAAAAAGTCCTCTCCATACATGAGCCCTTTCCAGATGTTTGCATATATGGAGATGCCCGAATGAATTCCTGGAGGGTTTGGAAGAAGCTGACAGTGGGGGAGGGGCTAGCGACTGAAACAAGGAAGGAGTTTTCACACCTCTCCTGACCAGTGAAAGAGGTTGAACTAGATGACTTTGTTGACCAATTGTTTTGTCATTATACCAGTTTTCACTAAAAACACTTCAAATAATACTGAATAACAACAAAATCAAGCGACATTGAAAGCCAACATTTCCACCCCAGACCCTACTTTTTCCCATCACCAATGTCACTGTTAACAGTTTGCCACGCATTCTTCTGGGTTTTCTCTATGAACAAACAGGCAACTATTTACTAGCTTCGTACACAGAGCCTTTAATTTTATTTGGCCTTTAATAATATTATGTGATGCATGCTGTTCTAGGGTTTTACTCTCATACTCAGTGCTGAAGGCTGAACCTTCCATGTCTCTAAGTATATAACCATAGTTAATGTTCTCCGGTAAATATTCCATATTAATTTTTAAACTCTTGAAATATATAAGATGTGTAATAGTAATGCGTGCATGTTCTGAGAGGATGATCATACAATGGAATGATATATATGCATTGAAAAAAAGAAAGGCATGTATATATAATAACTGGTGTAAAATAGAAATAGTTTGGATGACTTGATGCCACTTATAAACCTAGATAGAAGCCTAGTAGTGGTGACACACACCTTTAATCTCAGCATTTGGGAGACAAGGACAGGAGGATCTCTGAGTTTCAAGCCAACCTGGTTTACCGAGCTAGTTCCAAGACAGGCAAGACCACACAAAAGAACCCTGTCTTGATAAACAAAACACAACCAAAAAGCCTATATTCTACGAACCTGGAATTGTAGACTGCAAGACACCCCAAAGTCTGCTGTTATCTAAGAAAATGTCAAGGCTGCGGCCTTTCAAGACCTGCTCCCCCACCCTCACCTGTGCTCTTTAATAAGCCTGTCTGCCCTTAGACAGAGTTCAAGATTGCCATTAGAACTCTGTGTGCAGAGTCCTGAAGCTCAAGACTGAGCTATGGTAGGGCCCTTCTAGATTTCACGGTTCTGTTTTTAATTTCCCTCTGGAAACAGGATGCATGGAAACCTTCTTGTTCAGGAGATCCTTTAATGAGAAAGTTACTTATATCTTTAGGCCAATGGGAAAGTAAAGAATTGCAAAGTTTGCATATTACTGAAAGGGGATACTGACTCCCCTCACCCTTTCACTTGACTTTAGTGGAATCAGTCCACTATCCACCACTGGAGAATGAATAAAGAATGAATTTTAAAAATAGGTTCTGATAAGGGTTACAATTGGGTTAGTCTCGGAAGTACTTTGCTAAGTTCTAAAAGGCAACAAAAATGACTGTGTGTCTTATGTTGTTTTCTATGAATCATACAAAGTAGACACATTCATACACACCAAATATAGACGATGTCCATGATGTTAAGGAAAACTGCAATTAACCATGGTTCACAAATGCCGAGGTTCTCTGGGGGGAGATGGAAATGTCCCAGACATACAGAGATGATGAGGGCTCAGGGCAGATACAGAAACCCACCAAAATGTTTGCTCTATGTGCTGAACATCTGTGAGGAAATGCCATACCAGCTGAGAAAGTAGTGCACGAGGTCAAAAAGGTGTCTGTGTCCTTCTATAAGAATTGAAAACACTTAAGATCTTTATGCCACTAAGATTTAGGCTCACAGGCAGATGTTAACAGCCAATCATTGGACTGAGCGCAGGGTCCCCAATGGAGGATTCGGAGGGCAGACTGGAGGAGCTGAAGGGGTTTCCAGCCCCATAGGAAGAATGACCAACCTGATGCTCCAGGACTCCCAGGGGCTAAGCCATCAACCAAGGGGTACACATGGTTCCAGTCAAAAGAGTGGCAGAGGAATGCCTTGTCGGGCATCAGTGGGAGGAGAAGTCCTTGGTCCTATGAAGACTCAATAGATGCCCCAGCATGAGGAAATAGAGGGGGGATCGTGGGAGTGGGTTGGGTGGAGGGGCATCTTCTTGGAGGCAGGGGGTGGGAGGATGGGTTGGGGGTTTTCTGGGAGGGGGGAAACTGGGAAAGGGTATAACATTTGAAATGCAAATGAAGAATATATTCAATAAAAAAAAAAAGATTCAGGCTCACACACACCTGACATGGTATTGCATGAGAACAGGGCATTCTTTCCAGAGAAAGAACATTTCTGTGAGGACCTAGTGGTACTCATGAAAATTGATGCATTGTTGGAAAGGACTCCTGCCATGACATTAAGAGTAGTGATGATGTGAGTTCAATAGACAGAAGTTCGAGGCACCAGTGTGAACATTTGCACAGGCTTCTCCACCAACCCATTAGAGCCTCAGACCGCAGCCTCCATCAAATCTACCCTAAGAAGTGGAGAGAGATGGGGCACATCATGAATCTCAGCATGGAAGAGGCAAGAAAAGAGGCAGGAGATCTCTGTAGATTCAAAGGCAAATCTATCTACATAATTCTGAGTTCCATAATTCTGGGCTACACAGTGAAAGCTTGTTTCAAAACGAAGACAAAAATCCTACCTGGAGAGCTCAGAAAAATTCATTCTTATCCCTGAAGGCTGCTTTTGTAGTTCTTTGGCTGCTACTTATTGGGACCCTACATCAGACACAGTCTCTAAGAGATGGTAGTCCTTCTTGGTGCCTGTGGTATAGGTGAGGGTGGTCACATCTGTGGAAGGTGCAGAATCAGGTAAGTGCAGCGTGGGGTAGCTTTCTAAAGGAAAGAAGTAACTAAAGTGAGCCTCTCAGAGAGGAGAATTCAGCTAAGCTGGAGGGCATGACTATCACCCTTCCCTTACATAATCCCCAATATGTCTTCATCATTTTGATTTGCAAAAACCATCATCATCATCGTCATCGTCATCGTCATCATCATCATCATCATCAACATCATCATCTCAAAACTGAGGGTAATAGAAGTGGAACAAACGTTAGCCCAGAGATCATCAGAAGGTAAAACTCCAAGGATCCCCAAAGCTATTATCTTTGCTTGTATTCCAGCTCACCTGCTGTCATGATAAAAAAAAGAAGAACAGATTTAAGAGCTACTAAGGAAGAGAGTTATCAATGTCCTTTAACCATCATGAGCATCATTGCAATGGGACCTTGGACCTGAAGAGGAAGATAGAATCAGAATACAGCATGAACATGGCTCAGAGGCAGAGGAGCACTCAGTGCAACCTCAGAGGTAAGGAGGATTCTGGCCAAACAGTCCTACCAAGATTCTTGCTGCAAACAGAACAGACCGAGCAGATGTCACCTAAGGCATGGTGGGGGAAAAGCAAGAAGCTGATCAGATATGAGGCAACAAACAGGTATTCAGAATACAGGTTTTGCTTAACTGACTTCAAAAGACTCTTTGCTAAATCTGGCGTTACAGAGAAGTGCACAGACAGAACCAGCAGAAGACTTGGGAGCCCAGCTAGAGTTTTCAAATGTAATCTTTGAAGATAGGCTGCCTGGACAAGGTTGGGGTCCCTCATCTACCTGGCACCACCAGCATCTAGGATAGCATATTGCCCCATACCTCAGGGGAGTATCTTCCCTTGGCCATTTAGAGCTGACAAAATTCTACCTGCTTACAACCTATGCATTATTAGACTTTTAAGCCCAAACAGATAAAAATCCTTCTTTCAAACATCAGTTATTCGAACAGTGGGGTTCATTCATCCACCAACTCTAAACTCATGCCTGAAGCATGGTTTTAAGAGAAAAGACTGCTTCCAGGCATAGTGCTGTATGCTTTCCCAGCACTGTAATCCTACCATTGAGCAATTAGGGTTACCACAAGGGCAACCTGGAGACATGGTGAGATCCTGTCTCAAAGGAAATGAAGAGAAGGGGGCAAAGGATACTTGCATCAATCATACACATCTCCCATGATCCCCTTCTAAACAAAACCAAGGAGCTCAGAACAGACTTTGAAGTTCTGCTAAATCACTGACTCCACTCTGGGAGATGACCTTTCTTTCTCCTGTGCATTGCCCTTTTTCCCATCTGCTCAGACCATAGGTTGCTGCTTCTTGCTCTCGATAAAACTGTTCCCAAATCAAACCCAGACCTGAGATCCCAGGCTTTGCCCCAACTCTACAGGGTCCAAGGAGGAACCTGGTTTTACTTTGTAGAACTAACACACAAGAAGCTGCTCTTCCTTCCATCCCATCACTCAACTGTCAAAAGCACCCACAAGAGTTCAACATGGGATACACAGGTCATAGAAAAGAAGTGAGCTTCACACTCACACTGGGTCTCTGCTGGTATGATGTTCTCTTCTGTAGGAGACCTCAGATGATGGCAAGCAGCACGGGTCAGATCTGAGAAAGAGAAATTCCAAGACCTGGAGGAGGGTTTTGGAGCCACAGATCTGGGGTGAGTCTGGGAAGGTGGGGATTAGCCCCACAGGTTGACTTCCTGCTATCTCCTGAACCAGGATGCTGATCTATAATCTGACTTAAACATATGTGCCATTATCTGTGTCCCTGGCTATGAACATGGGATTAGTGTGATGATCTCTGGCCCAACATGGAACAACTGAGATTCGAAGAAAGTAAGCATGAATGAATTTGAAACACTCATGCCACACCACCTGAGAATAGTAACTCACTAATATACATCTGTTTATAATTAGCAAACATCAAAATCAGTATTCTACAGCAGGGCGTAGACAAGCAGAGAAGGCCAAAAAGAGCACCATGGCCTTCCTAGAATACTTCAATGAATTTTGTTTCTGTAGGTATCTCAATGGCCTGGCACAAGTGTGTTTTGACTTCCTTGCTGAGATAGTCCCCTACCCCCACCCCCTACATTTAGGCATTTCATGGTCAAGATTTACTCAGTAGAAAAGAGTCCATGGATTACTCGGTGTGTTTACATCATTGTCCAACGGAGAGAGAACTGTTCAGAGTAGCAGCCTCTCCACACAGCCTCTGCCTGGTCAAGGATGGTGCTATCGCAGTGGCAAAGCTTCCACCATTTAGGAAGCTGAAGCCCACGGGCAAAGGTAATTGTATTCTAGAGCAGGAATGGAGACCTGTTGCCTGATAGATTTCACTGAACTCTGGTGCCTTTCCGGAGACAATCTTCTTCCCATCATATACAGTGCACTAAGTTCACAAGCCCCTGAGCTCCAGACGCAGGGTGTCGAAAGAAGAGTTTCTTTATCTTCCATGGCTTAAAGAAGTGTTGACATGAATTGTTTTTAAAACTCAATCGATGCTGATGAGGTTATTTACTAGGGAAAGTACATTATTTTCAGCAATGGTGCCAGGAAATCCAGTTATCCACACAGAACAAATGGGGTTTACCCTTAGCCTATAACATATAGTGACATTACTTTAGTGGAACCAACACCCACATGTGAGCCACAGAACTGGAAAGGACTCGGTGGATAAAGGCACTTGCCACCTTCCTGACTGCCTAAGTTCAATTCTCAGAATCTACATCGAAGAATGAGAGAACAGACTTCTACAAGTGGTCCTCTGACCTTCAAAGGTGCACTGTAGCAAGTGTGCCCCCCCCAACACACACACACACACACACACACACACACATACACACATACAAACACACACACACTGTATTTTTAAAATTGAACTATAAAACAGAAGAAAACATAAGAGAAATATTTCATGAGATAGGTTATGATGGTGATTTTCAAATATGACACATTAATGAGAAGTAGAAACCTTATTGCATTTAGGGTAAGGGAAAAACAAGTGCTCAGAGAAAAAACACATTTATCAGTCACAAGTCTAATGAGGAGCTAACATCTAGAAGATGCAAAGAACTCCTACACTCTAACTCCACTGTGACCAAACAAAACAGTCCAGTTAAACAGCAAAGGCCCCAAACAAGAGAGAGTCCTTCATGGTAAATACCAAGCTCTTGTCAGCAGAGAAGATACTACGAATCATTAATCACTAGAGACGGACAAATTAGAGTCTCAATAAGATAAGAAGTGAGGAAAAGAGCTAAAAAAAAAAATGTGCCTGAGGTGACTACAGATATCCATCATTAAGAACAGAAGAAAGTACCTAGGCGTGGCACGCACCCTTAATCCCAGCACTCAGGAGGCTGTGGCAGATGGACATTGGAGTTGGAGGCCAGGCTGATCGACTATGCATGTTCCAGAACAACCAGGACTGTTACACAGAGTGTCTTAGGGTTTGTATTCCTGCACAAACATCATGACCAAGAAGCAAGTTGGGGAAGAAAGGGTTTATTCAGCTTACACTTCCGCATTGCTGTTCATCACCAAAGGAAGTCAACACTGGAACTCAAGCAGGTCAGGAAGCAGGAGCTGATGCAGAGGCCATGGAGGGATGTTTCTTACTGGCTTGCTTCCCCTGGCTTGCTCAGCTTGCTTTCTTATAGAACCCAAGACTACCTGCTCAGGGATGGCACCACACACAATGGGTGTCCAGCCTGATCCTCCCCATTCCTGCACTGCAATTTGCTATCACAGTTGGTGATAGTAACACAGTGCCTCCCCCCTTGATCACTAATTGAGAAAATGCCTTACAGCTGGACCTCATGGAGGCATTTCCTCAAGGGAGTTCTCTGTGTTAACTCCAACTTGGGTCAAGTTGACACACGAAACAGCCAGTACAGAGAGAAACCCCATCTCAAAAAGCTAGGAGTCAGGGAGGAGAGAGAGAGAGAGAGAGAGAGAGAGAGAGAGGAAGGAGGAGGAGGAGGAGGAGGAGGGAGGGAGGGAGAATTTACCCAGCACCCTCACTTTTGAGTGAATATGCAAAAGATTTGAAAGCACAGCTACCAAGCAGTTATCTGAATGTCAGTGTTGATGGTAGTACTTTTAAGAATGTCCAAATGTCCATCAAGGAATAAATAAAATGTGGTGTCTAAAAAAAAAAAATACTGTTACTCACCCTAAAAAATAAAAACATCTATGATGTGACATCTCAGTGTCATCATGATGATATTACGTGAAAAAAACTATCCGTATGTACAAGAGCAAATCCAGTGTGGCTCTACTCCCATGTAGCACCTAGAGATGACTTAGACTGCTGTGTACTGCTGTCCTAAAGCATTGGGGGTTGGGCAATTAATACCAAGATGCCAATATCTGCCTAGAGAGCCCTTCTCGCAGGGTCTTCACGCGGCAGAGGACATCATCACGACAAGAGAGAAACTTCAGGGTGAAGGTCAAAGTCTTCCATCCCACCCCAGATAACAGCACGCTGGGACAGATGGGGATCAAGAAACACCACACCCAGAGACACAGAGAGTTCACAGGCCACACCCACCAGCTGTGATTGCAAATCAAATCGCAGTGCAGGAATGGGGAGGATCAGGCTGGACAGCC
The DNA here is from genome assembly GCA_036184795.1 of Tokudaia tokunoshimensis. Classification (NCBI taxonomy): domain Eukaryota; kingdom Metazoa; phylum Chordata; class Mammalia; order Rodentia; family Muridae; genus Tokudaia; species Tokudaia tokunoshimensis. Next base: position 4,234,214 of record BTHU01000022.1, read on the forward strand.
AGCAAATCTGTGATGTGAAAGCCAGAGGCCAGATATCAGAGTCAGGATTGCAAGATCACACCATTGAAGTCATACTGCCTCAGGTAAGCTTCCCAAACCCTAGTGAGGAAGGGTGGGATGAGGGATTTGAGGAGAGGATCCTTCCAGGAACAAGGTCTATCAGACCAATGGGACCTCCAGGAATAAAATAGTGCGCCCCAATACTGCCAGAGGAACCAATGGGAAAGAGTGAATGGGGGCGGGGTGTCTAGGGAGGCCTCCCCTCCACACGGGGTCCCAACATGTGTAATTCTGTCAGGGTTGAGTCTGGCAAAGTAAGACAGGACTGTTGGACCCCTGCAAATGATGCTCCCCTTTTCTTGCATCACCTCCATCGGGTAACTTCCTCTCCTCTGAAAAAGCATGTGCAGGACAATGTGAAGTGAATGAGGGGTTCCAGCCTCAACCAGAAGGCTAGGTGCAATTGATGCTGGCTGACAGAGGGAAAATCAGTTTTCTTCAATGGTGCACCATTGTGTCTATCAACCACATTCTAGCACAGGCCCCAAGCCTAGAAGACATTGGCCAACATGGAATGAACTCATTGCTATTTTTCATTGACTTTTAAATTTTATTTGCTTTGTTTTGACAAATATTTTGTCTTATTAGTGTTTTGCCTGCCTGTTTTGGTTTTTTTTTGGGGGGGGAGGGGTTGTTGCTTTGTTTTTAGGTTTTCTTTTTCCTTTTATTGGATAATTTCTTTATTTACATTTCAAATGTTTTTCCCTTTCCAGATCTCCCCTCTGGAAATCCCCTATCCCACCCACCCCTACCTCTATGATGGTGCTCCCATACCCACCCACCCACTCCCGCCTTCCCACCCTGGCATTCTCCTACACTGGGCATTGAACTCCAACAGGACCAAGGACCACTCCTCCCACTGATGTCCAGCAAGGTCATCTTCTGCCACATATGTGACCGGTTTCTTGTTCATTTTTTTTTAAGAGAGGAGGCCCAAGAAAACAGACTTGGTTATGCAGGAGGTAGGAGGGTTCTGGGGCGAGTTCTGGGTTTGTGGGTTTGTTGTTGTTGCTGCTCCTGTGGTTGTTTTCTTCTGAGACCAAAGACTTTTTAATTATGTCTTTTATTCTTTGAGATCATAATATAATAACATCATTTGAAATTTCCATTTCCTCCCTCCAAATCCTTCCATATAGACCTCTTCTTGGACCCTTTCAAATTCATGGTCTTTTTTTTTCCATTCATGTTACATCCATATGTGTGTGTGTGTAATGTATGGATGTAGATATATATTGTGTGTATGTGTATGAACATAAACACCCTGCTTAGTTTGTATAATGTTACATGTATGTATCTTTTCAGGACTTAACATTTGGCATTAGATAACCAATTGGTGTGCTCTTCCTTGGGAACGACTATTTCTCCTACTCTCCACATTCTTTAGTTGCTTGTAGTTCCTGTGTAGGGTTGAGGCTTCATGGGCTGTCGCTGCTATGCCTTAGTAGCCTTGGCTAGGTACAAAAGATTTAGTAGAAGTGATGGTCTAATCAGACCCTCATTTCTCTTTCCTCTACAGATCCTTAAGACATGAGTCCTGTTCTCTGCTTGTTTGTCATTTGCTTGGGGTCATAGTATACACAAAGATCGCTATTGCCTGTAGTCTCCAGAATGGTTTCCAGAAGTGTACAGCCATCCCCGGCCTTGAGTTCCCTTCATTCATGGCTACAGGATCACTTGGTGAGCTTAGATTGGGTTTTGCAGGGGGAAATACACCCTGCTGGTTCTATGCTTCCAGAGTGAAGAACAGAGGAGAGCCGTACAGTAAAAGAGCAGAAAATGATCCAACTGAATAATGGGGAACATCTCAAAGGGAAGCATGGCTTCACCATGGAGATGAACACCTCTAGAGACATGGATACCTCAATACTGCCTTTCTCCTCAGCTTTCTTAATACAAAAAACAAAAAACAACAACAACAACAAAAAACCCAAAAACTCCCTTAATGTTTTATTTGTTCTTCCTTGAAGAACACTGAAGAATTATGTCTGTTGAAGAATGGATTTCAAAACCAGAAATAGAGGTAGGTAATATTCCAGGAATCCTTACAGGAAGAGATTCCCAGATCAGTAGATTGGAGAGAGAAAAGCTGCACGACTCCACTAAAGGATCACGTGTGACTGAAATACTCTTCCTGTCAACTGACCACAGGGATGCCAAGATGGCGCTGCCATCCCCGCTTTCCGGAGAGACACACAACTTGCCCCTTTCCTTAAAGAACTCAGCTACGTGACCTGCTGTTGAAGGGTTACTGTTGTTCCTGTTGGCTCTGATGACCTTTCCACTCCCTCTTCAGAGTCCATGTAACGATTGTTGGACTTTTAGCACTTCTGTGTCCCTAGAAGGACAGTCATTCTGGAAAACAGGAAAGCTGTTGTCACTGAGCAAGCAGAGCCTAGTGGACTGTTCTCTACCTCAACAGAGCAAGGCCTTCAAGGCAGGATTGATGCACAGAGCTGTCCAGTGCATGAAGAGAGTTGGGGGTCTGGAAACAAAGAGCTGTTCTGTTACCAATACAAATAGAAGTAAATGCCGTTATTATCCCTGCTCTGGTTTTAGGAAAGGGCTCCTTCAGAGATAACACACCCCGTCTGTCTCACAAGTGACACTTTGGATGTTAGAAGCCCTGTCTGCACACTGTCAGTTCTGTTATTACAAAGCATTATCATCTGCATAGTTCTGTAATGAGCAGCTCGGCAGCTGTATGGTTCTATTGTTACTGAACAGGGAGCAAATGCACCCTGTTCCATATTTAACACATTCCTCCATGATAAAAGATTTTCTTATGGACTGATGTACCTAGAAAGTATCATTGAAGACAGAAGCTAATTTTCAGCTTATATCAACCAGTAGCACTGAACTTCCTGGGTTGAGTTGTAAGAGCCTAGATGCATACAGATGCTTGACTGTAAGGGGTAGAGCAATGTGGTTCTGACTCATGCTCCCCAGAAGGTAGCTGGAAATAACTGAGTCTCTTCCCCCTTTACCTTTAAAGGGAAAGACTCAGCATGTCTGACATGTTGGTTTTCTGATGCTAATTGCACAGGTTGTGTACTCATACCAGGGCATAAGGATGCTCTTAAGAGAGCTGTAACAATGGTGGGGCCCATCTCAACTGCTATTGATGGACTATGGGCCTCCTTCCAGGTATGTAAGGGAGGTCTGAACTTCCCTATATGGAAGTCCATGCAGGCATGATGTAAAAGTTCCGGGACTTTCTAGTTGAAACTTTGATAAGCAAAAGCAAATGAGAAATATCTTGGTACATGGGTTCCACACAGCTGTTTCTTCTGGGTACACAATAGTTTGACCTTGTGCTCCCATTTGTCTTCAGTTTAATCACACCCCAAATATGTATGTATTTCACAAATTCTTAAATAGCTATACTGATATACAGCTTCATTGTTTAAATTGTTAATTTACCCCCAAAGAGCCTTTTACCTGACATTTAAATCTTTGATCCAACACATTTTGTGTTCTCTGCTGTCCTCCAAGGTTGAACACACACATAAGGAGAGTTTTCAGGGTGTCAGAGAGCAGTCTTGAAGTTGGGCATGGCTCAACTCTGGACTTGATCTAGGAGTCTAAACCTATCTGGGGTAGAACTATGGAACCTATGTCAACAGACAAACACCGAATGGCCGTCACCCATGACTCTCATGAAGCCCTTTACCAGAGTATATGCACTAATTTGAACTATTGTTGGTTTCGAATGAGAACCTAAATCTTGAACTTTAATGAAAATAGACCCTACTTTTAAGTCTTTTCCGAGTTTTATGTCATTCTCCTGAATTTAGAGATGGATGGCAAATGTGTCACTGCCAAGTACAAGGAGCCACTTGACTGAGCTTTGATTTTATTTTCTCAGGCATTTATTATGATACAAATCACAAAATCTGACTCACACTGTTCTAGTAGTTGGCTATGCCTTTAAAGGAGCAGAAGTAGACAATAAGCCATAATGGCTGGTCAAGAACAGGTGGAAACTGTCAAATATATTTACATCTGAACACTAAAATGGGCTTCCTACTTGCAATCAGTATTTAGACTGGTCTCCAAAGCCCTTACTCTCTCTAACTTTTACAGTCCAATGTAAGGTGATAGTTTGACTCAAGGATGGAAGCTATGCACAGAATCAGGCTCAGTAACAGGAATCCCCATCCTTCCTGTTGAGCCAGTGAGTCCAGCATAGTGTCTGCACAAGGTGACAACAGAGTGTTTGCACACGCTAGTGAAGAGAGTGCTCTTCGGCCCTCATGTAAAGTGAAAACTTGCTGTGCTTTTAGCTGGGGTACAAAACATGGTGTGGATGGGTGCAGAAATATTTCAGGAGACGCAGACATGTGTAGGATTGTGTTAACTGTCACCTATCCCTTGTTATAAGATGTTGTACTATATAAGAGTGGAGGACTGGATTGGGGATAACAAGCCCACATGAGGGAGTTCACCTTCACTCTGACTGGCCCTTGATAGATAAGATAGAATACAGGAATCATCGAAGATACAAGCTAAACCATGATTTCTTCAGCAGTAGTGACTTATACTGATTAAAAAACATATTTAATTATGGATAAAATTTGTAGCTTCTGAAAAGGTAGGAAACATTTGATTTTAATAAAATGACTATGTATCAGCAAACATGTCATTAGTATCCAAAGACAAAGAAGAATATGTGGATAGGACATTAGGAAGAAGGTTAAGTAGCCTCAAACTATCCTGGTGGTGTAGAAGCAGATCTATCTCATTTACCCTGGGGCCATATCTGATCCAGTTCATGACTGAAGCAAAACGTTATGAAGTAACTACAAAGAGAAACAAACAAACAAAAAAAAATATTCTGATAAAAAAAGCCCTCACTTCTTAGACAAGCAGAAAGCACAGAAAGGATACTTCTCATTTCTCCCAAGACAATTGCAGTCCAGTGAAAGTGGGGAAAAAAATGTCTCTCAACCAGTCTCATCAGCATCCTTGCTGCTGAAGACCCTGTGGTCAGTTTGTAATTGAGGTCACACAGGAGACCAGGGGATAACCAGGCTTTGGTTGTCTTGGGATCTATAAAGGATAAGGTCCTAGGCTTGAGGCTGGGTTTCAAATTGATGCCGAGCCAGGCAGTGGTGACGCACGCCTTTAGTCCCAGCACTTGGGAGGCAGAGGCAGGCGAATTTCTGAGTTCAAGGCCAGCCTGGTCTACAGAGTGAGTTCCAGGACAGCCAGGGCTACACAGAGGAACCCTGTCTCGAAACTGAACCTCAGAGTGTGGAAGACAGAATGGTGTCTAGATGAAGGTACCTCGCTGTATCCACTTTCCATTGTTGTAACAAAACAGTCCCTGAACTAAATACTTATAAAGAACAAGACAAATTGATTCGGTTTGTGGTTTCAGAAATCCAAGCTCATGGTTAGGTGGGTTCAATGCTTTTGAACCCAAGACGAAGCCATATAACATGAATTGAATGTGTGCTAGAACAAAGCTGTTCACCTGATAGTGGCACATCCGTCGGACAGCGAGGTTGGGATTCTGGTACACCTTTCCATGGCTTGTCCCTAGTGAACTTACTCATATCCTTCCCCTAGCCCCACCTCCAGAGGTCTCAACGTTTCCCAGTGTCATGGCAGTCTGGGGTCCTAGCCTTCAACACATGGGACCTTTAGAGAACATTTAAGATCTGAGCTACATCACAAATTCTTAAATTATTAAAGAAAGGTTTCCCATAGGTCTGTGTATAAAATAACGCCTGTTTCCAGGATCCATGAGTTTTTAGAGGCCACTCAGGAAGTTGTAAAGAAATCCAGGCACTGAGTGACTAGAATTCTGTATCCTCGGGAAAGGGTCATCGGGAGGTGGACAAGAAGAGTCCTCACCCACAGAACTTGCAGCAGCTTCCATCCAAGCCCATCCCTGCTGGACCACTTGCCATGCTGGACCGTCTTCCGGTTTTCCTTTGTGGTTTCTAGATTCTTTATTTTTGACTAAAAGTGATACATATTGCATCGGGGTCGACGAAATCCCTTGGGTTTTGTTATAAAACCGGGCAGTGTTGGAGCCAGCTGTGTGGGAGTCCCAAGCCGCTGCACTCCCAACCACACCCATCCCCCTCACGTAACCCTGCAGAGTTTGGCAGCTGCTTCTTTGAACAGCAACCTTCCTGCTTCTCAGAGAATGATGCAGATGCTGGAGACACCCTGGGGTCTTTCGTGCTACCTGTGTTCCAACCTAAAACAATACCAATGTTTAATGTCAATGGGCCAAAGGATGAAATATACAGCATATTCAACTAATAACTTAAAAATGACTTTTCTGTTCACACAACCAAGCCTTCACTCTCTGCCTTTCATATAACGCAGCTGGCAGAAGTTCCTGATTTCTTTTAAAAAATTTTTAATACTTTTGTGTATTAGTCAGGGATTTTCAGAATTAGAAGCAACAGGGAGTTTGTACGGAGGAGGAGGGAAGGTCCGAAATTTAAGAACTGGCTTACACCTGGCCAGTTCCAAATCTGTGGTTGGGCTAGCAGGTCAGTTAAACCACAGAGAGATGTTGTCACAAGTTAAGTTCAAAGACTGTCAGTGGGAGCTGGGCATGATAGTACAGCCATGTAATTACCAGCCCTGAGGGTAACGATAATTGCAAATTCAGCACTAGACTGGGCCCAAACTCTCAAAAGACCAAAACAACAGCAGACTCAAAGGAAAGCCAATGAAAGCAGCACTGCTGAAGGCGGTCGGTCGGCTGAAGAACGCACTCTTGCTCGCACGGCACGATTTCATTCGGTTCTAGTCTTCAAGCGAAGGATAAGTAAGCCCCCGTGTGATGGGAGGCAGGCTGATGCATGCAATCCACTAGCTTAGTCGTCGGTGTAATCTAAAAGCACCGTAACAGAAGCGCTACATCTGTGCTCTACAGCCCCATCAAGATGGCTCACAATCTTCACCAGCACTGGAAGTGTCCTGCACTTCTTGTGTGCATTTCATAACAGGACATGGATGCGGACCCAGTCTGTAGAAGACGAACCCACAGGAAAATTGTCAGACTTAATGCGAGGAGGTGTTCAAGACACTAACATCACAACACGCCCCTTCTAAACATGATCTCATGTAAGTATGGTTGTGCTTGCTGAGCTAAGAATGACCATTAAAAATGACATGCAGGGTTATCCAGCTGATGGTTCATTTGCAACATGACTTATTGCCCATTCAGTGTTGTGTGGAAATCTCCATGTTCATCAGTGAATGGTCATATACAATCACTTAAGAGATAATTTTGGGCCAGTGAGATGTCTCTGGATATAGAGATGCTATGGTTACCTCACAACCTGAGTTTGATCCCTGGAACCCATATAAAGGTAGAAGGAGGGACTGACTTTACAGGGGTGTTCTCTGACCTCCACATTGATGCTGTCACACACACACACACACACACACATTATACTTACACACACAATCATAAATAAATGTCTGCCTAATACTTGAACATTAACAATACCAACAGACATCCCAACATGGGTGGAGAAATCTTACAAGGTCCCACTCTTAGGTGAAAAGATAGAGGCGTTTAATGGCTGCCAAGAAAGGGAAAATTAGGGTTGTTCAGGATGAGACCCCTGAGAGGTTCTCCAATCCCAGAGGGCTGGCCTTGAATCCATAATACGGGCAATAACTTACCAGGTTGTGTTGATAAATTTCCATGCACAGATACATAAAACAATGATATTAAAGGGTGAGAGGCCACGGATTTGAGGAGTGGGGTTGTACAGGAGAAAGTAGAGGGAGGAGGATGAGGAAAGGAACTATGTAAATACAGTCAGCAAAACTAAGTCTCCAGACAAGAGAAGTGAAATGTCAGCAAATCTACAGTTTATACACGAAAAAAAAAAAAAAACTTCAGTAATCCTCCAAAATTAGCCCTAAAATCCCATGTAGCTTTAGAAATAAATGGGTCTTGAAAGCTGCAATAGCTGTGAGGATTGATGAATCACTTAAGTCTCCAAGACAGTGGAAAGACTGAATTTCCTTTTCAATCTTGCTAAAAGCGTAACATCACAAAATCTATTATATGTAGCAAAAAGATAGTCAAAGGGACTTATAAAGTATTAGCTTTCTGAGCACTAATAAAATAAGGTTTTGCTTGGGGAATCGGAGTATGATACACTTTTCTCTCCTTATATCTTAATTATTAAATGTCAGAAGTAAAAAGAAAATATATATGTATATTTTACGGGCAGTTCAAAATCTGTTAAAGGGCTGAGGGTGTAAGTAAGACAAGTATCTGTTAGTATTTGCGAGGCCCTGAATTTTATCAATAATAATAATAGCAATAATAATAATAATAATACGGAAGATAAAAAATGTACTTAAAGATTTTGTGGCAGCTGAATTTGTAACAGTGGGAAACGTCCTTTTTCTCCACAGCAGGTGACAGGTAAATGTCGGTGTGACACCTTACAGTACTCTACAGCCATCAGAACTGATGTTCCTGAAAAGATTCTAATGCCAGTGAACACTAGCTATGCATTAATGGTAGGTTTCAAAATGGCAAGGAAAAAAAGCAGACCCTCAGTTTTTCATTGCGTGAGATGCCTTGGCATCCAGGGGCTCCATTTGTGCCTCTGGTGCAGTGGCAGGCACACAGCAGCAGCTGCAGTGGCAACCGCCATCCTCTCCACCACAGTCAATGCTCATCTTCTACTGGCTGCATACTGATCACAGAACCATGTAATGGACAGCAGCAGCCTGTGTGCTCCAGGGATGCTCCCTTCACGAGAGACAGGAACTGTCAGCACTTGACACTGGCTGTGACAAAATCTGAGGACTCCGCTGAAGTCCTCACAGCTCAGGCTAGGGCCAGAGCCTCGGATTCTGATGCCTTAGAACCAGGGCAGGGAAAATGTCCCCTGGTATTCTTTGCTCACAGTGAGAAGATGCATATACAGCTGAATCGACCCAATTTTGGGGTCCTGACCAGAACATATCTTCAGGATCAGAGAATTCTTTTCTACATATAGATGCACAAAGCACATGTATGTACACAAACACAACTGCATGTTCATATTCACATACACATGATCCTTATTCCTACACACATGTGTCTTGGCTCACATAGGTTGGTAACATACATATGCATATCACTTACAGGCATGATTTTGCACTTGTGTACAAACACACACATGAACACTTTAACATGCATGTACATGTTTATACTCATGACACACGTTAACATATGTGCAGAAGCACATTTAAAGGAACAACATAGAATAGATTTTATAAATGCACTGGGGACAGGTGAGGACAGGAATAGGGAGATCAGGTGGGGAAGAGGGAGGATAGGATAGAAAGAGAGAATACAGGGAGAGACAGCTGAAATTGAGGGGCATTTGAGGGATCATATGAAACCCTAGCACAGTGTAAACTTCTAAAATAGATGAAGGTGATCCTAATGAGGTTTGCTAATAATGGGGAAGACAGAGTCCCAACACACCATCTCACGTTACCAAAGGAGCTTTCAGTACCTGAACCAGGTTGCATACCATTGAGTTGCTGGCCAAGGGGGTCTTATGTAAATCTGCAAAACACAGGCTGTGGCTAAGACAGTGGCTTGCTCTTCACAAACTGACAGAAGTGGCATCTTGCAGAGGATAACCCTCACACAACTCATTGAAAATGGAGAAGCTGAGCTGGTGTTTACATGGAGCCTTCACCTCTACATTCTAGTGTCTTTGATGTGGGAAGGTACTCTGCAGGCTACCAAAAGAGAAAAAGAAACCAACCAGCCACAAAATCTTTGACCAGCTTGCAAAATATGTTAGGGCAATAGCACCACAGAACTTCTGGGAGTAGCCAACAAATGTCTCATATGACTTAAGCCCCACTCCATGAGATAAAACCCATACCCAACACTGCTTGGGTAATCAAGAACCAGACACTAGATAGCCCAAAGACCTATGGTAAAACTAAGCTCTACTGGTTTAAAAAAAAAAAGTATCAGTAAAATGACTCCTAATGATATTCTGTTGTATTCATAGATCAGTGCCTTACACAGTCATTACCAGAGAGGCTTCCTCCTGTAGATGGAAACTGATACACAGACCCAGAGCTAGACATTATCCAGAGTTTTTGGAACACACAGCTCTAAGTGGGATGTCTCCATCAAATCCTTCTCCTCAGAGCTCAGGGAACCCTATGGAAGAGGAAGCAGAAAGAGTGTAAAAGCCAGAGGCAGGTGGGGACACCAGAGCAAAACCTTCTAAATCAACTGAGCAAAGGTCATATGATGTCACAGAGATTAAAGCAGCAAACACAGGGCCTGCACAGGTCTGCGCCAGGTCCTCTGGGGAAATATATAATATATGTTATATAATATATATAATATATATAATATTTATATATTTATATATAATTTATATTTATTTATATTATATTTTTATATATATTTTAAAAGTAATATATTATTAATATATAATTATATTATATATAATATATTTAAATATATTATATATAATATATTTAAATATATTATATATATTTATATTATATTTTTATATTATATTATATAATATTTATATATTATATAAATATATAATATATATATATATATACATATATATATGGCTTTTATGAGGCTTCTGAGTGTGCAAACTACCAGGTCTCTGATTCTTGTGCCTGCTCTTGGAACTCTTTTCTTTCTGTTGGGTTGCTTTGTCCAACTTTGGTATGCTGTTTTGTTTTGTTTTGTTTTTTGCATTACCCTATTGCAGTGGGGGGGGGCAGGGGTGTTTACTGTCTCTTAGCTCTTAGAAGTTTTGTTTTTTCCAGTGAAAGACAGAAAGAGTGGAATTGGACGAGGGGGAATTGGGAGGAATAGGGAGTGAAAAAAAAAATCTATAATCAGTATATATTTTATGAGAAAAGACTTTTTTTTATCAGGACAGTGTTTCTCTGTGTAACAGAGCCTGGCTGTCCTGGAATTTGCTCTGTAGGCCAGGCTGGCCTCACCTCACAGACATCTACCTGCCTCTACCTCCCAAGTGCTGGGATTAAAGGCATGTGTCACCGCTGCCCAGTTGGAAATGAGTATATTTTCAATAAAATAAAAAAATAAATAAATAAACCGTGAGGCAGAATCATGTAAAGGGTCATTTGTGGTTAAATGACATGAACATGATCTAAGCTAAAATTATAACTGAATGAAGTGTGCTATTTTGTTTAATTCAGTGTGTCAAAAATAGTCCATCTCTAACTTGACTTTACTTGTAAATTCTGTGGTGCGAATGGGACCAGATGGCATCTTCCCAAAAGACAGCTTGGGTTCCCATTCTGTACTCCTTATGAGAAGAAGCCTGTGAACTGCATCACAGCTGTAAGTGCCCAAGCAGAGTCTCCCACACCCTGATGTCAACACTTGAGAGTGACTGCACTTTGGGCAGGCCAGGGCCCAGGCCTTTTGTAAGCATTTATATGGCTTCTTTCCTGCCCTCCTCGCCACACCCATGCATGGCCTCACACCCTTCTGACTGAGAATTGGGTGGCACACGGTCACCAGCAAACCATCATTAGGGCAAACGGTTCTAGGAGGAAATAAATAGGTCTTCTACTAGAGGTATTGTAGGATTTCCCAGGGATCCCTTCCTGCCTAGGAAGGTATGCCAGTAAGTTTTCTATTACCATGACAAATACCTAAGATACTCAACTTATAAGGAGTAAAGATTTATTTAGAGGTCTAGAAGCTTGTGTTCCACTGCTTTTGGACTTGTGCTGATTCAGCAGATCATAACGCAGAACATGTAGGGAGCACCAGTCTCTGACCCCCAATGCTGGGGCTAGCTGTTGGCATGGGTGCTGGGATTTATTTGCACTCAGGTATCCATGCTTGTGGAACAAGCTCCCTTACTCACTGAACTATCTCCCTAGCCCCTCCTCTCACTGTTCTGAGGTAGGACTTCATGTAGTCCAAGCTGGCCTTGAGTTCACTGTGTATCCAAGGATAACCATGAACTTCTGACCCTCCAGGTTGTAACCTCCTAAGTGTTTTGCTTACAGGCATGTACCTATGCATGTGGTTAGGCACATCTTAATGGTTCCAGCATCTTCCAGTAGTACCATGATAGGACTCCAAACCTTTATGAACCTTTGACGGATCATGTCAGATACCAACTTGTCAAGATCCATCTAGGCAAAACTAAAGGCATGCAGGTGACTTTTCTGGAGATGGCCCATCATTTTGCATAGCTACAATGGGTAGACTCTGAATTGCAGGGCCTCACCTCTAGATTGATTCTCATTGTTGATATGCCCTTCCTGTCATTATTACATAGTCTAATGATTCCTCAGCATTAACCTACACTATTGGACAGATCAAGGAAGATGTATTCTCTTGTAGTAATGCTACGTAGACAAGCTGATGATTTCATAATTCCTAATAATAATTCTATAGACTTCCCAAATTTATGCAAGTTATAGAGGGTTTGAGCCCTCTATAGTATGAAAGCTGCAATTAGGGCTCTGTAAACCTTCATATGTCATGGGTTAATTGCACTAGGATAAGAAAACAGGCTTAGAACAAATTTACAATCTGGGAAAACATTCCTCCTAGGCCAGCTGTGAAACCCTTATCTGATAATTAGAGGTCATAAACTGAGAATGAACAATTTATTGTAAGTACAAGGACAGAAAACAAAATATTGACTGGCTTTATCTAGACAAAACTTCAAAACTAATGAGAAACAAGGCAGATGATTTGCTTCCTGACAAAACTGTGCTGACTTATAAAAATCATTGCTTTAAACTTATAATGAACTTGTGGATCTAGAAGATAATGAATGTTTAGATACTAGTCTTACTGGAAACATGTAAACATTTCTCCCATGACTCCTTATTTATAACTTGAATTCATGTCTTAAACTTACTTTGAACTTTTGGAATGTAAAGATGCATGGAAAACCATGTGATCACTTCTCTTGAGAAAGTATAAGAAACTAAGAATGACAATAAGGGAGAGGGTTTTATATTTCTTCAATAAAGAAGGGGCTTTTTTCTCTCTTTCACCAATAGACAGGGCTTTTTCTTACTTTCAGCAATATCTTTCTCCATCCAGAATCAGTGAGTTTTTTTCTGCACTGGTGCTTGCCCAATTGAACTTGCTTGTGGGGACTTTTGCTCCACTCACCAAACATACATATGCATATGTAAGTATAGATGTGTGTAAGTAAGTAGGCATGAACACTTGTGGAGCTGATGAAACAGATGGGCGGGCCTGACCAGATGTGTGTGTGTGTGTGTGTGTGTGTGTGTGTGTGTGTGTGTGTGTGTGTGTGTTGTCTGTGTAGATTTTAATTCTTTCCTTTCTTTTCTCTCTGGTTCACAAAGAGTTAATGAGTTCCAAGCCTCTCATCTGGCCACTGAGAGGTCTTTGAGAGAAAAGAAACCAGTGCCTATTAAAGTACAAATAGTAAAATTACGAGGCCAGGGATCATCAGTCTCTAGCCTTCATCTGATTCTGTTTCACCTCAGCTCGCTTCCCAGTTGGAGCAGAACTCTGGCACCAACTACAGCACAAAGGTGATGATTGCAACTTAATGCCCCCTTTCAGGGCATCTTTCTGGTTCACTTTCTGGCCACAAGATTCACTGAAGACACGGAGCCCCTTCCTGGCTGAGGACCATGTCTGGGAGCTGCTCAACTGTGGGACTCTTGGCTTTGTAGGCTTGGGTCACTGTTCAGTTCTTGATCTCTGGTGCCAATGACAAAGGCTGACCTCAGCTTCTTTACTAGGCAAGTACAGGCCTAGCCTTTGGTGGGCTCCCTGTCCCTCAGGGAATAGATGGCTGGCCTTCTGATAGGTATTCAACACAAACCTGGGGAATGAGGGACTGGAGGGTGCCATTCCTCGGGAAGGCCTACAAAGTGTATGAATCCAGGTCTGGAAGGACCACGGGGCCATCTGAGACAGGAGTTCAAAGTAAAAAGAGAACAAATGTGAATAATATCCACGCCCTTGGTATTCCCTCATCCACAACTAGTTTTATAAGTAAATAAGCACCCAGGCAAAATGTGGTGCTTTCCAGGTCCTGAAGATGATATATCTGGATCCTGCGTAGGTCAATGCCATAGTGCAGAACAGCATGTGTGGATACCTGACAGAGAGCACAACTTCTTTCGAATCAAGGACAAGCCAATCAAATGCAATAAGCAACCGTTTATTTATAAAACAAAAGAAGAGAGAAAAAAAAAACAAACTTAATTATTTTACGACATCTTATAGATTAAGTAAAAATACCAGTATCAATATATATGTATATACATAGTGCATATATATATGTACAGATGATATGGTAACATTACATGCTTCTCAGGACAGAAGAATTAAAACATGTTCCCTCACACTGATTTAAAAATTTGATCACGATCTCAGTCACCCCCAGGAAAACTTGTTCCATTTCCTTTCTCTCAGACTTCAAGTATGGGAAGTGATCAAACCAGCATCTCAGCGTAGAACCAATCTGCTATGCACAATAACGGACTGCCATGGGTTATGAGTTTGGGGTCATCAGAATTCTTAACACAGGTCTCCATAACCCTACACTATGTTAACCTTCTACCTGAGAAGGGAGGGAGTAAGGAAGTGTGACTGTCTGTAGGTCTCATGTGCACGTGCACACGGATCTTTTGACAAATGCAACCAAACTTGTCTTCTTACAGCAACACTGGCCATGAACACTCTGGGGAGGACTCCTTTCTCCTCTTTCCTTGCCAAATGAAACACAGAGCCCCCTCCCTAGAAAAAGAAAGAAAAAAACAACCCAAAACCAACAAGTCAGAGTGAAGCACCTCTGTCGATGGTCAGCACACAGCAAGGGACAGAGAGGTAGCGTTTCCTTGATGACAGCTCCGGGCTGACTCAGATGATTCAACACACCCTCTTCTGCAAAAGGCACTCACATATTGTCTGTTTATAAATCATACAGTGGGGTCCAAGCATGGGAGTCTCTCCTACAAATATAAAAGAGATAAGCTGAGGGGCTGGTACAGCAGAGAACAGGATAAGAAATACACATTATGGATAAATGTGTGTCTTTCTTTCTTTTTTTGGTAAGGATAATCAATCAAGGAGTTAATTTTTTTTTCATTGAAAAGTTTGGAATCTCAATAAAATTATCAGTAATAAGCAAGGTATTAGGGGACAAGAGATGGAGTCCAAAACACTGACAGGAGGGGCTCTACCGTCCCAAGTGACCAAAGTGAAGGATATGGTCAGCTCTTGACTGGAGGGTGTGTGAGAGGGAGAGAGGGAGGCTGGGAAGGAGAGGACAGGGTGGAGGGTGTCTTCAGGAGCAGAAGGAACCCGAACCCGTGGGAATCTGCACTAAGAAGGCTGGGTGGCCCCCTCCCCTCCGCCCTTGCATCTCAGTCCATAAAGACCCTACCCAAGCCAAGGCTGCCCTCACCGGGACACCACTGAGCTAATGGAATTGTAGGATGTGCCACTGTTACAGCTTGAGGCATAGGCCTCCGGGCCATTGCCATCAAGGTTGATCTTGAACACAGAGGAGGCCTTCAGTAAAAAGTCCGCAGCATCCCGGCGCCCCAGCTCCCGGAGTTTGGATATAAGGATGCCCACCGTGCTCTCAGGGTAGGAGGTCCATTCCTGTAGCAAGGCATGCACTGGGCTAGGGAGGAAATCCCTAGACGCCCTGTTGTTGACGTTGTGTTTGGCCACCATGTCTGGGAGGCCCAAGTTCATGGCCAGAAGGCACCAGTCCTTCCCCATGGGGTCGGGTGGGTCAAGCAGGCGACTCAGTTTCCTCCGGGTCAGGAGACTCAAGTCTGACGCGTGGATATCCATGCCAAGACTGGCCTGTGAGTAGACATCATGACACCCAAAGCACGTGATGCTGCTGAAGCTCTCCTTGTATCCTCCCATGGTGTTGGTAAGGGAGCTCTCTTTCAGCGTCTGCGCGCGGAAGAAGTCCCGGGGCTGGTAGACCATGACCGGTTCATGATGCTCCCTTAGCTGCTGGGGGCTCAGGTAGTGCTTCACCGTCAACAACCCTGGCAAGGTGGTGGCCATGACAGTCTCGATGGTGCTGCACACCGAGTCCAGCAGCAGGCAGCACTTAATCTTCTCCGTCTCCAGTCCACGCACCTGTACCTCGATGCCCTGACCGTGATTGACCAGCAGCACCAGCAACTCAGCCCCACGATTGGCGATCCTGCAGCCGCTCACCCATAGACGGATGTCCGCATCGCCCTCAGCGCTCTGCTGGTAAATCCACCGGCACAGGTTCACCTGAACTTTGTGAAAGATGCCACAGGGGAAGGGGGTGAGGTGCTCTACAGGGACGATGCGCACCCCACCGTACACCATCACCTCATCCTCCTCGTCTGCCCAGGAGCGCTGCAAGCTGTCTGTTTTGATCAGAGCAGGGATATCCACCATAGTCCCACTACTCAGGTCTCGGGCACAGATGTCCATGGCGTCCAGTATCTGTAGCAGCTCCTCCACATCACTGTCGGGGACCAGACGCTGGATGTCTTCCATGGTATAGCGGCCCCGGTAATGGTGCAGCGCTCGGGGCGTCTCCACAGACAGCAGCTTCCCCAGGACGTTGGTGCAGAGCCATCGAGGATCCAGCAGTAACACGTCCTGCACCGTCTCACTCTGCATGATGTTGATCTGCCAGAAGACAACTCAGAGTCATCAGATGGAAAGGAAACCCAGGCCAAAGGCACCCATCACCCAGAGGTCAGCAGGGAATCGCCAGGAGACTCAGTGAGGTGAGAGGATGTGCCAGGGTGGGTTGGCTCTCAGGGAGGCCCCTCCCACTTCTTGGAGGAGAAGGGGAAAGGGGAATGGGAGGTAGGACTCTTGTGGGTGGGGCAAGGAGAAAGGGGGTTCGATTGGGATATAAAGTAAATAAATTAATTATTAATTAATGGAAAAACAAAAACAAAACAAATAAACCAGACCCCTGCTCGACACTGGTTCAGGAATGACAGAAGAGTTTCTCAGAAGCAAATTTCCATGGAGGTAAAAATTGAAAATACATAAAGACAGAAATGAGCAACAACCAACCAAAGCAATATGCAAAAAAATAAAGGGAGACTTGGGAAGGGGGCAAGACGAGAGAATGAAAAGGATGGTTTCTGATGGAGTCTGAGATGGAATCTAGAAAAAAATAAAACACAAATGAATAAAAGTAGCTATCAAGAGAGAGAGTTTCAGAGCAAACAGAAACCCCCACGGGAAGACTGTAAACTTCGCCACTGTTCTGAATCAGTGGGTTGTGGACATGTTTTATTGAGTCCTTTGTGAGAACAATCTTGTCTTTGGAGAGACTCAACGGTTTATGGGTAATGTGTGCAAAATAAATAAAAAAGATAAAAGGATGCAAAAGAACCAAAGTACATGAAATATAAGTAAATAAAATAACCAATAAAAGAAAAGAGTCAAAGCACAAATAATCAGTCAACGTCAGCAGCGATCTGAGGACATGAGGATTCATGGTAGTGTCTGTAGTTTGTCTGAGACAAGGTGTCACTACGTGGTCTGGACTGGACCTCATCTTTCTGAGTGCTAGGATTACAAGCGTATCCCAGACACACATAATCCATGGTGATGGGATCCCCAACCCCACCCCAAAATGTTCAGGATATTGTAACTACCCTACCAATAAAATATAAAGCTTTAAGTCACTTACTTTTTAAAAATATCATGTAAGCTTTTTTTTATAAGTTTGCCCCTGTGGTTACCCTTCAACTGAAAGGGGGAACAGCAAATGACCAGTGCGTCTATTTCCTTAAAAGAACAAAAGTTGGAGGGAAAAAAATATGAGAAGAAAATAAAACAAAACAAAGCCAGAAACTGCTTTTTCCTTCTGGGCCCTTTTTGGCTATCCCAATGAATAAAGGTGCTCCTGAGCGGGCTTTCCCCGCAGGGGCCTCTGGCGCCACCTGCTGGCCATAGCACTCTACTGCCTTTATTTTTGAGCCTTGGAGGTAACTTGCCCAGGAGACAGACCATTTCCACCAACCAAAGCATTGATTGAATGGATCCCCGTTTGCCACTTCGAGCTAACAAAGCTTGACCCATGGAGGAGGAAACTAAGGAGCTGTAGTTCTTAACTAGCCTTAAGACGGCTCCAGATGCTGGTCCACATCGCTGAGATTTCCTTTGTTCTTTCCTCTTTTCTTCCAGTCTTTATTTCTTAAAGTCTCGAGCTCAAGAGGAGAGGGAATGTGATATGATGTTAAGAGGGTTATAAGCCGGGCGGTGGTGGCGCACGCCTTTAATCCTAGCACTTGGGAGGCAGAGGCAGGATTTCTGAGTTCGAGGCCAGCCTGGTCTACAGAGCGAGTTCCAGGACAGCCAGGGCTATACAGAGAAACCCTGTCTCGAAAAACAAACAAAAAAAAAAAAGAAAAAAAAGAGGGTTATATATCATGACTTAGAAAATTTCTGGTCAAGAACTAGTAGGTAAGAGAATTCTGTCAAAGGAGAAATTTTATTTTTATGGCGGAGACACCTTTTATTTCTAGCGTTGCTCCACCTGTCTTCCTTGCATTCAGCTTTTGGTTTGTGGAATTGCTAACAGCCAACCAATCAGCTGGCAGTTTACTGGGAGTATTGCTAACAGCCAGTCAATCAGCTGGCAGTTTACTGGGAGTATTGCTAACAGCCAGCCAATCAGCTGGCAGTTTTCTGGGAGTTTAAAGGCTGACATCACTGTTAGAGGTCTTTCTGGGCCACTACTTCTAGATTGAGTGTTAGTTACAAAAAGAAATAAAAAAATAAACGACAAAATAAAATTAAATAAAAGATAAACAATAGGCCTTGACCTGATACCCAAAACCAATGAACCCAGCTTCTGGTTTCCAATATTCCCAGAACTGCTTTTAATTGTTAAAAATCACAGCTGTTGATGTTGGCCCAGCCTAGCCCATGCGGCCATTTAATTTCATAGTAGGAAGGAGGGGATGGCTATGCCGCTTCTGGGGACAGGTACACGATGCAGTTAGAACAGAGCTCCCATGCTGGGTTAAGTGTGCCACAACCAAGAGCAAAGACTCCAATTTCTGTCATTTCTAGTGGGTGTTGTTTGCTGAGGGGGGTCCTTAATGTGTGGTGCTGATTTAGGGGCACCATGCACGTCAGAGTGTCTTATTGTCCACAGACACCATCACCATTAAGACTGCTTGTGGGTTTTTTCAGTATTTGTCAACCCAGGGCCATTTCTGGAGCCAGAGCTCTCGGTTCCCTCAGAGCAGTCAGCCTAAGGTTGACAGGAAGAACAGGGAGGGAGAGGGTGCCTGAGGGGGCGACAGAGAACCAGGAACTCAAGACAAGAGTAACTCACTGTCAGGATCTAGAAGACATCAGCAAAACAAACAAGCAAACATAAACCAGAATGGCAGGCCTAAGGCAAACACTCATGGGCAATAGTTGTTCCACCTGATACAAGGTTTGCACACATCTTACTTCTAATAATGCAACTGGTAGCCCGAGACCCTTATCTGAATGTCCTGTGCACACACACAATACTCCAAACAATGCATGTTAACATCCTAGAACCCCAACTTCCATCAAGCTATACACACACACACACACACACACACACACACACTTATATTCATTCTCTCTCTCTCTCTCTCACACACACACACACAGACACACACACACTTATATGCACACTTATATTCATTCTCTCTCTCTCTCTCTCTCTCTCTCTCTCACACACACACACATACAGTTACTTGTATACACACATATTCTCTCTCACACACACACATTTACTTATACACACACTTTTATTCTCTCTCTCTCTCTCTCACACACACACATTTACTTATACACACACTTTTATTCTCTCTCTCTCTCTCTCTCTCACACACACACACACACACACACAATGGAATAAGTTTCTCTTCCTTTTAAAAACCATAAAACATATAGATTCTATTCCATCTAGTCATGTCAGTGTATAATGATAGGAGAGCCATATCCAATCTGAACTGGTTTTGGTACAGGTGCAATCAGGAAAACTGTGTCCTGTAAGTAAATCTTTGGGGAGAACTCCTTATTATTTATGTTATGCCTATGCATAGGTGGCATGGATATGACAAAAATCAGATGCACTATGGGAAGAGATATTCACAGTGAGCAAAGACTTACATAGCCCAAACCTGTCAATCAAAATAGAAAGCGTTCAAAACTCTTTTCGAGACAGGGTTTCTTGTGTAGCCCTGGCTGTCCTGGAACTCACTCTGTAGACCAGGCTGGCCTCGAACTCAGAAATCCGCCTGCCTCTGCCTCCCACATGCTGGGATTAAAGGCGTGCGCCACCACTACCCAGTTCCAAACTCTTATTAAGCAAACTTATGCCTCTTTTCAGACCCCAGGCTCTTGAACAACTTCACCCATGGGACCTACTGTCACTCTGGCCAGTGTGTCTCTTCCTCATCTGTTGCTTTTTGCTTTGCTTTGAAAAAAAAGGTATTCTTGCTATTTTTGTAAACCATGCAAGCCTTTATTTCAAGTTCTTGAACAAGAGACCCAAAATCCAGAAACACCCAGCCCAGACTCTGAACACTAGTAACCCTAAGGAGAAGAAGAGGAAGAGAGCAGAAATCCCATATGACTTGGAAGGGTGAGGAGAGCCTCCTGTGATGAGATATTATACGTAGCAGAGCCCTTTGCCAGCCGGAGCTCGCCACCCCCAGGCCTCACCTCTCCCGTGCTGTGCAGCTGCTGTGCTATGCGCCTGAGGTCATCCTCAGAGGCCAGGGGGTTCAGCTGGTCCTGAACGTCATACACAAACTGCTGCAGCGACATCAGCTGGTTTGGCCCATTGAGCTTCCGCCAGGAGGGCAGAGTGGAGATGATCTTCTCACACAGGTGAGTCATGGGAGGACAGCCCTAGACACACAGGTGGGACAGGTTAGCCACTGCACAATTGCGAAGCTCTAAGAACCACGAGAGAAAGCATTCATCCACGCAGTACACACCCGGAGGAAGAGGGGAAGAGGTCAGTGCTTTGCTGGCTCCGTACTGGGTCAATGACTATCCCAGTGTTGTCTTTAATAATCAAGCGGGGGAGGAAATGGTAGTGATCTTCTGTGCAAGTGATGATCAGTCCTTGCAGCTACATTTTAGGAACTGTGAACTCAACTAACATTCATCAGTGCCTAACACTTCACTCATATCTCCCCTGCCTCTAGCTTCTATCTTTATTCCCTAACCCTTTACCCCTCACTAATTAGGTAACCATCTTAGTCAGGAACAGTAAGGTTATGCAGAATGCAACAGAAAATGAGAATTTCATCATAGTGGATTCACAGGATCTGCTGATGCAATATCATTAGACCAATAATTAGCAATTGGCTTAAAATTGGTTTTTTAACCTATCAAGGTGGTAAAGCAAGCCAACCTATACTTCACATTCCTATAATTCCACACCATCCTGATTGGAAACCATCTAGGTATTACCTGATAAATTACACAAAATGCTTCTTATGTCACCTTAGTCCCACTCCTTAATTTATAAACAGCAAAGCTGAGGGCTGAAGAGATGGCTCAGGGGTTTAGAGCATTTGATGCTCTTACAGGGGAGTGGGCTCCATTCCCCAGTATCAACATGGTGCCTCACAACCTTCCGTAACTTCACCAGAGATATGACATTCCTCTTCTCATCTTTGTGGACACAGTCATATATGTAGGCCAAACACTCACACACATACAACTTTTAAAAATGAATATTTTTTTTTAAAAGGCAAAACTGTCAAGGAAGGAGACCATTCATTTGAGGCACCACCTGGATGGGAGGGGGTTTAATCTGCAAATGGGGAATTCAAAGACACCCCCAGTTGTCCAAGGGACAGGTATCTTGATCCGGACCTGGGAGGAGACCCTGGCTTCTTCACTGAGTATTTGTCCCCATGTCACAGCTTGCTGACCTGTGGGACCAAGCCTTCCAGACCACTCTCATATCACAACTGAGAAATAGTGCCACACCAGTAGGAAAGCAAGGGTCTGTGAGACACGGGGGATGGTGTGTGTGCTAAGTCTGGGGTCTTCTGGGGATCCTGAAAGCACATCTGGAGCAAGGACTCATGGTAGAGGGTGCTTTCCAGCACAGAGTACAGGGTCACCCCTCTGGGGAGAGATGAACTGCACCCTTCACTCAGGCTGTTCAGCCGTGCTCCCATCACGGTGCTCTTTATCACCTTAGCAGCCCTTGTCTAGTGAATCCTCCATCTCTCTCACACACCAGCATCTGCCCTCTCTCATGTATCACCTTCTATTGCATGACTTTCTTCTGATGAGGAAAAAAAATACCACTTTTCAAATAGGTATAATTCCTTTGAAAACTTCTAGAAGAATTCCTCAGTCCTGAGAGATTTTAAAAACGCATGCTCCAAGATTATTCCCCTCTGTCAGGTGCCACCTAGGAAAGGCTAAAAGCGTACAGAAGTGAGGTTCTGGAGATGACACGTTGTTTTGTGTGGCTGCGATGGATAATTCTGAATCGCAAGGCTCTCAGAAGCCTCATCTGAGGGTTGGTTCTTATTGCTGATATGCCTTTCCTGGCATTATTACATTAATCTAACAACTCCTGGGCACTAGCCCACCCTAGTGGGCAGATTTTCTGAACATCGATGAAGATGTGCTCTTTCATAGCAATGCTACATAGACAGATTGATGATTTCATAATTCCCAATCGTGATTCTATAGAATTCCTAAATGTATACGAGTCATTTTGAGCCCTCTGTAATATGAAAGCTGCAATTAGAGCTCTGGAAACCTTCACGTGTCACGGGCTAATGGCACTAAGATAGAAAGCAGGAGTGACACAGATTTATGATCAGGGAAAACATTCTTTCCGGGCTAGCTGTGAAAGTGTGATCTGATAACCAAAGGTCATAAACTGAGAATGAACAATTTATTGTAGGTGCAACGACGGAAGAGAAAATATTGGCTGGATTTATCTCTACAACTTCCATATTAATGAGAGACTAGGCAGGTGATTTGCCTCTTGACAAAACCATGATTACTTAGACATAAGAATTATGGTTTTAAACTCTTAATGACCTGTGGAGCTAGTGGCAGATAATCAATGTTTACTTGGATAACTAATCTTAATGGAAACATGTAAATATCTCTATTGTAACTTCTTACTCAATTTATGATTTGGTTCTGTGTTAGAACTTGTGAACTTCTGGAGAAAGATGCTTGGAATACCATGTGACCATGTAGCCCGAAAAGGGGCAAGAACTAGGACCGAAGACAACAAGAACAGGGAGCGAGAGCACAGCAGAGCCGAGAGAACAGACAGGCTTCTTACCACACCACAGTTTTTTTCTTAACAGCAAGTTTCTCCTTACTGACAAGGACGGGACTTTTTCATACTCAATAAAAGGGTAGAAGTTTTTTCTTTCTCTAAGTGATAAAGGTTGGAGCTTGTTTTCCATCCAGAATGAGTGAGTTTTTTCTGCACTGGAACTTGCTTAATGGAACTTGCTTGTAGGGGCTCTAGCCTCATCCACCGAATATACAGATATGCATATATAAGTATAGGTGTGTATGTAAGTATGCATGAACCCTTGCGGAGTTGATGAAACAGATGGTCAGGTCGGACCAAAATGTGTGTGTATAAATATGTGTGTTTCTATGCATATTGCCTATGTAAAAGTTTTGCTTTCTGTGAGTATGACTCTCTTTTCCTGGTTCACTAAAAGTTAATTGTTCCAAGCCTCTCTCCCACCTACCCAGTGAGAGGCACAGCTTCTGGGCAAAGACAGAAAGGAGCCTTAGCAATAAATCCTCTCCTGAATCCCCTCCTGCTACACAGAGTATGTTAATTACCAGAGAAGTATAAAGTTTAGAAAGTTAAAGAACTAAGTTCTCCAGCACTTATTCAAGCACAGAGAACTATAAAGATTAAGAGAGATAGAGTTGTTTCTCCAGCACTTAATGAAGCACAGACCAGTAAGAAAGAGTTAAGTTTCCTACAAGATCGGACAGAGATCATCAGGTTTTTGGCCCGTGTCTGACACTGTATCTGCTCCAACCCATTCCAGCTGGGATGCTTCTGGAACCCACCATATTTATTGTTCGACATTCATACATTTGTAAGCTTTAATCCATCCACTTTAGGGATATGTCATGGCAGAATGGTCCAACTTATTTCATCCCAAGCAAATAAGCAGTTGTGCTCATTATTTAAGTAACCATTTTCTCTATTAAACTGAAATAGCACCCCCTTTTCTCCCTCCCATTCTCGATGCCTGTATGTGTATTTGTGTGTGCACACAATGTGTATGTTACATAGCAAAGATCCAGGTCTGCTGTCTTCCTCAGTCACTCTACACCTTATTTTTTGACACAAGGTTCTTCACTGAACCTGGAATGTCCTGTTTAACTGATACAGCTGACCGCAAGCTTCTGGGCTCCTCCTGTCTCCTCCCACCACAATCCCCAGCACTGAGACTACAAGTGCAGACCAGGCCTATGCACTTAGGGTGCTAAGGATCTACATTCAGGCCATCTCTCTGCAGTGAACACATTACTAAGCGAGCCATCTCTTTGGCTCAGCTTCTATGTGTGTTAGTGCATTTCTATCGACTTTCTGACTTTTAGGGATACTCTCGAAGTTGCCTTAACTGTTTTGATTATAAAACCATTGAAACATGTTTTTTCCTCCTGTTTCAATTTCAAGATGAAAATTCCAATGCCCTCCATCCCATACAGATTCTGGGCAGAATCATATTGCACTTGTGTAGCTGGGGAAAGTACAGCTCTAGCTCCTAATTTACCTGCAATGAAAATACAATCTCTTCCAATGTGTCAATGAGAAAAGTCCCATCCAATGTATCAGTGAGAACATAGTCTCATCCAATGTGTCAATGAGAACAGTCTCAACCAATGTGTCAATGAGAACACAGTGTCATCCAATGTGTCAATGAGAACACACAGTCTCATCCAATGTGTCAGTGAGAACACAGTCCCATCCAATGTGTCAGTGAGAACACAGTCTCATCCAATGTGTCAGTGAGAACACACAGTCTCATCCAATGTATCAATGAGAACACAGTCTCATCCAATGTGTCAATGAGAATAGTCTCATCCAATGTGTCAATGAGAACACAGTCTCATCCAATGTGTCAATGAGAACACACAGCCTCATCCAATGTATCAATGAGAACAGTCTCTTCTAATGTGTCAATGAGAACAGTTTCATCCAATGTGTCAATGAGAACACAATCTCTTTCAATGTATTCACCCATCAACATACATTCTTCAGTAAATTTTGTTAGAGACTACTTTTCTTTCCTGAATTTGTTACACATTCTAAAATAAGGCAGTTAGACTTACTGTTGTGATTTATAAAAAGAGACTTTATATTAAGAAGCCAGGAAACTTGATAAGAACTTGATGCACTCTGAGATGGTCCACTATTGTCCATAACAACCCTCCATCTCCTAATTGTCTGTTTCTCTCTGTCTCCTTGCCTCTTCCAGAGTAACAGGAGAATATCACCTGGAAACAGACTTTAGTCGTGGCTTCTACTATCTACCTGTCCCCCTGAAAACCAAACAAAACACTACAGTGGGGCCAGCATGCTGGCTGGTGCTGGCATCCTCATGGTGGTGTCCCGGCCTCTCCATGTATACTCACCGAGACAATCTGACTACGTATTTCTTGCAGGTGATTCCGAAGAACCTTAATGTCCTTAGACCCAGATGCTCCCGCATCCAGCACAAACAGCTTATTTGAGACATGAAGGTCATTCCCAAACCTATGGCAAGAGCAGGAGCAACATCAGCTTTCAGTCAACTTTAGGTCTTCCCATGAAGGGGCCATGTTCCTACTTGCCCTAGTGGCTGATGGGAGGAAAGGAGGAAGGGTCATGTCGATCGTGAAGGAGCCTCTCTGTCCCTGTTATTGGGTGACTCCTGCTGGTCCCTCTGGTAAGTAAGTGTACTCCTTCAGTCATATAATCGGGAGTCTGGTGTTTCAGCACAGGTAGAGGAAGAATGTAGAAAGATGTCAGAACCTCCTAATGCAGAGGATTATGTGCTCCCTTTCCAGGGGAAGGGAGGAAATGCTGCTGATGGTGCAGGGCTAAGATCACAAGCAGAGTAAGAAAGTTACACATCTGACCTAAATATATTCACCTAAGACCTCTTCGCACAGCAGAAGAAAACAGACTGTACCTCTCACTGGTACTTCAACACCTGAGCGCCACCATGTTACAGGAAGCTGCAAGTTCAACGTTTTGTGTGTGTGTGTTTTGTTATTTTTTATTTTTCTATTTATTTATTTATTTATTTATTTATTTATTTATTTATCTATTTATTTTGAGACAGGGTTGGTTTCTCTGTATAGCCCTGGCTGTCCTGGAACTCACTCTGTAGATCAGTCTGGCCTCGAACTCAGAAATCTGCCTGCCTCTGCCTCCCAAGTGCTGGGATTAAAGGCATGTGCCACCACTGCCTGGCTACAACGTTATGTGTTACAGACTTGTTTTTAGTTTTATTCATGTGTACGTATCTCTGTGTGTATAACACCTGTGTTTGGGAGCTCACAGAGGCCACAAGTGGTTACTAAATCCCCTAGAACTGGAGTTACAGGCAGCTGCATGTGTGAGTGCCGGGAACCAAATTCAGGTCCTCTCGAGGAGCAGCAAGTGGTCTTAACTGCTAAGCCATCTCTTCAGCCCCCAAGGTCAAACTTGCTGATGGAGCCTGTTACAGTTTGGATTTGGTCTGTCCTCCAGGATGCCTGTTAAGAGACTCTGCTCCCAGTGTGGTGATATGCGTTAACAAAGTAGCTTCTATGGGACCTGTAAAGTCTCAGAGAACCTAATCCCTGAACCTCTCTGAATTTCTATCCTTACATGCACTCCACCATGATACCACACACCAGGAAGTGATGTCATCCAGGGGAATGTCACAAGGACTGATGAAATGGGGTTCAGACTTCTCTCCTCCTAAGCTAAATATATCTTTTTGTTATAATCTACTCAACTTCAGGCATATCATTACAGCACTGAACGTTACCAACAGATGCTAAGTTTAAAAAGTTATATTTTTATACTCCTTTATAAGAAAAACAAAAGACTGATCACACTGACGGGAAAGGCACTCTGATCTTTTCTATTTTCTCGGTCCATCCCATCCTGACCCATTATGGAGCTGGATGTTAGCCAACTTAATTTCCTAATCCAGTCTATAACTTACGTGTTGAGAAATGAATATGGATGAGAACAGAAGTCTGTGTGGGGGTGCTGGGTGAGAAGAGGAGAGCGGGCTATGACCTTTTACCATGGTCTCCCTGTATCTAGAGAGATATGTTGCAAGTATACTCACTGTTTTGATGGAAATGAAAAATTCAACAAAGGACCAATCAATGATGAACATTCCTTTAGCCACCAAACGACAGCCCACCCAGCACGGCCTCAAGCCCTCTGCCCCATCATCTTATCTGACCCACCCCCGAGTCCAGATGTTCACCCCATCTACCAGGATGCTGACCTCCCCTGTTCCCACCAGCAGTCAGCCCTCACCTGCTCCCACCACTAGGCAGCCCTCACCTGTTCCTGATCTCTTTCAGCAAGGATGTATCTTTATCATATCCAAACTCGCCTCCAGCAGGCCGAGGGATGTTCATGATGTCAGCATGTGTGGCCACCAGAACAACCCGGAGAGGGTTCTTTAGCTTGCCTCCAAATGCTGAGGGAAAAAGTATTCCTTGTGAGAGTCTGATCTCCTCTCTGGCTGTGTTGGCTTCATGCCTAGACCACCTATATAGGTGATGTGCAACCTGAGCAGACTCAACTCAAGGGCTGCATTATGGAGGGTGGTCCCTGGTCCTGACCCTCCGCTAGAGACCTCAGCAGAGACCAAAGCAGACTGCCACAAAGAAAGCAGCTCTTGGGGGTTTTGACATGTAGGTGGGTCTTTAAATAGGCTTTGACATGTAGGTGGGAAAACTGCAATCAAGGTCAGCTTTCACAGTGGAGGGGGAAGCTGGGGCAAGGAGAAATGTACCCTTCTGAATGTAGCCATACACCTAACACAGTCCAGAGAGACGCTCTCTCCATCTCCAACTCACACAGGCAGGGCCATTCCTCACAGACGTGTTTTAAAAGAGATATGGCAAGGGAGAAATAAGAGGCAAAACGAATGGCATCCTCTGGGAGGTCAGCCAGCTGATGTTATGAGCCTGTGCTCCCTGGAGACAGAAGCTGGCTACTGAACATCACCCCACACCAGGGACAGCCGCTCCTGTTATGGAGAAAGTCCATTCCGTCACCCTCTCCTCTAGCCAGTGTGCTGAGGTCAGGCCTCCCCTTTTCACCAAGGCTGCATGGAGCTACAGACTGAAGGATAACCTTTCTGCTGATGAATGCCCCAGAACTTTCCAGAAGGGAGCAGGAGCCATGGATGGAAGACACCACTGTGCAGTCAGCAATGAAGCCCTTAGCGATGAGGTGCATCAGAGGAGAGAAGTGGCTATCAAGGATGGCTCAGGACTGGGAGGAAGACACAGCCGGGAGTGCTGTTCTGTAGGGTCTGAGTGTAGCCAGCATACAGACCCCAATAGAAGCATCGTCAGGGGGCGGGGAGGGGAGAGAAGGAAGGACCTCGCTCACCTATGGGTTCTTCAACTGGGACCAGAGACTTCAAGAAACTAAGCCAGAAAATCACTTGGTTCAGCTGGATCTCATAGGGTTCTTCGAGACTGAAAACGATGACGTGGATGGACGTGGGATCATTGGCAGCGAAGTAGTCATAGCAACAGAAGTACACAGGGTTTCCAGAGAACTCCCATACACTGAAATCACCAACTCCTGCAGGAAGGAAACAAAGGCGGCAATGGGGAAACACCCAAGCAACGTCAGTGGCTCTTAGCATTCTAGGGACTCTGCACTGGACTAATGACATTTGCAGCATGTGTCTGTGTGAGTATCCAGTGGCTTACGCATAGTGCTCCCGTATCTGGTGCTCCCCATATCCTGTGCTTCCCGTATCTGGTGCTCCCCACATTCAATGCTCCTCATATCCAGTGCTCCCCATATTCAATGTTCCTCATATCCAGTGCTCCCCATATTCAATGCTCCCCATTTCCAGTGCTCCCCACATCTGGTGCTCCCCATATCCAGTGCTCCCCACATCCAGGGCTGCCCAACCTCTACCACACACACATCCCTGTCTCTCTCCCATCTATGTCTACATGACTCTCTCCTAATGGCTTTCATATCTACAGCATATCTACTCTGAATTCCCTGCAGATATATCTGTGTGTTATAGGAGTATGGGCCCCAATGCAGATGTGGAAGTATTTGTATATAAACAAACTGATTTTTTTTTCACCGCTTTCATACTATTATATAAAGAGGTAGAGATCCAGTCAGGGGAAGAAGAGATCAGTCATGTCAGATTCCATGGGAGAATAAGCCAAACACCCAGAATCACATGGTTTTAGAAACACACATCCTCTAATTGAGCACCTCTAGGTGCTCAGCCTAGTGTGGAAAGTCCTGGAAACAGAAATAGAACTTTCAGCCCTGGAGACCTGCTTGGTGGTGGTGATTTTGAGGGTGACGCCCAAATACAAGCCCCTCCTTTCTTCACACTGCCTGTACAGTTCTGTCCTGAGAAGCAGGGAGGACACATAGCTTGGGGTGAAGGAAGAGGACACGGGCTTTAATCCTGGTCATCAGAACCAGAAGCTCTCTAACCGGGTCCCCTAACTGAGCAGCACTGGCCTCTCTGGGGAAGTTGTAGAGGATCCTGAAAGTCTACGTTCTTAGAGAGTGTCAAGGTGATTCCCAGTGTTAAATAATCACAGCTTCAGGTGTGAGATGTTTTTCACTGGGTATAGGATAATCATAGGCCTTCACCAGTATGTCTAACTCGTGGCGCATGGGCCACATTCCAGTATAGATAGGACACACCTGTAGATGATGATGTCATGTCACAGTATTGAAGGGACATATGTGATCCTGCTATCTCCTGAGAGCCACCCATGATGGCAGGCTCTGACACATCCCTCCTCGTGCCCTCTCAAGGTTACCATCAAACCGTGTCACTGTTCCTGCTGAGGCATGGTTTGCCTCTCCTGAGGATCTGTGAGCTACAGGCTCCAGTGTTAGGATGGAGAAGTGGGACATGCTGTAAGGAGCTCAAGGGCAAGGTCCTCAGAAGAAGTTAACAGTAGCTTGTTACCTTAGTACTCTTGAGAGTTGATTATTATAAAGACAGAGCCTGGCCACTTCCCTACTCTCTGGTTCTTTCTCAGCCCTTGTCTCATAAAGCAAACAGACAACACAGAGAATTCCCTGTGACATCACAGCATTCGGTATGACAGCCAATGTGCTTAAACGTCACCTTTTCAAACTTGCTTTATCAAACTGCGAGGGGCTGTGTGCATCATTAGAACCTCACCAAACAGGCACTTGGCTCTACATTTCAAAAGATACTAACCATTTAATAAGCACCCACTGAGTGCTAGGTGCTTTGCTGCCAAATGATGTCAGTTCCCTATCATGTAGTTTAACTTTTCAGATATGTGAGCCAGCCATGACTTAGGACTGTGTTAGCCCATTACTAGTCTGCAGAGAGCACTCGGTCAAAGCTCCCTTTGGCTAGTGACTTGGAGCCCCTGCAAAAGGAAAAACCAAGTTCCTTCCCTCGGGGTAGGTGGGGCGTACCGTTCAAATAAGCATTCTGGATGTCGATGGCTTTGGTGGACTGGTCATCAGTCGAGCAGTGGAGGTGGTGAGACGGAGCCACGAACACCTCCAGCATCCCTTTGGTGAGGCCCGGCTCAAACATCATGCTGCGGCTCCTCACACTCACGTTCTCACAACCAGGGTACAGGTTGTTAATGCTCACTGAGACTGCAGGTCAAAGGGTTAAGACTCACACATGGTGTAGGAATCCCAAAGCAGGCAGCAAGAGGAGAAGGGTGGATGGTAAGGGAAGACGGGGTGAAAGGGGCAGAGGTGGGCCAAGGAAAGGCAGGACTGCGGGGTGGGGGGATTAGATACATGCATGCTTCAATGTAACCTTCCATAGACTCCAAGCCTCACAAGAGTATCTATATCTCACATTGTATCTATAGATTCCAAGCTTTGCCAGAGCTTCAGGAATGTCTCCTGCCAAGCAACCATGTGGGAGAGTGGACGTGATTAGTGGGCTATGGTCTCAAGCTAGCAGAGGAGGGCGAGCAATATTTGGCAGGTGGCCTTTCCTTCCTACGCCTCAGTGGTAAGTGTTCATGGCATGGATAAAAAGCCAGGACAGGCTTGTTGGTAGCAGGGAAAGTTTATGAAATCACAGGGGGAAAAAAAATTGTTGACTACTGTCCTCTAGTGGTAACAGGAGGCAGACTTGGAGGTAGAACCTCTTTAGGTCTGATTGTCACTGGCAATTTCCTAGGCAGGCTGTCAAGAGTTCCGCTCAAGAGGCTGGAGGTTTTCTTCTATCCTATACAGACACAAGGTAACATCCAGAGCCCCCCAAGGGAGCTACAAAAGGGAGTGAGACATGTGACAGCCAGTGACAAGTGTGTGTGGGTTCCCAAGCCCCCAGCAGTGTGTGGCCAGTGTTTGTCTCACATCAGGAGGCTGGCGGGTTCCTCCGGTGGGAAGTGAGGACATGTGTGGTACATCTTGGCTGGGCCCCAGGAGAAAACAGAATCCAATAACTTCAGGACTCATGGCCACCACATGGAGCGCCTACCTGTCGGCTTAGCAGCCAGGGGCGACGGTGGGAAGTGGGTGGAGTTGGTAGAGGACAGTCTGGGCCGGCGCCTCCTGAAGAAACTCCTTAACAGCCCACACTTGAGAGATTCTACCAGGGTGGATTTCCCTGATCCTGAGTGACCAAACAGTTTGAGCTTGATCCTGGGCTGGAGATTCTGCGTGGGTCGGAGTTGCTGGATGAAGAGTCCTCGGTGTGTGTCCTGACAGAAGAATGAGAGACCGTGTTCTCAGTCATGGGAAAATGAAGCTCTGTGTGGGCCGCACCCCATGAGCCTCAGGTTTTCTCGTCCTGGGTCTGGTGCTCCCTACTCTAGTTGGGGATACATGACTGAGCTCTTTCCACAGAAATGTCCTTAAACTCAGGAAAACATGGCATTTGCAGTCACTGTTCGGAAGTGTGGGATTCAGCAACCCTAGTCTACCCCAGGCTGTTATCCATCTCTGCTCTCTCACTTCAGAGACTTTTTGTCACCCCCAGGAGTCCCAGCCCATTAGCAGTCACTACCCTTGCCATCTGTTCAACCCCTGGCAACCTCTGCCCTCCGTCTCCGGATCTGCCTGTTTCCATGGCACCAGGATCCTAACAAATCGGGTGGAAAAACCTGTGAAGTATTAACATAGACTCGAAATAAGACGAGCCTCGTCGGACCAACTGGGGGCCTGTTCCTCTGTGCGGAGAGGCTGGGGCACTGGTGGTACACTCACACGGTAAGAGAGTAGAGCCTGCCCATCTCTGGGCTGTGAGGTAGCTCCTTGAGAGCCACTGTCACGGTACATGCAGGGCCTGTCTCTATTTGTAGGGAAATTCTGGTTCCTATCACAAGAGAGTAAGGGCCCATTCTGGTCCGTTTGAAAGGTCTAGTTTCTTTATGGCTGCACCCTAAGGGGGCCAAGCCTAAACTTGTATGAGACCGGAGAGAAGGCATCACAAGTTGATGTGTGCTGTGGCAGGGCTGAAGGACAGCAGAGTGTTCTTGCTCTATTCTTTTTTTGAACCTGTGGGGAGGAGCATAAGTCTCCCCCAGAACAAGCCAGTCCTCAGATTCACTCATCCATTCATCTGTCCATAAACACAGCGGCCTCCAAGTAGGAAGCTCAGTGCTGAGAACTAGATACAGCCATGTGGACTGACTAACCTGGGGCATAATATCTGTGCCCCGGATGGGATGTCTTTATCAAGAGGCAGGCGTGAGTTCACCTCAAGTGTCTTAGTTAGGGTTTCACTGCTGTGAACAGACACCATGACCAAGGCAACTCTTATATGAACAACATTTCATTGGGGCTGGCTTACAGGTTCAGAGGTTCAGTCCATTATTGTCGAGGTGGGAGCATGGCAGCATCCAGACAGGCATAGTGCAGGCAGAGCTGAAGGCTGCTCATGGAAGACTGACTTCCGGGCAGCTAAGATGAGGGTCTTAATTAAGCCCACACCCACAGTGACACACCAACTCCAATAGGGTCACACCTACTCCAGCAGAGCCACACCTACTCCAGCAAAGCCACACCTACTCCAGCAAGGCCACACCTACTCCAGCAAGGCCACACCTTCTAATAGGGCCACTCCCTGGCCCAAGCATATACAAACCATCACCTCAAGTCTGTGTGCTCAGGCATCCTTCACACCACAAGGTCTCTCTTATCCTGTCCGCCAAACCTGCCTTATTTTTATTATTAAATGTTCTTTCTCTAACGAGGATCTGTTCAAAGCTATTGCACGTAGATATTCTGAGTCTCCCCCTTCAAGGGCTGCAGGAGTTTCCCTGATGTCGCCCAACATCCAGGCACCCTTCAAAATTTATCTTGCCTTTCACCTCCCCCTGCAAGCTTCCTTTCCAGCAGGCTTGATCCATGTGTGGATCTCTACCATGACCCCAAAAGACTGAGCTTTAGCCAAGATCAGGAGCCCAGTGGAAGGCAGAGTTGGCTTCTCCGTCCTAGCACAAAGATTACGACTAAACGAACAGAAGTGGTATCTCTCAGAGGAGATCCAGGGTGAGACAGGGTGTCTCACCAAGACAAACGAACCCCTGGCTTGGTTCTAAGTCCTGAGATGCTTATTCCCTGCTAACCCCTCCCCACTGAATCACCATTGCTTCTCCAGTTAATTACAATGTGGTTTACAGGGGCATATAAAACCAAAAGGTTAGAACCAGCCCTTTCTCAGCATTGGTGACATTGCCCCCTAGTGGGCACTATGGAGAGATAGATGGATTTTAGGTCCCACAAAATGAGGAAGTCTGGGCACTTGATGGAATGTGTGTCTGTAGTGAAGAATATTCTAGGTTCCCTGAGACTTCTGGGCACTTGATCAGGGTTTACACAGATGAGAAATCTTGTTTAGAATCATCTCAGCTCAAGACTTAGCTACATTTTTGCCCATAACCTGGGGCATGGGAGTGGACTGTAGAGTTTCCCAAAATTACAAGTATCTTATAAATTGGTGGCTGGCTCGCAAAGTATTTAAATATTTTATTATTTGTATGTATTTATCGTGTGTGTGTGTGTGTGTGTGTGTGTGTGTGTGTGTGTGTGTGTGTGCGTTATGGCATATATACAGAAAGAAGTCAAGGGGCAGCTTGTGAGGGAAAGTTTTCTCCTTCTCCAATATGGGTCCTTGGGCTTGATGGCAGACAGCTTTATTTCTTAAGCCATCTTCCTGGACCTATTTAAAATTTTGTTTTGCCTGTATTCATTGAGACCTTTGGGTCCCTTGTAGCCCCGAAACCACGATGTTTGAGTTGTCATGCCAACCATCCAATTGGTAAACATTTGCAGTCACTCCAAGGCCATGGCAGGCTCTCCCTAGATCACTAGCATTGAGCCTCATGTCCCAGCATGTTCACCGAGACACATCGTACTTTACTGCACACATTTCTCATCCAAGTTTGTCACCTTTGCATCAGTGAGTCTACTGAGAAGATGTACGCGTTCTTGGGTAAGGAACTCACTTCAGGTCAGCGGGATGCCATTACAGAAGGCATGCCGTGACTCTCAGGTGATGGCCACAAAAGCTGCCTGATCCTCCCCTTTTTAGATAAGGAAACTGAGGTCCAAGGGCACAGAGCAGAGCAGAATCTACTACCACATCCTGGAGTGTGAAAGGGAGGCAAACGGGAGAAATAGATAAGAAAGACATGCAGACAGAAGCAGAATCTCAGGCTGTGTGCTGGAGGTTCAAACAGGACCACACAGCCATCCGTAGCCTGTCTCACTGGGAAGACACAGCTCTACTGGGTCCCCATCTCAAACACAATGTAGCTGTGGGGGCTTCTTTAGCAAGATTTATAAACCATCACTAGGAAAGTATGCAAAACGAAATAAAAAAGGCCCTCCCTACTTATATCTCCGTGGGGTTGTGGCATGCTGATTTTGTACCTCACTGTGGTTTCGTTTCAGAGACAAATCCATTCGCTGCTGGAGCATGGGGCATGGTTGCCTGCGTCCCAGGAGTTGCCGTTGGTCTAAACTTTTGCTTAGAAGTGCTGTTCTTGGCGGATGAGTCTTAAAAGGAGGAGGCTGTGGTCACCTCTGAATCTCACGCCAACAAGCTACTCAATTGACCCAAGGCATCCTGTCTTATCAAAGAAAGCAGCCGTTTGCTTAATTTATACCTTGGCTTTTAAGAGGCCCTAGACTCTGGGCCACCACACAAGCAAACACGTGTTCTCACTTCTCAAGAGGGGATCCAAGGACATCAGAACCCTATGTCACCTGCCTCCTGCCTGTGCCCAGGTCCCTTTTCTGTCTACCAAGAGATGGCAGCCCTGGCCGGCAGGTTTCAGTAGTTCTTAACCTTCCTAATGCTATGACCTTTTACCACAGTTCCTCATGTTGTTGTGCTGCCCCACCATAAAAATTATTTTTGTTGCTACTTTACGACTAATTTTCCTACTGTTATGAATCATGCTGGAAGTATCTGTGTTTTCTGGTATCCTTAGGGAACCCATGTGAAAGGGTCATTTGAAACTCACAGATTGAGAACCGTCGCTATTTTAGACCATAAGCCAGGAGAAACATTTTCTCATTGAGGTAGGCAGAATACACTACAGTCTTGAAAAGCAGGAAAAAGGAAAGCAGCCTCAAGTGTCCTCATGCCTGAGGGAATCTAACCTCATCCTCTTCGCTTTAGAATCTAAACCTGAGGAGTTTGATACAACCTTCCCTTGACAGAAGTTTCTGATAGGCCTCTACGAGCGGTCAGTGCATTCTCACTTTTGGCCACCAGATGGCACAGCAGGAGCAAGCTGAGGAGGCCAGAGGGGGATTCCCCGGAAAGCAATTTTCACCAACCCCGGGAACTGTTTTCCTACCCTAAGGAATGGCACCATGCCAGCTATAGCGGGTGCTATGTATGTTAATTGTTTTGGAAGGAAGCACGATAATAAGTAGCCCACCAAAGTGAGTACGGAGTAACTGTGCTATTGCAGTTTTTCTCAGGTCCTACAATGTCCTCCAGTGGGCGTCCCTTGGGTCTGTGGGTGTGACCGGGTTACACACAAGGCCCAGGGGATTAAAGGCTTGGGTGAGTCCTCCGTGTAGGCTGGACAAGTAAGACAGCACACCTCGCAACACTAGGAATGCGCAGGTTAATGAGCGAGAACCTTCCAGGTGGTTGTGAAGGTGGCTTTGTAACCCAGGTTACACCCATCCCAGATGAGCTTCCATCACTTGCTTTAAGTACTTGCTCCAGAAGTTATACTGTCCAAGACTCACAGAGCAACTGACCAGCATGGTCCCAGCCAAGCCCAGCACCACACTGGCTGTAAGTGCTTCCAACAGCACTGGCGGGTGTCTGGGTTTACAGCTTTCTTTCTTCTTTCTTCGGCACGTTTCCCCTGGCAAATCAGCTTTCACTTTCCCCCCAAGGAAAGATGACTAAACCCACAGGCTGGAAAGGAAACAAGACCTGCAATCTGGAGAAGTCAGATAAGAGCCCTGAGAAGAGACGGCGGCTCAGCCGTGGTGGAAACTGTTAGACCCAAACGGAGGGAGTGAGAATTCTGATTATGTAAATGTTCTTCACTCATGGTGAATTTTAATTATGGCCAACACCCAGTAGTGTCCATTTTCCAAACCATTTCCTGAGCACTTCCTCATTGTCTTACACTTGGGTTTAAGTGAAGGGGAAAGGGGGCGGGACTATTTTAATATTGGTTCAAGAAAAAAAAATCCAACTAATGAGACAAATCAAGTCAACTAAGTCCTCAAAGCCCCGATGAACATGAAACTAGCAGGGACAGAGGCAAAGAAAACACACTTCAAGGCCACAGCTAGCACATGCAGCCCACTCCCTACGACCTTGTTCCTTGCATTTACGTGAAGAGACTGGGTCTGGCTAGGGCACCACAGTCCAGGTCAGCGCAGCGGAGGACTGAATGGGCTATTTCCTGGTAGGTATCTATCTGCATGAGATAGAAGAGAGGGGACAGCTTCCTCCTGTTAGTTCCTCTGGGGAGCACCACCTAGATGTGGGGCTTTCAGAGCCCTCCAAAGAACATGCTCTGCAGACAGATGAGACTCACTTGAGGGGTCTACAGGATCTTACGCTGTAAGCATTCCCACCACATCCAACTAGAGGAGCCCAGAGTGATGTCACCGAGCTAGAAGGAGACACCTGTGGCTAGCTCTCAGAGACGGTACCAAATGTCTCGAGTCCTCCATATTGAACTGGGCCAGTGCAGGCTCCACACAGCTCAGCCCTGCCTGGTGTTTCGTAGTCCTGGGTCCCTAGGAGTCTAACCCCTTACAGAAGAGAAGCTCCTAAGGTCCCTTTAATGTGAAGCTCCAAAGCGCTCCCTGGTCCTGTGTCAGCCCCTCGCTGCCCAGGGATGAGCACAGACTCTTCGACTCTCATGTTGGCTTTCACTGGTGCCGGTGGTAAGATGGCTTTGGTTCTATTTCCACAGGCCAGTTCCTATCTCCTTCACTGCAAAGGTTCAACACTACATTCCCAGGAGGTGAAAACCCAGGGCTGAGTCTCTGAAAACTCCCTCAGCAGAAACCACACGGAATGGTACCCAAGTGAGGGAGGTCAAAGCCCACCTCTCTCTTGAGTGGCTCTAACACAGGCAGAGGACACTGTACAGTGTGAGGAGGTAATCTTTGGTTTCCACTCAAGGAAAGGAGAGAAACAGAGGCACTACAGCAGGGGCCTGGAGGCCAGGGACTGAGGTAGTCTGCAAAGACAGGATGTCCCGCCCACCTGCAATGAATGGCAGGCGTACCCTGGTGAAGGCTACAGAGGAGCATGGCGGGAAGGCTGAGACCACAGCGGACACTGCAGCTTCCCCTCTTCCCTGCACTGTACTCCTTTTGAACAGTCTCTCCTCCCGGTGACTGAAATGATAAATACACGTATCCCCGGGCTTTCTCGGCAGACACTGGTGGCATCTGCAGCAAGCAGCTGCTCTCCCTCCTCAAGCCCCAATGCTGTTGCTTTGACTTCCAAAAGCAAATCTTCTAATCGGGCGCTTCCAAGCGCTGACGAGTTATTTCAGTTCAGGACTTAGTTTTTTTAAACCTGAGAGATCTGAAGGGAAGAACAAGGGATCAGCAGAACTCTGCCTCACACTGAGAGGCTGAGATCTAGAATCACATGGAGGACAATGAAGGTGTGTCCTGTTGAACAAGAACTCCATAAAATCCTGCCTGATGGAACAGAGGTCCAGTTTAGCATACTGGGGAGTGTGATCTGACCTGCAACTAGGCCGGGTGGCTCAGCAAAGGCTCTCTGAGACATCCCCAGGCTGACTGGAAATACACCCCGCAAAGGCCCCGCACCCACAGAAAGACCAAAGATGTAGAGAAATCTCGATATGGGACTCTCAGCTTTGCACTAATTCCCCTCGATTTCTTTGAGGCCTGGTGTTTCACAGGAACATCCCCCTCTGTGAACCCTGGGGATGTAAAATGTCAGTGTCAGCCAGTCACAGGAGTCCAGGGACCCCACCATATTTGCCGTGGTCCGTTCTAAAAATGTGTGCAGGTGCCGTTCTCAGGGCATCTTTTGGTGCTTGTTACCAATCTCTGAGCTGGCACTTCTTCCCATGAGTCACAGGCACAGAACTGGGGAGCCATGGGCAAGTTTATCCAGCAAGAGCTTCACAGGGCTGGGTTCAGAATCTAGGCCACCAACATTTATCAGTTCTTGTGAACTTGATATAAATTATCGTCACCTCAGAAGAGGGACCCTCGATTGAAGAATTGCCTCCATTGAACTCACATGTGAGGTATTTTCTCGATTAATTTGGCTCCAGCCCTCTATGGGTGGTGCTACCCCCAGGGCAGGTGGTCTGGAGTTTTATAAGAAAGCAGGCTGAGCGAGCCACCGGGAGCAAACCAGTAAGCAGTACACCTCCATGCGATGAATGGAAGTCCAGTCTTCTTGAATCCTCTGTAAGCTCTCTACCAACAGAGCTACATCCCCAGACCCACGGTAAGGGTTAAAATGTACAATTTACCATTTTATCCTTTTGCTTCAGCCTAGAGACATCCTAAACGGTAAACTCTTGTACTTAGCTATCTCTTTGCAAGTATTTCTAAAGGCCAAACAGCATCCTGTTCTCTATGACAACTCGCTACGCATTAGTGTTGGTAACCCGATGTGTCTAAGTTTTGCTACTACATTTTAAATAGGACTGCAGTGAACATCTTTGTATGTTAACGAACAGATAGATATCTTAGCCAAAAAGGTCTGGGAATTTTTTTAAGTCTCTTGAAACATGATGTGGGTTGCAAATCTTCCACCTGTGTTTACTTATTTTTCTGTTTTTATAAACTTTACAGTACTGTGATTTGATAAACAGGCGATTAACTGATACCTGGGAACTCAAAACAAAATAGGAGAAATAGGAGAAGGGACACCACCAGTGTTCTTCCCCCTCCTCTGGGGGGGGGCAGTGGGGGGTGGGTGTATTAGCACAGAGAGGACTGGGTAACCAGCACAGCGATGGGGAGAACATCAAACTAGTCTGTGTGTCTGTCTGTGCATGGCCTGCATGCCTGGTGCCCAAAGAGACCAGCAGGGGGGTGTGGCATATCATGTAAACATAGGGCTTACAAATGAGCTACCATGTAGGTGCTAGGATTGAACCCTGGTCCTCTGCGAGAGCAACCATTGCACTTAACCACTGAGTCCATCCCTCCAGCCCCCAAATTTGTCTTTCCACCAACTGTAGAAGAAACCTGTAGACACTTATGCATGTGTACCAACTGACAGGACAAGGAAAGAAGATCTTCCCAAACCTAAGTCAAATACCTCCGTCTAATAAGGAAAACACCAATGACTTCTCACATAAAAACAAGCTGAGGCCCTCCAGTGAAGGCTCACCTTCCGTAGTCTTGCCAGGAGCCCTGCCACGTGTTCGTGCTGTTCTGCCTTGGCGAGGTCCTCAGCCGTCTTGCCATCCTGTAGGAGACAGATGATCAGTGTCACCGAGCTGCATGTGACCCCAACATGCTAGCTCAACGAAGAAGCGGGAGGCACAGCCTGGTTAGAAGAAAGTCAGACAAACGCTAAGTCCTGGCCTATTTCCTTATTTTATTTGGTGGCTCAGGACAAAAAGATGCCAGAACAAGGAATGGAGTAGTGTGCCGAGGTGACAAGAGAAAGATGCTCAGTGCATGGGCTCAGAGCATTCCCGTTCTCCTCTGACTGTCCCTTGCCTGAGCTTCAGTCCCTACGGCAGCAGTCAAGAGTGTCTGCTTCACTATAAGCTCCAATCTTTCTTTCAGTTCTCACACATACAAACCTGGTCCTCACTCTATACCATGGCTGGTAATCACTGTACCTTCCAAAGAACACTTAGTCTAGCACAGGTTGATTTCAGGCTGCTGAAAAACACAAAGCAGAGACCTAAGGGCCCACAGTCCTGTGACATTTACTGTTAGAGACTTTTCATGGAGCTGTGGTTTCATATGAAGGGACCTACTCTTATGTCTGTAACATGAACATGCACATCTCCTGAGAACCTTCCGGTCCAGGCCTGACCCAGTTCACAGTAGATCATGCGAACAGCATGCTATCACAGTCCCTTGTGGGGGCAGGAATTGGGCTGTGTCCCCTCCACACCAAGGGAGATAGATACCACTCTTCAGTTAAAGTTTTACACAGCCCTAAAATCCAATCTTCAAAAAACTGAAGACACTTTTTTAAGAGAAGAAAAAAAAAATCTATGGCTTCATTATCTGCATTTGGAGTAAGTCATCCCATGAAGAGTTAGGACATTCTGTCTACCTGCTAATCTCCCAGTTCCTTAACTCAAGCGGCTCTTGAGATACATATGGGGTCTCTCTGGACCAGCAAATCTCAATCTTGGCCCTACTGGACTATGTCATTCTCTGCCGTGAAAAGCCATTATCAGCCTTACACAGTGTTAATAACACCTCTGCAGTCTACCAATGTGCTGGAGACATTCCTCAACCTCCAGTTTAAAATTCAACCACATCTCCAGATAAGTCCACGTGTCTTCTGGGGACAAAATTGCCAAGCTGCGAATGAATGCTCTCCCCAGGCTGAAACCCCAGCTCAAGTGTGTGTTCCACAGAACGGTGCTATAGAGTCAGGGCCACCCTATTCTTACTGTGTCCCTAAAGTCCTGAGGTGGATCCAACAGGCAAGCTAGAACTTCTCCTTTGCTCTGGGCTGAACTGAGTTCCTTACTGGACACTGTACCCACAACTAAGAGTTCCCATTAAACCGTCTCATGGCTTCTTTTGCATGGGATGCCTTTGATGAAGAATTGAGGAAGAGGAGCAGGATACAGGTGCCTCGGGCTTTCCAAAGTGACACCCAAGGCTGAGCTCTGAGGACATGCAAGGCCAGAGACATGGAGGCAAACTTGGGTGTCCAAGGAGAGCTGCAAGCCTGGGACCCAGAGAGTAGAGCAGGTTCCTGGAGAGGACAGGAAGAAGAGTCATAGGCAGACAGAGGCAGGGGATAATCGAGCACGGAAGGCCGAAGAGCCTAAGAGAAGAAGCAGGATTAACAGGAGCCACTGGCACTGCTGAACAGGATGAGAAGAAGGCAGCAAGAGGAAGGGAGAAGTCAGAGGCAGGTTACGTCCAGAGAGAGCAAGTCCCACGGACTCAAGCCACTGAATCCTCGGGCGGCCCCCAAAGTTCTTTCATGCCTGGATAGATCTACAACAAGGATTTACCACACTTTGATTATTTTGACCACACACTGTTTTACTTTATTTTTGAGAGAGAGAGAGAGAGTCTCAGCATCTAGTTCTGGCTGGCCTAGAACTCTCTATGTAGACAAGGATGGCCTCCAACTCAAAGATTTGCCTTCCTCTGCCTCCCAAGCGCTGGTATCAAAGGTGACCACCACCACACCTGGTCGCTCCTTTTGTCATCTTTGTTTCAGTTTACAATAAAAGAAACAGCTCCTAAAAGGTGACTGGGGTGTGCTGGCTTGGTTTTGTGTGTCAACTTGACACAGGCTGCAGTTATCACAGAGAAAGGAGCTTCAGTTGGGAAATGCCTCCATGAGATCCAGCTGTGGGGCATCTTCTCAATTAGTGATCAAGTTGGGAGGGCCCCTTGTGGGTGGTGCTCTCCCTGGGCTGTAGTGTTGGGTTCTATAAGAAAGCAGACTGAGCAAGCCAGGGGAAGCAAGCCAGTAAGAAACAGCCTTCCATGGCCTCTGCATCAGCTTCTGCTTCCTGACCTGCTTGAGTTCCAGTCCTGACTTCCTTTGGTGATGAACAGCAGTGTGGAAGTGTAAGCTGAATAAACCCTTCCCTCCCCGACTTGCTTCTTGGTCATGATGTTTGTGCAGGAATAGAAACCCTGACTAAGACAAATTGGTACCCAGCATAGTGGGGTATTCTTGTGACAACCTGACCATGTTTTGGGGAGGACTGTCAAAGGACCTTGGAACTGTGGGCTAGATGATCCATTCGGTGTTAAGAGCTCTGTGGGATGTTGTGTAGGAGCTTGGAAGATAATGTTGAGAACAGCGTAGAAGATGGAGGCCTGGTTTGTGAAATTTCAGAGGGAAGATTATTAGGGCCATGTTTTGATTGTGAAGATTCTGTGGGTTTGGTTAAATGGGGCAGAAGAATCAGCTGTGATTGACAAGATACCAGAACCACTAAACCAAACCTCTGTGTTACTGGGACTATTGATGATGGTTAGCTGGAACTAAGAAATTAGCAGTGATTAAGAAGAGACAAACATCACTGAGGAGAAATCTTCTGTGAAGTGTTTTCTGAGAGCACAGAGGCTGTGTTCCAGAGATAGCCATGGTTGTACTTTGTGCTATGACTGGACTTGGTAAAGTGTAAGAGTCACCCAGGTGGTACTGGTATTGAAGGCATGAAGGGGGTCATGAAAAACAGCTGAGGCTTGGCACGGACGGCCATTGGTGAAGGTGCAACCTCAGTTGCAATTGATGGCCCAGGACTGAAGGGGTCATGCAAAGGAGTTGAGGCTTGGCACCATGAAAAGGGCCTATGAGAGGCTATTGGTGAAGCTTAGTTACAGTGGAAGACAGCAGTGTTTTAGAGATGCCAGTGCCATGAGATGACCACCAAGAACAGCAGCAGCAGTGGAGGACAGGCAGCTGGAGCCTAGAAGACAAGCTGTGTGCTACAAAGGGCAGAGCTGGAGAAGAGACCCAAGCCCTTGGAGGAGCCCAGAAGATCGTGAGTGGATCCCAGACATTGGAAGGTTGAAGTTTTATTTTGCTTTTGATTGTGACTGTGCCCTGATATTTTTCCCTCTTGAAGTAAGAAGGCATTTTAGTGGAGCCCACAGTTAAGAGACTTTGAATTTTTAAAAGACTTTGAATTTTAAGATATTGGATATTTTAAAGGGATTGAACTTTGAACATGTAAAGAATGTGGGACTTTTAAAGTTATTTAGATCTTGGGGATGAATAAGAAAGTAAGTTGAGGCTTAATAGTGATGTGTTTGTGTGTCAAGTCGACAAGGGGTCAATTGTACTGGCTGGTTTTGTGTGTCAACTTGACACAGGCTGGAGTTATCACAGAGAAAGGAGCTTCAGTTGGGGAAGTGCCTCCATGAGATCCAGCTGTAAGGCATTTTCTCAATTAGTGATCAAAAGGGGAAGGCCTTTTGTGGGTGGTGCCATTCCTGGGCTGGTAGTCTTGGGTTCTATAAGAAAGCAAGCTGAGCAAGCCAGGGGAAGCAAGCCAGTAAGAAACACCCCTCCATGGCCTCTGCATCAGCTCCTGCTTCCTGGCCTGCTCAAGTTCCAGTCCTGACTTCCTTTAGTGATGAACAGCAATGTGGAAGTGTAAGCTGAATAAACTTATTTCCTCCCCAACGTGCTTCTTGGTCATGATGTTTGTGCAGGAATAGAAACCCTGACTAAGACATGGGATCTCTGCTGAGTTGGTGGTAGAAGAGGACCTGCCAGGCACGCTCAGACTGGGAGAAGAAAGGTGACACTAGGGGGCACTGTGGAGCCAAATGTTATCTGTGTGGTCTTCTCAGAAGCCAGAAAAAGTTACAGCTCTGAATGGCTGTTCCACAGGGCAGCATCCGCAGCCATGGGTCTGAAATGTGATTCTGAAAAGATGGTTGTCAGCGCAGAACATACAAGGCACTAAAAACTCAGTACAGACAAGAGAATATGAAAAATATTAATAATCTCAAATTCCTCCCATTGAAGTGAGATTTCACTCACTACTGAAAGCCATCTCGTCTGCTGCTGCTTTAATGTGGCTGCTAGAAAATTCCAAAGGACAGACATGTTCTGGCCTTTGTCTCTCAGTGATGTCCCCAGTTCACGGTCACCCCACTCCTCTAACAAAGTCATCACTGCTGAAAGAGGAAGATGCTTGCCTTCCTCTGCTAGGAGGCCAGGTGCCCACCAGGCCTGCCCACTGATGGGAACCTCTCAATTCTGTTTCCAGCATGGTCCCTGTAATCTATACAGGAGTGGGTGGCCACTAAGCTTAGGACTCTTAATGCTTTGCATGATCCACGCCCACTTCCCCAACTACTCAGTTGCCAGACTCCATGACCAGC
Organism: Tokudaia tokunoshimensis; assembly: GCA_036184795.1. NCBI lineage: Eukaryota > Metazoa > Chordata > Mammalia > Rodentia > Muridae > Tokudaia > Tokudaia tokunoshimensis. Next base: position 4,279,033 of record BTHU01000022.1, read on the forward strand.
TGCTGCTACAGAGAAGTCAGCTCCACTCACCTCCCAGTCCCCACCCTTATCTGACATCACTCTTGCTCAAGACCAGTAGTACCCCTCACTCATTTTCTAGAAGTTTCTCTGTGTGGGGTATAGGTCTGAGTAAATGATGAAGCTAAGTACAGACAGAAAACACTAAGGAGCCTCTCTAGAAGCCGAAAGAAGTGGGAGACGGGAAGGCGGTATGCTTGGTGGGGGAGCAGTGAGGACAGCCACTGGGGGAAGGAAGGAGGGGGAGGACCATGGGCTCACAGAGCAACACAAAGGGACCAGGGGCTGCACACAGGTCTGGATCCAACAGCTGACAGCATCAGAGTCACCCTAGTTTTCATTTTCCCATAAGGCATCATCTGAGACAAATATATATATATAATTTGTCTTCCTAAAAATGCATGTGATGCTTTACTGCAGGACAACTAACCTATGGGTAAAGGTTAAGGAAGGTACCTCGGACCTAACAGGTCCTTGTGTGGCGGGGTGAGCAAGCATTCCATGCACAGACTGTTTGTGTCTGTGCCTGCAGAGTCCAACACTGCAGAGAATAGGCCTGCTACCTCCTGAGAGTGAACGGCATTGCAAAGACCTACACACAGACAGGGAGGAATATACTACACCAGAAGTCGGCACACACACACACACACACACACAAGCACACTCTGGAGGACCATGCCAGGCGTTTGGGCCATCCTGCAGCATGGATAGCCAAACACAATGCTATAAGTGGATGAGCATAGCTGTGCCTCAGGGAAATTTCATTTACAAAAACAAATGGCAGGCTAGAATGAACTCTAAGGGCCAGTTGGGTTAAGGCTTTGAAGATCTCCAAGAACCTCAGAGCCTCAGGTGAGGTGTCACATGAAATACCATGTGATCTCCTTCAAAACTGTCAGTAAAGTTCAGATCTTCGAATGTCAAGGCACCCCCACACACACACACACACCCCACACACACACAAGTAATTAACCCACCGTTGGGCCAGCCACAACTCAAGCAATAGTTCATGGCTACAACCGAACTGCCGCCTCATCTTGCTGGCCAAACTCTTATCTATGGTATTTTATGAAATATGAAGCAAACAATTTCTTCTTGGGGGTAGAGGGAGGAGGAAGATAATGCTAAGCCTGAAATGAGAAGCCAGCGGAATGAACTACATCTTACTTAGAAATAATTTTCAGTCCCAGCAGCAAAGACACCAGCCCTTTGCTTCTAGGCTGCTCATGACCACCCCCCACACACAAGACCACACAGGGGACCCAGCTCCCCCCACAGGGTACTGGGCCTCTTGAGCCCTGGGGCCAACGGGAAGCACTTATGAAAGAGAAATCCATATGTGGAATAGAAAGCTAAGAGGCACTGTTGTGTAACACGGTAAACAAAAGGCCAGTGTGAACCAGCGGGTCGCTGGCGGAGCGGGGCTGGCGAGATGAGAAAGGATGAAACATTAACTAGATATTAAACTAGGTCTGTGTGGGCAAATGTTTATGTAACTGCAGTGGAGGGTTAGAGCTTAATAGCAGCCTGTCTGCTTTAGAATGCAGTTGCCAGGCAATACCTTTCTCCCCGTGCCCTTGAGGCATGAGAAGTTTCCACGAGGCAAACACCTGCCCCTGCCTGGTACTCACCGAGGTTAGAGCCTCCACGTTGGCGCCCATCAGACAAAGGTAGCGGACCACATCTAGAATCCCGTTGTTGGCTGCAAGGTGGAGAGGAGTCCGACCATACTGGGAAGAGAAAAAAATACCACAGGCGTTCACATGGCCGCTGTCTTCGAGAGCCGATAGTTCAAAGCCATCATTGAGGAGAAACAGCATTACATAAGGAGTCAGGAACCAACAGAACTAAACAGGAGGTCCTGGGTCCCACTGAGGCAAGCCTGCCTACCAGGCAGTTTTTCAAGTACTTTGAAGTTGAAAGTCTAGCTCCAAATTCACCTTCAGAGGATGAATGAGGAGGTTAGCCACAGGATAACCAAGTTTCCTGCTGGGCTGGCAGAGAGCAAGGCAAGAGTGTGAACACTCCAACATCCATGTGTGTCTGCACCACACAGTTCATAGTCTCACACCAAGGAGGGAGAAGGAGAACTGCACAGAGGGCACTCTAAGGAGATCGTGAAGCTTTGAGGTCATGCCTACTATGGTTTGTAGGCCTATGGTTCTCAAACTGTGCACCATACACCTTGGGGTACTGCAGTGAACCCCCAGGGATGGCGATGGCTATCTTAAGGTTAGAAGGGTGGGTTGGAGAGATGGCTCAGTGGTTAAGAGCACTGACTGCTCTTCTGAAGGTCCTGAGTTCAAATCCCAGCAACCACATAGTGGCTCATAACCATTCGTAATGAGATCTGACACCCTCTTCTGGTGTGTCTGAAGACAGTTACAGTGTACTTACAATATAATAATAATAATAAATAAATCTTCGGGCCTGAGCAAGCGGGGCCGGAGCAAGCAGAGGTTCTGAATTCAATTCCCAGCAACCACATGATGGCTCAGAACCATCTGTATAGCTACAGTGTACTCATATACATAAAATAAATAAATCTTAAATAAAAAAAAAAGGTTTGAAGGGTATGTGGTGAATATCTCCTCCGAGCATCTCAGAGCCAGGACATTAGACTGCTGGCCTTCCTCTCATTGACACCCTACCTTTGCAGGTCTAGCCTTAGAAGTTAGCAGCAGCTACACTAAGAAGCAATGGTAACCAGTTGTTCTTCCAGGGTACCCAGCACTCCCACGGTGGCTCACAACCATCCACCCATCATTCCGGTTTCAGGGAATCCAACACCCTATCTGACCCCAGTGGGCACCAGGCACACACATGGTGCACTCACACATGCAGACAATATCCACACACATAAAGTAATTACTTTTCAATGTTTAGGTCTTAAAAATAATCGTGTGGAACGGGGGAGGGAGGCACCCAATCCTAGTCCACAGTCAGGGAAGTTGTACAAGATTCAGCAACCACACGCATGCTGCTGGCTGTAGTCTCATAAGGATGAAGTGAGAACAGGAGACTCCTCTCCTCCGTTCTTTTCTCTTTCTCAGAGGTTGCTAAGTCTGGGGACTAGCATGCTCTGCAGATACAGCAGTGAAATAGCCAAAAAATCATTTGCTCTGCAGGAGTCATGAATAAAACTCACGGAGACACAGGGCATATGAAGAGTCAGAGTTTGCAGAGCGTTTATTTTTTACATGGGTCAAAACATGGTCGTTTTAAGCGTTTGAGATAGAAGGAGCATGTTAGAAAATTAAATCCTCGAGATTGCTCCACGCCTCCCTCCTCTCCTCGAGATTTTCTCCATTAACACGTTGGAGCGTTTCCCGCCTGGCTCTATGAATCGTCAGTAAGAGACACATTACTGGACCGGCTGAGACCTGATCCCATGCTGCATTACAGTTAGTGGTGGGTTTGTGTCTATAACGAAATCCATGACACACTTTTGAAAGCCGGCGACTCCTGTAGCCAGCCTGCAGGGAACAGCAATGGAGGGAGTGTTCCCATCCATTCCAGGTGTAGCACCTGGCTATGACATAACTCAAATTCCTTAGTGTTATACTCCAGGAATTTCATGTCTGGACCCGAGGTCTCCTTCCAGCATTTCCTCCCTTCTCCTATCACCTCTCTGCTCAGGACCTGCACCTCCTGTGCTATATTTGCACCACCGGTCGTAGGCGCTACGCATGCCGGCTCTGTCTGAAGTCACCTCTCCTGACCTCTTTATCTAGCAGAGTGCTAACTGTTCAGACACTTCTGTAAAGCTTGCGGATTCTTTCCTCTGTTTCCGCAGCACCTCCTCTGCCGCAGCAGGGATGGTGACAAGTGAGTTTGCTCCTCTGTGTTGTGTGTCTGGTTTTCTTAAAGGCAGCCTGAAGGTAGAAACACCCAAGGCCAAATCCTCACCTCCTCAAATGCCTGGGCTGTGCAGTAAGACACCTATCACAGCTGATGCCCATTGCTCATCCCAGGTGTGTGTGTGTGTGTGTGTGTGTGTGTGTGTGTGTGTGTGTATGTGTGTGTATGTGTATATGTGTGTGTCTGTGTCTGTGTGTTCGTGTGTGTGTGTGTGCATGTGTGTGTATGTGTCTCTGTGTCTGTGTGTGTGCGTGTATCTGTGTGTCTGAGTCTGTGTGTGTGTGTGTTGTGTGTGTATGTGCATGTGTGTGTCTCTGTTTCTGTGTGTGCATGTGTGTATGTGTCTATGTGTGTGTTCAAGTGTATGTGTGCATGTGTGCGTGTGTCTCTGAGTCTGTGTGTGTGTATTCGTGTGTGTGCATGTGCGTGTGCATGTGTGCACGCACACGGGTGTGTACGCACGTATCTGTCTGTGGGATAGGGCGGCCTATGGGGTCCGGCCTTCATGACACACAGTATCATCCCTCTCTTTCTCTCAACATCTGCTTGCTAACTCCACTGGGTTAAAAAAAAGCAACCGCCCCAGTCTTTAAACAAAGCATGAAGACATGTCACCACAGAGTGACAAGTTCTTGCCCTCTTAGTCTAAGAGGAGCAGGATTTGAATGGTCAGGTTCTCTCTAGGGGAATCTAATCTAGTAAAACAGCATGATGGAGAGGAAGTGACAGCCTGCCTGAGGACTGTGGATGCCACCGCGCTTGGTCCACTCTGACAAATGCCTCTCCAAGTGGGCCTGAGGAAGGGCAGACTGGACGGACTAGTGGGAAGATAGCAGCTGACACACACTTTCCTGCACATAACTTAAACATCTCTAGCTCCTCACCTGAAGAGAGAGAAAGAAATGGGGAGAAGGTAGAGGATGGAGGGGGAAGGAGTGGGACTGAGAGAGGGGGACAGGGGCAGAGGGATATAAAAGAGAAGGGAAAGGAGGGAAAAGGGACAGAGAGGCAGGGTTTGACTATCACTTTTTACCTTAAAGGCTCAAAGGATAAAAACTGGGTTTAAAACATGATGTGCGGAGGGGGTGGAACCTCTGAAGAGGTCAGAAGGCTGTGCTGTGACAATCAGCAGGTTCCAGTCCACACAAGTCTAAACCACACAAGGCTTTCACTTTGACTGAGCTCCTTAAAACAGTAGAATCAGCCACCAAAGACCCCTGCGCTATCCCAGCATCAGACGTAATCAAAACGCCAAGTCCATTGACCACTGTGACCAATTTCCCTCAAATAAGTCATTTCCTGTTTGTCCATTTCTGTGGTGCCGTGAATAGGTCCATGGGCCTTATACATGCATCCAGATCCCATCTCAGCCCAGGCCAGTTGTTTGCAAACATGAAAACAGGCTTGTCTTATTGGATGTTTATCTGGGTTGGAGAAAAACTCATAGTGTAGCCCAGATTTACCTCGAACTCACAATCCAGCCTGCACATCACAGGTATTGGGAGTACAGGTGTGTGCCACCATGCCTAACAAAGCTGGACTTTTTAATGCACATATTTAGCAATGTTTTGCCTTTAGACACAGCCAAGACATGTTCTGCTTTGTTTTATCTTCTCTGGATAGTAGGAATTGAACTCAGGACCTTCCTTGTTCATGGAAAGAAATCAGCTGGTGTAGCCCAAATGTTGTGCACAGGCTGTGCCTCCACAGTGAGATCTGAAGGTGGTTTAATGAGCACACATTCGTTGAGGGCACTTTTAACCCATTGAGGGAATTCTACTTCCTCATAAGCCACTTACGTAATTATCTTGGCATGGTTAGGAAAGGATAATCCAAGAGAGCAAGAAGCAGCTAAAGCTAAGAACCAGGATGTCACCTTCATAGGGTCCCAGTGTATGAGGAGTCCCAGTGGAATCAGTGGAGGATTCAGTGTCCACCACAATTAATCATACACTATGCAAGAGGACTAGCAAGACAATTCTCCAACTGTTTCATATGTTAGCTATTTTACCTCACACAAACCATCATAAAAATCCTACTGCACCATATACACCATCTATAAACAGACATTTCCCACAGTTAAAATTAATTCCTCTCAGCTTCCTTTTTAACATGACCTTAAGAAGAGGGTGCCTGCCTTTCATACAGTTACACACTGAAGCTACACAAATATTTAACTGTTATTCTTGTTCTGAAAATCTGAATGGGAGTCAGTGAAACTCAGGTGACAGCTAAAGTCTAGAAATCTGCACTGGGGCTTTTTATGGACTGAGAAAATACAATTTATTTCCATTTCTTTATTAATTAGGTGACAGTATTCCATTGGTTTTACCAAATTGGCTTAGGATGTGTGCATGCATGCATACATACACAAACGTGTTAGAAACTTTTGCCTATAGACAGCTCAAAAGGATAGGTAAGATAGCCCATGCTCCCGAGAGTCTTGGTTAAATTACAGGGTCAAGAGTATGTACTGAAGACATTTTGCTTCAGAAGGAAGCTTACATTTGTACTGTGACCTCTGACTCTTCTTGAAAACACAAGCGCACATGTCTGTATATAAATACCCAGGTGAACCCTAGCCCTGCATGTGCTCACACATGCATGTGCACACACTCATTCATTCTACAAGCACAACAGTGGGAAGCCAGAATAGGCTAGAAGTGCATGTTAACGTCTCAGTGTTATGTCAGTGTAGGAAATTACTCAACAGTCACACAGCCCAAAATGGCACTGGCCTCTAGGTATCCAGTATATTCGAGTGACAGTAATTCTCCACTGTGATGGAATAATAATAAAAACAAGGCAAGAACCCAGCGACAGTGTCTGGCAGACCGAGTGGGAGCCTGGGGACCCCGCCCTGTACATGTACCTTGTTTGAGATGTCCAGATTGCAGCTGGCTTCACAGAGGGCCACCACGATAGGTGCGCTTCCATCTTTGCAGGCCACATGCAGGGGTGTGTTGCCATGTCTATCCTGGAAATCCACAAGGCACCCATGGCCAAGGAGGGTCTTGATGACCTCCATCTGACAGCGTCTCACAGCAAGATGAAGGGCAATGTGTCCATCCTGGAACCAAACCCAAGCTCATGAGTGCCTTGGGCTTAGAGCCTCAGCCCAACAGAATGGCTCCTACACACACCCAAGAACTTCAAATGTCATTGCCTGGGCTGGAAAAGGGTGGGGCTTTATCCATTCCATTCCGCGTAATTGAAGCCTGGGCTGACCACTGCTGATTCATTTAGGCTCAGGCAATGTATAGAGAGAAGGGCTATACTCCTCTGTATCAGAATTGGTAAAATGGTATGCCAACTGCCATCAAACATCTGAAAACACTTTTGAAGCATTTGTTCAGCAACACTTGCTAAATTCGTAAGTAGAGAAAACACTATCAGAAACAACACAGAGAGCAAAGGAGAAATAATTTCCCCCAGGGCGGCTAAATGCTCAGATAGCAGATATAAGTTGTTTAACCCCTGAACAATATAGAACCCAGCCTGGGAATTAACAGCACCCTGAAAACCTGGGGGATAGCAGTGCTAAGTGTTGCAGGCCAGCAGAGCTCTCTGCCACATCTCTCTTGTGTCTGTATGAGTCTCTCCTCTCCGCATGCCTGACACTGGGGCTTGTGAATGTCTAACAGAAACATGAGCTCTGTCTACCAGGTGCCAGGAGCAAATACCCAGCCCAACCATGGCAAACAAAACATGTCTTCAGAGAACCACATGGGGTTCCAAGACACCAATCCACAAAAGGCTATTGCTATGTAAGCTACTACATCTCCTGTCTAACTGTACATAGTATCATCACTGTGTTGGTTTAAGTTCAGATTCAAACAGACTGTTGGATTTGCTTAGGTAAGAAAGGACCACCTGGTCTAAAAGTAAAGTTGTAAAACAAATAATAGTGGTTTGTCGTCTTTTTACAAAAGAACAGGTGGTAAAATAAGCCCCTGTTTCTACCTGTGTCTAAAACCGACACTGTCCTGCTCCAAAACTAAACAGATCAAAACACTGGCCAAACAGGCTTGATGGATCAGAAACTTAGTTACACTCCAAAAAGAAGACTCTAAACAACTCCAAAGAACACTTTTGGAACCAAAGAATGGAAGGATAATCAAAGTATACTCAGTTCATGTCTGTTATCTCAAGGAGACAAGTAGGCAAGTCTAGTGATCTCTCCAGCCCAACAGACCACTTCACGGAGAGAGCCAAGCATTTTCCCCCATAGGGCACCTTGTCAGAAGCATTCAAGTCAGCTCCATGTTCAGCCAGACACTCCACGATGTCATGGTAGCCCCTGGCAGACGCCGTCAGCAGTGGGGTCTCTCCCTCCCGGTTCTTGATATTCACACTGCAGCCAACTTCACAAAGAGCTTTAGCCACGGAGTAATAGCCATGCCAGGCAGCACAGTGCAGGGGGGTTTCCTCTTCCTGGCCAAGGTCACGAGTGCAGGGGAAGAAAATGGAGACAAGACAGTCAAGGCCATGGACGCACAGATTAACCTGAATTAACTCCACCATCAGGAGCCAATGCCATTAAGAGGCAGACCCAGAACCCTCCCTGGTCAATCTGTGCCCTCGACAGGGGTGCTAAGTGACCTTGGCTTTCTCAGCATATTACAGACCACACTACTGGGGCCCCTGGACTCAGAACATCTTTTGACAAAATTGCCTTTGTCTGTCTGAAACTCTTACTGGCCAGAAGCAGCCCCTCTGAGCAAGAACTCTTCTAGCAGTTTCTACGCTTTGATTCTGCCAGGCATGAGTCAGAAGAGCGCACTGTGAGACAGCTATCTTGATGATCCTTCTGTGACTAGTCCAGGAAGAGTTGGCCTGAAGGCTCATGGGGAACCGGGAAGCTGGCACCTCCACGAGCATCATCAAACACACATCCGTCTTCAGGGTGCCAGAAGAGAGTAGTACTTATAAATGGAAGTTCGAAACCAAGACTGGGTAAGATGCAATCCCTGATCCCACCACAGACAGCTTAAGCAAGCCGTGGAACTTTCCTGTGTGGGTTCCCTCCTCTGTAGAGCAAGGGTGCTGATAACAGCGATACACCCCACAGGGCTGTCCTGGGAATTAAACAGGTGAATGACGAGGTTGGAAGGGAAGCTGGTGGCAGACCGCTGTCTAAGGACCAGTGCTCTGCAATAGATGATGAGATACCTAAGTGGAGAAGCTCCCTTATGGGTCACCTGGCTGCTGCGCATCGAGGCCTGGGGACAAGGAACTGAGCACATGTGTTCCCAGGACCTACCTTATCCTGGAAATCAGGATTAGAACCGAAACTGCATAACAGTTGAACCACATCTGCATGGCCATAGCGGGCGGCCACGTGAAGAGCTGTCTCTCCGGACTGCAAAAGAAAGAGACCCCAAATCTAAGGACCACTTGAGAGATCGAGAGCGCTGCCCCATGCCTTCCTTTGGTGGTATCTTCTCATCTTCCCTCAAGCCATTTGCTCCCCAGAGACTAAGGGTAGGACAGGGGGTCAGGCAGCAACTAGGCAGCTGGTATGTCATCCTTACACCTGGCTCATCTTGTTATGGAAAAAAAAGCAGTGAGAATATGTTCCCTTTACCGTGAGGGCCGTGTTTACCTCATTACAGATTCTTCTAGCTGCTGGACTTGATCTATCCATCCATCTCTCTCCCTCTCTTCACTCACTCTCCCCTTCCTCTCTTCCTTCCTCTCTCTCTCTTCTCTCTCTCTCTCTCCCTCCCTCCCTCTCTCTCTATATTCATCAGTCTCCCTCTCTCCCCCTCTCTGCCATACACAATCTCCTTTTAAGACCAAGTTCAGGGTTGGAGAGATGGCTCAGTGGTTAAGAACACTGACTGCTCTTCCAGAGGTCCTGAGTTCAATTCCAACAATCACGTGGTGGCTCACAACCATCTGTAATGAGATCAGATGCCCTCTTCTGGTCTCTCTGAAGAGAGCAACAGTGTACTTCCATACATTCAATAAATAAATAAATAAATATTTTTTTAAAAAAAGACCAGGTTAATCATCCTGCAACTATTCAAATGTATAGATTCAGTTATTAACAACTTCCTCCTTTCATTGCCTTACTTGTGCTCAGAAACGTGTTTCTTACACTCTCAGAAATTTTTAAAAGGTCTTGCTCCCTCAACAAATCTCTCTGAGTTAAAAAAAATACAACTCCAGATACTTGGTACCTATACCTCCCAGGGTCAGGCTTCGCTAACCACAGAAAAGATATTTTACTGTCAACTGGCAGAAGAAACCTGCTGTGACGAACTTATGTGCTGCTGTCCTGATCTTAATTACCTCTGGAAGCCATGTGTGAAAAGCTTGGTCCCCAGCTGTGAAAGGAGGCATCTTTAGGAGGTGGGGGCTAGCGGAAGTAAGGTTACATACAGTAAAGGACACCTTGCGGGTGTTTCTGTCTCCCTTTTTCCTGCCTGACATGAGGCAAATACTTTTGCTCTACAACACAACTCTGAACACTTTGCTTCACCACAAGCCCAACAACAGGCAGAATCCAAGCACCTATAGTAGAAACTCTGATTTAAATGCTGGCCCAAGCCATAGCCAAAAAACTAAAACCAAAAACAAACAAGAACAACAACCCAAAACCTCCAACTGTTCTGGTGCACCTGGTGGGCCAGCACACCAGTTCACCCCCAATCATTTCCTCTTGCTCCTCCATAGAGGCATAGCCTTACCTTGTCTTTAACATCCAAAGGGCATTTGTTCTCATTGAGAAATTTCAAAGTATCCACATGGCCATGCCGAGAGGCCCAGTAGATAGCATTGGATCCTCCCTGCAAGAAAAGACCGTAGAGTCACATCTAGAACTATAATGGACCTGGAACCATGCACCTCTTAGAACCACAGTGTTCCCTTCTTGTGAGGTAAAAAACTGCAAGGGAGACTCTTCCAAGAGGAAGAAAAGCCCACTGGGCTTCAAGGTTTTGATAATTAGATCATGGTCGTGTTCACTAGGGAGCAGAAGAGGGTTTTCTGTATTACCTTTACAACGAGTTTTGTAAATGTGTAAATATTTCAATATAAAGTCACAATGTTTTGTTTTTCTATTTTTGAAGTCCTCAGTCTAGAATGCCTAAGAGTCCCCTCGGTATCTATAGGAACTGATTCCAATTCAAGCCTCTACAAAGGTACAAAACAAACAAACAAACATGAGTGTTCAAGACGCTTTTATAAAATGATGCAGCTTGTACAGAACTGACACCCTAAATCACCTGTAAATTACTCATAACCTGATGAAATACCATGGGAACAGTTGTTATTTTTCATCATCTAGAGAATCATGAAATGACATACATTCTGGGTCTTTTTCCCTCACAAATTCTTTTACAACCTCTATCAAGGATTGAGTTCATGCAGTCTCAGGGACAAATTACAGTATGGTAGTGGATCACAGATCCACAGCCACACTAATCGGCTGTCACTCAATGATACCTGCATTTATAATGCTGTCTTCATCAGCAAATGTGCCCATACCTAGATGCACGATAAATATTCAAGCTAATTTCTGATTAGATTAACTACACAATGGAAACTTTTCCAAGAGTACTGGCTGGTTTTGTGTGTCAACTTGACACAGGCTGGAGTTATCACAGAGAAAGAATCTTCAGTTGAGGAAATGCCTCCATGAGATCCAGCTGTAAGGCATTTCCTCAATTAGTGATCAAGGGGGGAGGGCCCATTGTGGGTGGTTCCATCCCTGGGCTGGTGGTAGTCTTGGGTTCTATAAGAAAGCAAGCTGAGCAAGCCAGGGGAAACAAGCCAGTAAGTAACATCCCTCCATGGCCTCTGCATCAACTCCTGCTTCCTGACCTGCTTGAGTTCCAGTCCTGACTTCCTTTGGTGATGAACAACAATGTGGAAGTGTAAGCTAAATAAACCCTTTCCTCCCCAATTTGCTTCTAGGTCATGATGTTTTTGCAAAGGAATAGAAAACAATGACTAAGACACCAAGTAAGACTGATAACACTGTGGAGCAATGTGATCTGCAGCACATAAGGCATGAGAATAGAGCAGAACACACAGGGCGTTAAGTGTGCACATTTCCTGGTGCATGTCAGATGGTATGAGCCTTTTGTCTAGCTCACTTTTCATAGGAAATCATGAAACTAGCCATGGTGTCCCACATACTGCCCATACAATTAGGAAGGTACTTGGGAATACATGAAATAAAATCATTTTTCAGCATTATGACCTTATCCTGCACGTCGATCCTTGAGCCTCGTTTTATGAGTAACTGTAACATCTGGATATTCCCACAACCTGCAGCAATCAGTAATGGAGGTGTCCCATGCTGGAAGACAGGAAGAAAATATTCTGTGTTTCAGGTTTGGTAGGAAGGGGAAAGCCCACACTGTACTAAATGTCTTCATCCTGCTGCATACACACCCTTCCCTGGATCTCCACCAGCACGGGGACAGAAAGGGAAGAAACCGACAGAAGGACAAAAAGCCCCTCCTTTTCAGTTTATACTCAATGACAGTGCTGCTATGTTTATAGGGGGAAAAAGCAGGAATTTCAAGGGTACAGGAAAAACTAGGGTGTGAAGGAAGGTCCTCAATGCAAAAAAAGTCCTTATTTGCAACACAAATCAGCCTAAGCAGAGAGGGTTTTCCCACAGAATGGAAGTTCTATTTGCAATGCAGGATTAGAGAAGCAGCTGGAGACAGTCTATAACACAACTGCCCAGTACCCCTGGCAGAGGGGAGTCAGACCTTGTTGGGCTGGTTAACATCATAGCTGGACAATGAGCCCAGGAGGTGCTGCAGGCCTGGGACGTTGTCATCATTGATGGCATGAATGATGGCTTTCATCACAAAGGAGTCTTCCTCATCCTGAGAGACACATGAGGATGAAAAGAGTTAGCATGCTGGCCAGGACACACATCAACATAGCGAACCCCAGCTTGCTAAGAAAAAATGTCTCTTAATCCCCAATCCACAGGGTCACAAAGGGAGCTGGGGGGGGGGGGTAAATCTTTACCCTTGCATGCTACCAACTGTTACCACTTAATGCTTAACCAAGCCTGATGTCATCTGCATTGAAACCAAGAACAGAAAGGATCATTTTTTTTTTAAGGTTCAGATTGTGAACTGGGATGCTGACCAATGACCCTCTGTTTATCTTAGGAATCTGTCAAAATGCAGTTACCAGAAAGCACTGTGGAGAGGCTCCTTTGTGACATGAACTCTCCTGCTGGATAAGGAAGGAGAAAAACCACAGCAGCATGTGCTAATTTTCCAATTACTGATTTGGGCATTTTTTTCTTTTTCCTTCTTTTTTTTCTTTGACATTTGAATGCCTTCTTTCCCTAGGTCTAAAATAAGAAGGTAAAAACCTCTAAATGGTGTGTGTGTGTGTGTGTGTGTGTGTGTGTGTGTGTGTGTGTGTGACCTAAAATGGTGGTGGTGTAATACTTAAAAACAGAGGCCAGAAAAAAAAAGAGAATGGATATACTTCTAATTACTACAGAATAATGAATAAGTTCATTCCTTTTGTTGCCTCATCATAGCTTTCTTATAAGATGCTTCCAAAATATGATACCTTACAACTAAGGAGTTAGAAAAGTCCCCAACAAAACACAGGGGGACAGCTCCTGAAATGTCAATGCCTGTGAGAGCGGAACGGAGAAGCATTTCTCTGAACTCCTAAACCTAAACTCCAGGAGGACTTGGCAGCACTGGCCAAGGGCATCAGTGAACCAAGGCAGTAAAGTTTGGTTTTCTTTCATAGTCCAGGCTAATGACTAGGGGCCACTGTAGTAAAAAAGAGGGATGAATCTTGGTGGAGGGAAAGAAGACAGCCTACAGCATCCACAATCAGCAGAAGACAGCCTACAGTATCCCACAGTCACCTGAACAGAGGGGACTTCCCCTCCTAAGGCTCCTATTCTAGCTTTCATTGTGACATAGGGCTGTTAAGAATACCAATTCACGAGCTTCAGGCACAACCCCCCCCCAGCATTGTACAGTATCGTACAACAGCCCACAGTCAGACCTACACTGCCATTTTCCCCTGACTCCCCTAATATCCTCACACCCTTCCAAAGAGGTCTTCTTCCTTCTCATCTCTTTATAATTTCCTTCTCTTTGGCTTTTCTTCATCTGTGTGTGTGTGTGTGTGTGTGTGTGTGTGTGTGTGTGTGTGTGTGGTCTGTCTGTGTGCACGCACGTACATATCTTCTTCCTCCTTTTACTCTACAGTTGTAGACTAGAGCTGAAGCATTAATACAGAGAGTAGCTTCAGGAGAAAAGAAAAGCTAGTGTCTGCTGTCATGTGATCCCTGTCCTAGGAGTCCCTAGCTCTACCCAGGAAATACCAACTATTGGGTTACAGGCCAGGGTGGTTCCCACAGAACCACTGTGTCTGCCTTTCCCGGAGTCCCCTCCAACTTCAGTGAACAAAGCCCTACTTGTGACTGGCTGGGGAAAGTCTCGATGAAGTGAGAGGTGTCTAGCTGTATCGGAGGATCATCAGTGATTAGGTTTCAGCTTGGACTTTAGGGAAAACTGTGATGCCATTCTCAAGGGCTTTGGACAGTCAGGACAATGTCAATAAAACAAGTGTATATGGCCTTCTGGTCTACCACGAGACAGTAGTAGCACTGTCTTTCCTTGGTGTTGGTGGGGAAAGGGGGTGAGGGCTGTCTGTCCTTTCGTGTCACTTCAACTCGATATTCTCCTATTGGTGGCAATCAGTGTTCTATGTCCATTCATGAGAATTAGTGGGAGCTCTTTCATCTTTCACTGGTTACCCTCTCTTTCGTGTGTGTGTGTGTGTGTGTGTGTGTGTGTGTGTGTGTGTGTGTGTGTGTGTGTGTGTGCACGCGCTTGCGCACAAGTGCTTAGGGAAGAAGTAGTGTTAGAAATAGTAGGGATGGCAGCTAAGAAAATGCCAAGTAAATCAAATCAAAATCCTCCAAGGAGGAAAGGCAGTACTGGGCACAGTGTCAGCCTACCTCAGGAGTAAGGATAAGTCTGACAGTCCTATGATGTGGAACTTTCCGGATTGAGGAACAAACAGAACAATATAAACTCTAAACACAGTGCTGCTCAGAGAAGCTAGCCAAGGTAAACAGGGATGCTTACCAGAGTATCATCGCTCCTGGCGACGCTCATGTTACTTCTGGACAAAAATGACCTGGATAATCTTTGGCACAGTGATATCAAGCGAACAGATTGCTAAAAATAAAACAAACATATAAAGAGTCAAAGGGGAAAGAGAACTTCTAAAGAAAGCATTGAGTGCATGATCACTGCCAATATCCCTCTTGGGGTGGGCACTCCACGAAAACTCAGACTATTTGATTAGGGAAGTGTTCTGAAGGTCATGAGCCCAGACAGCAACACAGAAAGACTCTTGTGCATTCACTAAGACCTGTGGAAGGGGTTGTCTTACATCCCATCTCTCTCTATGCCTTGTTTTCTAAACCCCAACAAAGCCTTTGCAGGGTCTTCCGGAGTCCAGCATGGGATGCAAGGGCCTTGCTGTGAGCTCTCTGAGCCCAAGTCAGCTAAAGGAATATATGTGCCTGCCTATCAATATGCACAGGTGGGACACAGATACTTTAGACTGCAGTACAAATCCCTCCATAGCCTCAAAGGCTGAAGCAAAAGGGGAATGAGGAAAGAGGAGGAAGGAAAAGAAATAGAAAGAGAGAAAAAAGAAAGAATGGGGAGAGAGACCGAGACATAAGCTCTAAGCCTTGTTGAGCGTCTAATATAGCTTATTGGGTATAACACTGAGGTATACCACTGGACCAGCCGGGACAGGGGGCAGTTGCTCACTCTCTCCAGCTCGACAGAATCTTGAGCACTAGAAACCACACCATCACCTTCTTTCTGATCCCTGAATTTTGACTGTTTCAAAGATACCTGAACCAGCATCCACCAAAACAACAAGGGAGCCACCACAGTGGAGAAGGAGAGGCCACACTGTCAGGGCTCCTCCCCCATCCCAGTCTCTCCCCCTCCCACCCCACCCCACCCCCAAGGCAAACCCACAAGGAGCAAGGCAGATCTCTCCTACAAGAGCTCCAGGCTGCTTAGCAGGAAGAACAGGTTTATTTAGAGTGTGGTTTGTTATAGTTGAAAGAGTGTTCACTATCACTTTATTGTATTGATTTAAAAATCTGCCTTGGGGGTGAACTGAGAAAAGAGCATGCAAAATTACATTTCAAAGAATAAGTAGCAACAAAATATGGTTTATGCTTGTCTTTCAAAGTAAGTAATAACAGCACAGGGGA
Source organism: Tokudaia tokunoshimensis (assembly GCA_036184795.1). Lineage (NCBI taxonomy): Eukaryota > Metazoa > Chordata > Mammalia > Rodentia > Muridae > Tokudaia > Tokudaia tokunoshimensis. The sequence goes on from BTHU01000022.1 coordinate 4,295,174, forward strand.
TTACACAGTGGACTTTTTTGTTTTTAAATGAATACATTTCCTGATTCCCAGTGTCAGAAGACATGGGCCCTGACAAGACCAGACAGAGAAAGGCGAATTCAATGCATCCGCAGAGCCTTACTTTCCATTTTTTCCGAGCTGCAAACTTCTTGAATTTCTCCATGTTTACGGCTGAGGCTTTTCGACTAAGTGCTTGTTGGGTGTCTTTAGGCTAAAAATGAAAGTTCAAGAAAAAATAATGAAAGCAAATCACAGGAGTGGGTTAAACGACAATGTTTTAATACTCCTGATCATTCTGAAAGGCTTATATTACACTCCCTATTCTAAAATAGCATAAAGAGTGGGAAATAACATTCAAGATTCAGGAGCTAGGCTCGGATGTAGCTTCAGAAAGCTCTGGGATTGACCCCAGTACTACATAATCCAAGCATGTTGGTGCATGCCCATAATCTTCGCACTCAGGAGGTAGATGTGGAAGAATCAGAAGTTCAAGGTCATCCTTGGCTATCACCAAGATTGAAGCTAGACTGGCATACTTGGGACCTTCTCAAGAAAAAAGAAGGGGGGGATCTAGACTCTGCCCCCTAACTCTTCTATTTTGTTGTTGGTTTGGTTTGGTTAGGTTTGGTTTTTGTTTCAAGACAGGGTTTCTCTGTGTAGCCCTGGCTGTCCAGGAACTCACTCTGTAGACCAGGCTGGCCTCAAACTCAGAAATCCGCCAGCCTCTACCTCCCAAGTGCTGGGATTAAAAGCCACCACTGCCCAGCTCGCCCCCTAACTCTTGATGGCTGAGTATTTTGTATAATACAGAGGAGAGCACATAGGACAAGAGGTGAACTTGTATCCACACTCCGTTACAATCTTCTACAATGACAATTTGGGAATGGTAAGATTCACTAAACAAATTCACAATTTGGGAGGGACCCTAGAGGTATGGTGCATTTGACTCATCCTTACAGCACTCAAACACATTCACTGTGTCTTGTTCAGCGATACGCTCAGGCACAGGCCCTACTCTAGGAGGGAGAGGTGGAGTAGAAGCCTTCTGTAATGCCCACTGATGAGGTCCATGGTTTTGTTTTTAACTACTAGATACCTTTATTACGGATTTGGATCTTAAATGTTCCCAATGCCTCTTATGCTAAAGGCTGGGTGGCCAGCTTGTGTAACTGCCGGGAGGGAGAGAAATTTCCCTAACCTAGTTGAAAGAGGGTAAGTCCTTAAGGAACCTACTAGAACTGTGGCCCCTTCCTCCCACCATCCTAGCTGGCTCCCCTCCATCTACCACAATGAACCGCCTTGCTTCACGCCCCCAGCAACAGTGCCCAGTGACCACAGACTGAAAACCAAAACCAACCCAAACTCAGCCTTTCCTTCTTCAACAGTCTTTCCTGTAATCTGCCACTACGATAGAAAGCTAACACACTCATCACCCTCATTCCCTTTGATTTTAGGCTGAAGCAAATTCAGTTTTGTTAGCTCAAGTACCAGTAGGATAGTCACATGTAAGTGCCACTTGTCAGGGTCAAGCACTCCAGCAAAAGGGCAGCTTCCTCTACAGTCCTGTGTAAGGAGGATATGGTATCTACAGACCTTCAGATTTTTCAGAAGTATCTGAGATTTGAAACATCTACAGGATGGAAAACAATTCAGTTTTCAAATGCTGCTTTTGCTATAATCCCACAAGCTACACAAAACAGGTCTACTCAGTAGATTTGACTTCTCTTAACAGTTCATGGTTCTCTTTCTGTGATCATTAGAATATACTCCAGTCTGCCACTCTATCAACACACAGCTTACACTCCAGCATGACCCATCGATGCTCAGAACGATCACGTGGAAATGAGTAGAACCCCAGTGTAAGAAGCAACTCACCTTGATCCAGGGGTGTTGCAAACTGTCTTGGATTGTCATCCTCTTCCTTTGGGGGAGAGAAGGAGGAAGGAAAAAAAGATCCCATGAGACTGAAACAGTGCTAAGGTTATTTTCATGCTGCGTCAGCCTAACAAGCAGATACACTGGAAAAGTGGGGCCCATGTTCAAATAAATAAATAAATACTGAGAGCAACACTCCAGCCCCAGACTCCTCCCTGTGCAGGAACTGAGGGCACAGGTAGCAGCAAGGCCCTGGGTGCGTTCTCTGAAGCACTTCCTTCCAAGCAGGTGGAACAGTGAGGGTCTGACAAAAAAGAAGCCTGACATGGAACAGGCACTGGTCTCTGGTCTTGGTCACATGAGGCTCTGTCTGACAGGAAGAGGGGACACTCACTTTGGATCCTTGACCAACAGTCTTCTGATGAAATCTTTGGCAAGGGTACTGGTGTTCCGGAAGAATTCCTCCTCAAAGTCGTAGTTGACAGCAGATACATTCGCTAATGTTTCTTGCTTGGTGTCTCCGAGAAAAGGGGAGGCCCCACTTAGGCTGTTAAAAAAAGACCAAAGTGTCTCATTGACAGACCATTAAAAACTACTCGTGTAGAATCACTGCTTCTTCTGTGTCTATAATGGGGGAAACAACACACAGGACTTAGTGGGAAATGAGTCACATCAGAATCCAATCACACACCATGAAATGCTGAATAAGTTATTAACAAGAGTATAGACTTCTTGCAGAGGAAACATGCTGAAAGCTCATTTGGGACTGAGGAGATGACTCAGTCAGTTATCAAAGTACCGAAGTTCCTGCTGCAGGAGCATGAGAAACTGAATTTGGGCTCTAAATTCCACATAAAAAGCCAGGCACAGTGGTGTGTGACTGTAACTGGGGCAGTGGGCACTGAGCACTGGGCAACTGGATTAAATAGATACCTGCAGCTCAGCAGCTAGCCAATGTAGCCAAATTGGTGAAGAAACCCTAATCCATAAAGAAACCCTATCTCAGAGCCGGCAAGGTGGCTCAGCAGTTAAGAGCTCTGACTGACTGCTCTTCCAGAGAGGACAAGGGTTCAATTCCCAGCAACCACACGGTGGTTCACAACCATCTGTAACTTCAGCTCAAGGGATCCAACTTTCTGAAGTGTAGGACACCAGGATGCATATGATGCACATATACACATGTAAGCAAAAGACTCATACACATAAAATAAAATTAAAAAAAAGAAACCCCATCTCAAAAACATAAAAGTAAAAATGGAGTGTAAAATGATCAATCATACCTATGCACCTACACTGACAAAGACAAAAATACTAACACGTGCACACACACACACACACACACACACTAACAATCACTTACACACAAACACACCATCATACATGGTCATTTAAACCAAGAACAGTTTAAAATGAAACTCTTCTATTTTCTCAGCAATGGACAAATAAGATTTCTCACCATGATTATGCTACAATTACTGGCAATTCATTTTGATCGAGGAAAAACCAAACCTAATTAGCATAAAATGGATATGTCTTGAGCGTGCAGGATGAAGATGTTTAATGAATGTATAGCATGCACACGCTGAAGGAGCCAACAAGATCTATCTGGTCAGTCTCAGAGACAAGAAAAGAATACGTGAATTGTAGACTTGATACTTACAGGATATAGGTTATTACCCCGATGCTCCTGCACACAAAAAATAAAGATAAAGTCATGTTAGGAAAATAGTCAGATAGATTAGAAAGAAAGCAACACCAAGGGCGTGCTCCTTACCACATGTCTGCCTCAAGACCAAGGGGCTCATAGTTGACTATCTCCGGAGCTGAGAGAAAATAAAGACTCGTAAGCTTGGAAAGCTGAAGGCCAATAGAGTATCATCATGTAACAAACAGAAACAGGGACAGGGAGTGTTCTTAGAGCCAGGGAGATTCAGTCAGTGGACTGTGGATGAGACCTAAGGGAGCCCAGGGGCAGAGGAGATTTACCCACAAACTCTGGTGTCCCAAATATGTTTTTGAATTCATTTCCAAAGTCAATTTTATGGGCCAGGCCAAAGTCGATGATCTTGATCCGAGGTTTGGGCACATTTCTATCCAGAAGCATTATGTTTTCCGGCTTGAAAAGAGAGAAGAGAGAGAAAGTAAACGGTGACAGAACGGTCCTTCTTCACTCAAAAACAAACAAGCAAAAAAACCAAGCAACCAAACAACAACAAACAAACAAGCAAAGACCAGAGTGCACGTAGGTGAAAGAGCACCAGGGAGAACAGGTTTTGGTTCAGGGTCTCCAGGAGGCAGGTCTGAGGCAAGGATTGGAGGCCAGAAAGCGCTTGGTAAGGAAGGGGAGGCAGGAAGCCAAAGGAAGGTCTAGGATATCTGTTCCACTAGGGTACGGTGATAGGAGCACAGCCCGGCTTGACAACTTGCATTCCCAGGAAGCACAGGCTGCGTTTGTCATCTCCTACACTCTGGTGCTGGCAGCTGCCCAGCGGACACTTATTTATGGGCATTGCCAGCTCCCGGGTCAGAAACAAGACATCAAGCAGACAGGCACTGGCAGAAATCCACCTTATGGTGTGAGTTGGTGAATACTGGGGGATACAGACCTGGATTTGATGGCTCTGCTATGGGAAAAATACAAGACACTTTGGTCCTCTGCCGTCCTGTTCTAGTTCAACGGCCTGCACTAACCTGTGGCTCACTTCCTGTCAATCTAACACTGGTTTTCTGTTGTCCCTGTGTTGTCATCCTTTTCCAAAAAGAGCATGCTCCATGACAGTTGGAAATAGGGGCTTACACATTTGTAATTCCCATCACAGCCTTGCCTCCAGTCACACAAAGACCCTACACACAGAGCCAAGGTCACAGTTGGGTTTGCCTGGTAGTAAAAAGAAAACTCAGGCCTCAGGCTTGTAACAAATGCAGAAACACCCAAGATACTTGCCACCCAAAGTCCACAACCACAGGAGAATGAAAGCTGTCCAGTCGCCAGCCAAAAATGGCCCACTGTCCAGGAGCAGGCATTGCTGAAGAGCCTGGTTAGTAAGCCCCGACTCCTTACCAGGGATTCCTGACTGTGACCATTGATCTTCAGCTTCTACACCACAAAACAGGTTGGGCATTCTAACTATAGGAAGGCTAATGATTTACAATGATTTAGTTTTTAATAAATTTAACGATTAAATGAATAATTCCAACTATTAAACCGCACAAAGGAAATGTCTTTACTCAGGTGCCTCAGTTTCCCTTGGACAACAAGCCACAAAAGCCATGCCTGGCATAAGCTTACATCTGGCTTCTGCTCACACAGTATTACCTTCAGGTCAAAGTGGGCGATCTGAAGTGAGTGTAGGTAGTAAACACCGCTGAGAATCTGCTTGAGGAATTCCGTGGCTTCTTCTTCAGTCAGAGATTCCTTCTCAGCCAGGAAGTCAAACAGCTCACCTCCTGCAACACTGAGAGTCAGGAGCCAGGGTTAACAGGGGGATTCTCCTTCCCGTGTCCAAAATACATCATCTCCTAGGTGACAGACAGCTTATAGACAAGGTTTCAGGACGATGTGCAGAAACCACTCCTGGCCCTTTCTCAATGTGCTATATACACAAATGAGGGGACAGAGCGAAGAGAGGCTTTGGGGAGTTAAAAAGGAATCAGGGATCTTGGCATTCTGTGTATGCTCACAACAAAGGTGTAGGCCTCTCTGTGCCTTATTTTTGAGACACAACCTCTGAGCCCAGGGCTCCTCGTTTTCGCTAGACTGGCTGGTCAGCCATCCCCTGGGACCTGCCTATCCCTACCCCACAGCATGGGGGTCACACAAGTCAGTGTCCACATGCACTTGGGTCCTCATGTTTGATCACCAAACACTACCCACTGAGCTGTCTCTCCAGCTGATAGTGTTTCTTAACAACATTTCAATAATATTTCAAACTTTTATTTTTAATTTTTAACTCTGGGATGGGGAGCTATACTCCAACTTTGTATAACACTCACAGAATAACCCATCCTGCCCTTTGGACAGTAACCAGAAGGTTCCTGATCTGTATTTCAACTGACTCTAAATCGGTTTTTAACAAGGTGTCATAAGGATTTTCTTGGGCCTAGTATTTGTTTATGAGTGAATATGTATGTACACATTTATAAAAGCAATTTAAAAAAACACATTTACTAGTGAATTTAAGAGATATTTTAGTTGCTGTGAATGAACTTATACAAGACCGCAATGTGCATGGCCAGTGGAGGATTTAATAAGTCTGTCCCCCACTGCCGGACAGCAAGCATACTAAGGACAGCAGTCAGAACCCAGAGCTGTTGGTGACTCTTGGCTCACTGCCTCCAGCAGGGTACCAAGCTCACAGCGACGACTCAAAACTTTTCCATCCAGTGAAGAGAACAAATTCTTCTAAAGCTCCATAGTGTTAACTAATGGCAAATCACAGGGAACATTTAATAAGAGTTCTTGTAAGGTAATCTTTATCAAGTTCAACCATCCACAACATTACAATTAAGGGTGATTATAAACATAGCTGCTATATTCTCTATTGTTCAGCAAGATGACTCCATAAACATCATAGCTGGTGAATCTAAACTCATTCAGTGTAAGCATGCTAATGCTCCTTTAAAAAAAAAGATTTATTATTATATGTAAGTACACTGTAGCTGTCTTTAGACACACCAGAAGAGGGAGTCAGATCTCATTACAGGTGGTTGTGAGCCACCATGTGGTTGCTGGGATTTGAACTCAGGACCTTCAGAAGAGCAGTCAGAGCTTTTAACGGCTGAACCATCTCTCCAGCCCAATGTTCCTTCTCTTAAAGGAAAGCTTCCCTCCTACCTCCTCAGATTTCCACTGGAAACTAGCTGCTTGAGCTCAGGCTCCACTGACCTCAGAACTGGGGACACCTTGCTAATGCAGATCCTCAGCCTTTCCAACCTGCTGTATGAAGGTTTCCAAGAATTCAGACTAAAAACCTGAACACTTAACAAGCATTCTGAACACCGAGGACAGCTTCTTCAGGGGTTTATCCTATGGTTCTTCAGCAAGCCTCACTCATCCACTGGAGGGCTGGTGACGAGACCTAGGACTCCAGAGGACAGCAAGAGCCAACAGAGAATGTGAACCTTGTCAGTGACGTACCTGACTCTACCCCCTGCACTCCCAGCCCAGCTCGGAGCTCTGCAATGGCTTTGACCACGGTCCTCCACGTCTCCCCATAAAAATACAATGCCTTTGTATTATTGGATCAAAACTAGAGAAGGAATCTTTCAAGTACAGGGAGGAGGAAAATATAGGGAAAACAAGAAACGGCAAAGGACCCCACGTGAAGAGATGGGCCAGCATTTTTGCTCCTCCAGCCTTTCTATGCTCTCCGGGTTGCCCCTCTCCATCCAGAGGCCATCCACACTGAGAACATCCAGATTTAGGGCATCTAAATTAGATTCTTTCTTAGAAATAAACTTTAGGATTTATTTATTTTATTCTGTGTATGAGTGCTCTACCTGCATGTATGTATGTGTAGCACACACATGTCTGGTATCCACGGAGGCCAGAAGAGGGCGTATAATCTCCTGGAACTGGAGTTACAGACACTGAGCGGCCACGTGAGTGCTGAGAACTGAACCCTGGTCCCATAGAAGAGCAGTGAATACTCTCGATCACTGAATCTGACTTTTCTCTTAGCTAGCCCTGAATCCTGAAGATATCTCTTCTCTCTGGTCTTCACATTCCCATCAGTTGGGAGCCACAGAATACTTCCTTGAGGGTTCGGGGTTAAAGATGTTGGATGATTGTTAAATACTGCCCAAGTCTAGGACAAGGCAGAATCCTGAACAATAAAGGAAGAAGGCTGTGTCCCCCCAGCACAGGACACAGGATGCCCGGTAGGCTCAGATCGGAAAGCTCTCTGCCCTCTTCTCTTCCTCAGCTAGCCCACACCAGGGCTGGACTGATAAATTTCCAGGGAAAAGGAAGAAACATAGGAGCAAACAGAATGGGGCCTTTCCCTGATGGATATGGTGTTGTTACACTGGTTATGCTTCCACAAATAACCACACCTTTTCCTGCCCACAAGAAATACTGGCTGTGGTCTGGCTGCCCCTGTTGGTATCTTGTCTTACTGCACCTACAGTGCTGGGTAGAGCACACAGGCAGATAAGTTCATATAGCAGCTCTTCCAACCCTTCTTCCTGCCTGCCCCAGATTGTCCCTGCTGCCCTGAGCTTTGGGCTCTGTCCTCTTCAGTGGTTGGCTCTTCCCAACACCGCCCTGCTAATCCTCTCTTTCTCTTCAGACCCAAACCTCTCCCCAGCCTCTCTGACTCAGGACAATAAACATGAGTGATCCCAACTCAGATCCTGTGGGGTCGCTCAGCCTCACGGAGACTCTGATTCTTTTCCTATAAAACAAGGGGCCAACCACGCTTTTTAATAGAGTTGTCCTGAGGTTCCTGAGCACATCAAGGCCCTCTGTGGTTAGCAAGTACTTATGCCTTTCTTCCTGCTCTGGCTTCTAACTAAATCTCCTCCCACAGCAGCAGTAGTGTGCTGGAATATTTAACAATGGCTCTCTGGAGTTAGGGTGGGACAAAAGCTGTTCTCAAGTGGCCATTGAAAGACACCCACACAGCACTCCAGGGTTGGAAATGTATACACACATCCACCCCCTACCATGTGGGTGGTTGGCTCTGGCATAATGCTGGCCACTGTTGTCCTTCAAAGATGGCTAGACAGGATTCTACACTTTGCCCCTCTGCACATGGATCCTGACATCTTCCTGTCTTTACTTCTAGAGTGCAGCCCTAAGTCTACTTCAGCTACAGGGACAACTCACAGGTGACTCTGTGTCCAGTCTAGGGTAGTCGTCATGGGTAATGGGGCTCATCCCACCAGAATCCCTTCTGTATGTGATTATCCATAAAACACATAGAGGTGCCCTATGAGAGAGCCACAGAGGGGCTGGAGAGATGGCCCAGCGTTTAAGAGCAATGACTGCTCTTCCAGAGGTCCTGAGTTCAATTCCCAGCAACCATGTGGTGGCTCACAACCATCTGTAATGGGATCCGGCTGGTGTGTCTGAAGATAGTGACGGTGTACTCACATACATAAAGTAAATAAATACATTATTAAAAAAAAAGTAGAAAATATGAGAGAGAGAGAGAGAGAGAGAGAGAGAGAGAGAGAGAGAGAGAGAGAGAAAGAGAGAACGAGAACTAGAGAGTCCCAAGTGAAGAAGATAGAAGATCTTGGAGCTTAATCATCCTACCCAATGGAGAGCACAGACATTAGAGATTGTCCACTGATACATTCCAGAACTCATGAGAAAACTGGAATGGCCATTTTAGACCAGGATAGCAGACACCCACGGGAGCCACTCATATTCCTGTCCCTGAAGTACTTACTGTCACTCTACTCAGAGTAGCTCAGTGGACAGTCCATTGGCCTACCCCAACCCCAAAGTTCTTCTCTGTCGCAGAATGCTTCTAAAATCAAGGTCATGGCTCTTTCCATGAAGCTACCTAATCCAGGAGCTGATGATCCTGGGGCCTTGAAGCAGAGACTGCCACACTTCTTTAAGATTATACAGGAAATACCGCACAGTTTAGGCTGCACAGTATACTCCAGCTGCTTAACTCGGTCAGCACAGTGTCAATGTGAAAGGGAAAAAAAGAGTAACAAGTGAGTGATTGTGTGTGGCTGTGTTCCAGTCAAACTTTATTAACAAAAGCAGGTGGCAACCTGAGTTTAGCTGCTGGATGGTAATTTGCCAAATCTTGGTATAATGACCAAGGCACCACGGTGCATCCTGGAATAGCTCTCCAGGGTGACTTCCTCCCTAGGGTGATCCCTGCTTTGGGGAGAATCCCTGTTGACCTGCTACAGCTGAACTCAAGCCTGCACAGCAGCTTGCCTTGTCCTTCCCCATCCCGTTCTCTCCTCCTTCCCAGTCCTTAAATGTAGATCTCACATTCCTCCCCTCAGCTGTTGCTTCCCAAGACCCAGACCCTATTTGGGTATGTCTATAACTGGAACATCCACCATTTTGATCAAGCTCTGCCTCTTAGGCTGATCATCACCTGCTTTCTTCTATTTTTGCGTGAAAATAACTTCTGCAGCCTTCTGACCACAGAGAGCCAAGAATGACCAGACTCCTATGGGACCAGGTCCCGAGAATTCACGGTGGTACTGCTTAACCACAGCCGATTGAAAGCAGACCCCTGCTGGCCTAATTACCTCAATGTCTATGATTCACCCAGGACACAGCTCCAAGTCTCATGTTGTGTAAGACATGCTCCATGTTGTAGCTTGTCTCGGAAACCAAATGTCCCCCTGGAAAACAGACACTTCACTGGTGCTCCAGATGCCCTGGGCTTATCATCCGTCCTCCTACTTATACATCCATCCTTCACCTCACTCCTACGTACATACTCATCCGTGCTCACTCCTGTTTACACGCTCACCTTCCTTCACTTCTATGCCAGCATCTTCCTTCACAACGATGCAAGAAAAGTGGAAGCTTTGGACACCACCACCACCACAACCCCTTTTAGTCACTTTTCAAACCGATCGAAGCCAGATGACTTCAGCAAAGGTTTGTATGTCCAATGCATACTGTGTGCCTGCCTTCCTATCTCAGAAGGTAGCAAGTGACTGGATGTTTGCTTGTGTTCTTCTCAGACAACACTTCCGTACACAGATGACACTTCTAACACACATGCTCAGAATCAGATCCTCCAAATAAGGCTAAGAAGGAAATCGGCGCAGCCCTCGGTATTTGAACATTTTGTTCCAGATTCATAGTTTGTTTAAGAAGGAAGATTGATGGAAGGGGCGATGAGCAATCTGTAAAGCAGATTCAGAGCAAGCTGAGCCTTCTTCATTAGGTCTTTGAGTCAGAGAGCTTTAAATTCCAATGCTAGCACACACACACACACACACACACAAGCTCACAGGCACTCTCTGTCTCTACCAAGAGATGGGAACAGAAGTTCTTTCTTGCCTCCAAGGCCTCCTGAAAGGATTCTTTACAGTAGAGTTTTAAAAGCACTGTGGGCTCCTGGGTAGCTCTACACAGTCAGTGGGTTGTAGGAAAATTCATTTTAAAATTCTTCCCAATTATTACTTTGCAAGATTCAAGTCTCTAAATTAAAAACACCTGAAAGTCCCTGACTTGCGTTAACAACTGCACCAAATGTAACTGGATTCAACTCTGGATTGGCTCTGGTCATCCTACAATGCTGTGGACTCTCAACTGTGGACTAATTACCAGACTTGGACCTTTTCAAGGCAGCTGCTGGATTCCCCCGAGGATAGAATGCATGTCCTCCTCTGGTCCCGCAGACCAAATACATGTGGCAAGTAGATTAGGGGACATCAACTAATCTTGTAACACATACACTCTACTGTGCACAGGCTCCAAGGCACAGGTCTGGGGTAGCCTGTCAGGGGCCTGAATGGTCCTTAGCACAAAAATGCCCAGTGCTAACTGTGGCCTCAGATGTGGGTGACTGGACCCTAATTTTACTGTCTATGAATGAGGAAGTGGGCAATTCAGTCCTGCAGTTCTCTTAACCTAATGATTAGGGACACATTTAAATGCAATTTCCTTGCACCTGCTTGACTAGGTCCCAGAATCGCCATTTAATAGGGTCTTTAAAATGACCTTGGTGCACACTGATGACATGCTTAAGACAAGGACATCTCAGCTCCCATTTGGCTCTGACATTTTAAGATTCTATGAACCTTCATGCATACACACTCATGTTTACATGCATGTGAGCACAGGAAAGGTGCAGATTCCTTGAATCCAGGCCCCATTCTAGTCAGAAGTGTGGCAGAAGGTGATGTGGTCTGTGTCACTTCAGCCGTGGCCCCTAAAGCATCCTCCACAAGCCTTCACTCACTATCTCTTGATATCCTAGAATACAATGTCTCTATGAGGGTCCAAGAGATGGCTCATTGACAAAGCCATCACCATCAAGACTGACTACCTGCATTCAGTCCCGAAAACCCACATGGTAGAGGAGAAGTGACTCCAGAGGGTTGTCCTCTGAACTCTCCATGTGGGAGTGTATATACATACACACTTGCGCACCCACATAAATAAGGAAATAAATAAATGAATCTGGTTTTGAAAAAAGAATCTGTCTTCTACCATCATGCATTAAGAATGCAGGCAATGCGGGAAAACTGCTCATTCCCAAAGATCGCTCTCATGAACAAATGAAAAGGCAGAATGACGGCCTTCTCTCAGCCTTAAGACGAAGACACAATGCCAGAAAAGCATCATAATTTATAGCAGCAGCAGGCACCATCCATGTGGGTGGGCCAGACCATACCTGTGAGCTGCAAAGAGGATGTAGAAGCTGTTCTGTGACCTAAGCCACAGCCTCAAATCCCTCCAGCTCCCAGAAAGCCTCGTCAAGCCCTGACTGAGAGGACCTCCACTCAAGCACAAGGCCAAGCGATCAAGCGCCGTCCCTTTTATTTCTCTCTTCCCCTTTCAGCGAAAAGACTACTTTCTCTCTACCCATTGCACAAATCACCAGGCTGGTCAAGCCTGAACACTGCTTTCAGTTCAAAGACAGGTTGTACCAAGACACCCTTTGGAGGAGGAACCCTCCCTAGCTCCTGGGAGATATGACATCAGGCCTGCTGCATGCTGCTTGCTGTTCACACTGGGCAGCACATCACATCCCACAGGGCGTCTCAGGTAGGTGGTTGTCACACCGACAGTGGATTGACATAAACCACAGCCCTTCCTCCCCCAGCTCAGAACACTTACTCATTTTCTGATTCTCTGCTTACATTTCCATCTCTACAAGGGATCAGGAGAAAGGACGCGCGGGGGGGGGGGGGGGGGCGGAGGAATGGATGAGAGCTGGCATGAAAATATTCTAAACAGATGAAGTAAGAATTTGTTTCAAGTTCCCAGAGATGATGATGGAACGCATCAGTTCAGCCGGGAACAGGCAAATACTGCAAGGAGAACAATTCACAGTTCTGCAGACAATGGCCTGTATACCTGAGATTGGGGAGGCCTTAGGGGGTTACTGTGCTGTGAGCGGAACCTCATGTTTCTAGTTACCGCCATTAGGAGCTTTGGACTTGGGGTTTCCCAGGCTCATTTGCAGTCGAGGTAGGGAAGAGGAAGTAGGTAAGGGTTCCAAGCATCCGTGTTGGGTGATGTCATGAGCAAATTCAGATGAGGAAAAAAAAAAGAAGTCAGGTAAGCTAGAAAGGAAGCTGGGGTCCAAGTAGATCCCTAGCTGCTCCGCTAGCGGGGTAGATTGTACACTTAATACTCAAAGCATAAGGCTGGGCCACCCTAACCATCAAATCCAGAGACTATAGATGGTCTTAGACAGATTATCTTAAGAGACAGGTAAAGTTGGAAAGTCGTCAGAATTTTCATTATATTGGGAGTGTAACTCAGTATTAGGAATTGGAATACTCTAGCCCTGAGTCTGTTTCTCCAGCACAGAAGAAGGGAAGAGGGAAGAAGAGAAGAGAGGAAGAAAATACACACACAGGGCAATAAAGACTCTCTGCTCTTAAGAAATTTAGATGCAGAAATTCATACTGCAGTTGGCCTTAGGAAAGAGGAAAATTTTGACTAGCAGGGTATCAGACAAGAAGCCTACTAGGAAACACGTGTCCTTTGGGATACCAACATCTTAGATGTGTAGAGGGAGACTTCTAGCCCATAGATTGTCTGTATAGGCCCTTGGTACTATATAACACTCCCTGGGATGTGAGCAAATACGATTCACCAGCTATGGTGCAGGTGACAGAACAAAGTCAAGATTCAGCCCAAGTTCAACACAGTGAACCAATAAGTCTGTTGGGCTTGTTTACGGGAGCATCGGTGACCAGGAAAGAAAGACCACATCACCACATATTCCTCACCTAATCACAGCAATGACATCATGAATGTTGCATCATAGAATCTTACTTTTGATTAACCTCCCACTTCTTACACACCCCAGTACCTCCCAAGATCAGTAGAGCTGTGATTGGGGAGAGGATAAAGGCTGCACTTTCATGTGAGGGACTCCAAGATGGCAGTGAGTTTAAATTGTGCTGAGAGGAAGAGACCATATCACATTATAACATGGCACCCTGCCTTGACCCTGGAAATAAACAGTCATCTCTGGCAGAGATACCCTCATTCACTTAGCACGGTGACCTAAATCAATGGCTATAGTAAAAATACTGAAGAATGTTCGGATCAGCGCTGCTGTAGGCACGATCGTGGAGGAGGTGACTAAGAGGGAATGAGCTGAGAGACAAGATCCCCCAGGCATCATGTAGATTGGGATGTGTAGATTGCTTGAACTAAAGTACTCATTCCAGAGGAAATGAAAAACCCAACAGCCAGAAAGCCCTGCAGCATATGCCAAGGTTCTTTTTACTTTAATGGCTTCAGCCCAAGCTTTGGAAACCCACAGAAAGAATTAGGCCAATCGAAAGTGGGGCAAATGGAGAAGCTGGGGCAGCCAGACCTCTCTTCAGCTTGGGTAATTATAACCGGTATTAGAACAAAAGGCCAGTGGGACATAAACCAAGCTAGGACAGCCATAGATGGGGGATGATTCCAAACCCAATTTATCTTGTCTAGCTGGAAACAAGGGGAAGCGATTATCCAGGGGCTGTGAGACTTCAGCTCCTCCTTCCCGACCTGGTTGAACTTTCCACTGAAGGAGCTAAAACGACAGCTGCTGATTGCTGCTAATGATCTGGAAATCCAGGCCGAAAGACCACCAGCCCCTCAGAGAGAAACAAAGCAAATGCAAAAGGCCGTGCTGTTCCTGAGACACTCATGTGGAAAGCTGAGCTCCTCACATCCACACAGGAGGCCATCCTCTCACTTTGAGGATGTATTTTAAGAGGAAGAAGAAAAGCCGGGGAAAGAGAAAGATTTTGGAACCGAAATTCACTTGTGGGTATGGAGGCTTCTCATCACTTCCTCCTTGTTACCCATTTGCAAGCTAAGAAACTCAGCCCCTAGGAATTAATAATGGAAATCAAGAGCAGGGCAAGAAAGGAATCTGGAACCCTGAAGAGTAGATATGGAAGTGAGGAGAGCCTTTAGCTGACCACCTATGTTGAAAGGAAAGGGAAGAAGTAGCCTTGTTCTGCTGGAAGATGGAGTCGAGAGTTGAGAGTCACCCCCACGAGAGCTGTTCAAAGATGGAGATGAGATCAGCATGTCTTTTTCAGCAACATAGTCCAGAAGCATGAAAGAAGGACTCCATCTTAAGCAAGCAGTCCTTTAGTCCTCTGTCATCTTGATTTCTTTCTATGAGCATTGATTTAGCTTCTGCTCCTTGGTGGGCAGGATTATACTACATGTCTATGGCATGTTCAGCCACCCACATCCCAGTAACACAAATCTAGCATCACAGCAAGCTTTCAACTCCTGCAGTCCCATCTATTGACCGTCCTTCCAGTCAGACTGTTCCAACCTGCACTCATTCAATGGGAATACAACATCCCATGGTTCAGTGCTGGTAAACTGTCTGTTCCCATTAAAGAAGATTACTTTAAGCATGGTAGGTCACAGGGCCTTAGGCAGCAGCACTGAAGACATTCCTTCTTCTCCTCACCCCCAATGCATACCCTAGACAGGCCCCTCACTGCTCTTCCCAAGGACCAGAGAGTCTCCTCCCTGCTAGTCGCTTGGACTGACCAGGACTTGGTCCACTTTTACTAGGCACTGTGCTAGCCTGCACATCTCCTGAATGTTTGGTATAGCAGAGCAAACAGAATTCTAGCACTGTACCAGAGAGCACATACATACCCTAGCAAATGCAATGGTCAATACCCTTCTAAAGGTGATGAAGAAATAAAACTATGAAAGTTGTGAAAGGGTAGGTAGGAAGCCGAAAAGAGGTAGGGCTGGGCAGTGGTGGCGCATGCCTTTAATCCCAGAACTTGGGAGGCAGAGGCAGGCGGATTTCTGAGTTCGAGGCCACTCTGGTCTACAGAGTGAGTTCCAGGACAGTCAGGGCTACACAGATACACAGAGAAACGCTGTCTCAAAAAAACAAGAGAAAGAGAGGGAGAGAGGGAGGGAGGGAGGGAGGGAGGGAGGGAGGGAGGGAGGGAAAGAGAGAGAGAAAGAGAGAGAGAGAGAGAGAGAGAGAGAATGAGATGAACAGTTCAGGGAAGTTGGAGAAAGGGCAGGAGAAAGAGGGAGAAAGACCTCAGTCCTGGCTGGCTTTTCAGAGTCCTCTTTGAAATCCGCTGAGGTAGGGTGGATGGGGCAGGCACTGGAATTCAGGAAGCAGCAGCTGAGGAGGTGAACCCAGAGGTACCTCACGAGCTCATGAAGAGTGAGGCGTGTAAAGCATACAGATGCTTAAGGCCTAGAAAACACACATAAAGTCATTCCTCCCCAGGAAGCTACTGTGAGATTTCCAGCCTCCCACCCCGGATCTGGACTGACTGGGCTCCGCATCCCTGATCTGGACGTGGTGCTGTCCTAACTCACACCGATAGGATGAGCTTGTATCAGGCAGGGCCTATGATGGTTAACACAAATGAGGTAGTATAGATGACATACAGCTTCCCCGTTTCCTCTGGCTCTCTTAGTCAATGCAGCGTGTGACAATCCTACCCAACTGCAGCCACCTTAAAAGAAGCCAACACTATACCCTTCATTTCTGATGAAATATGTTCTGCTTGAATTTTTCCATCAAGCTATTTCAAACGCTATTACCTAGGGAGAGTCAGGGTCTATTAGTCCAAGTCTCTGGTATTGCAAATCTGACAGTATAGCGGCATTCTTGGCATCTCATGGTGGCTGTCCTCAGGAACTGCTATAGTGAGTGCACAGCCTAGAAATGCCGCTGATGCGGCCAAGTAAGACAAGCACACAGTGATTAAGGCAGCTTCCCCTCACAGAAACGGCCACATTATTAAAAAAAAACCAAACAAACAAACAAAAAAAAACAAGTACCATACATTTAAAAGATATCCAGATGGAGATCATCACAAAAAACCTACAACTGGTCAAAATGTGGAGAACACCTAATCATGGGGGCCCCCAGCTCCAACACATCTGTAATACAAACCCTATACCTAAAGTTCAGGAAACATTGAAGAAGAAGACTGGAGAGATTGGAAGACCCAGAGGAACAGGAAGGAGATCAGCCATAAGACGGTGCCTTCTACATATGACAGGGAGCTACACACATGAAATCTTAACAATATGGTCACCTGAGCAAGACCTGCAAGGTGACGTCACCAGTTGACATCCCAAGTGGACAGGGAAATCTCACAAGTCCCCATACCTAGATGAAGAGCTACAGGAAATAAATGGCTACTAAGAGAGGGAGAATCATCTTCTCCAGGGATGAGCTCCCTAATAGGTTATCCAATGGCAAGTGGTCAGCCCTAACATGTATGCATACAAGTAACACTAAATGCACTCAGCAGATTGTGTATGTGTGTATGTATACATATATACATATATATGTGTGTGTGCACACATATTTACACATATGTGTGCTTATATATATGGAAGATGTCATGATGTTGAGAGGGAGGGGGTATGGGGGTAGTTGGTGGGAGTAAAATGTATGTAAATACAGTACCCATATATGAAATCCTCAAAAAATAAAAATAAATGGAAGATTTTTTTAATAAACAAGATTGTCTAGAAGAGGTGAGATAGAAGTTATTTGGAAATAAAAGTTAGGAGAAAAAGCAATGGATGTTTCTAGAAGTCTTTTAATTTACTTTTTCTGAACAATGTTTTATAAGGATGGGCCCAGGGGGCTTATGGATAATTCTGCAAAGATTGTTGCTGACCTGTTGTGGACCCTGGTTAATAAAGCAATGGTCCCAAGGTCCTGAGGTGTTCATGTTCTCTTACAGAGTACCAGCTGTGGGTGTACTTGTCTCTAGCTTTTTGGGACTCAAATATCATCCAAGAATTCTGGGCATATGGGAACCTGAATATGGCAGAAAGTGTGAGCTGAGCCTAGATCCCCAACCTGTAGCCCTCAAGCCTCAAGGAGAGGGGAGCGCACTGTGAAGAAATGTGAAGCCTCAAGAGAAGCCCCAAATTAGGACAGACCATGACTGGGACAGAAGCTCTACGGGGCTTGCTACAGTCCCAGCCTTGAGATGTGCAGCTTTCAAGAAAGTCTCACCAAGACAAGAGAGAACCGAGCCCTGTGATGAGGCAGTGTGAAGAGGACATGGGCACCATGCAGGGGGCAGACCCTGCGGCCCCTGAACAGGGGAAAGCTACTTGTACCCCAAGTTCCCCAAACCTTAGAGATCATGCCTTTCCTGCATATATGAAGAGGGTACCCATAACCAAGGTAAACAGCTCGTGCAGAGTCCACGTCGCTCCAGATAACACAGTAAGAGACAATGCAGAGTCTTCAAAGCACACATCCAAGAGCTCAGACACACACGGCCATCCACTAACCAAGCCTTCCACATGGTGAGTAAAACACGACGATTAATCACGTAAGGAACACTTTTCAACTGTCCTGGCGAGAATAGAGAACGCTTGAGAAACCCGCACACAGGGTTTTAGTTCTCAAGAGCACACCCGAGTGGAAAGCCATCTACTGTGTGTGATCTGATCTGTTGTGAAAGGCTAAGGCTGCTGCCAAATGCTCTTGAATTCTCCGCTCTTGCCTAATAAGAGATTTCTGAAGGGGTGGGGTCCCAGGAGAGCTCTCAAAATTGCCTCCGTGAACCAAAGCAAAAGTTCAAAAAGTCATAAGAGCTCAGTCCCTGGGAGAAACAAATAAATGAGCCAGCAAGAGAGATCGTTGGGGAATCTCAGGGCTCCTCCGCATCACAGGCACCAGGGGGAGAAGCAGGAAGGGGGTGCCTGAGAGTTAGGCTCCTACACCTCTCTCAATCAGCTTCCCCTCCTGTTGACCACTTTGCCTAGAAGTATCACTTTAAAAGCACTTTATTCATAACTGGACTTTGTCTCTTGGAACACTCTCCCAATACTGGATGAGCCAGCCAGTGTCTGCCGCACACCAGGGCATGACGGTGCAGAGGCGATTGCACCTTTGGGTCTGGTTAAGGAATAAGGAGGCTCTATGGTCTTACAGAAGGTATCCAATCATACACACTGTCTGCCAGGAGCAACTTCATTCAGAATTTCCTACTGCCGCCAAGCCCAAAGAGCCTAAAAGAACTGCTGTTTAACAGGGAATGAGTTTTAGTCTGTCAAAAAGAATTGTCTGAAGATCGGGCACAGCAGTGTGCATGCAGTTAATATCACAGTGCGGTATGTGTAAATGTGGTTAGAAGGGTAAATCCTATATTGGGTGTGTTTTTGTTGTTGTTGTTGTTTTGTTTTGTTTTTTTAACAATGATTATGGGAAGCAATAGAGGAAGACACCCATACCAAACTCTGACCTCACACGTTTTCACCCACACATGTGCTCCCACACACAAAGAAACAAATGCACACATGCAAAGCAAGTTTTAAAATATAATAAATAAACTGTAACCATTTAAATTTTAAAAAGCATTTTTTTCATGACCTGCACTTGGAATGGAATCACATAGGTGCGAGCACATACACACACACACACACACACACACACACACACACACACACACACCCCACTCCAAAATCAATACTTGTCTCCATTGCTCCCTTGGATTGAAGGAGTTCCAAGCACCCCTTGGCTGTGACTACATCTCTCCAGTGTTCTATCTGCCAACATCCCCCCTGCATCTCAGTTCTCCTCGGTTTTCTTATAATGGCACCAACCACACTGGACGAGTGCCCTGCTCTATTCCAGGCTGATCACGAATGAACTAACCACACTGGAAATCACCCTTTGTCCCAGTAAAGTCATATTCTGAGAAACTATTAGAGTTTCAATATATTTGGATACGGGAGCATAACCTAACCACTAACATCTCCTCAAAAGACGGCCCAGACCTGGCACAGCATCTACATCAGAACATGTTAAAAGCACCAGTGCTCGGCTAGGATGCAGCTCGGTGGCCAAATGCTTGCATACAGCATTCGTGAAGCCCTGCTCTGGACGCCTAGCATAACACAAAGCCAGGCTTGGTGCAGACCTGTGATTCCCCTTGAGACTTATAAGTCATTCTTTCGACACAGCACTTCAAACCTAGCCCAGGAGGCATGAAGCCCAGTATCAAAGATTGTTAATTACTTATTAATTTTTTTGTTTTGCTTTTGTTTTTATCTTGAGACAGGATTTTTCTGGGTAGCCCTGACTGTCCTGGAACTCACTATGTAAACTAGGACAGCCTCAAACTCACTGAGATCCACCTGCCTCTGCCTCCGAAGTGCTGGCATCGAAAGTGTGTGCCACTACCTACCCAGCTAATTCATTAATCTTCGAGCCCCTATGATAAAACTGTAGAAAAGGTTGAAAAACCTTGTCTTCTGTAAGCCTTTCAGGAGACTCTAGTGGATGCTGTTACTCAGGAACTAACGTTTCCACACGCTGCTGTTTCCTAGTGCTACCTCTGTGTCACACTTTTCAGGGAAATCTGGACCCTCTAGGGTTTTCCCTCTCCACACCTACCTAAGGTGGCTTCCTCTGTGGCAGCGGTTCCTTAACACTACTGCTCGCATGAAATTATCTCAAACTGGGACGTCTGTAAGGCTTTCACATACTGCTTATTCCTCTTATGAATATTATAAACTGACTATACTGTCCACATTTTAAAAAAAAAAAACTTGATTAGTCTTAAAAAAAGAAAGCTTGAAACATCTGGTCAATCTAGATCTTAAACTCCACTGACAAACACCTTTGGTGTGCTACAGACCAATGTGCAATGCTGTAAGCCAGTGTGTGCAACTGACACCACCCACACTTGGAGACAGCATCAGTGTTTGCACATGGATCAGAAGTGTCTACCAGAACCCCATGTGGTCCGTGTAGTGCTAGCTGCTAGTGGTTGAACCTTGCTGAGGGATGATTAATGACGGAAGTGAGGTCACTAGAGGGTACCCTCCAAGGGTACTAGAATACCAGCCCCTCCTTGCTCTCTCTCTACTTCCTGGCCACCATGGAAGGAGCAGATAGGCACCAATGCAGCTCATCACTGTAACGTGCTGCCTACCCAGGTATCTAGCTGCCGGCAACCTCCCCACATCTCAGTTCTCCACCTGACAAAGCCAAGCAACCACGGACTGACAACTCTGAACTGTGAGTCAAAATAAAGCCTTGTTTTCTTTCAAATTGACCATTTTGGGCATTTTATCACAGCCACAGAAGGTTAAGTCACACGGCCAACACTAAGTTCTCCAAGTTGGTTTCGCCGCTCTTAACCAAGTGAGTTGCAGAATGATTCAAGCACACACCAAAGTTTCATAGTGGCTTTGCTGTGCAGAGGTGGGTGGGCAAGAACACAGGCAGAAGAGATCTTTGTCTCGGCGTGACTCCCTTACAGAACAATGGTGTGTGGAGGATGTGAAGTCGTGATTGCGGGATGTAGCCTATGCCTCCTTCACGCTTACTCTGCGCTGAGCTGCTACGGTAGCTCTACTGTGAACAGACTCTTCTACCAAGCAAATGGCAGGGGAGAAACTTACTGGCTTAAAGTTACTTTTCAGGGTTGCAAAGAACACAAGGGTTGCAAAGCCTGGCCTAGAGTCTGCTTTGAACACACACATACACACACACACACACACACACACACACACACACACACACACACACAAATAGTGTGTACACTGGGGTCATCAGCACTATCTTTTCAGTTCCCTGCAGGGTAGCTCCAGAAGTATCTCTTACTCGAGGGGAGGTTGGTCATTTTGCTCTAGCTGGGCCATCACTGATTGAATGAAGCCCATCCACCCAATGGAGAGCTGTCTGCTTCCCTAGAACTAACCAAGTCACATGTAGGTCTCATCCAACATCACTCAGAGCATTTAGTCAAATGTCTGAACAGCCCTACAGCTCTGTCAGTGACACGTATCTGAACCACCAAAGCTACACACACACACACACACACACACACACACACACACTTGAGGTGAAGCAGCAAGAACATCAGCCCCAGGGGCTGCTGGAATCTATGAACACACTCCTGACCCCACAACGAGAGAACCATCTTTATGACCTTCCTTCTCGCTTCCAACCTTCTTCTGCCGCTGCTCCAGCTAAACTTTCTCAAGCTGTCCTCAAGGTCACTGCACCCTTAGCAACATAAGGATGCACGCTGCCAGGCACCTAACTACGTAAGTGCCATTAAAAACATCAACACTGCCAGTGTTGGTGCTGGCAGGGCAACGGAAGCTACCTACTGCTGGGGAGGCTGGAAAGTGAAACTTAACACTTGAGGAAGCAAGCCTGGCAGTCGCTGGTGGGATTTCCACACTCCCCAGCAACCCCACTCCTGAGTGCTTACCCAGGAGGTAGGGAGACATGTGTTCACATGAGTCTGTGAGTGCTGAGGACAGCTTCACTCCTGACTTTATACACTAGAGGCAGCACAAATGTCCACTGGGTAGCAGAAGAAATAAACACTCCACCATCCGGGTGGTAGAGTGCTACTGGGCAGTTTTTAAAGAAATAGAGTGTGTGTAAATCTCATGCTGAGTTAGGGGAGCGGGTCTCAGAGTTTATACATTGCGCCATTCTGTTGGCACATTTGAGGGTTAGGACGTGAAGATGGATATGTCATAAAATAGCCCATGGGATGCTGGAGTTTTGTAGAGTGTGGGGAGAACTGTGGGGCTGTCTTGAGTCACCTGACTATGCCTGTTGACTTTACCATAGTTGTACAAGCCTTCCTCCAGCATCATTTACAATAGGGACAGGAATTCCAACAGAACGGAAAGGTATGCCATCTAATTATACACAAAGAAAATCAGCCGTCAAATAGCGAGCAGGCACACCGGAACTTAGAAAGTTCCCAGGAATTGAATGGAACTTGTGATCACTGAGGACCACCCGGGATCAGCTGTCAGGGCATGAACTCCACCCATCCCATCTCCCGCCTTCCCCAAGTGGACATCCAAAATGTCTACAGAGAGACTCCCTGAGAACCCTCCACTAGCTTCTTCCTCTCTCTTGCAAGAATGGGCTGCTGGCCTCCGTCGCAGTGGGTCCCCCCCATACAGCACAGGCAGGCAGGGATCCAGGAAAGGGAGGGGCGGGAGGCTCAGAACAATGCTTGTCAATCATCTGCCCGCCACGACACCAGAAGGGCAAGATGGAAAAGCAGCAACATGCTCAAAGAGTCCTGTAATCACGTCTCAGCGCTCAGCTTCAATGTCGTCCTTCCTGTAATTATCGCTGACAGTTCCACAGTTAAAAGGAGGGTGTGTGTGAAAGATTAAGAGGAAGGAGGAATGAGAGAAAGGAGAACTGAGAGTGAGAAGAAAAAGACAGGGAAGATGGTGGGGTACACATGTGAAGCTTACAGAGAACTCCCTAAGTAATGTGCTTACGGCAAGCAAAACTGAACTTCAGAGAGTGGGTGAGTCCCAAGATTCAGGGACCCTCTGCAAGTCAAGTGTCCCTTAGTCACTGGAAGCTGCATCTTCCAGGCAGACGGCAGCTCAGGCTTCTCTCCAGAATGGCCCAGTGGGGATAACTATAGCCCGTGCAGCCCCATGTCTGCCCTTCCCACAGTCTCTCCCAGACACCACAGGGGACACTCACAGCTCTAGGATCAGAATGACATCTGTCTTGTTCTCATAGACCTCATGCAGGGTGATGACATTCGGGTGCCGGATCTCCTTGAGGATGCTGACCTCCCGCTCGATGTCCTCCCGGCTCACACCCCGCCGGCTGGACTTCGTCCTCCTTTTCTTGATGAACTTGGCTGCATACTGAAGACCGGTACTTTTCTCACGACATTTCTTCACAACTGCGAACTGTCCACTGGCAGAGAAAGATGGAACAGTATTTAAAGTTCACTGAAGGCAGGATCCAGGCAAGGACATTCCATGGGGACACACAGACTGATTAGGGAAGTTCAAAGGTTCGACAATTAACAAGGGAGGTGGGCATATTGGGCATGTTGCAGCTTTATAAGCCCATTCCCTCTGAACCATGCCATAAAGAGTAAGATTTCCTTCCTTCCTTCCTTCTTTCCTTCCTTCCTTCCTTCTTTCCTTCCTTCCTTCCTTCTTTCCTTCCTTCCTTCCTTCCTCTCTTCCTTCCTTTTTTTCTCTTTATTTCTTCCTTTCTTTCCTTTGACATATTTGATTGAATTAATAGCTAGCCAGTCTGTCTATAAACCCTCACCCCACCCCATTTCAGGCACTCACATAGGGCGTTTCAACAAACTCTTTCTCCACACGTCTAGACATAGAACGAGGAAAGGGGGAGGGGCAGAAAGCAGAATATTGGTAGAGAACATGCATGAGTCTGCCTTCAGAGACATATTCCTAGCATCAGTATTAAATTCCACAGCACCCAGAAGAACAAGGTCACCAGTACTCAGAACCAGAGAGGGTGGAGGAGCAATTTCTTTCCTCTTTCCAGGGATCTCTGTGTTTTGGGGTTGCTGACTTCATCCCCAAGCACTGGATCATGTGATCTAGACTGAGCCAATTGGTGCACTGTATTCTTCTAGCTCCAATGACAGACACATGACCATGTAAAACCTTCCAGACAATGGGGAGACAGTCTTTATGAGAGTCTTTTCATAGACGTTGAACTATATATAAAACTCCAAAGTGGCTGCCATCTATGTGGGATCATTAGGGATCAGCTTGTGGTTTAAGGGAAACCACTGCCAAGGCATGCCTGTGGAGAAAAGGAAACCAGGTCTGTGGGACACTCTAGAGTGGCTGAATTAATGCTAGCCTGGAACTATGTAAGTGGACTTTTCAGTACTTAAGCCTTCTGACTAAAGGCAGCTTGACCTGGGCTGTCTTTTTCCCATAGATAGAAGCATCCACAGTGCCATAGAACATACAACCAGATCTCATTCCCACACATGAAAAAGATCAGAAAGGAAGTTAGCAAGATAGTGTGTGGTTAGATAAGAGTGAGACTATGGGATTAAATGGCAGTGTCTCAGAGATACTGAGTGAGACACAGGAATAAACATCTGGATCAATCCCTTCTTCTCTATGGACAAAGGAAGGATCCACCCCCACCCCCACCCCGAGGCTCTGTACATTTCTGAGCACCTGCTGAAGAACAGCTATACATGAAAACAAAAAGGGGAAACCCAGATGAAGGGTAATATTTTGATATTAAGAGGGGGCACTTCACCACATAGACTTGCTTTAGCAGCAGAAGCCACTGAAGAAAACACACTCACACATACATACATACCACACACATACATCATACACACACTCACACACATACATACCACACACACTCACATACATATATATCACACACAAACACACATACACTCACACACACATGCACACACATACCACACATATACATGCACACATATTCCACACAAAAACACTCACACATTCATACACATACACACACACATACATGCACATACACTCACACATTCACACACATATACACAAATACATTCATACATACATACACACACATACCACACATACACACTCTTCACACATACATACTCACACATACATACTCACACACACACACAAACCATACATACACATTGTATTGACTGGTTTTGTGTGTCAACACAAGCTGGAGTTATCACAGAGAACAAAACCTCCCTTAAGGAAATGCCTCCATGAGATCCAGCTGTATGGCATTTTCTCAATTAGTGGTGAAGGGAAGAGGGCCCATTGTGGGTGGTGCCATCTCTGGGCTGGTAGTCTTGGATTCTATAAGAAAGCAGGCTGAGCAAGTCAGGGGAAGCAAGCCAGTAAGGAACATCCCTCCATGGCCCCTGCATCAGCCCCTGCGCTTCCTGACCTCCCTGAGTTCCTGATTTCCTTTAGTGATGAACAGCAATGTGGAAAGTGTGAGCTGAATAAACCCTTTCCTCCCCAACTTGCTTTTTGGTCATGATGTTTGTGCAGGAATAGAAACCCTAAGACACACATACGCACTCACACATACATATACATACAGATACACATGTACACACACATACACATACACACATACATACACATTTACACACACACACACACACACACACACACGCATTCACAAAACAGGGATTATTTTTCCGCAACTTTTTTTTTTTTTTTTGCATGATGGGTTAATTCCCATTTCCCCCTCCTGCAGCAGAACACTGAAAAGCCAGGATTGGCTGCTGTGAACTTGCTGGTTTAGAACCAAGACAGGATGTGACTATCTCAGTCACTTTACAGTTTTCCTGGGAGTCCCACAATGGTTTCTGTTGCAGGGTGGAGGGTAGAAGAGAGGAGCTTTCACAACCTGTATAAGGAACAGGTTTACATCAGCTTGAGAATCCAGAGAAGAAATGCCAAGTAGTCCTCACTTCACGACAGCATCAGGCACACTCAAGAGGACACAGGATGGAGAGAGAGGCCCAGCTGGGACAACCAGTGACTATCCCAGACCCCCAGAGGCTGGGCTGTGTGTGCCTCACACATGGACACAGCGATTTGGCTCCAGGATCCAGGGCCCATTCAGTGTTGACTCATGAAAAACTTCCTGCAGAGGAGCCTCACATCCAAATGAAAAGTTAGACTCAGGCAGGCACTCTCCTGACTGTGGCTGCACTTTTCAATGTTCCAAGGTTAGGTAATGTCCAGGCAGGGTTACCCCTAAGTCCCATGATAGGACAGGACAGCAGCCAATGAGGTCCAGCTAGAGCCCAAGGGTGAGGGAGTATGGGGACATGCTCAGAGGTACCATGGTCAGAACATCTTGGACTCATGCCCTCAATGATGATGGCAGCACCTGACAATGAGGGACTAAGGCCCGGTGGTTAGGAAAGGCCCTATCCTTGCTGGACACAGGGCTCAAGAAGATTCCAGAGAAATGCACACCCATGCCAACGCCATTCCTCCAAAAACACCCCTCCTTAATTTTCTCTCTCTCCCTTGGCAATGACTTCATCTTCCTATATTTCCTGAAGTCTTGATTATGGCATACACCTTGTGTGCGCATTTTCATTTCCTGAGTTCTTCTTTTCTCTCTTCCCTTCCCAAGGATGTGTTTTTTCTGAACACCAGGGGCACCAGGCTCCCCTATCTATCGTTTCCTTACACCTGGATACAGAATGCCTCACAGGGTTGATGCACAGCACTGGTATACAAGGCTGGCCTCCTCAAAACCAGAGTGTTAAAAGTAGTACATTGTGTTATAATAAGCCAATCAAGCTATGTAGCAGCCACAAACCCAGACCACCTACAAGCTATCAACATGGACTTACTTCAAATTCCACCAAGTGGTGATAATATCAAGATCACACTATCTTGAAGCATTTGTTGAAGCAGAGGGATGTGTTCATCTGCTTTCCATTGTTATGACAAAATGTCTGACATATCTTATCAAGAGAAAAGGTTTGTCTCATAATTTCAGATGGCCCAGGTCATTATCAGTTAGCCTCAGTGCACTGAAGCTTGCTGTAAGGCAGTAAATCATGGTGGGAGCACATATCAGACCAAAACCTTTCACTCCAGGGACAGAAGGAGAGGGTCTAAGAAGAAAGCCAGACTCTTATAACCACAGTCAAGAGCATGCATCCTGTGATGGTTTGTATATGCTCAGCCCAGGGAGTGGCACTATTAGAGGGTGTCGCCCTGTTGGAGTAGGTGTAGTCTTGTTGGAGTAGGTGTGGCACTGTGGGTGTGGGCTTTAAGACCCTCATCCTAGCTGCCTGGAAGTCAGTATTTTCCTAGCAGCCTTCAGATGAAGATGCAGAACTCTCAGCTCTACCTGCACCATGCCTGCCTGGATGGTGCCATGCTCCTGCTTTGGTGATAATGGACTGAACCTCTGAACCTATAAGTCAGCCCCAATTAAATGTTATCTTTCATAAGACTTGCATTGGTCAAGGTGTCTGTTCACAGCAGTAAAACCCTAACTAAGACACACCCCGTGACCTAAATACCTGTCATGGGGTCCCACCTCTTAGAGGTTCCCATACCTTTCATGGATGGGCTGCTGAAATACCCAAATTACAGCAAGTTGGTAAGTTGCTTAATTGAAGCTCTAACAGATGTAATGGTTAGAAGTCCTGATAATAGCATAAGTCTTTAGTGACACCTATTACTAATCTGCCAGAGCTGAAATTATTCCAGCATACTTCTTGCTTTTATCTTAACACAATGTGATATTACCCTCAAAATATTACTTCCCACTGATGTCCCCCTTTGGGGATGATAGTAGGGTGAGCTAACAGGACCAAGAGAAAGAAGAAAACGCCCACAGGAGACTGGATTGCTGAATGTGGCCACTGGCTCCATCCCTCCCGACATCATCTCTCCACCCTGTCTCACGGTCCCTGCCCAGAGTGTGTTGCTGCTACGCTAGAAAAACCACAGGCTGCAGCTCTGGGAGCTGAGAGCCAGAGGCTCCACAGTCTTGGCAGCTATGTGCTCCCTGGGTCACACCCACGGCCCCGTCCTCCCCTCGGGAGCATCTCGTCAGGCAGTCAGCACACTAAAGATGGACCGCTGGAAGAAGGAGCTTTTCGTATTAGTTACCCTGTGGCTGCTGTGATGAAACACTATCACCCAAAGCAACTTGCTGGGGAGGCATGGCGGCTGGGGCACAAAGCGGGGAGAGCAAACTGGAAGTAGAATGAATCTACGAGCATCAGAGCCCACGCCTGATGACACGCTTTCTCCAGCAAGGGCTGTACCTCCTAAACCTCCTGACGGCTCCACCATTAAGGAAACAAGAGGTCAAATGCCTGACTGAGCCTGTGGGGCATTCCCAGTTAGACACCACATCCCAGCTCATCACAGGCAACACTGGGTCACTGGCTAATGGCTGCTAGGGTCCTTTACTTCCTTGGCAACCAGCCCTTGATGGTGGCTTTTCTGGCACCTGCTTTCTACCTCAAATTTGGACATCGAAGATAATTCTTCCCTAGCAGCCCAACTACCAGCAACAAAGGTAAAAGGTTTTATGCAAATACTTCTAATTTCGAGGGTCCCAGCATAACAACGTGATCCAACTCAGAGATTAAACTCAGAACTGAAAGTGCTCTTTCAATTCTTTTACCAACACCCTGGGGATGTTCAGAGATGATACAGACATGGAGGACTGCACGGCAATCGCGGCTAGCCCAGCAGAAGCTTAGACATGAAGTGGTGTGCTTGGGAACAGTCTGGACCCAACATACTGAATTTTCACGAGACAGTGGTGTGGGGTCTATACTGTGAAGTCTCTCACTAACTGTTACTCGTAAGTTCCCGGTCGATACTTGTGGCACTGTTTAAGAAAAGGTTTATTTATTTTACTTTGTGTGAATGAATGTTGGCCTGTCATGTGCAGCTCATGCATGAGGTACCCAGGGAGACCAGAAGAAGGCATCAGATCCCTGGGACCAGCGTTACAGACAGTTGTGAGTCACCATGTAGATGCCAGGAACCAAATCTGGTGTCTCCTACAAGAGCAAAAATGTTCCGAGCTGCTGAGCCATCTCTCCAGCCACCTTGCAACACTGTGATACATGCGCGCGCGCGCACACACACACACACACAATGTTGAGTTGCTAGAAAGCACACCCAGGCTGAGGACCTTCAAAGTGACATCATGGTTCCCTCCTTATCTGAGCTCTCACACTGACAGCCAACGGCCCCTCCATCCTCCGGGGCATCATTGTTTTTTTTTGTTGTTTTTTTTTTTTAGCTTTCCGTGGCGTTTCACCATTTTTGATGGTCTCCTGTGCTGTTTATTAAACTGAGAAGACAAATGTGCTTCACAGAGAAAACAGGCATACTAGTGTAGTTAAGCATCGCTCAGGGAAAGGAGCTATTACTGTGAGTTCCGTGTCAGTAAAGCGACACTACGCATTAAATGAGGTGCCTATAAATGGAAATGCACTTAAAAAGGCTTATGCAGCATGCTTGGAGAAATGTTGTGAACAGGCTCATAAGAACCTAGAGCTGCATTTCCTGAGGAGTAACAGCCCAGTGCCTGCCACTAATTAATAGACACAAATTATGCTGAAAATGGAATGTGCATTGGAAACGGACAACCAACTCATTTAACACAAAACCTCTCGATTGCTTAACCGATTAATTAATTTCAATCAATAATCAATCAATTAATTGATTTCAGTTAATCAAGTAATGGACATGATTCTGGTGGACAGACACATTGTACTGAGCTATATCCATACTTAAAAGAGTTCCAGAGATGAAGGGGTAACTCACTGACAGAATACCCGCCTAACAAGTACAGGATTCTAGGTTGGTCCCCAATGCTTGCTGTGCTAGCATGAGGACCTGGTTTCATATCCCTGTGTTAAAAACAAAAAGTTAAACAAGGTGGCCACCAATACTGGCACTAAAGGCTGGAGACAGGAGAAACCCCAGAGGCTGCTGGCCAGCCATCCTCTCCAGTCAGTGTGTTCCAGGTTCACGGAGAGACCCTGGCTCAAATCAGTGGAAGAGCTACTGAAGATAATGCCTGATACCGACCTCTGGCCCATACATACAAATATATGCACACGCTCATACACATGCTGTGTGTGTGCATGCACACACACACACACACACACACACACTTACACATACATACATACACACATGTGTGTACACGTGAATATACACAAGAATATACACAAATATATACACAGAGACACAAGACAATATTTTTTTAAAACACAAATCTTATTAAAAAGAGGAAAACCTTAGCTTATAAGACATAACTGCCATCAAGGTTCCCTGTCCGGCTTATTAATATATGGCATGTGGTTAGGACCCTGATCATTATTGTGCCCATAACCCCACAAGGCCTGAGGCATAGCTCCCCTTAGGGACAGCCACAACATTCTACGACTGTCATCTCTTCCACCAATGAGAAAAACACCACTCAGGAACATTTTATATATTTGCTTATCCATCACATGCCATGAAAGCTGCATGAATGTCACACCAGTCCTAGTCCCAAAGCCCATTCACCAAGCCCAGTGGCTACGTAATGTCTATGTGCCACACCGGGCTGACACCCCACTGGGAGACAGATCCTTCCGGGGAAGATCTCTGAGAGGAGGATGTACTCTGAAGGCTTTATGGAAAACTCCAGTTAGTTGAGGTCACCCCCCTTCTCTCTCTGAAAATTCAATGTCTTACTTAAGTAAAACCAAAACTTGCAGATGTCCCAAGGAACCCCACAACAAAAAGTAACCCAAGTTTGTGTAATTGCTGAGAAAACATTCTACAGGTTGGGTATCCCGAATCCGGACATCAAAATATCCAAAATCTTTGAGCATTTACTGTGACAAACACCATACTACAAAACTTCGTTTCACGCTGAAAATTAATAATAATGTTGCATAAAGTATCTTCTGGTTACACATGTGTGATGCATGTGGAACAAATGAATTCCGTGTCTCCTATGGGGGTCCCATCCCGGGATTCTTCACTGTGCCTATGCAAGCATTCTAGAATCAGAAAGAAGACAAAAAACACTATGAGTGACGAATGTGTGGTATGCATTTGAAACCGCAGCCTGCATACAACTCGAAGAGTTCAATTCCAGGTATGTACGGCACACATACCTGTGAAACAAGGGTGTTCTGATAGGACCTACGTAGTTCACCAAATACTGAAAATGAATAGCCCAAACAGGTCTAATGTTCAAACATAGCCACATGCGGACAACTCTGTTCATGGTTCACGGAAATGAAAGGTAAGCTAGGTTCCACTAGCAGAAAAGTGTCATGGGGGCTGTGATGTGCCTGGGCAGTAAGAGCTTCCTTGTCATATAGGGAGAGAGGTAAGGGTGGAGGAATGGGAAAGAGAGAAGGAAGAAGTGTGGGAGGAAAAGGTAAAGTGGAAATGGAAAAAAAGATGCCATACTAGGCATAGAAAAGGCACACTGTGACAAGACATGATGGTGCCCAAGCTGGGGTCTAACAATGCCGCCCTTCTCCGGCCACTCCCCAAGAACATGCTCTCAGCCTGTACAGGGGGTACAGATTCAAAACGGCAACTAGGAGAGAATACTGCTTTTACCTTTGATTTTAAAGCACACCCGTAATGAATGTGTGGGCGACCTGCGTGGGTACTCTTTCACATCAGCCCCAGGTGGTACCCGTTCCCTTGGAACACCTTCTTGACTAAGTCCACACTGGGAGCCACTCTCTGCCTCCCCATTAAGAAGCTACAGTGAAAAGCAGTCAGGCTACCTGTCAGCAAGATGAAAAGCTTTAAAGTTTTAAAATTCTTATTGTAAAGGAAAAAAAAAACCTATGTGAACTGTTCTGGGACTCAGGAAAATGACCTGGAAAGCATGGGTTTCCTTAAGAGCAAGCAGCAGCTCAGGTTGCCATGACACAGGGAGACGCAGCATCCCAAGTGGATAAATAGCATCCTGTTACCCAGGGAACCCCAAGAAGACCAAGGTCAAGAGCAACGCAAAACAGAGTGACCTGGGGGTGGAGGGCATGCAAATAACACAGTGGGTAGAAGGGAGCGGGTGTAGGCTCCTGGGAGCTGCCGCATCCTAAGGACAGGGTCATACTGTAGAAGATCCACAACACCCTGGACCGGTGGGGTAGCCAAAGCACCCTCCTCAGAATCACCGTCCCATTGCTGGTTTGTGGAGACAGTCTCTCATGTAGCCCACACAGGCCTGGACTCCTGATCATCTGCCCCTTGTCTCCCATGGAAACATAAGGACATTTCTAGATCCCTCTGGAAGAACAATTCTAGAGTTCGTAAGAAGACCTGGAGAAAGTTTAGAGAAATCTGATAAGCCATCCTGATAGGCTGCCGTATGCAGGGTTAGACCTGGCCCTTGTCACAGGCGACAGGACGTAACATGTGACAGTTCCTTTGTTTGAGGCTGTTGTTATCCCTCAAAATAAAACCCTCAAAAACTTATGGGTGTTTGACTTGGAGCATTTAAGTGCAGCATTCTGGAGGTGTGCCGGGTCCTCTCTCCCAGTGACACCATCAGCCTTTTGGAAGTTGAGACTGTACTGAATCAATTGCAGGCTTTAGGGATGAACGCAGAAACATATCCAAGGCTATCCCTAACAGGTATGCTGGTGGTCAAGCCCCTCTGTGGATGGAGCTGAGCAGAAAGGTGGGAGTGAGTGGGAGATATCAGGACTAGTGTAGATCCTTCTGGGGCTCTGATGAATTAGAAAGCGGTGCTGGGCTGCGTGTGGCCTGGGAGAGCAGGTCATTGCCTCCTTCGGGTTACTGGCCAAAGGGCTGCCCTGGTGAAAGGTAAATCCACGAGTCCCAGCTAACACGACTCACCATAACGCAGTGTACATGGCTGTTCTCTGCTGGCTGACTGTTCAGTTGTGCTAAGTATTTCTGGTGGCATCTGAGAACAGACTATGATGAAGAGAATAGAGACAGAAACGTGTGGGATGCCGGCCAGCTGTCGTACAGACCGACTTGTTTTTGGTTTTGAGGGGGAGTTTGTTGGTAGTAACTGTGGATTGAAGCTAGGTCCTTGCTCATTACCCCAGAGCTATCACCCAGCCCTTTTTTATTTCTGGTTTTATTTCTGGTGTGATAAGGAGTCTTTCCATGTTGACCAAGTTGGCCTTGAATTTATGATCCTATTGTCTCAAGGCTTGTGACACCCGGTCCAACTAGACCAACTCCTAAGCCCTTAGAGTAACAGTGGACTATGAAGTTTAAGTGGCTGGTGGCAGGGAGAAGTGTGGGTCCTGGGTGGCCTTTCCACAGACAAGCCAGACAGTTGCTGATGGATACGCTGCTATTTATCCTTGATCTTGTTTGGTTTGGTGGTTTGGTTTCATTCAATTCATTTTATATTTTTTCAAATAGGACCTCACTATGTAGCACTATATTGCACTTACAATCAGGATGCCCCCACCTCACAGTCCTAGGACCACAGATGTATACCACCATACCTGTCAGGCTTACAACAGGTGTGAACCACCACACCAGTCCAGCTCACACTGCTGTTTTACTCCAGGCTAGGCTCCTTTGGCTTGGGTACTCACTGCCTAAGTAAACAATACTGGCTCAGATAAGGTCCTGACAGTTCAGGAATTTATGACCCATAGGGATAGCTAAGACATTTCAAACCAAGAGAACTTCTAACTGCTCAAAGACTGGAGGTACAGACAGCAAGTCTCTTACGCAGTTGGAAGCTGTGGTAGGACCTTCGCCCACCGTACACGGCATCAACCCTAAGCTCTAACATCAAGCAGGCCTGGAGCTGTATCTGCTCATCTGTTTGTTTTTCCTTAAAGTCAAAAGAGAAGAAACAAAAGGCTGTTGCAAAATGTCACTTAACACAATCCAAACAGGGTCTCCAGTGGACCAAATAAGGAAGTAACACTCCAAACATCTTCTCTAGATACAGTAAGCTTCACATTAGAATCACACTGACCACCAAGACTAGTTTTATGAAAAATAAAATGTCCTGTAAAGAAAGAAAGTGCATCTGCACTAATCAGGTAGAGACTTGATACCCCATGGAAGGGGGATGGGGGATGAAGGGGGTAGGGAGTTGGGGGGAGCACCCTCTCAGAGGCAAAGGGGAGGAGGGGCAGGATGAAGCACTCTTGGAAGGGGGACCGGAAAGGGGACAACATTTGGAATGTAAACAAAAAAAAACAAAAAAAATAAAAGTTGATCTCAAATCAAAATAAAATAAAATGCAAAAAAAAGAAAAAGGAAAGTGCACCTGCAGATCACCGTCATCCCACCGTCATCCCACCATCTTTCAGTGGGCATGACCACATCACATGGACAGACTGGGGCTTCCTGTTTCAAGATAGCATTCCAGTCAGCGGGATCTGGGCTGTTTGACTATTCTGACTTCACCATGTTAATCCCTTGAGCCCTTCCTATTATTTGATCATGGTGACTCTATCTCCTTTCAGCTACTGGGACAAAGTTAACCAGGCCAGAAGGTATAATCTGCTCTGAACTCATCAGGGTGCTCTCAGGGGGAAAGTGAGAAAGGGGAGCACAGTTCATGTGTCTGCATGAAGGGAGCAGAATCCTGCCAGGAGCTCAGTTGAAGTTCCTCATTTCAATAGCAGGAGGGGAAAAAGTCAGATTTCTTCATAACGCCAAGACTCAAGATGGAAAGCTATCAGCTGGAGGAAAGAGGGAGCAAAACCAAACGTCAGCTGTCGGCTGTGCAGCTCTGAACTAGCAGCAAGCACCAGGCTGAGAGGGCAGATAAAGATGCAGCCTGAAGAGCTGAGGAAAGGCCTGGTGGGTGAGACCACTGTGCAAGCATGAGGGTCTAAGCTCAGAGTCCCAGCAGGCACATAAAAGGCTGCATGGCTGCAGGTGCCTGCGAGCCCAGCGTTGGAACAGGTGGGTGGGGGTTGTTCATGGAGGCTTTCTGGGCAGCTAGCCTACTGGAAAAACAGTCAGTTCCAGATTCAGTCATAGATCCTGCCTCAGGGGACTAGGGCAGAGAGTGATCCTATCTCAGGGGACTAAGGCACAGGGCATGTGACATCCTCCTCTGACACACAAGCATAGGGATGGACGTGTGTGTGTGCGTGCGTGTGCGTGCGCACACACACACACACAAGCAAGTACGGCTTACAGAAATCATGGGAACCCCTAGTGTGTACCCTGCTCTATTCTGGAAACCGTGGGCAGACCTAACAAAGTCATCCGTTTTCATTGTTCCCTCTCTTTTAGTTAGAAAGAGTTTGCCTGTGTGCTCTTCTTACAACTAGGCTTGGGACAGAGAGTCCCACAGAGAACAATTAGTTTCATCATGCCCTGTAAAGGTCAGGTGCATGGTGGTAAAGAGTCTTGTGTGGCTGTCAACACAGCCACACGGCCAGTGTGTTTCAGGCATGTTTAAGTCAATGCAACTGTGCACTCAGGCAACCACAAGCAAAGCTTCTGCTCTGTTGACCTGCTCTGGGTACTGGGGCCACAGGCTCAGGTCTGCAGGAGCTGACTGGATGGCTGCATGACCAGGACAAGTCCTTTCCAGAGCTCCTGGCCAGGTCCTTTCTGTGATGTCTACAGATCTGTGAGTCAGGTGAGACTCACCCCACAGAGGAAGTCTAAGGGTTGTAAGAGGCAGGTAGGAGCTGAGCAGGTAGGTCACTTCAGGCCAGGCAAGGCAAGCCTGGCACACAGCGACCCTGCTGGAGTTACTGCAGTGAGAGCCACTCTGATAAATGTGAAAGAAGATCCGTGAAAGAGAAACCTGAGCTCCCTGAAAGCCCAGGCTTTCGCTCCTTGCAAGCAGAACTCTCTGGAAGCCTGCCAGGAGGACTGACCTCACCCCAGGGATCTGATCCCTAAACACACGAGACTAATAGTGAGAGCCGGGAGGTAACTGTAAATTCCTGTAAATTCCGCAGCCAGGAGACCAGGATGCTTTGACAATACTCCTACCCTGAGGAAGTGGATGTCCACAAGCATAAATACCTTAAGCTAAACAGTAAAGAAAAACAAAAGCAATGGGTGTGTATTAAGTGTGTGACAACCTCTAAAACGGGAAGGCTGAGCAAGCCCGGTGACCTTCCTAGAGTGACGCTGCCCAAGTAAAGACATATGACTTCTGGGCGACTTGAGGTGACCAACTGTGGCGAGGTCTGTAAAGAATCTACTATAGCTTCCAAGGACCATAATCAGGCCCTGTATGAGTTCCTTTTCTGTTGCCAATGATAAAACAACGTGACCAAAAGCGACTTACAAAGAGTTTGTTTTGGTTTACAGTTCCAGAGAGAGAAAGACAGACAGACAGACAGACAGGCAGAGAGGCAGAGACAGAGAGACAGAAAGAGACAGAGACAGAGAGAGAGAGTCAATAACGGGGTGGGGAGTTGGTTGCGGGTGGAGCAGGGAGCTGAGAGACCACATCTTCAGAGCAATCAAGAACCAGAGTGAACCAGCAGAGGCATGGGGCTATAAACTCTCAAGCCCCATGTACTTCCTCCTCAAAGCTTCACCTCCTAAAGGTTTGTAACCTCCTCAGACAACATCACCAACCAAGTGTTCAGATACAGGAGCCACCACAGGCCGAATGGAAATGGCTAGGATTTTGTAGCAACAGACAACCTGACAGGGGTTGGCATACGTTTAAGTGAGCACACCCATGAGATTCCTGTTAGCCTGCTTCCTGTCACCGTGACCAACTGTGGCATGGAAGGGTGCTCTCCTTCCCCTACCTGGAGTCTTGGCAAGGAGCTGACCGCTGCGATCAAAATCTATCAAAATCACTTTAAGTATTTGTGATAATTAAGTTCTTACTGCAAACAAAGGAGTCAATCTGACGCACTAGCTGTGAGCTACTGCAGCCTCCCTTGCTGCCCTAGCAACCTCAGACAAAATAACTGTGCATCGAGTAGCCAGCTAGACTGCCCTTTTGCCAGCAAAAAGCCATTCTGAACCCTCTGCAATGCCTGGAAAAAAAAAAAAAACGGCACAAGGATCGCGGGTGATTGTTCACCTCCAGAAGGTACAGGCTCAGCCATGGCTGTTTCACTTCAGTTTATATCACACATTTTGCCTGGATGAACCTGCAGCCATTTCCACCTAGACCTAAGAGGGAGCACACCCCCCCACCCCCATATCCCAGCAGAGGGAACTGAGACAGAAACTAGAGACAAGGCTGTGATTGGTGCAAACGCAAGCCTTCATTTGCATGTGAGTTGTGCTATGATTGGCACAAGCAGCCTCTCTGGATTCTGTGGTGAGTGGGCTGCCTTCCTGGTGTTGCAGCATCAGGTCCAATAAAAGACTGGTCTTGAGTAGTCCTCTTTTTGCCTGCTTGAGTAGCATTGGCTGAAGTGATGAAATGGAGAGCAGGGCAAAGGTAGCAGTGACAGGGAAGCAGGCAGTGGTGGCAGCAGGGGAGTAGCTGTCAGACCAAGCTGTTCAGTGGTGAAGTTGGTACCTGACTGACAGCTGATGAAAGCAGCTACAGCGGGAGCAGAAGACAGACAGCTGAGGCTGGGAAGGACACACATCTGTAAAGATCTGGTGGACAGAAACTGTAAGTTCTGGACTACTAGGACGGTCTCAGAAAACTATTGAGTTTTGAGGGACAAGACCATGTGCCTAGGAGCTGTAATACTGGCCACTACCAACAGCTGAGCACTCCTAATACCTAAGCCCACTGGGAAGCAGTAACAACAGCTATTGGCAGGGGTCAGAAGTCCCAGCTTCCCAGGCCTACACAAAAGCTGGAACACTTCTAGAGCCATAGGTCCTAGTATCCTAAGCCTGCACAGGGTGGTGGCCCTAGTAAAGGCTGAGGGTCCTGACATCACCTACACAAAGGTGTTGTAAACAGTAGGGTGCCACCTGGGGCTGTTCCCACCTCCTAGCTATTGCTGCTCTCTACAGCCAAAGAGCAGAGACAAGGCTTCACTTCTCAAGCAGGTGGGAATGTAAAAATCACCTGCTGTGAGGTAATCATTCAGTAACAACATTTATTGTGTACAGGAAAAAGTCATGTACTATTCTGCTGAGAATAGCTCAAGTTAGAAAACCAGGCATCAGAAGCAAGACTTAACCATGCCACAGAGACAGAGGAGGGACTAACTTTCCATTCTTGTCAGTGTGAACAGGAAATATTGCAGGCTGTGACAGAGACACCTTCTTGCTTAGGAGTTCGTGTTTAAGCCACTACACTGAATGAAGTGACGGGAAGAGTCATGAGCAATGCAACAACTTCCAAATCTTGTACTTCTAGTAAAGGAGAGGGTTTCCAGCTGTACCCTAGGAAAACATGAAACACAAAAGAAGGAACCTCATCTGTTCACATCAGTAAACTCGAGCGCTGCCGGAGTGGACAATTCAGTCTCAGACCTTGGAATCCCAATCCCTTAGTGTTAATGATAGATTGACAGGCCCAGTCACTAAAGAGAACAATAATTGGGTGGGGTTATTAGTTTTTATTATTTTTATCACCATCATCATCATGATCACCGCCTTAGAATATTATAAGGAAACAGACACAGAAACAGCAGAAAGCCATGTGTCAGGGGCACTGGAATCATATTTAGAATGTTGGATGTCAGTGCTGGGATGAAGGTCAGTGTGCAGAGAGCTTGCCTAGTATTCAACAAGCCACGGCAGGATATACAGAGTTCAGTGGTCATCTTAGCACTTCAGAGTAGTGGACGTAGGAGGATCATAAGTTCAAGATCATCCTGGGCTTCACGTGGCCCTGTGATAGATAGATGATAGATAGATAGATAGATAGATAGATAGATAGATAGATAGATAGATAGACAGACAGACAGAAGAGAGAGCAGACAGGCAGATACATATACATACATACATACATACACACACACACACACAGACACACATGGATGGATTGATACATACATACATGGATAGACAGACAACAGATATACACACACACACATACATATACACATGGATGAATGTATACATGCATGGATAGATAGGAAGACCTATATAGAGAGATAAGTGGATGGATGGATGGATGAATGGATGGATGGATGGATGGAGAGAGAGAGAGAAAGAGAGAGATGATAGATAGATAGATAGATAGATAGATAGATAGATAGATAGATAGATAGATAGATAGATAGATAGATAGATAGATAGATAGATAGATGATAGATTACATACGTACATACATACATACATACATACAGACATAGTCAGCAGACAGAGACAGGTGGATGGAAGGATGGGTGGATGGATGGACAGATGGGTGGGTGGATGGATGGATGGATGGATAGATGGATGGATGATAGGATGTGCAGTCACTACCTCACTGAATCAAAACAGTCACCATTAGTGACTCTGAGTAAAATGGAATTGAACTTTGCACTTGTTCAAGTTCTGACTCCCTTAAACATATACAATTAAATTTCACACAACAAAACCCCTGAAACTTCACTCTTACTGTGAAGTTAGTTCAGTATTAACCTATACAAGTCCTCAAACAAAGATCTGTAAATGCAATGGCTTCAGAACCGAGCTGCCTGGCAGAAGTACACAACCAGCCACAAGCGCAGACAGTCTGTGCAGTTTAAAACTCTGTAGCCTCAGCTTCAGTAAAGCAAAAAGGACAGGCCAAATGAACTTCAATAACACATTTTATTCCAATACTTCGAAATACCATCACTTACACATTTAGACAATATGAGTCTAATTTCTATTTAATTTTTATTTTTCTAGACAGGGTCTCACTATGTCACACTAGGCAAGCTGAAACTCACAGAGCACCATTTGCCTCAACCTCATGCACCGTGATGCCCATCATTTCCCCCTCTCTGTTGCTTGAGTCCGGTGTACACTTGGCACTCACAGCACAGCCCAGTACATGTACTCTGTGGCTACAAACAAGTAGCCGCTGTTGTGTACAGCAGCACAGCCTGAGGCTAATTTTATAGCTATAATATAAAACTGGGACGCACAGTATTTATAGATGGGAAGTAGACGAGATCCTTCTGAGGTAGCAGGGGTGTGAACCACAGAAAATTCAGCACCTTAATCACCAGAAGGGAAAGTGCGAGGATCTAGAAGAGCCAGGCTGTGCACCCAGGATGATGTTCTTTAAAATATATGAAAGTCAACAAAGGGAACAGAAGAGACAGTTTACAGAATGAGAGA
Source organism: Tokudaia tokunoshimensis (assembly GCA_036184795.1). Taxonomy (NCBI): domain Eukaryota; kingdom Metazoa; phylum Chordata; class Mammalia; order Rodentia; family Muridae; genus Tokudaia; species Tokudaia tokunoshimensis. Next base: position 4,335,666 of record BTHU01000022.1, read on the forward strand.
AAATCTTCGCCAGTTATAAAACTGACTGGGGACAATCGTCTAGAACCTCTAACGAACTCAGAAATTAAAAACTAAAACATAAAACAGATCAAACAATCAATAAATGGCCAAATGAGCTAAACAGTTCCTGACAGTATAAATATCAGTGGCCGAGAAAGACTTGAGGATGTGTTCAACACCCTTGGCTGTCAAATGAAAATGACATTAAGATTCCATCTCAAAACCAAAAAAAAGGAACAAGCCGGGCAGTGGTGGAGCACTTGGGAGGCAGTGACTATGTCCTGATATTTTTCCCTCTTGAAGGAAGAAAGTATTTTAAGAGACTTTGAATTAGCTGGGCAGTGGTGGCACATGCATTTTATCCCAGCACTTGGGAGGTAGAGGCCGGCGGATCTCTGAGTTCGAGGCCAGTCTGGTCTACAGAGTGAGTTCCAGGATAGCCAAGGCTACACAGAGAAACCCTGTCTTGAAAACCCAAAAAAAAAAAGATTCTATCTCATCCCAGTCAGCACGGCTATCACCAAGAACAAGAGGCCAAAAACACTAGTGAAGATGTGGAGATATGGGCAAAGAGGAATCCTGATTCGCTGCTGGTGGGAGTATAAAAGCTTCTATGTCACTCCCACGGACATCTCTCAAGTTATCTAAATCATCATGCCACATTACACCACAGAAACACCTGCACAGCCATGTTCACGACTGTAATAATCACAGCAGCCAAGTGACAGTACCAGCCTTGACATTCATCAATGGATAAACAGAGAAAGAAACGCAGTACATACATAAAGAGGAGTTGTATTCAGTCATAAAGAAAAAGGAGATCATGTCACTGGCAGGAAAATGAAACTGGAGATCGTGCTAAGCAAAACAAGCCAGGCTCAGAAAGATGAGCATTTCATATGTAATATATGAAATTCATATGTTCTCTCTCATATGTAAAATCTAAATGTGCATGGTAGGTGGGGGGGGGTGAGGCTGCATGTAAGTGTGTGTTATATGCATGACACAAAACCAGAAAGATGATTATAAAGAAAAAGAAAACCAGTGTGGCATCAGAGGCTGAGAGGGAACAGATATAAGTAAAATGTGACTCTGTAACATTGACAAAAATGTCGCTAGTTTTAAGGGATAAGAAAGTGACTTTTTCAAGCCCTGTATGTGCACTAAGACAGCTTCCTTTTTAAATATATTCTGCCACATTTCCTATGGAAGTCAGCTCTTATCAGGCACACCACAAGAAGCTTTTGTGTGCCCGGAGACCTGTGCCAAGTCTCCATACAACCTTCTCTGTCAACTCCTGTTGGGATCACCACTGGTTCCTGCACACTAGCATAAGGCTCCGAAAGAGAGGACATCGGTTAGCACACAGCAGTCTACAAGACGATCAATAGGTGTCCATCTTCAGTGTGGAAGATGCAGATGCACGTTAGAATTCAGTTTTGAAAGCTTGATTCCAAACACTAGGTGAGTTTTCCAAATGATCTTATTTAGTTCACCATCCACCCACCTCTTCTCCCACACGGAGACAAGACAACGGAAGTGAGAAAGGACACCTGGAGAAGGGATGTAGGGAAGCTTCTGAGGCGGTCAAGGAAGAGGAAGCGGGTATTGTGAGGCCTGGAGCAGAGCCCTGGGAATCAAAGGTACGATTAAGAGGAGAACCTCTGCACGCAAGTTTTACAGCACAGGGAAGCGTGTCCTCTCTCCCTATGTCACACTTCTTGTATGTGTGTGTGTGCAGGCTACAGACTAACTTCAGGTACCATCCACTATTTTTTCCCCCTTTTGGAACATGGTTTCCAAAAACGCTGTTCTATTGCTGTGAAGATAAGCTGTGACCAAAGCAACTCTTACAAGAAGAAACATTTAACCGTGGGCTTGCTTGCCGTTTCAGAAGTTTAGTCCATTATCATCACAGTGGGTGGGGAGCCTGGCGGGGAATAGCGCCACTCGGTGCTGGAGCAATAGCTGAGAACATCATCCTGATCCACAAGCCAAAGGAGACAGACGACAGACAGACAGACAGACAGACAGACAGACAGACAGACAGAGACAGACAGGGCCTGGCATGGGCTTTTGAAACCTCGAAGCCTACCCCCCACCCCAGTGACACACTTCCTTCAACAAGGCCATATCTATATGAGCCTATGGGAGCCATTCTTGCTCAAACCACCACTCATGGTCTCTCCATGGTCTGGAACAAGTAGGCTGAGCTGGCTGGTTATCAAGCCGCAGGGATCCAGCTGTCTCTGCCTCCCCAGTGCTGGGCTAACAAGTACACATGGCCACACCTGGGTATTTGATGTAGGTTCTAGGGATATAATTTGGGTCCTTCACCAACTAAGCCATCTCCCCAACCCAATGTATCATTTTTCTTAAACCACGATTTCCCTTTTGCTTGTCAAAGTCGTAAAAATGAACAGACCTGAGGCGTGGCACTCACTGAACCTCCCATGGGAGCGCATGCAGAGAGCGCTAATGCTATATCGGGCATGCTGGAACCACCGAACCAGCCATGGGAACACAGTCGTGGACCGCTAATGCTGTGTCAGGCATGCTGAGGAGAACCCAAGACACCTGCCATGACCCCTCTGAACTGCTGTCCGTACGCAGTCATTCAATGAACACTCAGGTTCGCTATGATGAGCGACCCATCCTCTAAAACATCACAGAAAAGGGAAGTCTGTAAAACAACACACTCTTCCGCCCTCTCCTCACTGAGAACAACAACCTCACAAAAGTCTCTCTTCTTCTTTCCTTTGCTGCTTCTCTTCTCTCTAACCACATACAGAAAGGCAGGGCACACCATCTGACACTGCCCACGTCTACACAGCTGACCTAGAGAGACTATGTTCTAAGTTCGCAGGGAAGGGCAGCGGGCTCCAGTCGCTACGTTTACAGCTGCAGTGCTGAGCCTCCGGCAGCTCAAAGTCACTTTGGACAGAAAGACCTGACTAGAAGTAGGGGCAGAGGGGCAGCTGACAAGGCAAAGCAGCAGTTAGGAGAAATAGAAGAGACACGGAGAAATAGGACACAAGCAACTGGACTGGGAGTCTCTCCTTATACCAGGAGATATTCTGATCTCCTCCTGAGGGCTTGCTCACTGAAGGGCTGAGAGAGCTGTCACCAAATGTCCATCCCCTCCATGCCACAGGCTGGGTGTCCAGTCACAGGGCCATGTTTGCTAACGACCTTTTCTGGAACATCTAACCTTTTAACATTCCACCTCTGACCTCTCCTGACCCCACCTATGACCCCTCTTGGCTTTAAATCATTGGGTACGATCTCGAAAGCTATCAAGGCGTCAACAACCCTTCTGTGTTGTTCTACAGACAACAGTTCTAGCTCCACTGACAACTCCAGCTCACTGAGACAGAATGGAGCCCTCCCTTCCTGGTACAAGCCTGCATTCTAGCCGCACACCACATAAACCTTTGTTAGAAACAGAAGGCTGATCCCTTTAAACATCACAGCCTTAAAGCCCTTCTGAGGTTTCTACTGTTATTTTTAAGGTTAGTAGGTTGTTTGTTTAGTGCCCAACTCTCTATTTGAGTTAAAAATCTCTTATTATTTTAAGCCCAAGAATCTCAAATAAAAGAAAATGAGAACATCAAATAAAAGGAAATGAGAACAAATAACATTTAAAGCTGCACAGGGCCTGGGGGCAGGGCACGGGATCTCTGCCAGGTGCCGGGCTCTAGAGGAATGGCTAACTCGTTCACGTCAGGTCGGTGAAGTTTCTCCACATTTCCAAGTCAGTTTAGTCAGGTACGTTCCACGGCTAACCGTTGCGTGGGCTGATCATGTGAGCACGTCGCTTTTCACCCAGAACAGCTTATCTTTCACAGGGCCCCCAGGGAATTGGGGTGAGACATGAGGAGGAGTCAAATTCCAACTGGTCAGAACTACACAGGAACCCGTGATTTCCAAGCTTAAAAGGGGAATCAGGTCCTCCAAACCTATAGCTTCTGGGGCCGCTTTTCCGTTAGTTAATGTGCCACGAAAGCATACATGAAAACACATTGTTATTGCTAGATATTGCCCTTTGTAAAATTAACTAAGGGGAAAAAAGAGAGAGAGAGAGAGAGAGAGAAGAGAGAAAGAATCACAGCCATTGTGGCCCTAAACTGACCTCAGCCTGCAAACTACTCTACTTGTCTTCGGTGCATTCAAAACTAGTTACAGGTCACCCCGAGCCAGCCACCACCAATAACTATCTCAGCTTCTCCTCTCTGGCAGGCAGGAGGAATCCAAACAGCAACTGATACTCCAGGGGCCAGGGGTTTCTGCAGGCCACAGTAAACAACAGAGACAATCAGCAGGAGTTTGGGAAGATGACTTGGAAAGTGGTTAGGGAGATTGAAACTTAACAAAGAAAAGCAAACCAAGCTGGCTAAGTTCCCTGGCTGTTACCTAACTGGGTCATAAGTTCAATTTCTCCTGCTGCCTATAACTAAGAGGGGAGGAGTTTAAGGGTCCACAGAGGCCCGTGTAATCTGCATTTGCAGTAAAGTGGACACCCAACTAAGCAGGGGACACATACAGAACTACCAGTCACATGTTTACATCCATCCAGGGTCTCATGGTACTTTCCAGAACCACACCTCAGCACTGCCTCCCCCTAAGACCTCAGAGAACCTATTTGGAAGCTTAGTCCTTAAATTCTGTGATTCGAGGTACATGTCCTTTTCTGAGAAGCCTCGTGACACCAAAACGATGAATAGCACAAAGAGCCGGGCAAGTGAAGAACCTCATGGCCACTGTTTCTGTTTTTCAAAAAAAGATGTATTTATTTCACATGAGTACACTGTCGCTGTCTTCAGACACACCAAAAGAGGACATCGGATCCCCGTGGTTGCTGGGATTTGAACTCAGGACCTCTGGAAAAGCAGTCAGTGCTCTTAACCGCTGAGCCATCTCTCCAGCCCATGACCACTGGTTTTTAAGGGGTGGATATTTTAGACAGGGTCTCTCTGTGCAGCCCAGCTGTTCCGGAACTCTCTATGTAGAAGAGGCTGGCCTCAAACCATAACATTAGTGGTATATACAGGGAACTCCTTCAGAGATAAGGAGATCAAGGAGAGGATAAATTCTCTGTGTGTCTAACATGGAGATTCTACTTCCCAAATTAAATGCTGAGGCAAAGGGTCAAAGGGGCAAAATTATACTTAGGAAGACAGACCACCAAGACTGCTTCTGCATTCAGCCTCCAGCCCATGTCACCACCCTGTGTCACACCATGAAGTCCCTTTCCATATAAAGCCCTTTATTCACAGATTCCAGATGTTAAGAGGGAAACAACGTTGGGGCCATCATCCCACTCACCACATCCCCAAAATGAGCTGGTCAACCACTGCGATCCCTGGTTCCCTATTTTCAAAATTAGGAACTAAAAGCAACAGTCTGGAACACCAGACTGGGAAAGTCTCTGGCTGGGCCAGGGGTAAGGAGGTCCTCTGCTCAGTTCTTCTCAACTTCATCCTCCACACCCTGTTACCAATGAGTAGATGTGCCTCATCATTGGTAGATTCTCTTATACGGTTTCCGTCCTATTTGTTGTGACTAAAGCTTCTGGTGGGGCCACCGCTGCATCTCTCTACACAGTTACAAGTGACTATATCAATTGTTGTTCCTTACAAGCCACACCCTCCAAGCAGTTGCTTGTTGACCTGGGTGAGGCTACATTTTTATTCGAATATCGGTGGGCAGTGGCTGGATGAATAGGTGCATGGAGGGAGGGAATGGGTAAATGGATAGGACAAAATATAACTAGGAGACTTCGAGATGATCATAGCCCATGTGTTCATTCCTGCAAGACATCTTTGTTGATTCCCCGGGTTGAACAGGAAGTCAGATGACTCACTGTCATCTGAAGAAACCATGTGAACCTATGGCCTTGACCCTAGAGGAGAACCATTCAATTTGTCTTCCTATCCTCGCCACTCCTGAGCTTCTCTCCCTACTTATCTAGAGGATCTGAGTCCAGAGGTGCAATAAACCATAGGAAAGACATTGGGGTGGGGCTGTAACCAGTGCTGAACAGGCAACAGCTGCTTGTCAACATTCTCTAAGCAACACAGTACAGGGATTATTTACTCTAAATTAGATATCAGCCAAAGTACTCAAGTATGCAGGAGGATATGCGTAGGCTGTGTGTACATACGACTAAGGTATTTCACTGAGCACTGGCTCATTGCAGCTTTACAGAAAAGTGGGGAATGGCTTTCAGGAAGGAGTCCTCCAGGGGATACAAAGAGAAAAGGACATGTTCTTGAAATTCAGAGGCCTCTGTTCTCCTCACTGAACCATGGACATTTCAAGCTTCTGTATGAATTCTGGATAGCAGGAAGCTGTCTGTCCATCCAACAGTAGGACAGTTAGGATGCAAAGGCACCTTCAGCAGAACCAGTATGGATTCATACCACAAACTTTCTCCTGGCTGAGTGAGGTTCCTACAAAGGTCCCCAGACTAAAGCTATGAACCTGTATGACCTTACCACTGTGACCAGCTGAGGCAGCCTTGAGGACATTAGAAGTAATAGTGGACATGTCCTCTCTCTACCTAAGTAAAGCACACATTTGCCTAGAAATTATGTCTTGAGTGATTTTTAACTCACTCGATCGGTCCTTCAGTCACATGCTACTTGCCAAGAAAGCCAAGAAAGTGGATTTCCTGATGTTTCAGCGGGGGACCCTTAAGGCTTCCCTTCAGGATGCAATGTGAGTCAGGGTGAGGGAGGTGGGCAGCATAGCCTCCTCATCTACAGGTTACCTAAGTCGTGGTAAGCTAGGAAAGCCTGAAGGCAATGCTGCACCTGCAGTTTGCTACAATATCCCAGAGGACTTTCCACGGGCCCCTTGAGAGCACTGTCCTAAATGCCACAGTGGTCTACACTGATGTACCGGGCAAGCCTAGATTACACAGTGAGTTCCAGGACAGCCTGGACTGCATAGATAGACACTGTCTGAGGAAACAATAGCAATGAAAGCCAAAACCAACCAAACAACAACAACAACAACAAAATCACAACGGCATAAAGATAAAAACCTAGATACAGTGGATCTGAGCTGACAGGAGATCCAAGCCGAGAATTCCAGATGGTCCCAAATCTCAAAATAAAATGAAACATTGAACCACAGCTGTCTGATGCTGGAAGCTGAACATGGCTCCTCAGGAGGAAGATTAAGTAGTTGCCTACAGAGCTCTGTAGTTGCATCCTCAGAGAAAGGGCTGTGGGGGACGAGGGCTCAAAGCCCTGTTTTTAAGATAACAGTATCTGCCAAGTACACAACCCTGTGGCCTCTCTCATCCAGAGAGAGAGAATGTACTGGCAGACCCTTGTGGAAACAACTTAAACTCTATCCCACCTGAGCCTTTAAAGTTTAACTTCTGGCTCAGTAAATCAGCTTGTAGAAATCTATCTTAAGGAGTTAATCAGGGGCACTGAGATCTTTTCACAAGAATGGCATGAGCAGGGGCAATGGCTGATCCAATCACAACAGACCCACACAGAAAGACCTGACGCCAGCTTCCAAAACAAAACTGCCGCTGTTTAATTTCTGTTCAGAGAAAAAGACATGCGGCTGTACAGATATGATTTCTGTGTATGTCACAAGGCAGAAGACTGGCAGCTAATGCAGCAAACGCTGGGCTGGAATGTGCTCTGTGGCGGGTCAGGGGTAAGGGGTCAGATGCCTATTTCCTACCCCCTCTCTCGAAGTTTCCTATTTTTTTTTAAACTGTTGCCATGGCATAGGTTACAGGAGATGAGGTGATGAGGTGCCATGTCCCCGTGCCTGTGGGGAACGTCTCAGTTGATCCTGTCATCTCCCCTGAGTCCCTGTTACAGAAAACGTCTTCCTTCAATTCCCATCTCTACACCAGAGAGTAAATGAAGGGGAGAAAGTGGAAGGAGAAAGGGAAGAGAGAAAACAGAAACTCTTAAAGTGAGTACAGTCTTTGTGGGGAGAGGGGAGGTCATGTCTAGGTACACATACATATGGCAGCCAGAGATCAACCTTGAATGTCATTTTCCAGCTACCATTGACCTTGTTTTATTTTGTTTGTTTGTTTGTTTGTTTGTTTGTTTTGAGGCAGGCTCTCCCATTGGACTGGTATTGTACATTAGGCCAGATGGGCTGGCCAGCAGCCCCAAGGATTCACCTGTCTCCTATACCAGGGCTCCCGGATTACAGACACAAACAACATACCTGAATGGGTCCCTGGGGTTTGCACAGCAAGCAATCTACCTGCTGAGCTATCCTACCTCCCCCAGCCCCACTGAGCAGAGTCTTATTTAAAGTTTCAGCCTGAGCTGAGGCCCAGAATGACTGAGTCAGAATGATCAGTGGGGATGCTGACTGTGCAGAATCACTGCATCAGAAGGGGGGTGGGGAGAAATGTGCATTTACAATGGTCCCCAAGGAAATCTGAGATCCAACAAGGTCATAGGTTGGTGCCAGCTCTAATATGCTAATATTGCACATTCAGGTTCTCTGCACATCTGGTAAAGCACAATGGCTGGGCCTCCAATTCTGTGTGTCTGAGATAGGCCCTGAGAGTCCATGATGCCATCAAGTGCTGAGGACCACACACACGGACATGCATACACAACTCCTCAGGCTTGACTCATTGGCCATGAGTTCCACACAAGACTGACATACAAATCCAACTGCTACATCCTATCATTTCATTTCGGACCTCCTAAACATTGACTGGAATGACAAGTCACAATTACACACACACACACACGAGTGCACATGCACATACACAGACACACACAGACATAGGAATGCATACACATAGACACACAGATACACCCATGCACTCACACACAATGGCACACACAGACACACATGTACACACAGAAACAAACACACACATACATGCATGTACACACAGACACACACATGCACTCACATACAAAGACACACACATGCACACACATAAACAGATACACACACACACACACACACACACGTGAAATGTGTGTCACTGAGACCATGCTGACTGGATCTGCCCTGTGCAGACTCTGAAGCACACACCAATCCTCCCAGTAGCTGCACATGGGAGGCACCTCTGTTTGGACTTCGGGAAGCTAACACCTGAGCTCTGTAGGAACATGGTGACTTGTCAAGATTGCAGCTATTGAGAGATGGTGCCCAAGAACTTACCAGGGCTTGTCACTATACCCAAGTCTCTGCTTTTCACTGGCCAAGAACAGATACATACACGTGATAAGACAAAACTGATGTAACTTGGAAAGTATAGGATTTTTAAAACCTGGGGAAATCATTACAGAAAAACCACCCTGTTGAGGTTTGGGTGCATTTTGGCCTAAGTTCCTTTACTTTTTCACTTATTTATTTATTATGTTTGTGTGCATGCACTCATTCATGCATGTGGGGGTCAAATGTGTGTGTGTGCTCATGCCTGTAAGGGTCAGAGGACGCCTTCCAGGAGTGGGCATTCACTTCTTTGGAAGTGTAATCTTTTGCTGCTGTCATTAATGCCGTTCTGAAGGCTGGACCTCTCATTTCTGCCAGCACACTCTCCTATCTCTGTGCTGGACTTATGTGGTTTCTGGTGTGGGTGGGGGGAATTCATGTAGTCAGCCTTACCCGCCATCTCCAGACCTTTAATTTTTTTTTTTTTTTTTTTTTTTTTTTTTTGGTTTTTTGGTTTTTTGAGACAGGGTTTCTCTGTGTAGTCCAGGCTGTCCTGGAACTCACTCTGTAGACCAGGCTGGCCTCGAACTCAGAAATCCACCTGCCTTTGCCTCCAGAGTGCTGGGATTAAAGGCGTGCTCCACCACTGCCCGGCTCTTTAATTCTTATTAGTGTGGATGAAGTAGCAATACATTCAGTCCAGGAAGACACATGCTGTCAGCCTGCCTTTAACACAAATTCTAATGTACTTTCATAGATTCTGCCAGCGTTCGTGTGTGGGTGGGTATATGAAGAATGGGCCCATCAAACCCCACTGAGGTTTGGAACATGCAGAATGCTAATGGTGAGACTGCACTAAAAACGGACATCCAATTACTGAGCACAGCTGTGTCAAGAGAAAGCAAAACGCTAAATGACCAAAACCACTCCTGAGGCCTGTGAGATGTGAAAGCTTTGGATCCTTCAGGGGGCAGGGCTAGGTCTGTCCTGTTCCCACTGGTACACTGGGTCTAGGCTTCTGCTTTGCCCTGAACTGTGCATGCAATGCTGGTCGGGCTGTTCTGCTTTGAGTTTGGCACCATTAGGTTGAAGAAAATTATTTTTATTCTTCTCAGGGTACACTGTCTTCTAAAGGGAAAACATCGTGTTTGCTGTTAGGCAAGAGAGAAGGCAGGAGGAGAGGGGGAGGGAGAGGGGGAAGGAGGAGGGGGGAGGGGGAGAAAGAAGAGGGGGAGGGGAAGAAAGAGGGAGTGGGTGGAGTGTTAACTGCCAGAGCACTGATGAATATGCACCTTCACAGACACCCTAAGTGTTTTCTAGGCAGCATATGAAGCAATTTAGAGAGGGGACTCTAAAAATGTATCTGGAGCCTTAATGCTGAGATGATAGTGACACCTGGCCTCAATTCCTACAGCGGTCAGGAAGCTGCTGCAGGATTGACTGGCCAGATACAACCATTATCTCCACATTAAGGACCAGTGAGGTTTGAATGTCCTGAAGACCCTAGTGAGGGAGAAGTAACTGGTCACCCCAACATCTGATCTCTTTTCCTTTGCCCACAGTCACTGACCTTCCATTGCTGGAGTGAGGGTCTGGTCACTTATCTAAGTGCTACATTTCGCCACCTACCTTGTGCCCATGTGACTATTTTCTGGACAACAGGATTAAGCAGGGACATCTTCTACTGGAAAGAGCCCAGCGTATGACTCCCGCAGGGATGGTTCAGGGTATCAATAGTCATACTGACAATAACATCAAAGTCCTATGCTTAGGTGGCAGAAATGGCACAAGAAGTGGCCGAGACCTTGACCTCCTAAAGCCGCCAGGTCAGCTACCAGGCCACTGTGGACTCCTACCTGACAGATGGATAAACTCCTGTCTTCTATAATCCACTGTTACTCTGGGCTATCTCTGACAAGCAACTCAAAAGCAACCCCACCAAGCTTCAGGGAATGCAAAAGATCTCTAAAGACTCCTTCAAAGCCTCACTCACATGGTCTGCAAGTCAGTCGGGGTCAGAACCAGAGAGCTTGGGACATGAAGAAACCCTGGCACGTTCCATCACATCCTCCACCCAGATGTCTGAGCCTTCCTTCCAGCGATGCAGCTCCAGGTGTGCTGCCCACCTCCTCACACACAGCAGCCTTTCAGAGTCACAGAGCCCACTCACCCCAGACCAGACCCTTCCGTCTTCCCATCACCTCCTAGGTCGTATAAGCAGATGACTCTGTGGAAAGCACACTTTCCTGAAACTACCATTTGCATCCTGATGAGGCAGAGAGCAAGGGGGACACCAAGGGGTACCATGCTTAGAAAGTGCATGTGCGCATGGGAAACCCCAGTTGCCTGGCTTGGGTCAGCGACTCTCAAGACGCTGGTTTTGCTCAGTGGTCTAAAAGCAAGGCTGTTGGCATAATGTTAACGTGCCCTGTGTGACGATCATCGGTGTTATCATTCAAATACTGATTTCGGGGGCCCTCATACCCGGTTGCAATCCGGACATGGCATTGTAATGCTTATTCTAAGAATCTCCTGTTATGTAAACATTGCTCCCCAATTATCTCTGATCGATGGATAAAAAGCTGATCAGCCAATCACTGGACAGAGGACATAAGAGGGTCGGACTTCCAGTGGGGGGGGGGAGGGAGAGAGGAAGAAGAAGGAGAGGTCTCACCAGGTGGTGAGGGGCCAGGAGAATGCAAATGGAGCAGGCAGAGAGAGAGCCAGATCAATATTAAAATTCTAAAATCAATACTAAAATACTAAAAGTATATCGGGGATTTGGCCTGGAAAGTATCTAGATTAGAGAATTAGAATAGATTAATATCTGCTCAGTTATTGTGCCTCAAAGCTTATTGAATAAATCCAAAAGCCTCTGTCTCAATTATCTGGAAGCTAGCCAGGTTAGAGAAAAAAAATTATCAATCTTAAATTTGCACTAACACAAGGCCTGTGTTTTCAGAAACTAAGTCCCAGAGTTTAGAGGGATGATAACTTGTAGAGTCTCCACCAGACTCCAACATGGAAACCTGCTACCCAGTGCATTCTAGAGACAGCGGCACCAGCACCAGAAACTCAAGGTCTCAGTCCAGCCCAAACCTGAGGAACTGGAATCCACGTTACCTAGAACCTCACAGACTCACAGGCACACTAACATCCTAGAAATGCAGATTTCTACTCTGCCACTGCTGGGAATCCCATCTGTCTGCTTGCTTAGCATCTTCCTTTGTTAATAAAAAGAAAACCATTCTGTAAGCTGGAGAGGGAGTTAAGAGCACTGGCTACTCTGCTCTTCCAGAGGTCCTGAGTTTAGTTCCCAGGAAGCGCATGATAGCTTACAACCATCTGTAATGGGATCTGATGCTTCTTCTGGAGTGCAGCACACCTGCAGGTATAGCATCCATGGACATCAAATACATGAACAAGTAAACCTTGGCAGGTACGGTAGCACGTGCCTTTAATCCCACCCAGCACAGGCAGGCAGATCTCTGAGTTCAGAGGCCAGCCTGGTTTACACAGCAAGTTCCAGGACAGCTGGAGCTACATAGAGAAACCCTGTCTCAATAAACCAAAACCAAAACCAACCAAACCAACCAACCAAACAAACAAAAAAACCTTAAGAAGAAGAAACTACACACTGAGAATATTAAAAGTGACAGTCAGCATGTATACACACGCATGCGTAAGGTCGATGGATGCCAGTTCTATTTACCTAATACTAATATCATCAGTTGCTACATTCACTGGGTTAGGAGAGTCAATGGGGAAGAAGCTAAACTCCATACCACCCTCCCTGACGAATGAGAACCCTGGAAATCTTGGTCATGACTGACATCCTGAAAGGCGTAAGAAAATGAGCACCCCCCAAATAAAAATTCTAAGATTTGGGGTCCTCTTTGAAGGAGTCCACAAATAGCTGGGCCGCTCTCAGAGAAGAAACTTCTACACCTCAAGTTCAAAGAGTGGCATCACATAACCTCAGTGAGACAAAAGATAAAGGTAGTAGATGTCTGCTAAAACACTGGGGGATCCCATGTTCTGGCATGAGCGTCTACACACTCCCTGCTGATGGCTACACTTGCGAATGGTGTAAGGTTTTCAGATCGACTTCACCCAAACTTAAGTGCTGGCAGACGAGCAGCCCCACCACACAACCCTCAATTTGTGTCTATGGAACTTCCACAAAGAGGCAGATTGGACAACAGGAAAAAAAACACTCAGTTCCCCTTTGAACCTCCTTCTGTCTAATGTCTGACTGTGTATGTGGTGGGAGTCAGTGACGGAGACTAGTTTAAGGACTAGATTCTGGGTGTCTTCAGAGTTGGTCCTCACAACACCAGATTTAGCTTTCTTGGATCTAAATTATTTTTTTAAAGATTTATTTATTTTTATTTATTTATTTATTTATATGAGTACACTGTAGCTATCTTCAGACACACCAGAAGAGGGCATCGGATCCCATTATAGATGGTTGTGAGCCACCATGTAGTTGCTGAGAATGGAACTCAGGACCTCTGGAAGAGCATCCAGTGCTCTTAACCACTGAGCTATTTTGCCAGCCCAGATTTAAATTATTTATTTGTACTTCTTTTTGCAATATTGGGATTGAACTCAGACTCCCCACATACTAGGCGAATGCTCTAACACATGCACACACACACACACACACACACACAAACACTTTAAGCTCTAGGATGCATGGTGCCATGGATCAGAATTTCACAGGCAAACACCAGCGACAGCTGAGATGTTTGCTCTGGTGTTCCCAGCCACTGACTTTGCAGAAAGAAAAGTCTTAAGTTGCCCCATCTTGACCCAGGTAGCGGCTTTTGTTTTCAAGGTACAATTAAGTCACTGTTGGCTTTGGATGCATGTGTACCGAATGCACAATGCCTTCTATTCTGGGGCATACAGAAAACAGGCATTGGCATGAGGTGTTGCGTCTTCCTTCATGTGCTGGACAGTCCAACCTGAAATTCAAGTGCTAATCTTTCCACAGCAAACAGAAGGCTCGTGTTCCAGTGTGCTTCACTAAAACTAAGAGGAACCCTGGGAGTGTCAGCAACAAAAGCAAACCGAGAACACAACGCGTTAGATGAGGAAAATAGAGCCTTAGAGACCCTTGCTCTGTGTTGTCTGCATTCCAGATGACTACTGTCCCTTCCTCTCCCAGCCTCTGACTCTAGGACTCAGGATCCAATTCAACATTTGCAGTCCCCTAAATCTCAGCCCTGACATGCCAACTCCTCCCGTTGGGAAGTGCAAGGAGGGGGATGTCTCTGGGGAGCAGGTCTCTCTCTCTGGAAGCAAAAGTGGTCTGCTCGTGTGTAGTATTCATACCACATGTGATGAGCTCTCTATTTGCATAATAAATGAGATGAATTAGAAAGAACAAACTGCCCAATGGGAAGGTGACATTCCCAGAGATAAACCATGACACACACTGACACCTTACACCAAAGCCACTAGAGATGTGATACACTTGGTTCCCTAAACATGACTTCTCTACCCGATGGCTACCCAACAATTTGTGTTGTCTCTCAGTGTGTGTTAATAATTAGACGGGCTGGGATCACAATTAGAGTCTGAACCAGGCAGAAAAGCATAAAACAAGAATGGAGTGTGCCTCACACTGGGACCAGAGGGAAAATGAGGTCAAGTCCTTAAGACCAGGTGCTATTTGATCAGTAGTGTTTGGGCCTTCTCTCCTGAAACAGCGAGGACTCTTCCCTTATCGACTAAGAAAATATTAACAGGTGACTCAGCTATGCAAAGGATAGCAGCAGCAGTGCAGCACGGAGCTTGAGATAAGAGAAGTAGACAGCTGTGAGAAAAGCAAGCCCAAGGGTGGTCTCTAAGCTGACCTAGCTAACGAAGAACCAGAAGCGCAAACATTACACTACCAGAAATAAAATGTGGCGTCCAGAAGTCTTGAAGTAAAACCTAGCATGATTCCTCTAACCAGAAGAAACTACTGCATTTTGAATACAGTCACTAAATTCTTGAAACTTGTTTTTGGGAGGTGTGTGTGTGTGTGTGTGTGTGTGTGTGTGTGAGAGAGAGAGAGAGAGCGCACACGCGTACACACACACACACACACACACACACATATGAATGCACCAGTCAGTCAAGGGAAAGTAGTTCTCAGGTGCACAAAGTCATTTCCATAATTCCTTCCAGGCAGGAAGCAAGGAAACAGATCAATGGCCTGGAAGAGAGCTGGGGGCTTCTGGCTTAGAGAGAAAGCTAAATGACAGAGGACCCAACAGTAATTCTCTCAGTCCTTCCTGAAAATCACAGCCTAGGACCCGAGTCCCAGCTGACACAGGTTATGTCAGGCTCTGAGCCTGAAAATCACTTGTTTCCAAATCCTCTCCCTCCTCAAGCATTTGTCAGGCATGGGCTTCTAAGGCTGAACCACCACACTCCGTAGTCAAAAGCAGAACTGTCGAAAGCTCCAAGCTCACCTGGTTTGCACAGCCTTCCACCAACCCCAGCTACAAACACCACAAACACTCACATATGAGTGGGGCCCCTAAAGTGCATGTGTGCACACGTGCCAGTATGTTTGCATGTGCCTACCCAAGTGTGGGTTTCAAGCACATGTGTGCACACGTGTGTGACAGCCCGAAACAACCTAGAGTGTGTCCACCTTTTGCTTTGAAACAATCTCTCACTGACCTAAAGCTAGCCAACTAGGCTGGGCTGCTTGGCCAGAGACACCTCCAGAGCTCTGCCCGTCACCCCTGTGTCCGCTTACACGCGTGGGCTGGAACACCTGCCCTGCCAGCACTGTACTCAGCGAGCTACCTCCCCAACCCAAGCATTTACTAACTTCCAATAACACACCTCTATGTGTAGATTCAGGTACCTGTACTGAAGCAGATAAGCCAATCAGCAGCTGTGTCTGGCTGGGAGGCGGGACTTCCAAGAATACTGTTTCCAGGGCCCTGAGGTTCTGACTCAGCATCCAGGGCCAGTAATCTTCAGGTTAATAAGCTCCCTAGGTATGTCTGACCCAACTGTGAAGGGTAAATCAGGCACGTGAGCTGGGTGTGGTGGCACACTCCTGTGATTCCCAGCACTTGGCAGCAGAGGCAGAAGGATCAAGCATTCAAGGCAAGTCTGGGTTACGTGAGACTCTGTCTCGAGAGTAAAAGTTGAAAAGAAAGTGAAGAGACCGGAGAGGTGGCTCCGAGGTTAGAGCACTTGCTGTTCTTCCAAAGGGCCTGTGTTCAGTTCTGAGCATCCATATTGGCTTCAGTTCAAAGGCATCCAACACCCCCCTCTGGTTCCACAGAAAGCAGGCGTGCACATGGTACACAGACATACATCAGGAAAACGCACATGAGCATATATGTATATGACCCAGTGGTTGGGGAGATGGTTTTGTGGGTAAAGTGTTTGCTATGCAGACATGAGGACTTGAGTTCAAGATCTCAGCACCCACATAAAAGCTGGACCTGGCAATCCCTAGACCTAGTCAACCAGTAGAGCAGAAACGGCTCAAAGTAAGTTCACTGAAAATCACGCACTCACACGTATGCGACGCACACATACACACAGACCATTAAACCTAAAGTCAGACTTCACCCAGTCTGTCTAAATCGGAGGCTAGGCCCCCTAGCAGTGACTTACAACATTCACAGAAAGTTCCACAAACAGCCTGGCTGAGACAGTGTGACTAACCAGAGAAGGACTCCTTATTAAACCCAGTAATGGGTTCCCTATCCTGAAGATGAGGCAAGTTAACTGTCCCCCTCCCCTCCTCTATCACCAGTTCCCCGTTCCTTAAAAGTCTTCTCTCATAGTCTACTTGTTTTGACAGTACCACAAGCACGCCAGGCTAGATGAGTAAGATCGCCACTGTGGAGAGTTCCCTCGCACCCTGGGAGGAAATGATTTACAACCACAATCCAAAACTGGGCCCGGTTTTTGAGAATTACAAAACAGTGTGTGAGCAAGATGGCTCGGTGGGCCAAAGGGCTTGCTGGGCAAGTCTGAAGACCTGAGTTTAATCCAAGGATGTCGTGTCCTCCCACTCCCACATATGTGCATGCATGCAGATACACTAATAAAGCAAAACGATAAGGCTCACACGGCCCTCAACGACTTTTGAGAGATTTTCAGAAAGTGACTTTTTTAATGGCATTGGTACATGGCACAGGATGTGTCTGGAGCCTTCCCCTTCTGGATAGCCTCCAGCCTGAGGTGCTCAGACCCCTTCATAGAGAGGGAAGAGTACCGCTAACCTGTAAAAGTAATCCAGTGCTCACGCAGTAGCCCAGCTTCCCACTGTCTTGAGCCGACATGCCTTGAAGCTGGGAACAAGGTGGACCTAAGAAGGCACCTTACATAATAACCCATCTCCCCGTGGTCTGCATTAACTCAGAACTGAATCACTTCAACAATCTTCTAAATGCAAGTGCCCTCAGAGAAAATTAAGCCCATTTACCAGGAAGTGTCACTTCCGTCCACTGGTTACAACTTGAGACTTGAAGGATTATTTGTTTGAATCACGGGCTTGAACCACTGTGTTTTTGGAGAACTGAGTCCAATCTCAGTATTTTAAAGCTCAGAACTCTAGTGCTGCCAAAAGACTCAGGGATCTGGCAGCACTGCCCTCCCCCCCCCCGCCCCCCATTACTGTGGGCAAAGAGGGTCAAGGGAGACATGGCTGTCTCTGTGGGTGGCGCTGTGCTCTCTAGCTGGGCACAGAATGCTTCGTTCCTGGTCAACATCGCCCAGCACTGTTCTTAACACAGGCCAAGGAGCTGGATCTGTAACCGCTTTCTGATCTGCTTACTCATTGGCCCTAAGACCTTGGACAGACACTGTCCCCTCCTCCTCAGAGGCTTCGGTTTTTATAGTGCTGGTTTGCATTGAACAGTGTCAGCTTCCTGGGGGCATCCATGGGTACTAACAGGAACTGAATGTGAATAAGCGCCCTAAGCACGATGGAGCAGCATTTGAGAAACAGTCGCCAGCCCAAGAGATTCCTGAGCACAGCTCCAAACTCTTGAGGCACGCCGAGGTGGGCTATCACAGGCATCCAATGTCCATCAGAGGAGCTGAGGTGTAACCTTATCCATAGAGACCCTGAGGGCTCAACTCAAGCAAGCCAGTGGAGACAGACAGATTGACAGCTCTGGATTCTAAAGGTACTACTACAAAATGCACTCCAGCTGAGGCAGATCTCTACGTTACTTCCAGCATCTCCAGTTGAGCACGGGTTCTCCTGATCCATAGCTGGTCTTTCTCTAACTGCAAAAAAATACATAAGTAGGAAAGTCCTAGAGAAGAGGAGACAGACACAGGCCCAGCACCCTCTCTTTCTCATCCCTCCCTCAATCCCCTCTTCTCTGTTATCAGCTTAGTGGATGGTTCGCATTCTGGCAAGACTTTCCCTTGCTAGCACCAGCCACTGGAGGCTGGGGGAGCCAGCAGATGGCTTGCTCACAGCTAATTTGAGTACATATTCAAGACAATAATCAGCTACAGATTGACTTGGCACCCACCCCGTGGAAGAACAGAGGCCAACAAGCATTGCTCAAGTCCATGCTGTCCTCATGACTTTGTCCACAATTGCTTCACCAAGATACAGAGTTCTAATGTCATAATAACTTGTTTTGAAAGAAACTCTCTATTTCATAAGTAGTCCATCTACATCTTCATTAAACTACCCACATGAATTCTGGAACATTCCTCGGTGAATTGTAAATCATCATTACTTGACTTTCTTGATATTTTCTCATCCACCCAGAATGGAAAATGTATAGGAATCAGCTCATAATCTTTCCACACTGACCCCTAAAAGGACATGCCAACATCCTATATAAGTCCCCTGTATGACACAATGCAAGCCTGCTCAGTCCAGTCAGTGGGTGGTCTCCTACAATGACTGAGCCCTTGGGGGTCACTGCTTTGGAGACAGCAAACCATTAGGAATGCAAAGGGTAAAGCATTATCCCTTCTGCCTTTGACTAGGGGCAGCTTTCCATGACCCTTGACATCTACAATAGTGAAATATCTGCCTTGTGACTCTTTGGTTTTGTGTGGTGACAAAGTGAAGCCAATTCCTTCCTTCAGCTGAGATGTGGGCCAAGCTTCTAGTGAAGCTCTGGGGTGAGCTCTCTGGCTTCAGATAGAGTGTATACAATCCCTGCCCCAGACGTACACATATCATTCTTGAACTATGTCACTGTGCATATCCATCTAGTCTGTTTTCTTTGAAATTAAGAGGCATCTGCTGTCAACATATCCTGACCTTGTATAATCACACTTAGGTCGGGACCTTGTCCTGTATTCTGTGACATTGAAGTCAAGGCTTGTTTCTGTGATTTTTTTTTCCTCTGAGAGCCACAAAAGACCTATGATACTGTTAATGATCATACTGGTTGTCTTAGTCAGGGTTTCTATTCCTGTACAAACATCATGACCAAGAAACAAGTTGGAGAGGAAAGGGTTTATTCAGCTTACAATTTCCACATTGCTGTTCATCACCAAAGGAAGTCAGGACTGGAACTCAAGCAGATCAGGAAGTCAGAACTGATACAGAAGCCATGGAGGGACGTTTCGTACTGGCTTTTTTCCCCTGGCTTGCTCAGCTTGCTTTCTTATAGAATGCAAGACTACCAGCCCAGGGATGGTACCACCCACAAGGGGCCTTCCCATCCTTGATCACTAATTGAGAAAATGCCCCACAGCTGGATCTCATGGAGGCATTTCCTCACCTGAAGCTCCTTTCTCTGTGATAACTCCAGCTTGTGTCAAGTTGACACACAAAACCAGCCAGTACACTGGTCATCTTTAGTGGAGATGTTACTATAAGTGTGAACCTCAGGAGATCACCTTAGAGAATCAAAACTCCAGACACCTCTCCAGCTCTAATGAATTACATCTTCATCTTCAGTTTTCACAAGCTGCCCTGAGCTCACATGGGAGAATCCGGAGAGTTCAGGGCAGCTCTGGGATATGCAGGAATGCTGGTTCCTCCTTTTTCACTGGAACTAACAGTGAAAGCCACACCCTCTTGCAGTCCCCTCCCCTAGTCACATGATGCCTTAGCCCTTAACTCTAGCACTCAGAACTGTAAACATAGTCACTGATAAAGTGCAAAATCTTCAACAGCCATGGCAACAGACAATAGAGAGTGAAATGAGATGGAACATAGACGGGACTCAGCAGAATGCCTGGCATATGACAAAAATCAGTATTTGCAGGGGTTGGAGAGATGGCTCAGTGGTTAAGAGCACTGGCTGCTCTTCCAGAGGTCCTGAGTTCAATTCCCAGCACCCACGTGGTGGGATCCAATGCCCTCTTCTGGTGTATCTAAAGACAGGGACAGTATACTCACATATATAAAGTAAATAAATAATCACTATTTGCATGCAACTAGGTGCTAAGGGAAACAACTAATACATAACGGTGGGAACCAAGAACATAAAATAATTGAGGGAAGAACAAAGAAAACCCAGTAAATGCCAAATAAATAGCTCTGCAAGCAGATACAGGTCAGTAGAGACACATTATACTTTATTTCTCAAACTGAGGCACAGACCCTTTTAAAATCAAAAGCATTCAAGAACTTGAGAGGTTTGTTTACCTTTAGCCCACAGCCTCCAGAGCTCCTGCCCTGTAGGAGTTTAATACACGTGTGCCTTCTGTGGTGAAGATATCACACATTCATACACTTCCATGCTGGATGTCCCAGCAAAGAATGTGCATATTAGGCTCAACCACCAGTCACTGCTCCATGGCTGCCCACTTCCGTAATAATGTTCCTTCTCGAATCTGCTGACACGACTGTGATCATTTTAAAATGTCTTGTCTCATTTAAAACAAAACAAAACCAGACTGGTGAGCACTTGTAATTCCAGCACTCAGGAGGCAGAGACAGGCAGATGTCCGAGTTCCAGGACAGCCTTGGCTACAGAAATAGTTCCAGTACAACCTGAGCTACAGAATGGGACTCTGTCTCAAAAAATAAAAAATATTGAAAATGAGAGAATAAACACCCAATGACTCATGGAGAAGAGCTTCTGCTCTGACTCTCCGGGCCAGCTGCGGCTCGCCTTCCATTCCGGAACCTTCACTTTGGATCACGTCATTGGTCAGGCAGGAGGCAGAGGAGTTTAAGGAGGTCAGCACTCAGGTTAGGTTCCATCAGAAAGCAAAGCATGTCAGCGTGTCTGAGAAGAACTCTCTTTAAATCATTCCTCATTCTTAAAAGGCAGCAAACAGCCTTTACTTTGCAATAGCAGCTAACAGGCTTCCAAATTTGGACGGCTGACATGCCATTACCGCTCGAGCTAGGCTTAGCGGGATCTGTTAATTTCCCTCTGGACACTGCTTGAGATGCACCAAAAGGGCAAGGTGTAAGATTACAGGACATAATCACCTCGTCCAGGTAACAGGACAAGATCAATCACTCCATGTTACAAGGCAAGCCCCCTCCCCCACTCACCCACCCACCTCCAGGCTATAAGGACAAGCTGAAACCCTCCAAAGCTATAGAAGGCAAACTCAGCCCCTCCAGAGTTGGGTGCGATCATGTGACTTTTTTTGCACTTATGTGTATTCATATTCCTCTTATAAAGCTCTGTGTGTTTGTGTGTCTGAGTGTGTGTGTGTGTGTGTGTGTGTGTATGTGCGCACACGTGCTCACTAAGGTTAGTGTTGGTTCCATACAAAAAATTCAAAAGCCAGTTCTTTTCTTGTTGTTGTTTTTGGTTTTTTGTTTTGTCAAG
Source organism: Tokudaia tokunoshimensis (assembly GCA_036184795.1). Taxonomy (NCBI): domain Eukaryota; kingdom Metazoa; phylum Chordata; class Mammalia; order Rodentia; family Muridae; genus Tokudaia; species Tokudaia tokunoshimensis. The sequence goes on from BTHU01000022.1 coordinate 4,357,583, forward strand.
ACAGGATTTCTCTCTATAGCCCTTGCTGTCCTGGAACTCACTCTGTAGACCAGGTTGGCCTTGAACTCAGAAATCTGCCTGCCTCTGCCTCCCAAATGCTGGGATTACAGGCGTGCGCCACCACTGCCTGGCACCAAAACCCAGTTCTTAACTTTGCTTAGTCTTCCTGGTTCACCCACAGGACCACCAGTGATACTTCCAATGGCTTTAGTCCTAGACTTGAGACATTATACATAAGGACAGTTTGTACCAGTGGCATGATTCTGCCAGTCCTAAAAATACAACTATAGTGAACGGAGACCTAATCTTCAGCTTCTATATTAGCAGGCAGAAGAGCATCTTTTAACAAGATGGCACCTGACTTTATGTCCTTTTAAATGGTAGTAAACACACACCCCACACTTCTGCAATCAATCTTCCTTCTATTTCCTTGCTTGCCTTAAGTTCGATAAGTTACGTCATGTCCTTTGGTCACAGCAAGTTGTCAGAAGGTCCTGGAGTGTAAGGCAGAGGGTCCGAGGCACACCAAGTTCTTCACCTGTCATGGAGCCTTCCCACTGACTTAGTCAATCAGCACTGCCAGGTCTGCTCCTAAGATGGGGGCATTCCTCTGCTATCCATGTTAACTTCTTATTACGGTGCTGTTTCAGAGGAGGAACTTCCTAGGGACTCTGGCAAGGCAGGCAAAAACCCTGGACTCCTTCCCCAGGCTTGTTCCTGGCCTCAATCTCATAGCCCTTGGTGTCAAGTCACCTACTCTCTCCTCTGGGATGAGAAAGCATCACCTCTGACTCTTGCCTTCCATCTGAGGTCTCCAGGGCCCAATCTCCACGGCACTGTGAGCTTTATTCTCCCTGGCTGTACAGCTAGGCGCATGGCCCCAAAGGCCTCCAGAGTCCATGACCTCATCTAAGAGAGGCTCAGAAACCTACACTGGCCCCTCTGACCTCACTGAGCCTTCCCAGCAGGCTCCTCCTGCTGCCCCAATCACAGTTTCTGAGGAGCCAGGAGACCCACATCCCCCAAACCCCTTCCCCTCACAACAGTGAGGGAAGAGAAGGATATGGTTTTGGGGACCATCGGAGCCATCTGTGACGGGGTTCGTGGATGAGGCTTTGTCTGGGAAGAATTCAACCGATAGGTGAGACCACAAAGGGATGGGGCTAAATGGGTGCTGGGAGGTCCTGTGGCAAGTGTCCTGAGAGGGACAGATGATAAAATAAATCTTGTAAGTTGTTACCAATGAGTCTAAACTCGCTCTCTGGGTAGCCTTGAGGGTGCCATGCAACCCTGCCTGACAAGAATCAAGCAGACCCACTGTTGACCTCAGGTGGCCAATGGGACAGGAATGTGTGGCTTTTACCCAATGTGTTTCTATGCTTCTTTCCTGATTCATGCCCTGGATCCTTAGTGCTATCCTAAGGCTTAGACTGAAACCCAGGGGAGCCTTGGCTTCCAGGGTGAAGAGATCTCTGCTTCTATAAAAAAGGAAGGGGGGAGGAGGGAGAGGTAAGGGGAAGAGGGTAAGGAAGAAAGGGGGGGAGAGAGAGAGAGAGAATGAATAGGGAAAAGATAAGAAGGAAGGGGAGGGGGAAGGAAGGGGAGGGGAGGGGGAGGGGAGGGGAGGAGAGGAGAGAGGAGAGAGGAGAGAGGAGAGAGGAAAGGAAAGGAAAGGAAAGGAAAGGAAAGGAAAGGAAAGGAAAGGACACTTGTTCAAACCAGACTTTAAGAGCCTTCGGTTCCCAGCACCTAAGGCATTGGAACAGCATGATCTTATAGAAAAGACCTTGCCTCTGTAAAAAGTCAACCACCTAGAGAAAATAAAGATAAATAAAAAACCCACCCAGGCTGGATATAGTCGGTATATTTGAACAGCCTTAAAGATGTGAAACAGGCAAGCATTGGAGTCAGTTTGATAAAGCATTTGCCTCGTAAACGCAAAGGCGTCAATCCAGTCCCCAGCATCTCGAACAGCAGCCACAGCTGCACACATCTGTAATCTCAAAGTCCAAGAGATGGAGGCAGGCGGATCGATTCAAGGCCAGTCGGGGCTATATGATACTTTACTTTCTCAAGAAAGAAAGGGGGCGGGGAAAGAGCACCCAGATAACTGCCCATGGGCGGACTATCAGCAGCAGAGGCAGGAAACTGCTGTCAGGCTTCCGCCCCACAGCTGACCCTGAAAATGTCACCCTAGTGAAACAAACAGGCCACAAAAGACTGGCACTTTACGGTTTCAGATGAGGAAGTGCAAGGCAGAGCAGCAACCATCACAGGCTGGAGGGGACTCTGTTTAATGGCGTTTCTAAATTAGTTAGCCTTTAATAGTTTCTGCAAGACAAAGTTGTACGTGCATGAGTTGTGTGTACGTGAACATATTCCACACCACCAAAATGCATACTCAGAATGTTTAAGGTGGTGAAAGTTAAAGCTAGGTAATATGACACTAGAATTAAACACAAAAATAGAGCTGGGGCCGGGCAGTGGTGGCGCACGCCTTTAATCCCAGCACTTGGGAGGCAGAGGCAGGAGGATTTCTGAGTTCGAGGCCAGCCTGGTCTACAAAGTGAGTTCCAGGACAGCCAGGGCTACACAGAGAAACCCTGTCTCAAAAAAAAAAAATAGAGCTGGGCATGTAATTGAACGGAAGAATGCCTACTTACCATGAGCACGCATGCACACACGCTCACACACACATACACACACATGCACACACACTCACACATACACATACACACACATGCACACACACACACACATGCACACACACACACATACACACACATGCACACACACATGCACACACACACATACACACACATGCACACACACACATACACACACATGCACACACACACATGCACACACACTCACACACACATGCACACACACACATGCACACACACATGCACACACATGCACACACACACATGCACACACACACATACACACACATGCACACACACACATACACACACATGCACACACACACACATGCACACACACTCACACATACACATGCACACACGCTCACACACATGCACACATGCTCACACATACACATACACACACACGCTCATGTATACACACACATCCACACATGCACACTCACACATATACACACATGCTCACACACATATACACACACATGCACTCTCACATATGTGCTCACACACATGCTTATGCACACATACGCACTTGCTCAGACACACACACAGTCACACATACACATGCCCACACATGTGCACTCACACACACATACACACATGCTCACACACACATATACACATGCTCACACACGTACACTCACACACACACTCGTGCACACCCGCATGTATTTTATAAGATGAGGGAAAAGAAAGGAAGAGCTGAGGCCTCTTCCAGTTGAGCAGGGCAAAGAAACAGCAAAGCTCAGAGGTAGGAAAAATGGACATGGCTCTGAAGCAAGTCACACAGAGTCTCTTCATGGGGCTTCAGGCATCAAGCCGGGACCTTTCAAACCCCAGAACAACAGATATCTGACTGCGTACTGGTCTAGATTCAAAGCAGCCATGGAGTGCCACTCCTTCTGTGGAGACTGCCATGATGTTTACACCACCAGAACAGCCAGGTGTCCCACAGGGCTCAATAATCCTCAATCTTTTCAGCCAGTCTGACCAAATGCAAGGCTTCCAGCATGGGGGTCACCTCTGTGGGGTTCTAGAAAGTACTGAGAGAGCCCACAGTGCAGACCTGTCAGAGACAAGGGGAGTCACCAGCCACAGTGGGGATACTGGATTGAACCTTAAAAAATAAAAAAATAAAATAAATAAAAATTCTTTCTCAGGGGCTCTCGTCACATTTCATATTTGGTACAGTCACCTGGATTAGCAGGCACAAGGAACTAAGTCTCTAACTTCAGATCACTCTGCATACAGTAATGACACCACAGCTATCCTGTCTGACACATTCACGCCCCTCCCACCCACTTCATCCTGCCTCTTGATAGAAAGGCCTGACTGGGTACCAGACAGATTCCCTCTGCCTTGTTGTCTTCCCTGGAGAAACAAGGAGAGGTGGGATCACACTCCACTCAGCAGGGTCCAACTTGGGACTGGGGGCAAAAGTGACACACACTCAACAGAATCTTTACCTCAGCTGCATGAGGTAACACATGCCTGTAATCTTAGCACATGTGCTCTGAGCTCAAGGCCAGTTTGTATAAATGGCAGGAACTTAGTGGGAGTGGAGGACCAGACCAGACCTCCCTTAAAATTTCAAATATTTAAGTTTAGTCTCTTCCTGGACAATCAATATGCCATTTTGAAGCCCTCTCTCCACACCGCATGGCAGCAGAAAGCCGCACCCTGTGTGACTGGTGTGCTGTGTGGCTGAGCTAGGCCAGACTTCTAGTAGCTTAGACGAAATCAGTACATTTTTCACTTGAGATCGGGCTGTAACCTTATAAGCTGAAGGGCGTCTAAGTCACCACCTAGTTCAGAGAACAAATGAATCAGACTGGACAGCACCAGCTGCCAGCAGGCAGCCTGGTTCCTGGGTGCTAGGTATTACTTGGTAGGAGAGAAGGGAAGGGAGTCTGTTCAGTGGTATATGAGGAAAAATCATAATGACACCCAGCCTTCTTGAAGAAGGGACTCTGTACCACCTTCAGCTCCCCGAGTATGGAAAATTCTCAATAGACAGCTGAAATGAGTGAGAACCCATGGCAGAGGGTCTGTGGCCAGGCTCTGTAGAGTCTGCTTTAGCCTCCTCCTGCCAATCAGGAGTCCAGTCACAGACAGCAAGGGAGTGGACACCGCAGGAGTGGGTGCAGCCCAGAGAGAGGGCTCCAACTGATTCTCCGCGTGGCACTCACAGGCCCCTCCAAGAGGCATGAAGGGGTCTATGAAGGAACCCACAGCCCTGTCAAGCAAGAGAAACCCTTTCAGTCACAGACCCTCTTCTGCAATTACCTTGAGGTATTACACAGGAGAAAACCAGGAACCAGCTAATATCTAGGGATTGTCCATTTCTACATGAACAAATGTTTGCATGCAAGGTCCTCTCATGGCTCGGGTATATGTGTCTCTCTGTGTGTACATACATTTCATGAGGAGCACATTATCAATTATCCACTCCCTTCTAAGTCCACCCATTGGCTTGTAGATTTTTCCCTTGGCTTTTGCAATGTCGCCCAATGGGGTGCTCGTGCCAAAAGAATTTAAATCTCCAGTGTCTAGCATCTTCCCGTGATGCCTCAGGAAAAGCAACTGACAGGCGGAGATAGGTGGGCATCATGTAGAAAAGACAGCAGTCACTTTGAGGTTCTGCAAGCTTCAAGGGAAGCCAGTCAGTCTGCCATCTTCAATAAGCTCTCAAAGGCGAGGGAGAGGTGATAGGACTGCCAGCAGTGACCAGCCAGAGCTCTGGGCTCTTCCTCACAGTTTTGATGATTGAAATAAAAATGGAAGATCCACTGTGGCTGAGTAAACAAGAAGTAAAAGACTAGAGGCATCACTAGCTATTTACCCAGTGAAAGACACGCCTGGCTACCAAACAAGGAATGCAGACATCCAAAACACTTGTCTTCTACCAAAGCCCTTCTCAATGAGTAATGCTTCCAATGAGGGGATGGGGACTCTGCTGCAGAGAGAAAGAAACCACCCCAAAGACTGTCCTATCAAAGGACAAAATTACATCAGCTTAGTTTAACAGCCTCAATAGGCTCCCTTCAGGATTGCAGAATCAGGCAACGTAAAACAATCAAAGGAGCCAGCAGAAGAGGGAGGCTCAAGAAAGCAAAATCAGCAGGGAGATCATTCCAAAAAGAACAGAAAATAAGTGATCAGTTAGGATTGAGTTTTGCAGATAGCTTTCCTGGGCAAGCATCTGATGTGGAGGACAGAGAGCACCCCGCTCCTCTGGCAACATTCACAGTCACCCTTTATTTTATTTTATTTTATTTATTTATTTATTTATTTATTTTTTGAGGCAGTGTCTCTTGCTGGCCTGGAGTTCCACAGGGAGGCTGGCCAGTGATCTCTGGCGCCCTGGGACTGTATTACAAGGGTGGCTGCCATGGCTCTTTGACATGGGTTCCTGGGAAAATAAAATCAGGTCCTCACTGGTTGTTTACAAAGCGAGCACTTGACCCACTGAATACCTCCCCGGCCCCTGGCTACTTCTCTCATGTGTTTAAAAGCAAAAGAAACGTCACTCTAATGATGACAGACACTAGTGTGTTTGGGACACTTGCTTGTCTTCCCTCTCTCTGATCCTGCTTAGCTCAAAGGTCAGATAAACAGCCTCCATTTAGAATTTAGTTGACTTGAACACTGGTGCAAATGACTACATTTTTGTTCTCAGCCTGGTCCCATGGGGACCCAGTAGAGGCTCTCTTTTCAAAACGATGGCCCGTGAGTGTTATAAAAACAATCTCCAAGAGTTTCTGGAAAGAAAAAAAGGCTGCAGAGATTCAGTATCAACTTGAAGCTACAACTTCTTAATCCACATGACTTTCAAGGAGACTGTACAACCTTATTTGGAAGAATAAGGAAGGCAGAGCATATAGGGAACCCAGAACAAGGTAGAAAAGCCAGAAACACAGGTTCTCCTCACGTTCAACCACACAGTGAGCTTCCAGACTTCTCAAATGACTCTTGCAAGTCCTTGGGCAGATGTGAGGCTACCAGAATCTTTCATTTTGAGCAACAGCTCCTAGAACAGAGGCTTGGTAAACACAGAACTGACAAAAACCACTGAGTTCCAGTCACCACATTAGCCCCTGACCACTGGGCAGATGTGAGGCTACCAGAATCTTTCATTTTGAGCAACAGCTCCTAGAACAGAGGCTTGATAAATACAGAACTGACAAAAACCACTGAGTTCCAGTCACCACATCATCCCCTGACCACTGCCTCTGTCCCCTAAAAGGCAGCCAGGAAGAGAAGCAAGATTTCCTCTTCTCCATGCTCCAGAAGATAGGAGGGAGCCTCTGACGGTCAAAGGAAAAGCTGTAGGCCAACCACCCACCCAGACCCCAATTCCATAGGACCTCACTCCATAGCACCTACTCCTCACACAAAACTGACCAAAGGATTCTTCTCCAAGTCTGGCTTTCTACCCAAATAGGGAAAGGTATTTCTTAATCCCTTATTGAGAACAAGGCAAGGAAAAGCCACCCCATTATCTCTTCAAGAAAAAGTCAGGTCCAGGAAGGTGACTCATCAACGAAGTACTTACCACCCAAGTATAAGGAACACACTAAGAAGCCAATCCTAGCAGTAGGGGACAGAGATAAAAGGATACTAGCCAGTCTAGACAAATGTGAAAAGTGTGGGTTCAGTAATTAGTCCTGTCTCAAACTTAAAATGAAGAGAAATTGAAGAACAGAGTCCAATATGGCTCTCTGGCTCCAATGTACACATACTTGGGTGCACACAACCATTCAAAAGAAGAAACAACTGGAAGTCTGCACAGAGGCGCACTGTTACAGAGACAGAAGTATGGACTTGAGGCCAACCTGGGTCACATGACACGTCCAAAGCTAACTTGAACTATATCTTGAAACTCTGAACATAAGAAAGAAAAGGGAGAGATAGAAAAGGGACTGTTCTTCATCTGTATGCCTCAGTTTCCTAAACTGTAAAATCAGTATGTCTGGCTCACCTCACAGGGCAAGAGTGAAGAGGCACAAGATCACAGCACCTCGAGCCACCCCCACTCTGATATGTGCTCAGGCACTTGAGTTCCCATGAGTGAACCGTCCACCCCACACGCCTTCAATCTCAGAGTCCTGCATCACGAAGGAATCCTGGAGTATGAACTGAGAACTCAAACAAAGAACACTTCTCCTCTGTGGTAATTAGGATAGCCTCATTCATCCCTGCAGCTTCTTTCATAATGTCTCATTTTCCCATTTGTCTTTTAGAACAAAACAATACCCGGCGGCAACACAATCCGGTAACGGCCTCCACTGCTTGAAGTAATAATTTCCCCCAAACACTGTTGAATCATATTGATTTGGAACATGCCCACCTTTTAGCTAGCCAGTAATTGTTCATAGTGTGCGTTTGCGGGGTGCCCTCTTGATTTAACAGTAAACAATATTAAGATACATCTTATTGTTTGTGGGCTTTTAGAAATGAGAGGTGATTTTTCAGTTATATGAGGGTAAGGTTTTTGCTGTTGTTAATCGTATTTGAAGAAAAGTAGCAGACAGCCCTAGGGTCTTTCTGTGTTTCTCTCTGGTCTGTGTATGGGAAAGGAGAGGTAAAGACCCAAGGAAAAGTGGGTGTGTTACTTTAAGAGGTTTAGACTAGGCTCGGCCTCACTTCTTCATCCTGCTTACGAATGGGTTCCTCTGCATCAGTGGCCTCTCAGCACAGCTGGACCAGGAACTAGGTCCTGTGGGACAGTGAGCTTTTTTACAAGTGTGCAAAGTCCCTTTGATGGGAAATGGATATTGAGTAACCCACACACCCCTAAATCATCCCTGTGTGACTTGGGTGCATGCAGAGGGCTCATGTGGTCCATGCAGCTCTGTGGACTCTGAGGGTCATAGGCTTGGTCTTTCTGCAGCTCAACAAGCACCCTGGCTCCTAGAACTCCCAGAAATCCCAGAACCAACACATTTACATCATCATCATCATCAAGTCTAACCTCAACTGTGGCCAGGAACTTGCCCCCAGCAGCGTTCCTCCTTAAAGACCTCCTGGAGCACAAGCGTAGCCAGGACAGAAGCCCTGTCGTTTTCTAATGTCCAGAGAGCCCCAAGAGCTACATTGAACAACCGGGTTGGAATGGAGAGATTCCCGTAGGGCAACACTGCCCTCCTGCTGGCCATCCTGGCCAGGCTCCAGACTTCCTGCCTGGCCTTGGAGAATGTGGGACCACTGTTAAGGTCAGGCATACCCTCCACAGTATAACATCTCCCAGACTAGCAGGCTGAAAGCTGAGCTGGCCAGGTGAGTCTCCTCCTGGTTGTCTTTGAATTTGATCTTGGGTATCAGAGGGCCTCCTCACCGTGGCAGCAGAGATTATTGCAGAGTGTAGCTGCTCATCTAGATCCCAGCTGTGATGGCCACAGAGGCATCTGAGCCTTGCATCTGAGGTAGACTCTCCCTGTGTCTATCAGACAAGCTCGACACTCAGAGAAGACAGGAAACCAGGCTGGTTATCTCCAGAGCACCCCACCCCTCCCCTTGGCTCTGCACAGCCTGTCTGGTTTGGTTACAGCTTCTCCATGTCACCATATCAGGACCCAGCCTGCCCTGAAGAAGGTCATAGTGCTCACTGCTTTCTGATGCCTGAGCATTTCCTCTTTCATCTGCAGTTCTGGGAGTCTTGTTCCCATCCTGTCATTTCTCACCAAGGCCAAAGAATAAAGAGCAGTTTCTCCAGCACCCCTTTTCCGTGGTGTCCCTGGTAACAGGCTGTCAGGTTTTGTATCTTCAAGGATTTCATTATTAACCACACAGACAAACCACAAAAGGGCCTTAAAAAATCTAAATTAACAAGATGGGGGGGTCTTAATTAGTTTCCCACTACGGTAACAGGATACCCAAGACTGGGTAATTTATGAAGAGAAGAAAAATAATGGTTTGGATTCGTAGTTCCAGAAGCCGAGATGGTGCTAGCATCTGCCTGGGGACCACGTGTTGCTGCAAATGTACAAGAAAAGTGGAAAGGGAGAGAGTCAGGTGTGAAGAGGAGAGACAGGGGCCTGACGCCTGAGACAGCTAACACACTCCTGTGAAAATATTACTGAGCCATTCAAGAGTTTAAAGGAGGTCAAACCATCCCCACGAAGGCACCAGTTTTAACAAAGACTCACACTGCCTCCTGGTACAACAGGAGTGAAAGAGAGGGAGCAAGGCAGATGTGCGATCTCAGCCTGGTCTTCAAGCCTGCAGAGGAACTCATTTAATATCCACCCCAGGTTGGCCTCCTATCTTCAGTGTTAGTGTATATATCAATAAAAAAAAAAATCACATGTTTCTAAAAACACTCCCAGTAGACCAGGCAGAGTGAATCATGGGAAAGGCCTGTTCAAAAGGAGAAGAGAGAAATGATGGCATTAAGACTTTTTCCTTTTCACCAGAGATGTCCATTCTTAAAATATCTCAAACCAGCCACCAGCGCAAGAAGTAATTTCACGCAGCGGGGTGAATTCGCAAAGAGACATTCTACACCACCTCCTGTAGACCCTCAACTTTGTTGGCAGCTCCCCCAAAGCAGATCCAGATAGAGCCTGAAACATATATGGGGGACCCAGGCTGGGAAAAGACCTATACACCAGGTCTTACCTTCATGCCTACCAGGAGTAAAGTCTTCACTGCATCCCCTAGGGATGAGGAGAACCCTGAATCAGAGGGTACACTGACCCAAGAAGAACACTGTCTGCTTGTCTCCAGAGTGAGGGATAATCTGTCTGAAAATCTGTGTGTTTGCATGTCTACCCTAGGGGTAGAGACCAGAGGACAACCTTGGTTTTCTTTCCTCAGGCACCATCTACCTTTTTGCTTCTTGATACAGTGCATGTCACTGACCCGGAACTTATCAGGTACAGCAGGAGTGAAAGAGAGGAAGCAAGTATGCTGTGCTGGCTGGGCAGTAGACACCTGAAATTATCTGTCTCCACCAGGCTGGAAGTACAAGTCCAGTGGGTCACTAGCAAAGTCTTTTTATGCGGGGTTCTGGTAAGTGAACTCAGGTCTTCCCACTGTACCCACTGAACTATTTTCCTGACCTTCTGAATATCTCTTAAGATGAGTTGCTGTTAGAGAATCAAATAAGTAGTGTCAGTGTTTGGTATGAATTGAAAGAAAGAAAGAAAGAAAGAAAGAAAGAAAGAAAGAAAGAAAGAAAGAAAGAAAGAAAGAAAGAAAGAAAGAAAGAGAGAGAAGAGAGAGAAGAGAGAGAGAGAAGGGAGGGAGGACGAAGGGAAGAGAGAGAGAGAGAGAGAGAGAGAAGGGAAGAGAAGAGAAGAGAAGAGAAGAGAAGAGAAGAGAAGAGAAGAGAAGAGAAGAGAAGAGAAGAAGACCAATTCTGCTTTTCGATTACCAAATGCCTTTTATTGATCGTGTTACCAAGCTTATATTTTGTTGGCTAAGAGACACTAGAATAGGAGAAATGTAGTTCACACAATGGTGAGAAGGAAGTGGACAGAGAGAAAGGAAGGAAGAGACATGATAGGGGACAGGAGGTGTCTCTCCTCCCTCTCTCATCTGAACCAACCACCCTCTGACTCTCTGGGTATTTCGTTTTGTTTTGCTTCCATGTCAGAAGCTTTCATTTGGAACCCTTTCTGGCCTCAGAATGGCTGTTCCTCCCAGGGCTGGTCTACGCTGAGAGTCAGCCGTTCCTCCTCTGCCAGCATAGCTTTCATGCATGCTCACACACTCTTCTCCTGCATACTCAACCCACCTCCTTCAACACAGTCCCCTCCCAGTCTGTACCTCCAGGCCACAAACCCCCCTGCCCAGTCCCCCTGGGTGAAGTATACACTTCCATTCCATGCACCCATGCCCACTGAAATCACTAGCCCAGTCAGGCCAAAGCCTGCTTCCCTGCCTGGCCTCTTCCTTCCTACAGAAACCACCACAGAGGCTGCTATCCATGTTTTGTCTGACACACTGCCTCCTGATCCACCCTATGTGACACAAAGGACCCTGTCCTGTTGGGAGCTGTGAGTGTTCTTTCTACTGGCAGAAAGGTCTTTGTCGTGCTGGCCTCACTGTACCTGAATTAAAAACAAAAAGCTACACTAAGGCAGTCTGCCTCCATCACACCCAGCCTCTCAGACATCTCAGAGGACCACCACAGCAGGACAGGAGAGGAACTTCCAAACATACCACTGTGGGAGATTCAGTCATCTCAAGTAGCTACCGGCGGAGGAGATTATTAACAGCAGTTTGGTGGTCTGCTCCAAAACCATTTCTAAAGTTCATAGGGCACACCATTACACCTCCCCAGAAAGTTTGTTCTGCAAAGAGAAACACCAGCCTCCTGGTAGCCTGAAATCAGTGATAACAGGTCGTATGTGGCTGGGCACAATCCCATAGACCACTCATCCCAGCATGCTGGAGGTAGAGGCAGACAGACTTTTCCTGAGTTAGCCCAGACTGGGCTACACAGTGAGAGCCTGTCTCAAAAACAGAAAGTGGAGATGGGGCACATTAAGGCCTCAGCTGGTCTAGCTGCTCTGTATTTGTGGCAAAATTATATGGAGGCTGACAGCATCTTCAAGGTAGGAAGGCAAACACCCAAAGCAGCCAATCAAATGTTCCGAGTCACCCAGGGAATGGTACCACCCACACTGCCGAAGATGAAGGGGTTCCTTCTTAAGTCTGACAAGGTGTGTGCAATGGCTTAGCTGCCAGAGAGCAAAGATTAGGAACCCAGAGAGGTTTCTTAATCTTTCCAGTTAGCAAAATGCCTTTCCTGAATCTTGCAGCCCAGGAGGGAGACTAACGTGATGTTGCTATTAAGCATTCAGTGAAAAATTACCACTATTTTTCCCACACTCCCAGTTTGAAGTCCTATGTGCTTAATCCATCTCTTCCCAAGCAAAGGCAGGTCCTTACTAATAAACACAAATGTCACAGTGTGGCAAGGTGGCACACACCTTTAGTGTCAGCACAGGAGAATCACCATGAGTTTGAGGCCAGCTTGATCTACATAACGAGTTGTAAGTCATCCGGGACTACAAAGTAAGATATAATAAATAAATAAACAAATAAAGTTGTAGTCACTTGCACTTCAAAATCACTTGCCTTCAAAGATGTGCAGATTGCATCTTGAAAAGAAATGCCAGGTTAAGTTTTCTAGAAGGGATATATAAACATACTATGCACACAAAAAAACCATATATTACTACGCATGCATGTACACAATTGTGCATGCAAAGACACATATACACACATGATCACATAATCCCAGGCACTACATATTATTTTTTATTTACTTACATATTTTGAGTCTTTTAAGAAAGGGTTTCATGTAGCTGAGGCTAGCCTTGAGCTCATTAAATAGTCAAGGATAACCTTCAAGTTCTGATCCTCCTGCCTCTGCCTTACCAGTCAGTGCTGGGACTACAGCCTCATGAAATCCATATATTCTTTAGATATAATTTTTATGGTGTTTTTTCCCTGTCCCTGAAAGCCATAGTTAAAAAATAAAGATCTGGGGCTGGAGAGATGGCTCAGCAGTTAAGAGCACTGACTGCTCTTCCAGAGGTCCTGAGTTCAATTCCCAACAACTACCTGTAATGGGATCTGATGCCTTCTTCAGGTGTGTCTGAAGACAGTGACAGTGTATTCACATATATAAAATAAATCTTAGAAAGAAAGAAAGAAAGAAAGAAAGAAAGAAAGAAAGAAAGAAAGAAAGAAAGAAAGAAAGAAAGAAGGGAGGGAGAGAGGGAGGGAGGGAGGGGGGAGAGAGAGAGAGAGAGAGAGAGAGAGAGAGAGAGAGATCTGAGAAGCTCACTAGTTTATCTTGATGTCAATAAATGATGAGAAAGCAAAAATTCTGAGTGAAGTTTCACCGAGCTAGTGTGGAATCCCCTTGGCTCCCTTGATTTTTCTAAGTCTTTTGAAATGAGGGGCTGGAGAGACAGATGGGCTGTTAAGAGCAGTGGATGCTCTTACCAAGGACCAGGTTCTATCCCAGCACCTGCTTGGCAGCTTGATGACTAACTCCAGTTCCAGGGGAATATGACACTCTCTTATGGCTTCCCTAGCCCCCAGGCACAAACATGGTGCAAACAGCTTATATATGTAGGCAAAATACCCAGACACATAAAAATGGTTATTGGTTTTTTTTTAATGTTTGAGTGACAAATTGTGTTACTCATACTGTTTAAGCTAATCTACATGTGATCCTCTTTGGAGACTATATGTGAGGTCATCTCGTAGCCAGATCCACTAGACACTATATTTACAATGTATGCCTTTGTTATCTCAACATAAGCTTGCCATTAAATAACAGAAACCACTAATTAAGAAACCACTCAATGTCTTCAGAGTCCTTGGTCCTTAAAACCTCTGGCACCAAATTATAGTGAGCAGGATCCAAGCTCACAGCATTATGATGTGTTAACTCTGGCCATATAAAAAGGGAATCCTTCATGATTTTCCAGAGTGTGTATCACCTAACTCAGCTCACAAGCTGTATAGTAGAATTCCTCAGAAAAGAACAAATGACGTCACAGAATACACAGGGGGATATGGTAGGACGATCCTGAGGATGATTCTTGGCTTGTGCTACTCTCTCTCTCTTTTTTTAAAAAAGATTTATTTATTATTATCTAAGTACACTGTAGCTGTCTTCAGACGCACCAGAAGAGGCCGTCAGATCTCATTACGGGTGGTTGTGAGCCACCATGTGGTTGCTGGGATTTTGAAATCAAGACCTTCGGAAAGAGCAGTCATTACTCTTAACCGCTGAGCCATCTCTCCAGTCCCCAGCTTGTGTTACTCTTATTAACTATGTCAGAGTGCACTTCCGTCAATGCATTTAAAGAAATAGAGTTCAGGGCTACTGAGGGGTTGGGGGGAAGGGTGTGTAACTCAGTTCATCATGTACTCTGCCTCACATGCAAGAAGCCCAGGGTTCTGTCCCTACCACAACATAAGCTGGGTGTGGTGAGAAGTGGAGTTGGGAGGTCACCCACAACTAAAGAGTTGCAGGCCAAACTGGACTATGACAGACCCTATCTTGAATAGGGGAAGAGGATCAACAATTACAAGCAATGGGACCTGTTCCTGTAAAAAGTTAATTTTGTGTTTGGAAGAAGAAAAACAATATGCCCTTAAGATGGTGATTTGCATCCCGCTTTCCTATGATAAAGGTTCTTTCCTTACTGGATCAACAGTTCTGCCAAGCCTTAGCTGAACCATCTCGGCCACAGTGAAGTGCCGTTTTACATACAATGAAAACTAACTAGTATTTTTAAATGTCTTTTACACCACATCTTAAACTTGCTTCATGCACCATATGTCACATCCTAAATCATAACTGTTAAAAAAAAAAAAAAATTCCCATGGAACATCTACATGATTCACTATAAAAGCAATGAAATAACTCATTTCCTCTTGTTACTATACAGTCTGATTACAGTATTTAATTATAGGAGGACACGCTAACTAGCCAAGTTACAAGAATCACTATCTGTAATTAAGACAACATTTTACGGGTGTCCACGGGCTCTGCCATGACGAGGGTGACGGAGTATGTCATTTGAGGTCTGGTGGTGGCTCTGCATGGATTTAGGTTTAGATGCAGAGCCTTAAATTCAAAGCTAGGATCTGACCATAAGAAAAATCATATAACATTTGCCTTTCTGAATCTGTGTCACCCCACACAGTAATTCCAGTTGTATCAGTTTTCTTAAAACTTCCATAGTTTCTCTTTTTCTGCACATTTTCATTATCTACTCATCAACTGATGATCTAGGATGATTCCACTTCCTGGTCATTGCAAATTGAATATGAACATGCAGATTATCATTACCATAGGGTCCTCTGGGCATATGCCTAGGAGTGGTTTAGCTGGGTCATACTGTATAGTTCTACTTTAACCTTTAACCTTTTCTTTCCTTTCTTTCTTTCTTTCTTTAATGTACATTGATGTTTTACCTGCATGTATATCTGGGTGAAGGTGTCAGATCTCATAGTTACAGCTGGCACATGGGTGCTGGGAATTGAATGGAGGTCCTCAGGAAGAACATTCAGTGCTCTTTGTTTTTTTGTTTTTTTTTTGTTTTTTTTTTTTTTTTGAGACAGGGTTTCTCTGTGTAGCCCTGGCTGTCCTGGAACTCACTGTGTAGACCAGGCTGGCCTCGAACTCAGAAATCCTCCTGCCTCTGCCTCCCAAGTGCTGGGATTAAAGGCGTGCGCCACACATTCAGTGCTCTTAATCACTGAGCCATCTCTCCAGTCCCCCTGTGTTAATCTTTTTAAGAAACCTTCCTACTGATCTTCATAGTGGCTGTACAGTCTCCATTCCCACCAACAGTGGATAAGGGTTCTTTTCCCCAGAACCTTGCCAGCATCTGCTCTTATTTGATTTTATGGGCTGAGATAAAAATCTCAAAGTGGTTTTACTTTGCACTTCCCTGCTGACTCATAATAAACAACGTTGTTTTAAAAACGAGCAAAGTCAAAGTCTTACCTGAAGAGATGTACAAGCAACAGACACCAACAAAATGTAACTGTATCAAATTGGGAAAACACTAACTAACACACACACACACAGACACACACACACACACACACACACACACACACACACGCTCAACAGATTTTAACAACAACAAAACCTGTCGAGTTAGCAATAACAACAGCTATGCAAGTCACAACTGTACATTGATTTGTATTTCAAAGGTGGTGTGTGAAAGTGTGGCCGGAGAGACTCAAACACTTCTCAACGCCATCGCCAATATGAAGACAAACTCACTTCTTTTCTACAGTTGTTCTCTGCTTAAACACCGAAGACCCCTTCCAGAAGTCACATGTTGCTCTCATCTACAACAGGCTGTGGCTGGCCCTCTCCATAATTCCTCTGGTATTGAAAACAAAAACAAAAAAACAAACAAACAAAAAAAAGCCGCTGACCCTTGGAATGAATGCAAATTCTTCAGGGTAAGTGTGAGCCAGAAACTGTCCTCAAGGAATAAAAATAGCAAGCAAAATTCATTTAACTAGCCGAAAGGCCAGCTGGGTGACTAACCCAACACACTACTATGGCGGAGCCCTGTTGCCAGCATCCGCACCAAACTGCTTGCAACTCCAGCTCCAGAGGGAACCTATGGCTCTGGCAGCTGCCCACACATGAAGTTCCTACATACAGACGAATATTGTCTAAAACAATTAAGAAATTTAAAAATCTCTCTTCGCAGATTCATGCGGCTCTTGGGCCTCATCAGAGAAGTTTCTTGACGAAGTGGAGAAATAATACAGAAACTCGCAGCTGGTCAAATTGCAGAGAAGAAGTAACTAGGAGCTGCTCAGCCATAAACAGACCAACACACACCCTTCCCAAGGCTCAAGGACCATCTCAGAAGAGGACCAGGGCAAAGCAGTGTCTTCTGGGGATGACAAGACCACTCCCTCATGAACTCACAGTGGCCACGGATGCCTGCATGAGACCTGCACAAATCCAATCCAAATGACACTCTATCATGAAGTGAGAAAGGTTCATGAGTTAACTAAGGAGCTTTGGACAGATGACAGCTTCTGGGGGTGTGGCTGCTGGCAAGTGGCCCCGCACCCGCACATGGGCAGCACAAAGTAGTCAGTCGATGGGTTCTTAAATTCAAAAGAGAGGACACCAAGTCGGAGGGTAAGAAGGTAAGGATGGATCTAAGAGGGGTTAAGGGACAAAGACGGAGTGAACATAATCATTTACCGCATGAGATTCTCAAAGAAGTAAAAATATCTACCTCAAAAAATATCCACTAACAAGAATATGATGAACTGATTTACTTATCTATATTTTAATAGAATATAACTTTAGGGTTTTTTTTTTCTTTACGCTTATTTATGTGTGTGCATGTTTTGCCTGTGTGTGTCCGTGCACCATAGACATGCCTGCTGTCCACGGAGGTCAAGGACATCAGATTCCCTGGAACTGGAGTTATAGGCAGTGTAGCTTCCTCATGGGTGCTAGGAACAAACCCAAGCAAGTGTCCCTAACTGCTGAGCCATCACTCCTGTCCAACTTCAAGTGTTTTTTGATGGATGAGACCAACAGTAATAGCCTTGTCCCAAAGGCTCACCTGGGCCCTATTGTTAAGTAAAAATAAATTGCTGGATAATGTGTATCTCATCTCCACAAACACGCAGTGGGGGCTGTGCCTTAATAGGTGTGCGCATGTACAGAAGTATGGAGGCAGAGTGCATAAAGCTAAAAAAATATCTTTAAAAGGGATGTTTTGCCTTCCTATGACAATGGACACGCATGAATATTTTTTATGGTCTGAGAACCCCAGTGTCGTAATTAAAATGGGCTGAGGTCCGAAGGCACATTCTTCCGAGCCGTACTCACTCCGACATGAGGTTTATTTTAAAAACCAAGAATGGATTTCTGTGATCTGTCTGCCTCAGCCTGAATTTTTATCCAACAATTACTCGTGTGTCATACATGCTCTAAGCATGAAGATGACAAAGATGCATGTACTCAGCGGTTCACAGCAACTGCAGCTGGGCACAACACGGGTTGACTCGCCACGACCACACAACATCCTGTTGGCAGCCAAAATTAAACTGACTTAGCAGCAGTCAGGAAGGGCATGGGCGGTCTAAGCACCCTAAACCACATAGCTCTACATTTTAAGTCAGAAAACAGACATCCAGACTGGTGATGTAAACCAAGCTTGGAGTCCTGCTCAGAGGATCCCAAGGGCTACCAAAACAAAAAAATCCTACTCACAAAAGACAATGGTGGTGGTGATGATGATGATGATGATAATAAAGAAATAACTTTCTTAAGCTTCAATAACTGTTTAGAGAAGGGTTCCCCTGCGTAGTCCAGGCTGACCGGGAACTCGCTATGTAGACCAGGCTAGCCTCGAACTCAAAGAGATTCTCCTGCCTCTGCCTTTTGAGTGGTCGGATGGAAGGCATCCACCACCAGGCCTGCCAGTAACTGTTCTAAGATTCTGTAACTCCCATTTTCATTAGATTTAATTTAAGCTAACATGTAGAATGCAGCTTCTCCATGTGGCACAATGGGGTAGCATGACATACAGTCTCAGAATTTAACCAAATGGATGGTCTAACGATCAAAGGGGCAGCACAGTTAATCCCTGAAGCGGAATAAACTCAGCAAACTGTTTATAAAGCTGAACAATTCGTCACTGTCCTGTGATCTGTTTTATTTTAATCTACAGTAACATCGACCAACTTAGTTCATTGGATGAAGGGCTATGTGTTCATTCTTCAGCCCTGGTTGTCTCTGCTATGTGTGATGACTCTCAGAAAAAAAAAAAATCACCAGAGCTTCTGAGCAGTAAGCCATTGGCATAGATACTGGGTCTCGCTGGTTTAAGGTTTTCAAAGAATCGTGTTTAAACTTCGGCCCTAATAATACATTTCAAGACAAATGAGTGTGTAGTCAGAGGTTTTGGGATTCATGAGAGCCCAGGAGGGCGGTGGTTGCCACAGTCTTCCCACCTACGACAGGACATGGATTTGTAAGCCAAGTCAGTGCCCTCAGCTACGCAGGAAATAACTGGACAAGGATGACCGACTCTTTGGGTGTCAGCGGAACGAGAAGCGAAGATTATACCAGTTTTCTTCCTAATGGTTGCTGTGTGCGGGGAGGGGGCGGGGGTAAAGTCTGTCATAAAGTCTGTCTTTTAACAATGTACTTCAAAAGAAGAGCAAACCCTGAGCCACTCTCCAGAGCTACTATTTGGCTCAATTATTATTAGACAATACTTCTGTGAGAAATTATCATCTTGGATTTCCTCCTAGAAGATCCCAAGAGGGCAGGCCCTCGGTGCTCATTTAAATGCTGACACGGAGATTGCGGCTTTGGCTTTAATTAGAATCCTTCTGACCTTAAAACTGGGAAGGTAGCGAGGTCTTTAAGTCATCAGCAGCTACAAAGCATTTTAACCAGTGAAGCAGCTGGGATTCCCATGGGGTGGGGTTCGGAGGCTGTTCTCACAGGCAGGATGGAGCGCACCACAGCTCCCCAGCCCCCAGTTCGCCTGGGGGCTTTGCTCTCTGATGTTTATAGCTTTAGGGGCCTGATATCACCAGTCTGCAACTCCTCTGCCCGTAACCAATCTGGTCCTCACTACAGCTGTCTTCTAACTTTACAGATGCTCGGGTTTTTTTATAGCCACTTCAGAAGCCTCCTCCCTCAGAAGCAGGTTTAGACGAGCATCCTTTCTGGACTTCTTCGCGGCTCCTCTGAAGGCACACAAGTCTGTGAGTATGCACACCCTATCTATTGCACGTACCCCGCAAACACAAACAAGATGTTCCACATATGTGCATGGCAGTTCACATACACACATGAACCCAGAATATGTTGTCACATACTCCACAACCAAATGCACAAAATTCACATACCGCATCAATC
This sequence comes from Tokudaia tokunoshimensis, assembly GCA_036184795.1. Classification (NCBI taxonomy): domain Eukaryota; kingdom Metazoa; phylum Chordata; class Mammalia; order Rodentia; family Muridae; genus Tokudaia; species Tokudaia tokunoshimensis. The sequence goes on from BTHU01000022.1 coordinate 4,377,659, forward strand.
TAACTCACGCACTAACACATATAGCCACATCTACACAAACAACATATATATAAAATCATACACTACGCATGCCATACACAGACATAAACATATAGACACAGTGCACACATCACAAACACACACACATCATCATCATCATCATCTGCTTTGCATATACACCATCCCAAACAGATTTGCTACATAACTGTGGATATCTGTTGGCTACTGGAGGCGTCAAGTCCAGTGAGAGTGCATCTCCTGGGCTGGAGAGATGGCTCAGAAGTTAAAATTATCTGCTGCTCTTCCGGAGGACTGAATTCAGCTCCGAGCACCCTCAAGTCAGCTTGCAGTTGTCTGAACTCCACCCCAAGAGATCAGGTGGCCTCTGGATGCGCATACATATGCCATTCACTCACACATACACATAAAAAGTAAAATACCCTTTAAAAAAAATAAGAGAGCATTTCTTTAACTTCAAGGTTTTCAAAGTAAAATTTAATTTAAAACACTTATTCTTAGCCAGGTAGTGGTGTTACACATCTAATCCCAGCACTCAGGAGGCAGAAGCAGGAGGATCTCTGAGTTTAAGGCATGGTCTTCAGATTGAGTTCTAGGACACCCAAGGCTACACACACACACACACAACAACAATAACAAAAAAACCAGCTACACTAATATATAAGCAAAGTATAAAAAGACAGGATAATTAAAAACTATTCCCTACCCTTAGATTTATATATTGTTATTGTGCCCATTCAAGGTGACCAAAAAAGACAAATAAAAGTAAGAAATGTAGTATTGGGAGAAACAAAGGAAACGCGGCCCAATACTGGTTTTATTTAAGGCTTATATAGTCCCATGGGTTGGAACCAGGGAGCCAGAACTGATTGGAGTGCCTCATTTATTACTGAATTATTTATTGATTCAATGAAAAAAACTATCATCTCCAAGACATTTTCCAATTCCCGTATGACTTGTAGATTTGTTCTCTTGTTCCTAGTCAATTCAACTGTCAGAAATTAGGCTCTTGGTTTTTACATCAATCCAGACCGATAAAAGCTTTGAACTCCTCAGCATTTCCCTGGAGGGAAGAGTCTGTCTCAGGAGTCACTTCTGAGCCACAAGCTCCTTCCTCAGTGTCACCAGAACACTTTGGTTTGTCAATGGGCTTGGGAGGGGGTGAGGTACACAGGCTGTGCTGTCTCACCGTGGGGACACATTTGTAAACCCCCTGTGCTGTGTAGATCCAAAGAGAAAGACAGAAAACACACCAAACCTTGGAAGAAATCCAGGCTGGGACCTCTGTCCTAAACCCAGAGGCTGTCTGTCCCATGATTCCTGACCTGGAAGGTTCCCTGAGACTCAAACTGAACAGAAAGAAGGCAAGTGGGGAAGCGAGCCCAAGAACAGGCAGGGGTGACCCTCCATTCATTTCTTCTGGTGTAGAAATTGTGGAACCCTTAGGCAGAAGGAAGCAAAATGTAAACACCTGAAGTTGGAAGTGAGTGCCTCCTTAGCAGTACAGGGTGCACCCACTATATCTAGGTTTGATCTCCAGAAATACCAAAACTAACAAAATAAAAATAAACCACTTAGGGCTGGAGAGATGGCTCAGTGGTTAAGAGCACTGGCTGCTCTTCCAGAGGATCTGAGTTCAATTCCCAGCAACCACATGGTGGTTCACAACCATCTGTAATGGGATCCGATGCCCTCTTCTGATGTGTCTGAAGACAGCTACAATATATTCACATACATGAAGTAAATAAATCTTTAAAAACAATAAATAAACCACTTGGGTGTGTCCTTTTATGTGAGGCCAATCACTACCACCAACACCACCAACACCACCAACCTACGTTCTGTTTTATGTGACCACTATCCCTTCCCCTGCGTACACAGAAGCATATAAGAGGGCCTCAGGTGTGCACACACCTCTGGAGAGGGCATTCAGTACACTGTCTCATCTATTTATTGAAAAAAAAGTATATATTTTATGCAACAATTTTTATAAAGAATCAGCAAAGCTTAGGAGCCTGTACTCCTCTAAGATACCCTCAGCCATTCCTGCAAAACAAAGGCCCAGATGAGTCTGAGGAAAGACGCATGTCAGTGAACCAGAGTCAGAGTTCATTGACAGAAGAAAATCATCCCTACGGGCACCGTCACCACGTTAGAGTTACAAGTAGCAGTCATTTACAGTGGGAGGCTCTGACCCTCTGGAGAGCAGGTTCAATTTTACACCCCTTTAAAAGTCACACCCCAGATACAGTGTGACTTATAACTGCTCAATTCCTCTAGAAGACAACCCCTGGGCACTAGAACCTGCCCTCAAGTCCCGGACATGGGACGCTGCTCAGGTCGTGCTGAGGGAACAGTAATGCAGGGATGTCTTTCTCAGGACCGGCAGTGACCACTACCATTACCACAGGTGGAACAATAGAGCTTCGCCTGAACTGGACAATCAGAAAAGATGTCTCCCTTTATCTGTTTATCCACCCTCAAATCAAGGGCTTCACAAGGTAGGACCTGATGGAGGATTTGGGCTTTATTAATCTCCTGAATAGCATGTCTTCCCAAAGCGCCCTGGAAATGCATTCAACAACGGCCTCAGTTATAGCAAGAGGATCAAACAAGAACATTTCCCATTTTTCCAACAAGGGTCTCAACAGAAATGCATGTAAATCAAAGCCAATTTACCCTCCAAAGGTGTCTGCTGACCAGAGCACCGAACACACTTAGCCTGTGTTTGCTGACATCCACTCAGTGACTCAAGTTCTAGGGGAAGGGGATGTGCAGGGAGAGGAGAGGCTGCCTGGGGTCAGCTCTCTGTCAGCAGCCTTAGAAGAAGCCAGATGTTCGAGCTCCCCTGACACCAGGCTGGGTGTCACAAAACCTACCAAGGTACCGTCTACTACAAGCCATCAGAAATGATAATATATCAAAGAAAGTACAGAGGGAGGGAGGAAGCAGGGGAAGAAGGGAGGGAGGGGGAAGGGGAAGAAGGGAGGGAGGGGGAAGGAGGGAGGGGAGGGAGGAAGTGAAGGGATCTTATCTGCCCACTGTGTCCCTGGAACATGGCTTTAGTGCAAGTTTTCTTTTCTCTTTTTTCAAAATTTATTTTATTTTTAAATTTTTTTTAAAGATTTATTTATTGTATGTAAGCACACTGTAGCTGTCTTCTGACACACCAGAAGAGGGCATCAGATCTCATTACAGATGTTTGTGAGCCACCATGTGGTTGCTGGGATTTGAACTCAGGACCTTCAGAAGAACAGTCAGTGCTCTTAACCACTGAGCCATCTCACCAGGCCTATTTTTAAGTTTGTGTGTGTGTGTGTGTGTGTGTGTGTGTGTGTGTGTGTGTGTGTGTGTGTGCAAGAGAAGTATGTGCTCTTTACCACTCTCAATCCTGCCTAGCAGTTCCTCAAAGACTTTCTCCCTTTACGAACAACCCCACTCCTTTACATACAGATTGAATCCAGGTGAATCAACTTCTTTGTAAAGTTGGATTTTTGCACAAGGTACAGGAACAAGAAGGAGAAAAGGAAGAAAAGTGTTTTTCTTTTCTCAGTGTCAAAACGGTGTTTGTAGACAGGATGCTGTTTAACATTGTCAGATTTTTTTAAGGACAGAAAAGTGTGACCAGAGTAAGATCTTTACTACACATTGAAATGATTTGATATATCTTAGATCTCAAACACAAACCAAATAATACAGGACAACAGTACGCGTGTACCCTAAAGATGAATCGGGGACTTGGCAAACTTTTCCTGGAGAGGCCTAGATCACGACTCTCACCCCTGAGGCCAACACAGGTTCTGTCACAACCTTGAAGCTCTGCTATGGTTGAACGAAAGCAGTGACCAACCAAGAGAACGTTACTGCTGTGTCCAAATACAGCTTCATTTTTGGATACCGAAATAAATAGATTCTCTTATAATTTTACATCACAAAATATTCTTTATGTTTTCCCCATTTAAAAATGTAAAAAGTGGGGGCTAGAGAGATGGCTCAGCTCTTCCAGAGGTCCTGAGTTTGATTCCCAGCAACGACATGGTGGCCCACAACCATCTCTAATATGATCTGATATCCTCTCTGGTATGCAGGTATACTTGTAGATACAGTACTCATATGCATAAAATAGATCTTTAGAAATGTAAAAAGTAAGTCTCTGAATACTGGCTTTCTAAACAGCAAGAGTAGACAGATCTGGTCCTGGGGTCACTGGCTGTTGGCTGACTGTTGGGACACCGGCCATGCTGAGTTACACCACAGCGTCCTCACTAAAATAAGGTTACGAAGCATCAGTCATCAGTCCTAACCTGGCCAGCAAGCACACAGGCCTTTGCAAGCACTCAGCAACGCCTGTGTGGAGGGAGAAACCAAGCATCAGATTTGTTTGCTCAGTGCTATGGTAGTACACTGCAAAAAAAAAAATGTGCCAACCCGACTGCACCAGACTCCAGGCCCACTATGGTCCTAGCAGTAGGGACCTGCAGAGACACATGCAGAAGGCTTCACCTCTCACTGGTGGCACTATGGGAGACAGCGAGAAATTTAGCGAGGCAGAGCCTGGACAAAGGAAGTCATCACTAGGGTGGCCTCCCCGGGTCTACTGGGACCCTATCTCTTCCCTTCTCTTTTGCCTCCTGACCTCCACAGACAAGCAGATTCCTGTCCTATACTTCCTGCCATGGTGTTCTGCATTAGCCAGGCCTGAAGGCAAATGACCAAAACATTTGAATCTTGCCTTCTTCTTCTTTTTTTTTTTTAATGAGGCAGAGTCTTGCTGTGTAGCTTAGAGTGGCTTGGAACTCATAAACCTTACTGTACTGGCAAATCCTGAGATAAAGGAATGCACCCACCAGCTCTCCCTCCCTCCCTCCCTCCTTCCCTCCCTCCCTCTTCAGGTATTTCTCTCAGGGATTTGTATCACAGTAACAGGTGATGCCTTGGGGGTTCCTCTGAGCAGATGTCATCCAGGGACTCAGGTCTTCATCGCATCTGAGCATTTGCAACTTTCTGTAAGCTTTCGCATATGCTCCATGCAACCATAAACCAGGGAGAGATCACACTAACACAGCCAGTGTTCCAGCAGAGGCGTGTACTGAAAGCCTGTCCGCCTCCAGACCTGCCCTCTACCACGTACACACAGAGTCTGCAGATAGTTTTCATCATACCCATTTTTATTTTCTATCTCTTCTGTGTTCCCCAATCACAAACTAGTATGGGTTCACTGAGGCAAACACAAGGAAGGCCCAAAGGAAAGATTCAGGCCGGCTTTCAAGTATCATGTCTACTTTAAATGACAAGGCCAGTGGCTAATGGCTACAGCAATAACCCTAGCCAGCCAATGGCAAGTAGAATGTCACTCCCCCAATTGTGTGCATGCGCGCGCGCGCGCGCGCACACACACACACACACACACACATTCAAAAGGCACCCAGTGAATACACCAGCCCCGACCCACACAGCAGTCGGAATGACAGCACTCAACCCACCATGCTATATAACAAAAACAACAGACCTTCTTTTCCCTTAGGAACATTTTGTGCGAAGCTATCTCCCATCTTCCTCCTCCTCCTCCTCCTCCTCCTCCTCCTCTTCCTCCTCCCCATTCTCCTCCTCCTCCTCTTCATGTTCCTCCTCCCCCATCCTTCTCTTCTCCCTCCTCCTCATTATCCTCCTCCCCTCCTCCTCTTTCTCTCTCTCTCTCTCTCCCCCCCCCTCTCTCTCTCTCCACTACCCCCCTTCCCATGAGGGTTAGATAAACACTTTAAGATATATCCATGCTTCCACTTGACTGTTCAGAGGGTAAGCATTTCTGAAATGCATCAGCCTCTATTTTTAAAAGGCCCGATGCTAAGGTTTGGCTCACAGCTGCTCCATCATCCCCTGGGGAAGGAAATTACTTTAAAACCTCCTTTGAAAGGGACTCAGTCTTGCTTGAATATGGAGAAGTCACCAGTCTGGCCCTCCAGGCTACCTTTGTTCCAGAGAGGCTGACCTTCAAAGGACTCGGTAGGGTCTTATCAGGAGGCTTGTTCCCACCCACCACAGGAAGGTTCCCTCCGCACATCCTCCTCAGAAGGTCGCCATGGGCAGAGCTCCGGTAACAGAGACAGACTCACTAGGTTCTCCGCAGATGTCACGATTCCCAAGAAAGGTGGGGTTTAAAAAGTTGATCTTTTATACTTCCATCTGTAAGAATGTCTTTCTGCGTGTGGGTGCACGTCTGTGTGCAAACACGCGGAGATGAGAAAGCAAAGTGTCTTCCTAGGTCACTCTCCATCTTATTGTGACCAGTTCAGACTGGCAGGCCAGCAAGCTCCAAGGACGCTCCTGTCTCCACTTTCCTAACGTTGGGATTGGAATGTGCTGCTGTGCTCACATGGGTGCTAAGACTTGAACTCAGGTCTCCACGCTTTTGTCTCTCCAGCCCCCAGAAGGAAATAATTATGGAATTCCTGGAGATACCATGGCTGGGAGTTTTCATCAGTCATCAACATTAAGAGGGCATGCCTGTAGCCACATATTAATAACTCCACTCCATCCTCCAATTTCAAAATGGGTCACAAGAAGCAAGTGCATTTTCTGACCCTCAGAGTGACTAACATGGTCACCGTGCTTTGTAGAAACTCCGCCTAAAGCTAACTCAGAATCAACCTGCAGATTTAAAACTCAAGCCCCTTACGGAGGGCGGACTGCAGGGATGTGTGGTATCTCGCAGACACTGAAAGCCAGTTACTTCCTCTTCTGCCTGCTACCCACACTGAAGTGGCGGGGTCAAGGTTCACTTTATTCCACACACTCTGGGAAATGCTGCACGGCTGTGGTGTCAATCACAGTGAAAGCAGCAACAGTGACAGGACCGACAGAGGAAGACAGCCGCAGACTGCCCAGTCCCAAGCATCTGAGAGGAAAGCTTTAGCTACACCTCTGGCTGTGATCATAGACCACACTGATCTCATTGGCTGTTCTCCAGATAGGATTCCATAGGTGAGAAAGCACTGCTCACACAGCCGGAGAGACTCCAGACCTTCCTCCACACCAAACATATCCCTGGCATTTCAAGTGGCAGAAGAGAAAGAAGACCAGGAGAGGAAATCACACCACACAGAGATCATGCATGGGCTGTCCTGGACAGAGGCAGAGGTCTCTCCCCTTGGCTCTCTCCAGGACCACTCATGGTGGTACCTTCGCTCTAGGTGGCCTCACTACAGTCCTTGTAGGTAAAGAATGTCATCTGCAGTCAGGAATACAGAGCTCTGTCTTCTCCAGAGTCACCCAGACCTTTCTTCCAGCTTTGGGGTCACTGACTGATACACCAAACTCTATTGCACATACACAACATATCTACACAGGCATTTAAACCACAGCCTAGAAAGGCAGGAGCTTTCATCTTCACAATTTTGCCATCTTTGCAAAAAAAGAGAGAATTACTTTTGATGGAGAAGCCGGTCTTAGCTTCACTGAAAAAGAGACGGCTAAACAAGGTTTGAAGGAGATCACTGCTGAGTATGTGATTCTTGAGGGAAGAACATTCGGGGGGGGGGGGGGGGGCGGAACAGACTAGCACAGTAACATGGCTCCTAATGAAAAAGGTATCGGTGTGTTCAATGAAACAACACATCTCTTTTCTCAGGGCAAATAGAGACAAGTGTTCAGTCAGTTGGTCTTAACTATCCTACTTAGTGTTATTAGTTTAGCATTGGGCTTGCTGAGTGGAACTCATCTATGCACAGCTGTCTGAAATACTGTGGGATTGGAGGCACATGTGCAATGGGAATGTCTCTGAAACTTAATTTTCCATTTCCAGGTCAGCAGACTGAAGTTCAAAGGAAAATCGGCTATTTCCGCATTCTGGTTGGTAAAGGACCAGCTCCAGACAAGACCGGCGCCATAAGATCACTTCCGGACCTAGGATTTTCTCCAGGCTTAATGTGCTTCAACGTTTAAGCATTTAAGATGTCACTTGTAAGAAAAGAGAGCTGTGAAGAATCACCCCAGGGAAGCACCAATAATCTAGCCCATATCAGCTCAAAAAAGCAGCTCCGAGCTTGGAAAAATCCGAGGTTGCTGTCTTGCGATACTTGTTAGTGGAAGTCAGTTCTAAATGTGCATCCACTCCACTCCAGCGTCTTTTAAAAGCCAGGGAAATCTTTCTGCAGATCACCCTCCTTAAAGACCTGGATTCAGAAGATATCAAACTCTAGGAAGGGAGTCTACCTCAGCTGGAACAAGCTGTTTTGTGCTTGCTGGGGTTTAGCTGATGTAGACTGTACCGTGTAGAACACAGCCTGCTCCATTGGCCCAGAGAGCGCCTGTGCTAAATAAAGGAGGAACATCCCTGCAGCACCAAGCTGCCATCACGGACCCATCATGCTTCGAGGACTGCAAAGTTCTGAGAGGACAGACCCTGTGGGTCTCTCCAATCCAGTTTCCATTACTATTACAAAAATGCCTGAGGTTAGATGCAAATAAGAGATTTCTCCAAGGAAGAATTCCAAAGACTAGAAAAAAAAAATGGCGGGACCTCATCTGCTTCACCTCCAAGGATGAGTTTGTAGCTACACCTCAACATGGTGGATGACACCATGGCAGGAACGCAGGCAAGGAGAGGTCACAAGGAGTGACAGGAGGGCAGAGACTGGGAAAGGGCCAGTTAACCCACTCTCTCTGGAATTAGTTCCTTCCCGTGAGATATGACCCACTCCCACATGACTGTTAATGTATTCATAAAGATTGATTCCCCTATGACCTTATTACATTCCACTGACCTGATTTATTAAAGATTCTAACCACAAAAGCGCCACCATGCTAAGGACTAAACTTACAAGACATAAAACCTGCTGGGGATTGTATCCCACCATCTGTCCCAGACAGACACGCTTCAGAAAATGCAAGCCTTGGTCAAATGGTGACTGCCTTCCACACACCTCTGGGCTTGTGCAGGTCACTAGGACACCAATACCACATCAACAGAAAGATACAGCCTGCTAAGGAAGCCCACAGACACGTCTCTCCTACACATACATATCTAAGATGATTTGATAAATCAAGTATAGCACAAGACTTAAATAACTAAAAAAAAAAAATAAATAGAATAATGATAACATAGCATAATAAATATTAAAATACTGAAATTTGCTCCACAATGTTTGGATGGGAAACAGGATCGCAGGATGAGGAGTACGTTACAGGATTCTATGCAAAACTCAGAACTGTACAATAGAAAGCATGAATGTTACTATATATAAGGCAGACCTTGGAGCTGCAGAGAGGGCTCAGTGGTTAAGAACAACTCTTGCACAGGACCAGGGTTGAGTTCCCAGCAACCACATGGTAGCCCACAACCATCTATAACTCCAGGGGAGTTCCAGGGGACCTAACGCCCTCTTCCAAACTTCATGGACACCAATTACACACATGGTGAACAAACATGCTTGAGGTACAATCAATCCAACAGTCAGTTTGAAAATGGGATGGCAAAAACTGTTGGGGGAAGAGCTATCAAGTTCTGTATCAAAGAGTAGTCAGTCAAGAGTTGGCCACTAAAAAAAGAAAAATGTAACCATTGTGTACTGTGATGGTTTGTATACACTCAGCACAGGGAGTGGCACTTTTAGAAGGTGTGGCCCAGTTCCAGTAGGTATGGCATTTTTGGAGGAGGTGTGGCCTTGATGGAGGAGGTGTGTCCTTGTAGTAGTAGGCATGTCACTTTGGGTGTGGGCTACAAGACTCTCATCCTAGCTGCCTGGAAGTCAGTATTCTCCTAGCAGTCTTCAGATGAAGATATAGAGATATACATCATGCCTGCCTGGATGCTGCCATGTTCCTGCCTTGAAGACAATAGACTGAACCTCTGAACCTGTAAGCCAGCCCCAATTAAATGCTGTCCTTTATAAGAGCTGCCTTGGTCATGGTATCTGTTCACAGCAGTAAAACCCTAACTAAGTCATGTACATATTTATATCTCTAGTGTATGTCACACACATTAGTTGAGTATACACACATATGCATCTATATGTGCAGCTACATATACATATACAAATCTACATGGATACATGCATGCTTCCATACGCAGGTAGAATATTCCTTACCAGGAATGCTTACAGGTATAAGGGTTTTGAGCTGCCTATTTGGAGGGAGGGAGGGATGGATTTTTGAAATACTTACATGAATTCTACTTGCTAAACAAGTTAATTGAGATCACAGGAAATTTGGGATTTTTTTAATTTTTTTTTTTTTAGATGTGGGACTTGTAATTTCAAACTCTACTCTCTCCGACCTAACTTCTTTGACGTCTGTCTTTCCGATATATAAAAGCACAAGACCACCAACAGCAGTAAGGGTCAAAGAGACATATAATAAGTGGTGTAATTATTACCAGGATCAGCACTCTCCCCTCCTGTAACACACACCCCAAAGTTATCTACAAAGGCCTTCTCCCAGACAACATTTCCTCTGCCCTGGCCTTCAAGCAGCTGTGTCTTCCAGTCTTTCACCCCTTCATCAATCATCACAGGAAGAGATGAGAAGAGCTGCAGGGGTCTGGAAAGGTGTTATATCCCCTGCTGTCCCTGTCCTTCCCAGATCCTTCCACAGCTCACAAGTGACACTTCCTTCCTGCCTCCCTGGGTGCCTGCAAAGCTAATTCACACCTTGTCCTGCTGGCAAGACTCCCAAACCCTGAGCACCAGATTTTCCCAGCTCTCTCACAGTATCCTGCTAAGAAGCTCTTCTCTCTGAATGCATCTTGGGGCGTCTCCCATAGAGCCCCATCAGTCCGCAATTACATCCTGTGCTTTCAGAACCCGCACACACCTTCCCACACTTACTAGAATCAATTAAAACTTACCAGGAAGAAATCAACTCAGCCCTCAGATCTTCCCTTTTGACACCTCAGCTTCAAACATCATTAAAAGTAGTGTGGTTTGACAGGACTGTGGGCCTGGCTAACAGCTGTGAGCTCTCTTGGAACACACAGGCTTACCACCATGTTCCTTGCTTCATCTTTGAAACCTGAAGGTATCCAGCAAGCAGCTGCTTTGAGAAAAGGTGTTACTGCAGATGTGTGTCACATGAACATCCCAACAAGGAGCCCCCTTCCCCTTCTGCAATAAAAACAGCGTTGGTCGTGTTGTATTCTAACTAGGATTTGGAATTTAAGTGCATTATTCACATTATATGCTGAGAAAAGCCAATATGTTTAGGAGATCCTAGGGAAGAATTCAGCCACTACCAGAACTACCCTTGTCAGCAGAGTTGAACACTCACAAGCCCCACAGACACTCTGAACAGGGAAGCAGGTACAAGCATACATTATGCTTTTGTAATTTGTTTTTAGAAATTATTTCATTACAGTTCAGGATGGCCTGATGAGCTAAGGACTGGTACTATGGGCTACCATATTCATACTATGGAACTTCCATAGATTCAGCCAATCTCAGGTCATACCTATACCATGTCATCAGGCCTGTAACAGTCACATCTATAAACATGCACAGACAATGCAGTGTAAGACAAATTGTCATAACATTAGCTATTGGCAGTAATGATTTTAGGTGCCCAGGAAGATACAATGTGAAATATCTGCTCACAGTGTAGGAGACTTGAGTGTAAGTTTGGTTATCTGTAGAGGATCCTGGAATCAACCCACGTGAAAACTGTAGGATATCTGTAGGCACGTTTCCTTTAACAGTGCATCCACAGACAATAGGTCTGCTATTTCAGTTATGTGGATGTTACATCGAACAGCAAACACACTGGCCGTACTCCCAGAGAATGCTCACAGTGAGATTGACCATGGTCGGTCTACTTTTAAGACTCCAAGGAATCATCACAACATCAATGAGCCTAGGACAGAAGGATCAGAGATGCAAGAAGATCAGGTCTCAAAATCAAACAAAAAGAGTTAGAGCTTCAGTCCTTCAGTCCAAAATTCCCTGATTATACCCACTAACAGGGTCGACTGTCAATCTGTTACTTCTGAAGTGCCTTCTCCTTGCAAGAGACTGGAAATAAATGACCTCTGATTCTGGGTACTGTCACCATCCTGACAGGAACTGAGACATTCTAAAGAGACACTTGTGTCCTCCTGGGCTATCGGACCATTGAGACAGTGGACCCCAAGAATTGGAATTTTCCCCAGGAACCTCATATGGGTAAAGGCTGAAGCCAGTGGGGACCAATTGTCTCCCTCAATTGTATTTACAACTTGTAAGACTACATGGAAAGGAAACTGTCAATGATGATAGGATAGGTCAAGAGATCATAAATCAACCCACTCTGGTTTTCTGCTTAAACCTAAACTTCCGGCCAGCCCTCCCCACAACAAGACTGGTGGCAGGAGAGTCACAGGATCTCTTTGTCCCTCTTCCCAAAACCATCACATCGAATGGATCTCCATTCTCTGCTCACTATAACTGGTTTATCCAATTGGCTTACGGAGACCTGATGGCCCAACCTGACATATAAGAGCTACCAGAGCTCATGTTCCAGCCCTGGTGAGTTCTGTAACAGTATCACTCACATATGCGTGTGCAAACACACCCTTGCACAAGAGAGTGGCGTGCAGAGTTGGAGTCACACGGCAGCGCACAATGGCCCAGGAAGGCACTACTTTGATGCTCAGAAATGACTTTGTGAAGAATATGAAATATAAACTCAGTACATACTAGAAGCACAGGGGAGTTCAGGGTATTGGCAGGACAGATATCCAGCACCGGCCCCAACAGAGAGAATGACAACAGAGCAGGCCCCGTACTTGTTATCACTGGTGGACGCCCTTTCCTGATTATCCTCCCTTCTCCACCCATCTGCCTGTTTGTTCCCTCTTCCCTGCACAGGTCGCCACCCTGTTCCCTAGAGACTTCCTGTTATGTCCAGCTGGTGTGGGGGGGGGGGGGGGTACAGACAGGAGAGTGGGGTCAGGATAGAGACAGATGATGGTATCTCTTCCCCAAAGTGGCAAGTGTGGGTGGGGCTAGCTCAGCAGACATGCCATCATCTCCCTGCATTGCCAGAGGGTGCCATGTGCATTTCACCACCCCAAGCTTCTGGACCACGGGGATAGAGTTGTTTTCCCACAGCAGCACCCTTCTCAGTAGATCTGAAACAAGTGCTGGACCCTGGGGGTCAGCCAGCAGGAAGCACACTTCATACACACACACACACACACACACACACACACACACACACTGCCAGAAGCCTTCAGAATTGAGCAGGTTATCTTTAAAAGCTCTCCTATGTGGAGCAGCTGAGGAAATAATGAGCCTCTGGGGTGGGGGGGGGGGGCTCCCCATGGTTGGCCCATCCCACTTTCAGGAAAGGTAGAAAGCAAATAGTTGTCTAGCTTTGACTGAAAACTGGGAATCAGACTGGACAGCAAGAAGCCCACACCTAGTAAGCAAGTTAAAAGCAGTTATAAAATAAGACCAATAAGCCCCACCTTGGAGCAAGGAGAGCCAGGGCAACAGGCCAGCCCCAGTGAGGGGCTCAGAGTCCAGAGGCACATCTGCATTTGCAGGGAGCCCACCCTGGGCCCTCGCCTGGAGGGTGGCAGCATGCAATAAGAGCTGACCACACTCAGCCTCTGGCTGTCTGGAACCCAGTGAAGACAGAGAAGAAAGTGGGGCCGGAGACCTCAACCAGTTTCCACACAAGCACAAGGGCAGAATCTGGAGCCTGTTCAGACAGTGTAGACACTTCGATAGTATCCAGCAGCAAGAGCCCAGTTTATCCATGTCCCTTCCTGTGCAAGGGGGAGATATTGAAGATACGTGAGAATTTAAACTGTCCCAAGGAATGCTCCACGCTGTCCTTGGGAATTCAACTGATGAGAGGTAAGCGCCTGAAGTCATGAGAATCACTACTCCTGCTGCGAGGACAGAGGGTGGCTGTCCCTGCGGGAAACTGGTCCAGGTGCCGCTAATTATTAGCAGCAAGGAAGGAAGATCAGCAGGGTGGGCCTGAGATGGGCAATAGGGCTCAACTCTGAATCTTAGCTCAGACACTTAACTCTGGCAAACTGAATTACATCACCTCTTAGAGTCTCGGTTTAATGTGCCTGCGAAACAGAGGGTGAGCCGGCTAATTACGGTACACAGGCTGAACTCGCCCCTGCTTGTCTTATCAGAGAACAGTCACAGGCGTCCAGACACAGGTTCTCTGTGCACCTCCTGAACTCCAACCACTGTTGAAACAGAAGCCAGGTGGCCCCGAACTCTTAAAATATTTATCTTCACAGAGAAAGTTTGCCAAGCCTGAAACAGAAGATCCCCAAGAGGCGCCAATCTGCAGGATTCAACTCGGCTGATACTTGCAAAAAGGTGCTCCTGGTAGCTGCCCTGAGAGCTAAATAAAATACATTATTCTTGAGACAGTGGTACGGCCTCACACTGGCCTCCCGGGTGTGGATGCGATGTCTCCCCAGCGCCCTCAGAGCTGAGCTCTCACTAGTGCAATCCCAGCTCTGCTTCCCACCCAGACATTTGTGAATTACCAGAGAGAACTGTGGATTCTCACCCAGTGGCAGTCAGTATGGCCTCCAGCCGCTGCGCCGGACAGTTGTTGTCTTTCTCTAATTTAACTCTCCAGTTTCTTGTTTGTGTCTGTCCCACTTAATCCCACGGGGTGTGGCTTGCCCAGCAGTTACAGAGAATAGCCTGCCCTTCCTTCAGATCACCCAAACACTGAGAACATCCATCCTAGGCCAGTTCACTGCCACACACACACACACACACACACACACACAGAGAGAGAGAACAATAACAACAAAACACCCACATCCTCCATTTGGGATTACTTGCACTTTAATCTGTACAAATTTTGCTTTCGGACACAGACCTGAATCATAGAAGCTTCCGGTCTTAAAGAGAGAGACACTTTCAAGTTCTCACACAGAGATATAATTGATGTTCACATCAATTATACTCATATTACATTATATTTACAACGGTAACATTTTTGTTTGGTTTCGTGATGTGCTCTTAGCGATGTTTACAAAACCTCCTCAGAAACTCAGATTCGGTTTATCCGTTTACTAAATGAGGCATTTAAAGGCTGTGCTGTGTTTCTCTAAATGCCAAATAAATGTCTGAAAGATGGGAGTCGGTGGGGGAGAAATCAAGTTACAAAGAATCGGCTATTCCTACTTGAGACATTCCGAGTAAATTATATAGAGCTCATAAAACTTGCTTTGCTGGACGTGTACTTAAATCTATATGAACCTAGCCTATTATATAAAATTTCATTGTGCCTCTGATCTCAGTCCTCCATATTGATAGTTAGGTAACACCTGCCACCCACAGACCGGAGAGCAGAGATAGGTTCGCTGATTCAAAGGAGACACCCCACCCCCACCCCCAACCTAAAGAAAGGGTTTTATATTTCTTAAAAACCTGTCTTGTATAAAGAATGCCTAGAACTTTGCTTTATTTTAATCAAGTTTTTTTTATACAGCTGCTTATTTACCCAGACCCCCTGCCTTGTTTAAAAGATTAACATAGGAGAACTGTTTAGGATCAAGAGCTCTCTCACCACTCACAGAGGACCCAGGTTAGGTCCCCAGAACTCATGCTGGGCGTCTCACAGTTCCCTGTAATTCCAGTGCCAGAGGACAGGCATCTGCATACATACAGCTACCCAAGCATGGGCACCCACAGACGCATAATTAAAAATAATAAAGTTTAAAGTTAAATTTAAAGATTCAAATGTTTCCACGATCTTTAAGATCTAGGTGTTGTCACTGCCTTTCTGAAAGAACTTCCTTATTCAGTATATCTTGGATGAAAGAGATTGAGTCCCAAACTGACATACAAACACACACACACACAAAACCAACAACAACAAAACACCCACATCTTCCACTTGGTATTACTTGCACTTTAATCCATAGATAGGTCCCTCTTTAATCTGCACGCTGATTCAGATCAATGTCCAGCTTGCTACTTGGACTCAATCTCATCCTCCTAATGGGAACTACAAATGCAAGCCCCTGGCCTAACAGCCCCCCATCTCCAACCCTCTCTAGTCTTGAAGGTAAACTGAGGCAACATCCCTAAACTGTTCAAGTTCCTTCTCTACCTACCTCCTTTTTTGGGTAAAATCATTCCATATTCCCTTTCAGTATAAACAAAAGGCTGAAAGGTAAGAAGGTAGAATTGGAACCCAGCCGCAGCTCACGCTGGAACACCTGCAGAGACCCTGACTGACAGGCACCCTACAGAGACATTGTCCGTGAAGCTCTAAATAGCAGACCTCCAGGAACCAAGCTCACTCACCTGGGGACTGACTGGGTCACGGAGGGGTTCTGGGGGTGTCACTCATCCTGCCCCCAACCCTCTTCCCTGCCTCGTGACTAGGAATCCAGCCCAGCTGTAAGCTTGTGCTGTCAAACTTCCCCCACCCTCAGAAAGGTGTGAGAAAGAACATACATTTCTGCACTGAGAGCCCTGATCTCCACTCCTTTCCCAGCAGAGCAGTGAGAAAGAAGACAAGCACTCTCAGGAAGCAGTCAGAACAAACCAGGGGAAACTGTCGCAGCCCTGGACCCCCAAGTTCAAAACCTTCTTTTAGCTCAGTCCAACAGAAATTCAGAGATATCCTTTTTGCCTACTGGACGTAGGACGGCCTCCTTGGCCTCAGCCTGCACCTGTCAGTCAAGACTTGTGTGTTTCGATCCTGTGGCTAAGTGATTCTCATTGGATAGAGAAAGGATTCTGCTCCCATTGCAGACTTATGGCAGAAGGCATTTCTTTGTGTCACAGGTGTAGTTGAGGTTGTTTGATGGCCTACATCAGATAGAGGCATGCGCAATGCACAGGAGGGCCCACCCAGCAGAGGTCGGAGGACAAGAAGTCCTGGCTTGGAGGAAGTGATATCATCAAGTAATGCCGTCATCGATGGGGTCAAGAACTCGGATGATGAACTACACTCCTCCCCAATAAAAGTTACTTCTGCCAGTTCAGTCTCCAGGATGGATAGATCTCCTCTTTGCTTTGATCTGCTGTTTGATTTCTCAGTGCCGGGCGACTGGATGCTAGAGATAAAGGTTTTACAGCTGAGCTGCATAAACCCCAGTCTGGACTGTTTTCAGAGGCCCGGTTTCCCCAGCTGTAAAGTGTGGACTTCTAATCTCCAAATGCTGGTCTAGCGGCAGTCCCTAGGAAACCTCAGGCTCCTTGTGCCCTTCCTTCACATCTTGACTCCAATTTCTCGCAAGGGACATGTAGACAGAGACTCACACACACTCTGTATAAGCACCAGATCTCACCAGTGTGCACGTGTCTAACTCTCACAAGAAGCTGGACGGGTGAAGGGGGAAATGAGGGGGGGAAAAAAAAACCAAATTCTTCAAATCAGAATGACTTGACCAGACTCTAAAAAACGTTTTCATCTTTCTTTATCTCACTTAAAAATTTGTATTTGTTGTGTTTGTGTCTCCGTGTCTTGCCTGCCTGTGCCCCTGTGTGCCCGGTGTGTGTCTGGTGCCCACAGAAGCCAGAAGAGGGTGTCAAATTCCCTGGTTGTGAGCCACCACGTGGGTGCTGGGAACTCAATCCAGATCCTCTGCAAGGACAGCCAGTGCTTTTAACCACTGGGCAGGCTCTCTTGCCCAGCATAACACAGCTATTATAAAGTAAAGGCATGAATGCAATGGGCTCCCAAATAAGAATGAATCCTTAAAAGTCATCTGCCCTTCATCAGCCATGTTCTCTTCAACAAGCCACATGCTACCTCCAACCACTGACAGGGACACTCACTCGGCAGCATCAGTGGGTACTGCCCAGCAGCTGGCAGAGCCTGGCCATTAGGCAGATCTGAACAATTCAGCCTTTCAACCACCAACCTAATGGACTTTTCTTGGCAAAGGCGGGCCTGAGTTGGCCAAGCACCCGCTTTCACATTTTCCAATCACTGCATGTCAGGAATGAATGGAGCCTCCGATCTGCCCTGGGTCTTGCTTTCCGTAGCAGGCCCTCATCACAGACTCTGTTCACTGTAATGATTCATAATACAAATCAATCCAGTCTCCCTTCATCGAACCCCTAGTGCTGTAACTAGCCACTCCGGCAGGCTTTCAAAGTTAACATGTAAACTGTGAAAAGATAGCGCTGCTTTAGAGAAGTTAAAAATGCCACATTCAGCCAGGCAGTGGTGGCACGCACTTTTAAATCCCAGCACTTGAGAGGCAGAGAGAGGCAGGTGGATCTCTGTGAGTTTGATGCTAGCCTGGTCTAGCGTGAAATTCCAGGACAGCCAGGATTATAGAGAGAAACTCTGTCTCAAAAAAAAAGCCACATTAAAACATGAATTTACATGCTGACACACAGTCTCAGGGTCACCACCCCACAAGGCAGGTCCAGGAACCCTTCTTACCAAGCAGATGGTTCCATGCGGAAGGCAGCAGGATTCCCTCCCCCTCCTCTCTCCCCTCCCCCTCCCTCTCCCCCTCCTTCTCCCCTCCCTCTTCCCCTCCCCTCCCTCTCCCCCTCCTCCTCTCCCTCCCCCTCCCCCTTCCCTCTCCCCCCTCCCTTCCCTCTTCCTCCTCCCCTCCCTCTCCCTCTCCCTCTCCTCCTCCCTTTTCCCCCTCCTTTTCCCACTCCCCACTCCCTCTCTCTTCTGTCCACCCCCTCCCCTTCCCTCTATAGCTGATCTCTTTTTAAGAGACTCCTGGCCCTGAAGTGGCTCCCTTATCCTCCTGTGGTCCCGGTGAACTGGTGACCATATTCCTTAAGTCCCACCTCCAGCGGCAGCTAGCTTTCCAATGCCCAGCCAGGTGTTTAAGAGATACTCGAAGAACCACCCACCAGCCCACTACAAAAGTGCTCACGAAGGCCTAGGGAGCCCAGCCCAGGGCATAGGAGCGGACAGCACAGCGGGGACGGATTCATACAAACAAATGGCTCAGATAAATGAGGCTGACACCAGAAGGGACCCACCCAGCAAGCTGAGCCAGGGGGGAAGAAAGGAGAGGAGAAGACCAGAGTGGACAAGAATATGGGAAAGCCCCAGCCTCAGCCACCAGGAGCTGAGACCAGAACCTCAGTGTGCAAATGAGGAAGGAAGAAGACAGAGGACCCAGAAAACAGACCTCAAACCAGTTTACACTTAGTCAATCCCTGCCTCCTCTCTCTCTGAGACAGGGTCTCCCTGGCTCGCCTGGAGCTCACATACAGACCAGGCTGGCTTTGAATTCAGAGATCTGCCTGCCTGCACCTCCAGAGTGCTGGGATTACAGATATGCACTACAGTGCCCAACCTGTCTTTCATTCTTGCTCTCGGTCTTATTAAACAGTCACTGGAGTGACTATTACTGTGCCAGTCACCTTACATAGTGTTGACACAGCAGCCTTGGGAAGGCATAGAGACAGTTCTCATTTCATAAGTGAGAAAATGGGAGTCTCGCAGAAATAGCGTTGTCTGTATGCTGACAATACACTGAAAAGTCAGAGACGTGGTCCCTACAAAACTCACTGACAAGGGACTCTGAAGACACAGGCACTATGCCCTCAGATTCTGTCCTCCAAAACCGGGAGTCAGATAAGCTTCTGTTTCTAGACAACTCAGCTCACCACATTCTGTTACAGCAACAGAAAACAGACGGGCGAAAACCAGTTAGAAGCCCTGAACTGCATCCTCATGTCTGCTTATGAACCTGTACAGGCAGATGAGCTGTATGGTGACTCTAACCAGAACTGCTGAACCCATGGACGGCACGAGGCAGATCCAGGAGGAAAGGATTCCTCCAACAGCTGGAGAGGAACGGAAACTACCCCACCGGTTATCTCAAACACAGGAACCACAGAGCTAGGAGTTTCTGACATATCTGACAGCAGTGCATAGCTAATTGTAGACACTCAGAGAAGCAATACTTTGTAAAGGGTGTGTGTGTGTGTGTGTGTGTGTGTGTACAATGTTTGCAAATATACATATACATATCTATATACATATACATATACATACACATACACATACACATACATATACATATACATATCTATCAGTGTACAAGTGTATCTGCATGTGTATATATGTCTATCTGTGTGTGCAGGTAAGCCTACATGTGTATACATGTCTATCTGTGTGTGCAGGTGTACCTGCATGTGAATACATGTCTATCTGTGTGTGCAGGTGTGCCTGCATGTGTATACATGTCTATCTGTGTGTACAGGTAAGCCTGCATGTGTATACATGTCTATCTGTGTGTACAGGTGTGCCTGCAAGTGTATACATGTCTATCTGTGTGTGCAGGTGTGCCTGCATGTGTATACATGTCTGTGTGTACAGGTGTGCCTGCATGTGTATACATGTCTGTGTGTACAGGTATGCCTGCATGTGTATACATGTCTATCTGTGTGTACAGGTGTGCCTGCATGTGTATACATATCTATCTTGTGTACAGGTGTGCCTGCATGTGGATGCTTGAAATCTGACACCGATACTGGTACAACTCCTTTCGTACCTTTCGAGACAGGGCCTCTCACTAAACCTGAGGTTCACTGGTTCTGCAAGCCAAACTGGCCAGCAAACCCCAAGGGTCTTGTTGTCTCCAACTCCCCAGGGCTGGAATTACAAGCACATACCTGCTGTCTCACTCAGCTTCTACCTGACTGTTAGGGATCCTGACTCAGGTCCTCAAAGAGAACACTTTGCCAAGTAATGGATCGATAATTACAAGTTGAGTGTCTCCTCTTTATGACACTAGAGGCTGGAAATGTACCCGATGCCACAAATGTTTTAGACTTTGGAATATTCGATAAACTCACTAACAAAGTTTTCCAAGAGTGAAAATCCAAAATAACACACTGAGCATCCTGTCCATCATCAAATAGTTGGGATTCCTGAACACACCAGATTTTACATGTTCAGGCCAGTGAGGCTCAATCATAATTGTATCTGTTGGCTTACAGATTCCTCCGGCGACATCTGTGGCCCTGCAGGTGAGTTCATCTCTGACATTAGCTGTATCTGTTAAGTCTGTCTTCTACAGGTCACACACACCTTCTGCACCTACAGCTCTCCTGTAAAGCAGCAGCCTTAATTAACTCCATCCCTCTCCCAGAAACACACACTTCTGCTACTCCCTGCAAACCACAGAAGAAAGGAGGGATGAACATGGGGGACGGGAGAGTTGAACATGGGGGAGGGGTGAGCTGAGTATGGGGGAGGGGTGAGCTGAGCATGGGGGAGGGGTGAGCTGAACATGGGGGAGGGGTGAGCTGAACGTGGGGGAGGGGTGAGCTGAACGTGGGGGAGGGGTGAGCTGAGCGTGGGGGAGAGGTGAGCAGTGCAGAGGAGCCAATGCAACACAGACCCTCCCAAAGATGATGGTATCAGAACAGGGCAGACATCAACACCGATGGATTCTCTGCTTCTCCCCAGCAGAGCTCAATGTTTATTTTTCCTTCCATTACTTAAATGGTACAAACCCTGCCTCCTGTGCTGCCGGGCCAGGAGTTGCTAAGCAGATAGGAGGGAGTTCAGAGAAAACTCCGACCCTCCTCAGGATGGGACAGCAGAAAGGCACTGATTATTCTTTCCGACTGGAAAATCCTGCACTGCAGGCTGAGCATGGGAAATTGTCATAACGTCTAAAACAGGCTGGACAATTTCATACTAAAAAGGGAAAGACCCGGCCAGGTTTGTGGGACACGCCTTTAATCCTAGCACTCAGGAGGCAGAGGCATACAGTTTGATTTCATCCTGGTCTACAAAGTGAGTTCCAGGTCAGCTAGGAATACAAGGTGAGACGCTGTGTTAAATTTAAAAAGAGAGAGAGAGAAAAAAGTTAAAGTGGGGTTTGGGGAAATGGCTCAGTCAGTAAAGTGTTGGCCACTCAAGCACTGGGACTTGGGTTCAGTCCCCAGCACACAGCCAGGCACGGTAGTAGACATTTATAAAACTAGTGCAGGGGAGGTAGGGACATAAATAGTGCACTCAGAATCTCCAGAAAGGGACGTGAAGACTTGTTACTAATAACACACTGCTGTGGAACCCCCATCGAGGCCAAGGGGAGATGCATTTTACTCTGCTAAGATATCCCAGGAAAATCAAAGCAAGTTAATTGATGTCACCTTCCCAATAAAATCCCAAATGATCACACACTAGGTTTGAGCTACAATGACCAGGAAATGAAAAACCAGTCTTCCACACTACAGTACTAAGAAGTTAAACTATAACCTAAGAGTTTTGTCAAGTTTACAAAATACTAAACGATTAACTTGGGGACTTGACTAAACAGTTTGTACGCTGGTGCCACGAATAACTACAGAGAACAATTCACAAGGAAATGGTAGGATGGTGGGAGCATCCTTAGACTTGAGACCTGAGGGAGCGCTCACATTCAGAAGGACCAGAGCAGGTATGGCTCGCTTTGGCAGACTTCTATAGAATGGAAACTGTTGCAGTTTGAACCTGAAACATTCCCCACAGACTGAAGAACTTTTAGGAGGTGGGGTCTAACTGAAGGAAGTGTGTCACGAGGGGTGGGACTTCAGAGGCTACACGTAGCCTGACTTGTAGTTCCAGCCTAGACCTCTACTTCCGACCGGAGCTACCTGAATGAGGCTGCTACACTGTACTCTGTCCCTGAGTGGGTAGAGGGCGGGAGGGTGCATGAAACCATGAACCGAAAAAACCTTGAGTGTTTTCGTCAAGTATTCTGTCCCAGGAAGACCAAGATAATCCATGCATTCAACTATCCTCTACATTGTGTCAACTAGAGTGCAGAACATGCAGAGGTGTGCGAGATACTGCTTTCAAATACCAACTTGCAACTTGATTTGGCTTGGGGGGGGGGATAAGGGAGAGAGGCAGGTCCTGATCTCAGTCACCTTCTAACCAGCTGTCTTGGGAAAGCTACTGTGACTAAACACTGAACAGAATGGAGTTGCTGACCACCAGGCTTCTCCCAGGCAACAGTCCATGAGGCCTCAGGTTGCCTAAAGGCAAGGGAAGCCACCCGCCTCCCCTTCAACACACGCTTTCTTTTCTCTCATGATCAGAAAGGCACTTCTACAGCATTATGTTTAGGTTGGGTACACACAGCAAGCAATTAGCTCACAATTAAGGACACATTTCCATGCTGAGTCAGTCAATATAAACTTGATTTTGTCTGCCTGCACTCCAAGCCCTCCTACACACACACACACACACACACACACACACACACACACACACACAGCATCTGAGGAGATAACCCTGCAGTGAATTTTGTGTCCCTCTACCCAGTCACCCCCACCTCTCCCCACAGGACCTGGAGGGAAATAGTCCGTGCCTTCAGGGAGTGACAAGTCCTGGGAGGCAGGGGACATGGAGCAAGAGATAACGAATGTCCCCTCAGTCAGTGAAATGTACTGAGCTCCTCCTCAGTTTTCCCAGGCTCTCTCAGTTTTCCCAGGACATGTCAACACAGCTGACCCGTCAGGTTCCTAGAAGCAAGATAAAACACAAGCCCAGAGTGGAAAGGCATACACACAGGCCCAGGAAGTCAGCTCCAAACCCCCTCCGCTTCTGGCCACCCTGAACCTAAGTTCAGGCCCAGGGCCAGAACACAAACCTTCCATCACCAAATTGCTCTCCCTAATAAATACCACCAGCCTCCAGCCTGCCTTTCCACTGCCTTCTCACAATTTCTTACTTTCAATTAAAACGCCTATGGATTTTATGCCAAATGGGGAGGGCCATAAATCTGAATTATAAGCTTCTAAACGCCATCCAAGGCGATGTGAAATATTTAATGCCCCACTCCATTTGTTGTCCTTAAAACTGATCTCACTTTTGGAAATCTGGGCAGCTGGGCTCCTTGATGTTGGGTGGCAGAGAATGCAAATGTGGTGAAGGTTCCATTTCCGTGAACTGAAGCTTCGATATCTTCAGTGTCTGTCCTCGTCACGGACCCTGCTCGCTGAAGGCCCATATCTATACTTCTCCCACAGTCAATCGCCACACATTTGTTGAACACCTACTAAGCACCATCCATCTAATTCAGCACTATAAATGAGAACATGATGAGAAAATCTAAGGTCTCGCTACCTGGGAGATCAACAGGCTATTACTGTGCAGGGTGGCAGCCACCATAATACAGAAAACAGATTATTAAATTAATAACATTAGGCAGTGACTATGTGTCCTAAACCCAGGGCCACTGTCTCGAATTCACCCAAGACCATATAACTATAAATATGTCCAAAATAGTGTACCAAGGCATTAACAGCTGGAAATACTATCTACACCTTAAGTCCACTCTCTTCTGCTGTCCTGGTAGCTCTGACACATTGGCCTTGTGTCTTCAGCACACTCTACAACTCTAGAGAAAGAACCACAGGGACAGGACCACTGAGCATACCCAGAAGGAACTCTCAAGCAAGCTGCTAGCTGCAAGGATCATGAGGAACAGTCATATAAAACCCAGGGAGCTGACCCGGCAGACAAGTCTTCTATCTGGCTTCTGTAACCATGGAGTGGCCGCAGAGATGCCTCATGACTGAGGAGGGCTTGCTGTGCAATTCAGGGGGCTGGGAGTTCAAATCCCAGCACTCATACAAGCTAGGCATCTCATACACTCCTACAATTCACTCCAGCTCCGAAGAGAAAAGTGGGGGAAGGGAAATAGTTGATGCTGGCTTGCTGGCTGCTAGCCTACCTAAGAAAATGTGAGCGCCAGGTTGAGGGAAAGAGTCTGCTTTAAAGGACTAGGTAGAGACTGAAAAAGAAAGGCCTGCTGGACTCTGTACATGTGCACATGTGAACACACTTGCACACACACAACTCTTTTGAAAGTTATCAGAGTTACTAAGGAAATGGGCTTCTGTAAGAGCAAGTAAGACCAGACCATGAAACAGAAGATAGGACCAGTCTCTCAGCAAAGCAGTAGACAGGAGGTACCCAGAAAACTCACAGGCCAAGCTCAGTAACGGCCAAGAGTTTAACCAGGGCCGGTGGTGGGCAAGCCAGCAAGCAGCAGCCCAAAGTCCCAGCTGAGAAAGGATGCCAGGGTACACGGGGCTATTACAACAACCTAAGCACAACAGGACTGAAAGATGCTCACATCAGAACTCTTGGGGAACGCTGTATACCTACGCATACTGTGTTCAGCCGGAGAGGGCAAGAAATGCTAGACAGCCTCCTTGAGTTAGCAGTGAAGGGCTCCAAAATCTTCTAAAGAAAATGTCCCCCTGAGCCCCAATTTCTGCTTAGAGGATAGAGCTCTAGTCCAGAGCTGCAATCATCTAAATCAGAAAAGCCAAAGATGGTCAGCTACAGAAAAGGTCTCCACGGGGACCCTTTACACAGTAGGCCCCCTCCTCAATCTGGTAAACAGATGAGAATTCCTAAGAGATCCATAGAGCCATCATCCCATTTCAGACACTTACCCATCCTGGTCAATCCTACAGATAATCTGATTTGGATCTTATAAACTGTCCCCACCCCTTAAATGACTTGTTTTTCACAGGTTCTATGAAATAAGCACTGGCCTTATCAGTTATGACCCGGGAGGTCACAAAGCCACCAAAATGCAAAGTTGGTGTAGCTTATCTGTCTGGTGGTTGATCTCACCAGTCACTCCCGGACAAAAACCAAGGTAGTTCTTAGCACTCAACAAGAAGTTCTATAGTCTAAGGCAATAACAGATACACCCACACGCATTCAAAAGCCACACCCTCTCCTGGTTTTTTTTTTTTACTATAACAATAGTAAATAACAATTCCAAGTTAAATAACAATAGTGTGTTCTACTTCCTTAAAACTCATCCTTTCTCTCCCAGATAAATATTTCCTGGGTTCACTTATGTGATAAACAGCTATATTTAAGGATTACTAAAGAAACTTAGGTGGGGCTAGAGAAATGGCTCGTTGGTTGAAGGCTTGCTGCTCTTCTAGAGTACACAAGTTCACTCACACCAGGTTTCTCATAACTGCCTATAACTCAATCTTGGGAAGATCCAATACCTTCTTCTGGACTCTTTAGGCATCTGCACTTATACAGCAGATACAGAGGCTCATAAATAAACTAAAGTTTGAAACTATGAAGTACTAGTCCACTTAGTTCTTCTTAGTAGTTCACAGCTCAGAGCTTAGCATCACCCTGTGTGATGGTTTATATATTTTGGCCCAGGAGTGGTACAATTAGGAGGTGTAGCCCTGTAGGAGTAGGTGTGTCACTGTGGGTGTGGGCTATAAGACCCCCCATCCTAGCTGCCTGGAGGTCAGTCTTCCACTAGCAGCATTCAGATGAAGATGTAGAACTCTAAAGTTCCTCCTGCACCATGCCTGCCTGGATGCCGCCATGTTCCTGCCTTGATGATAATAGACTGAATCTCTGAACCTGTAAGCCAGCCCCAATTAAACGTTGTCATTTATAAGACTTGCCTTGGTCATGGTGTCTGTCCACAGCAGTAAAACCCTAACTAAGACACCCTGCATTCTGGTCATATACCTGTCAATTTCCATTTCTCTGCCTGTGAGCCTCCTCCCTCCACTCCCAGTCTTCCAGAGACATATGACATCATGTGTGCCGCATCTTCTCTGCCTGTGCACCTCATATCAAAGCTTCCATGACAGAAGTGATGATACCCAAGACAGGATTAAACCACAGGCTGTGGAACATCCTTAGAAAAAGGCAACCTTTATGTGCTTCATCTTTTGGCAAAAAACAGGAGCAGCTATCACAATAGATGTGTGCTTTCTCTCTTAAAAATCCCAACTCCCAGTTATTCCAGAGTACCTCTTCAAAATTCCTCGGTCGCATGAATTATTAAATAAACAACTCATCAATTAGTCTTTCATGGAGAATAGTTAGACACAGAAACGTAGACAAGAGTCAAAACTCAGCAAAACATTAGTGACAAATGAGCAAACCGTCGTCCTTGTCATCACAACCACGAAATGAAGACCGAAAATACACTTGCTAACCGCAGGGACGCCCCACCCCCTCCCCCTTTCTCTTAATACAAAAAAAGGATCTTAAAGGAAAGGAAGTCAATGAATTTTACTCATAAAACAATCATCTCACCTAGTTTTTTCCCATCCCTTTTTGCAAGATCATTTATAGAATGTGTTAGCCTCACAGAAATGATATCAAAACCTTTTTTACCCCACCCTTTTTATTTTCTAAACCCCACACACCTTCATCTTGCTGTAACCCACAGGAGAGTGGCTGAATTCCAGTTAAGCCAAGTATTTCAACTGCACACTCTCAACCTCAGTGTTCACCATATCCAAGAAATGTGCTCTTTCAGAACCTGGCCTTTTATTTACTTACTAAGATTTGAGATAATAGCACAGGCTTCACAGATGCCTCAAGGCTACACCGAACTTACACATAAACATCCTGGACAGTAACTCTTTAGACCTCTTTCTTTCCTGGGCTATCTGAATTATTTTAAAGTTTTGGTTTAGACATCTTTCAAAATCCTATTAGGTAATAGAGGGTGCTGGCCTCACCCCCATCCCCCACCCCCATCTTTAATTTCCTTTCCATGAATTAAAAAAGAAGCTTGTCATGAGACTATGTGGTATATATGGAAAAATACAAACTTCAATACACACTCTGTGTGAGTAATTGCAACTACGTTTGTTTATAAGCCCGTTTGCCTACTTCTGTCACAATGCCAATACACAAATTCCACAGGGCAAATTTTAAATCTAGGTATGAACACGGCAATTTGCTCACATAGATCAATACACTCAGTGGGTTAATGGAGAGGGATACCCAGCAGTCATCAAGGGCTCCCAGTGAAATCTCCTTTGTGCACCTAGACACTAACACACTCTGCTTAGCATCGCATCCCCCACAGCATGTTGGTACGCTCTGAATCTAGACAGCCGCCATAAATGACACCGAAGCCACCACTACCAAACCAGGAACCAAATTCCTGGTTGGAAGAAGTTTCAAAATCCAAGGCCAACATCTGGCGAGTTCCACGACTGCCTACCAATCCTGGCTGGTGTTGCACTGAAATTTTAGCACAAGGGGAGGGTATTAATTTTTAAGTGCCTATTAATTAACTTGTACTCTGCTTAAATCACATATGGGCGTCCCTCCAGTTGCAGTTAAGACTCTTTGCGTTTGCCTCATTGTCTCAGAAGGGTGAAGGCTGGCCGACAGGAGTTAGAACAGCACACAATGAAGTCTGTTCTTATCCAGGGGTTCTGACCATACTCTGTACACAGTAACTGCACTGTAGGCTGCCTCTCCACCCCTCGGATAAGGCAGTTTACTCCTGGCCCCTGGACTTAGCAGGTTAGGCACGGGTTCCTCTGCCATCTGTATGTTTCAGAGAAGGGCCAGCCAGGGGCATGCCTGGTTTAAGGAGCATCAGTTTACCGCGCACAGACCCCCAACCCACACACCGCGCGCTTCCGCCACCCCTTCCTGGTACCTGCCCAGTTCCTCGCCGGTGTCGTAGTAGTCGTCCACGTTTTCCTGCCTGAACACAGTCATGATAGACTGTCACGCCTCACCAAAGCCCAGGTCACTCCGGCTCCGCGGCCCGAACCATCCCCACCGCCGCCTCGCTGCTGCGGGCCCCTCATGCACCAAGCCGCAGACCTCTGAAAGACATGGGGAAAAGAAAGAAATGGTAAACCCCCAAAAATAGGGGTCCCAGGGGCTGGGCCCCGATCTCGAGGCCTCCCGCGGGCAGGGGCCACGCGCCCTTTGTTAAGTCTGGGCTGGGGGACCCCCACACCCCGCATTGCCGCGCCCCAGCCCCGTGCCTGCGGTCCCCGGGTTCCTGCCTCTGCCTCCGGACGACGTGGGGACAGCTCAGGGAAGGGACACAAAGCGCCCTGCCCGGCCACCTGTTCCCCCGCCCGGCGCCCGAGCCGCCCTCCCGCTCCTCCCACTGCCTGCGGCGGCCACTCACCCGGCCCCGCAGCTCTCGCTTCGTGCGCCCTGAGTCCCGCGGCAGGTCCCGGTCCCGGGCAGTTCCGAGCGGCCTCCGCTTCTTGCGTCGGGCGCAGCTCAGCCCCGCGGGGACGCAGCCACCACCTCCTCCGCCGCCCTCCTCCTCCGCTGCGCTCGCGGCTCCTCCCGATCCGCGCTCCCGCCCCGCCGCGCGCACCCCGCACACACCCACTCGCCCGCACCGAGCGCGCGCCCCACCTGTGACTCGGCGCCCGGCTGCCCTCTGCCGCCCGCTTCGAAGAAGCCAAAGGCTTTCGTCCCCCAGAGTGTGAACCCAAGGATCCGTGTGGGCCAGACAACGTGCTCTGCGCCGGAGGGGGAGACACGACAGCAGTTTTCAAACAGAAATCAATAAAGTCCTGCTCCGGAGACGCCCACACCCTGATGAAACGATAGCAAACAAATAGCTTATAAATGAGGTCGCTCTGTTCTTCTGTGTTGACAACAAAAACCGAGAGAGGACAGCAGGGCTCTCATCAGAGGGGGCGTCTCCCGGTTATTTTGAGCTGAGATCCAGGAAGAAAAAGGTTGAGATATCAGAGGCCCAACAAAGCTTGGGAGTCCTGTCAGTACTGTGGTTGCTCAAATGAAATACAGCGAGTCCTACTTGAGCAGTATTAAGCATACAATACACACCAGACATGTTTGAGATGTATAAAAAAAAAGAATAAAAATCGTCGTGGGCTTGTCTCTATATTAGCTACATGTCCAAATGATGGTGTTTTGGATCTATCGGGTTAAATAAAACTTTATCAAAATAGTTACGCTGTCTTTGCTTTGTTTGTTTGTTTTACTGTCAGAACAGTGTCCATTTGCCTTTCGTTGGATTGCTGGGGTCTGGCCAGTCTACGCAGACACTTTGGATCCACCCACGAAACCAGTATCCATTCAACCATTTTTCATAGGTCTCTCCTCGTGCTCCTGACTTAATAAAGTTCCTAAAAGAGATTCCATACTGCTGCCTAGAATTGCCAAAGTTCATCGGTGAACCCACCAAGAGTTCATCCGTGAACCCACCAAGGGTTTCATATCCACACCACTGCTCAAACTCTCGATTCAACAGGTATTTTCAACTGTGGAGTCTTGGGCCTAAAAGAACAAAGCAAAGCAAAAGAATGTTCCTCTGGCCATGTATCAGATCCTAATCTTAAATACGTCCCCAGCTAGGAGTGGTAGCACACACCTGTAATTCCAGCGCATAGGTGAACGAGGTGGGAAGATCAGGAGGTTAAGGCCAGTCTAGGCTTTAGAGCAAGCTGGAGGTGAGGTTGGAGTACACATCTCCAAACAAACACAAACAGAACAAAAAAAAAAAAAAAAGTATTACTAATGGCCCAAGGAAAGAGCCCAGCGGCAGCGTACAATAAAGAATGAAATTAGAAGGTCCCATTGACCTAAGTGCCGAGACCTAGAATCAATACAAAAAGATCTTGAGAACTGACAAATACGATAAAAATAACAACCACAACCAAAAACAGCAACAACAATAGCAAAAACCAAATAAATAAAAAGGTGATTCACTTGGGAAGCATGCAAATGAATACATCTGTTGAAAAAAAAATGAAAAACACGGTGTAACTTATTTTCCAAGGCCACTGAAAGGATTGGATCTACTTGGGGCCATTAGGGCTGGTCAGAAGACATTTTTTTTCTGGTGTCACGAAGAAGCAGCATGGAATTTAGAGTTATAAAATTTTCATCTAATATTCATGAGGCCATCTCCCAGCTTGGAGGAATCACTCACTCAGATCTATACCAACTCAGGCGAATCTTTTTGAAAGGGCGATTGTGGTAGTTTAAAACAATGTCTTTAATTCCTTGACTTTCCTCCAGTCCGAAGAAGTTTAGTGCTCCTTCCCATGGAGATGGTCTTCAACCCTCTCACCCTCATAGTTTGAAAGAAAATCTGGGGTAGCCACACTGGGTGGTTTCTTTCCAATGTTAGCCTGCCCCCACCCCTCACCCCTTATTCTATGGCCTGTCAGTGAGTTTATCCTGGAACTGTCTGGTAAAATCGGAGATCAAAGGAGCCAAGGAGATGCCCTAACCATTGAGCACACTCATCCAGCCACCAGACAGTTAACAGCTTCCAGCTCAAGTCCTGTGAGTCATTATTGTAGGGTGATTTATTATACAGCACTAAATCGCCATATAAGAAAACCATGAGAAGCTAAAGGAAACGTAACTTTGAAAATACACCAGGTCAAGGCTGGAGAAATTATTCTCTCAACTGAATCTTTACACGGTCACATAAACTAGCTTTTTTCAGTTTACGGTTAATTTTCTTAGCCTCTGTTTTATCACTCATAAAATGGGGACAAAGGCAAGTGAGCTGACTTAGCAGGCAAAGGTGCTTGCCGCACAAGCCTGACAAGCTGAGTTCGATCCCCAGAAACCACAGTGCAATGACCAAAGTGACTGCAGAAATGTGTTCTCTTAACAACACACACACACACACACACACACACACATGCACACACACAAATAATGAACAAAATAAAGAAAATAATGCACATAGGAACAATAATACATTTTCATTCCCTAAGCAAATCTAAAGAGATAATCTGTGATTATCTGAGATATAAGAGTTCATGTTCATGGGCCGGAGAGATGACTCCGACTGCTCTTCCGAAGGTTGTGAGTTCAAATCCCAGCAACCACATGGTGGCTCACAAGTATCCGTAATGAGATCTGATGCCCTCTTCTGGGGTGTCTGAAGACATCTACAGTGTACTTATGTATAATGAATACATTAATCTTTTTTAAAAAAGAGTTATGTTCATAATGTAATACATCAGAATATTTGGCATTGTGTAATGTTCTAGCCAAAACAACTCCAAGGGGCACATCTTGTTCATAGAAGACAAGAACCCACATGTTAGGAGATTCAGGCTGCAAAGGACGTCCACATGAATGATTGATTATAATACATACTAAGGGCTATGGCAATCATGGAGGTTGACTTGAAACCACAGGATGGATTTCTGGCTAATATTTCATAGCTTCATTAGTTTGAGTAAAAAAAAGCAACTTGCTAATAAAACCTAAGAGACTGCAGAGATTTATCACATTAAAGATTCACTTCTTGTTTGCAGGGAGTTGGGAAAGAACTTAGCTTCATTCAAAGGACCCAGTCATGTCCCATCTGATGGATTCATTGCATCCTTATGTGGTCCATTTCAAATCAGCTGTTGAAAGCAGATTTGTGCAGCAGAATGTACTAGAAGTTTCTTAGATTTGAAGTTAAGGCTTACATTTCTTTTCTTTTTTTTTTTTTTAATTAGCAAGATGGTGTCAGATCAAAGAAAGACGCTTTCAAGTTGGTTTTTAACAATATAACTTTGGTCTCAACAAAAATGGACATTCTTTTAAAAGATCTATTTTTTTATTTTATGCATAAGAGTGCTTTACCTACACATATTTATGTGCACCATGTGTGTTTCCAGTGCCTATGGAGGCACTAGGCAAGAAGGCAGCACTGGATTCCCTGCAATTGGAGTTACAGTTGGCTGTGAGACAAAATGAAGGTGCTGGGAACTGAACCCCAGTCCTCTGGGAAGAGCAGTCAGAGCTCTGAACCACTAAGCCATCTCTCCTGCACCAAGAGTGGATATTTTTAAACCATGCAGAATATTTCCCGCACCTAGGTTCATTGTTAAAAGTGCTTTCCTTGGAACTGGAGAAACCGTTCAGCATTTAAGAGGGCTTGCGGCTTCTATTCCAGAGGACCCGAACTCACTTCCCAGAACCCATATCAGGCTGCACATGACCATCACTCCAGTTCCAGGGTATCCAATGCCCCGCTGTGGCCTCCACAGACTGGGAGGTGCATATGTGTGTAGGGGGCGGGGGGTGTGAGGGGCAAACTAGCACAGACTGGGGAGGGCACTATCACAGGCTAGGAGGTGTGGGAAGCTATCACAGGCTGGGAGGTGGGGAGACCGTTTTTTTACAAGCTGGGAGGTAGGGGGCGCTATCACAGGCTGGGAGGTGGGGGAGCTATCACAGGCCGGGAGCTGGGGATGCTAGAGAGTCTCATTGGAGAGGTGGCTCATTGAAGAGATGATGGCTCGCAGTCTGGAGAGGTCGATGTGAACAAACACGTAACTATGCTAAATGCAACCCCAACACACCACATCTCGCATAGCCCTTCTAGCTTTCCCCGGTCCTTAGAGCTGGTCTGCAAAATTGTTTTATTCTTTCCTTATCCTCCAGTTATGAGCACTCTGAACCTTCTGGCTATTCTCTCCCTCGTTTCTTTAGCAAACTTTATCCTCTGCCGTACCTAGACTCAGTCATGCTCTCCTTTTTACTTTTTTTTTTTTTTTTTTTTTTTTTTTTACAGCAGGGAGGATTCAGGGGTGGGAGGAGTCCAGGACTTCAAGGAAGCTGGCGTTTAGTGAGATCTTTCAAAGTTGAAGAATGAGAGAAACAGAATGGAAGATGATAGAGGCAGAAGGTGGCCGGGCAGAAAGTCGCAGGAAAGCAGGGGCTAGAGAAGAAATCACTCCGAAGATTAGGACTGTGACCCTCGGGCTTCTTTAAGCAACCAGAATCCAGGCATCGCGGAGAGAGGTCCGCGTGAAGAAGTGATAGAGCTTTTCCAATTTGATTTTGAAGAAGGTTAGTAGAGACGACTCACAAGAGGCTTACAAAAGATAGGAATCACAGACACTGGTTTTTTCCCGCCTGGAGAAAGGAATACTCAGCTTGAAGCTTGACTTCAAGTCTCCACTTGTCTGCCTGGTCTTCTCCCTTGGTATCTGTGAGGCCAGGGTGAAGGCCCTGTGGGCTTCTGCCTGCTGTATCTCTCTGTTCCCAGTTCCTCTCACTCAAGTTTCCGATTTTGGTTTATTATTGAAATGAAATCCAGAAGCATTCAGCCTTATACCCTCATCAGAACTGGATGTGCCGATTATACTCACGTGTAAAATTGGAACTAACATCCCCATTGATTTGGTGAATAAAGTTGCTTTTTTTTTCCTCCATTGAATCTACTTTTTTTCCTCTGCGGTGACTAATGGACCTCTTTAAAGCCATCAGACCTCACACCATCGATTTCTATTTATTTTCCTTTCAGCAGAAATTACGGTTAAAATATTTTCAATCCACATAGAAATCTCTCCCTTTTTTGCGAGGATGGGTATTAAATATTGCAGGAGACCCAATCACAATGAAAGCCTCTGGGTGTCCTGGCACGATCCAGGAGCTAAAAGCCTCCTTACTCAAGCTGGTGACATGATTTACGGTCCCATTCACAGAGCGTCGGGAGGATTTATAGAAGCATAGCTTAAAAAAAAAAAGACAAACTTGTCATTAATTCCCCCCAAATCCCCTGTCAGCTGGAAGATTTGCACGAAGAGCAAAACCTGTTGACATCATTGACATATTTAATGTGACATTCTCAGACCGGGAACTCGGTTCATATACCTGTGATGCTCCTGTTTCGGCTTAGAGAGGCTACGTGCAAACATACACGTACATATATAATACATGTGCTGCTATTTGTTTTGAAGTTTAAATGTTTTTACTATTTCTCTTATTTCTAAGTAAATTTTAATGATAATATATTTTGAGGACATGCCCAGAAGCATACACCTCAGGGAGGAGGATCACGGACTGCTCCTGCCAGGGAAGAGGAAGAGCACTGACTGCTCCTGCCAGGGAGGAGGACTGACTGCTCCTGACAGGGAGGAGGAGGAGCACTGACAGCTCCTGGCAGGGAGGAGCCTGGCAGTGGCTACTCATTTAACTTCTTCCTGTTTCATGTGACACAGGAAGACTTGGAGACTAATATCTATGAAGCCAAATTAGGAAGCGCAGGCTACACTGTACACATAACCTGGTGCCTTATTGTTGACAGGCAGGTTTCGATTCACACACAATGCGACGTCACTGTATCAAAAGTTCTAGTGAAGAGTAGTATGGAGAAGCCTGGTGATGCACACCTAAAATCACTATGCATGGAAGGCGGAGGCAGGAAGATTTCAAGTTTGGATCCATCTTGACTACCTGGTTACTCAAGGCCAGAGACATCGTGAGACTTAAAAACATGAATAATTAAATAAGCACATACACATAGATATAGAAGAGTGTGCTGTATAAAATAGATTCTCCCCATTATTTTGTAACTGTGTTGTCCTTAAGAGTTTGGAAGCTGTCTTCCAAATTCTTGGAAGAGTTTAGAAGTTCTTGGCATGGGCCAGTTACTGAATATCTGTCCAAGAATGTGTGACCTAATTTGCCTTTCTTAGGAAGGTTCTCTGTAGCAGTGACAGTCTTTCAGATTCCTCAATACCGCTTAGGAGGCCGTGCACCAAGTGTCTGCTGTTTACATCAGTGGTTGTCGGACAGGGAGATAGATATTCTTTTGACTGAAACGTAAGTAAAAATGTCTCAATTGCTTTCATTGTTCCTCCCCAGTTTAATTACAAATGGTTATTATGAAATATAATAAAGGTTCCATGGAGCTGGAGAGATGACTCAGTGCTTAAAAGCCCTGGCTACTCTTCCACAGGACCTGGCTTCGATTCCCAGCAACTAGATGATAACTATTAACTGTAACCCCAGTTACAGGAGATCTTATGCTGTCTTCTGGCTTCAGTGCACCAGGCATACACACACTGTGCACACATGTGCATGCGAGAAAACACTCATACACATAAAATAAATTTAAAAATTTTAAAGTCCTCCAAAAAGAATAAACGATGACCTTTCCCAGGTCATCTGAAAAATCCGCTTATAATTGCCTGAGGCTGATAACAAAACTCTAACAAACTGAGCTGTTCTGATAGAAATGAGCTGGTGGAACTGGTACCCTGAATCACTACTACATATAACAAACATCCATCTACATCTGAAGGAATAGATGATGCCACAACCCTGGGTCCATTGGGTTTCTGATGTCGGGTGTTCCAGAACATGAGAAGGTTGGCACAAGTGATGTGTTTATAAAAAGAGAAATAGGTAAAGAATATGTTCTATGGGCGTGTGTGTGGGAATGGGGGTGCCTCAGCAGGCTCATGAGGAGGCATCCATTACCCTAAGGGACCACACACACAACAGTGTAGTATAGGATAGAGTTTATTTAGGGCATGGGGAGCTAAGAGAGTAGTAGAGCCAGAGAAAGGTAGAGAGAAGGAGAGAATAGAGAAGTGGAGGCTGGCCTTGACCACGTGGAGAGAGGGGGAAAGGGAAGGGGGAAGGGAAGAGCCCAAGAGGGCAAGAGAGAACAAGAGAACAAGAGGATAAGAGAGAGAGAAGGGCAAGAAGCCCCTTTTATAGTGGGCCAGACCTACCTGGCTGTTGCCATGCAATTGTGGGGTGGAGCTTAGACAGAATCCTAACAACAACAGAAAAAGCTTCAGTAAAGGACACTGATAAAAACTCACCTACCCACACTCATGAGTTTTACGCCACAAAATGCTTGAAGATTTGTTCTCAGGCTTTCTTTGCACATAGAGTTGAGTTATAAAAGTTTACTTAGTACTTAAACCAGCATCTTCTAAATCAAGAAAGTTGTCTGGTTGGGATGCCATTGGATTGTAGAATGTTTGCAGTAGTTACTTTTTGCCCCCATGGGAAAACATTGTAACCAGAAGTAACATCAATTGGTCTTACAGTTCCAAAGGGATGACCATTCATTAAGGCAGGGAAATAGGGCAGCAGGAAGCTGAGAATGCACCTCCTTGTCTGCAAATGAATAGGAAATGGAGAGAGGAGGGAACTGGAAGTGGAGGAAGGATTTTAATGTCAATGCCAGACACTTCCTCTTAGGAAGGCCACATCCCAGAAAGCACTATTAGCTGGCAGATGGGGACCTGGTATTCAAATAGGAAGACTCATGGGGGACATTCTCATTCAAAGCACCACAGTGCTTTTGGTACCATAGATGAGGCCCAGACTTTGATCACGCATATGTTGTATGCCCACAGTCCCAGTAAAAATGGAGGTAGGAAAGTAAGCTAAAGGTTATTCTCAGTTTTTTAAACTGTTACAAAGTTTCCTTTATGTAACACTAGGCTGGTACAGGCGCAATGTCCCCCACTTGACCCTACCCTGATTCATCATCACCAAGAGTCTACAGTTAACTTCAGGATCCCAGCTTGCCGTCCACAGTAAACAGTGGCATAAACTCATATCTTATGCTTGCTACAGCAGACGCCAAAGAAATCCCAAATTCTCTGTATCTGCTTACTCATCCCCGCCCTTCCCAGCCTTCACAACCATTGATTTTATAACACAGTTTTGCTCTCCTACAGTATCATATTGTTGAAAGCAAAGAACGTATCATCTTCTTAGTTTCATAACATGCTTTTAAAATCCTTCTATCTTTCTACAAGGCTGGATGGCTCATTTTCTATTGCTGAGTAACATTTTCATTCTCGGAACTACTCTCTGAGTTGATTTACCTACCACAGACTGGTCATCTTGTTTGTCTCTAAGTTTGGTAACTATGAAATACAACTGCCAAAAAATATTCATGTGCTGACATGTACTTTCAACTTAGTCGGGTGTGATGCTCCACCCAGGGAGTGACACTATTAGGAGGTGTGGCCATGTTGGAGGAAGTGTGTCACTGTGGGTATGGGCTTTAAGACCCTCATCCTAGCTGCTTGGAAGTCAGTATTCTGCTAGCAGCCTTCAGATGAAGATGTAGAACTCTCAGCTCATCCTGCCTGGATGCTGCCATGTTCCTGCCTTGATGATAATGGACTGAACCTCTGAACCTGTAAGCCAGTCCCAATTAAATGTTGTTCTTATAAGAGTTGTCTTGGTCATGGTGTCTGTTCACAACAGTAAAACCCTAACTAAGACATTGGATAAATAACACAGAGTACGTTGTTGGATCCTATAACAAGAGTATATTGAATTCTGTAAGAAAGTGACAAAATGAGACATACAGTGTTCCACCAGAAACAAAAGAGACTTTCACAGTCTTGCCAGCATTGGTAACATCAGTGTTTGATACTGGCCGTTCTAACTGACATTCAGTGCTGTTTGGTTGCTTTAGTAGGTGTTTCCTGGTGGCTTGTGGTGAGAACACTTTTTCATATGTTTGTTCACTTCCTGTCCATCTTCTTTGGTGACACCTGTCTTTTAGGAGTTACGATCTAAGTCTCATGAAGTTACTTCTCAGATTAACAGGAGTATCCTATGAGAAAATGTGTTTCACATTGTAACAGTTACATTTATGTTGCCATAATACCATGACTAACAGCAACATGAAAAAGAGTGTCTTTTAGTTTAAGGGTCCTAAGGGCTAGCTGTCCCCAATGATAAGGGAGGCATGGCATCAGGGACAGAATGCTGAGGGATCACATCTTTACCTAAGATAGTGTCTTAGTCAGGGTTTCTATTCCTGGACAAACATCATGACCAAGAGGCAAGTTAGGGAGGAAAGGGTTTATTCAGCTTACAGTTCCACATTGCTGTTCATCACCAAAGGAAGTCAAGACTGGGTCTCAAGCAGGTCAGGAAGCAGGAGCTGATGCAGAGACCATGCAGGGATGTTACTTACTGGCTTGCTTCCCCTGACTTCCTCAGTTTGCTTTCTTATAGAACCCAGGACTACCAGCCCAGGGATGGCACCACCCACAAGGGGCCCTTCCCCTTCCCCTAACTGAGAAAATGCCTTAAAACTGGATCTCATGGAGGCATTTCCCCATCTGAAGCTCCTTTCTCCAGCTTGTGTCAAGTTGACACACAAAACCAGCCACTACACATAGGAAGCAGAACAAATTGGAGCCAGGTTGTGAACTCTCAAAGGCGGTCCCAGTATGGCTTCATATCATACACGTCCCATAACCTCCCCAGATAGCACCACCAACTGAGGACCAAATTTTCAAATATGCAAGCCTATAGGGGACATTTCTCATTCAAACCAACACAAACTTGAGGAGTTCTGAAATAAGTAGCTAGGGGCTGGAAGGATGGCTCAGCACTTAAGAGCTCTAGGGGCTTCCGGTGTCTCTGGTGCACAGGCATGGGGTTCCTTCCCTGCCCTCATTCCCTAGGTGATATGGCATGACTTGTGTGAAACATTCTCATTGCACAAATAAAAGAATTGCTGTAAAAGTAGAGAACATGGGTGTGTGGGATCCACCCAAGCTGCAGAGCCTGGACTCAGGTATCTATCTGCAGGAGGATCTGGAAACAAGGGATTACTGAAGTTGCAGTCGTTTCCATCTGCCTCCTCCCCTCTCCTTCCTCCACCCTCCTTTTGCTTTTGATTAAATATACGTCCATCAAAAATGTAACAGTTCCATTTCCAGAGTGAATCTCAGTGGCACTAAATTAGATCTGTCGGCTCCAAAACCACACAGCAAGCTGTTTAAGAAGCCAATGCAAAGGCACACTCTTCATGGCCCCTTTAAATTATGAGGGGCGTCAACCTTTCCTGATGACCGATAGGTTGTTCAGCTGCCGAGCAGATGAGAAAAACGTATTCGATGTGTTATGTTTTGCTACTGGGATATACCCTTTTGATCTCTGATGGCAACAGACTTAACAGCCAATGCTTGGCTTCTGGTTGGGAGGGAGCACGTTGTAATGGTAAATAGGATAGCTGGGTAGGATTATCAGTATTCTGGAAGCAGAGTGGAAATGATCAAAATAGTTAAAATATCCCTGGGGGGGGGGGGGGGCGGAGAGATGGCTCAGCGGTTAAGAGCACCGACTGCTCTTCCAATGGTCCTGAGTTCAAATCCCAGCAACCACATGGTGGCTCACAAACATCTGTAATGGGATCTGATGCCCTCGTCTGGTGTGTCTGAAGACAGCTACAGTGTACTTACAATAAATAAATAAAAATCTAAAAAAAAAAAAAATATGCCCGGGGGAAAGCGGGTCTTTCAACCAGAGTTGAACTAGCGAGCGGGCACTGGGCGTTCTGCATAAATGTGTAACTTAGGAACTGCAGTAACCACACAGACGGACAGAAAGACTGCGCAGGCCTGAGATAAGTGGACCTGAAATAATCACTTTTCAAAGATTCGAATTGTACTAAGCATCACTGGGTTGTGCACTTAAAAGAGGCGGATTTCAAAGAAGCCTTAAAAAGACACAGATGTTCTTCAGAGTGATGTTGCAAGTGTTCTTGGAACTTTGAAGGGACACTGCTACTTAACAGACTGTGAAACAGCCTTTAAAAAATAAAAACTTCCTGTGTCTGACTTAGGGAGTCCTTAGAGAAAAGACAGAGTTAATATCCTCCTTGATATTTACAACATATTTATTTAAAATAACTTCCCACAATTTATGTTGAAGGACACCATCAAGTACAACGGCACACAAAAACTATTGAAGTATAATTGTCTTGGGAAAAGCTGTCCTCCCCCAGTGTGAACATCTTGAGGAGTTTGGGGCCAAGAATGCACCCATCAAACCATTAAGGCCACCGCCAAGGCCACAGACACTTTTCTAAAAAGTGTTTCAGCTTTTTGTTTAATGCACTGTGTTTTTGAAGCAAGGCTGCTAATGAAGTACCTAGAAACAAACAAGAGGTCGCATAGCAAGGACGCTCCTTAGTGATTATAAATATACCAGCACCCGAACAAAGGATCTGTTAATTGTCACTGGGAGGTTTTCTTTGGCCTGTCAAGACTGTAGCTTAAAGAACCATGTGTGAGCTACCAGCAATGGAGAAGTCTGAGCAAAGCCTTAGGCTGCTGATATCTTGTTCCAGGGACCTGCCTTCCTACCAGGCTCTCAAACCACTGTCCTTAGCAAGTGGGGGTGACACATCCCTTAAACTATGTGCCTATTGAGACAGTCTCATTTTGTGATCTAAGCCAGCCTCCAACTTATGGTCCTCTTGTCTCAGCTTTTGAGCGCATCACCACGCATGATTTCAACAGGCAATTTTGTGAGAATTGTTTATGCTTTGTTCCGGTGACGTGGAGGAGACAGTGACCCGATAAACATCAAATTTCTTTTCTGACTTCACCTAGTGCAAATGTCATGTTTTATTAACACACGTGACTTCTGGGGTCTTAGCGTTTTCCTTTTTTATTTTTTTTTAAAGATTTATTTTATTTATTTCCTGTATATGAGTACACTGTAGCTGTCTTCAAACACACCAGAAGAGGGCATTAAATCCCATTACAGATGGTTGTGAGCCACTATGTGGTTGCTGGGATTTGAACTCAGGACCTCTGGAAGAGCAGTCGGTGCTCTTAACCTCTGAGCCATCTCTCCGTCTTAGTTTTTTCTACATATACCCTCTCCAGAAAGACACTTGCTTCAGTATAGCCAGCAAGTCCCAAAAGGAACCCACTCGGGGCTACTGAAGTCGCACAGGCTGTCGCTCATTTACTTGAACATCATCTGCCCGGCTGTTGGCCAAAGTGGTAGCATTACAGGGTATCACAAGACCAGAATCCCAATTTCTACAAGTGTTTTAAAAATGGTGGTCATTCTTCTTTGTGAACAAAGAAATAAAAAAGGTTTACTCTGAGGCATACTTTTGGACCAGGAATGGCCACTTGGTCAAGGAAATCCTCAGGGTCTCAGTCATCTTGACAACTACACTGGTTGTACCCACCTGTAAGGTGCTGTTCATAGCTTAGGGGACAGTAGAATATCGTTAGATCAGGTGTGTTAGATATATCATATATTTTTGCAGATACTTTGAATATGTAGTGAGGGGTTTCACTTATCACTCTGTGTGTGTGTATGTGTGTGTGTGTGTGTGTGTGTGTGTGAGTGAGTGAGTGTTCGTCCTGACTTCCACTTTGCTTCTGACAGAGTCTCCTTGTTGTTTGCTCCTGTGTACCTCAGGAGAGCTGGCCTGTCAACTTCTAGAGACTCTTCATCTCCATTTGGAATAACAGGGCTGCAGGTTTGAGCTACTGTACCCAGCTATACATAGGTCCCAGGGATTTAAAATCAAATCCTCATGCTGCGGGGCAATCTCTTTACCCACTGAGCCATTGCCCTAGCCCCGTAGGTAACACTTTTTAGGCAATAAACGTCCTAGGCTGCAAAGCTAGGGCCACACACACAGTCTTGTAAAATACAAAATCGCCTGCAACAGCAAGCCTTGCAACTCGTGTCTCTCCCTACCCCGGCATCTTCCTCTTGTGTCTTTGTCTTCGACCCGGCAGAATTGGGGTGGTTTTTTGCTCCTATTCCATTCCAAGCTCCCGCTTTGCTCTATTCTCACTCTCAGCAGTGAGTTTATTCACTCTGTTTCTTACCCTGTGAGTCAGAGGTCTGGACCATCCTGCTCTGTTTCAGGGACTTACTTTTGTGTGTTTCCCACTGGTGGATCTTTGCCAGGGGAAAGGGCAGCAGACCCATAGCCTCTGTTCTACCCCAGCAGCACACAGTCACTACCTTCTCTTTTTCTTTCCTTTAAAAATGTTCTTCTGACCAGGTCTTATGTAGCCCACACTGGCCCTTGAACTCACTGTGTATCAGAGGCTAACCTTGGCCTCCTAATCTTCCTGGCTCCACTAGGATTGTAGGCATGCACAACCATGAGTGGTTTTACACGATGCTAAGTATGAAACACATGACCAGCACTCTACCAACTCAGCTACACACCCAGGCCATTTTGTTTTTCTTAAAGTTTCTTTAAGACCTCAAACCAATGTGAGCATTTTTTTTTTACGGAAGTTACCAGAGACCTGGGGCTTTATGAATACTGCTTGAGCCTGTTTTAATAGTGCAGGGTGACCACAACATACATACTCATCTGATGTTTGGCTTCAGCAGTTTCATTGATATGTTAAAGCCCCACACTTGTGTGGCTAACCGGTTAACTTGTTGTGGCTGCGCTCTAAGCTTTATGAATCAGAACAAGCCTCTCGTCCACCCTACACCTTTCCCGTCTCTTTGATGGAAAGAGACCGCTCAGTGTCTCTTCTCTGCCTAAAATTTTATGTAAAGTTTGTGACATCTAATAAATCCTGTCAGGGTCCTCAGGGGGCCTAGAAATGGCTGCCTGAGAGTTACCCTTCTGTTTTATAGCTTGCTGTCAGGAGTGGATTCATGACTTACCTTTTGACTGGCACATGCCCTGAGTCATTCAGGGGTTATCTCAATGCCACCCACTTGTTCCCAGAATTGCACTCTGGAGACCCTTCTTTACTTCATCTACCTCTATAAACTCACACTCTGAACTTTTCAGAACAGAGCAAGACAAGGAAACAAAATGTGGTCCTGATTTTGCGGGAGTTGCACAGATCCTCAGAACCCTGCCTGAATGCGCAGGTAGCCACGACATCTTAGATCTCAGCTCCATCCTGTGCAACCAGGAGAAAGTTGCTGTAGTTACACAAATCATAGATTCCTCCTTGGGGAAAAGGGGATTGGGGATTGCTGTTGCAAGCCTAATGTCTGTGGTCAGGTGATCGAATATGTTTACTGTGTTATTTTCAATATCATGTTTACCTGAAACTGTGAGGGGGTGATTACCGTGATATTATAGAAATAGATATGATTAGGGTAACATGTATGAATGCACGTATGTGTGTTTGTGTATGTGTGTGTGTAAATGCACACATGTGCATGTAGTACACATGTGGAGGCCAGAAGACCGACATTGGGTGTCTTCGTCAATCACTCTCCACCTTGGTGGGTTTTTAAAATATTTATTTATATTTATGCATGAATGCTTTGACTACATGTATACATGCTTATCACACGCTTGTACGGTGCATGTAGGTGCAGGGAACTGAATGTAGGCCCCTTGTAAGAGCAGCAGACGCCCTTAATGGCTGAGCCACCTCTCCAGCAATATGTTTTTTGCTTGTTTTTGTTTCTGAGATTTATTTTTATTTTATGTGTATGAGCGGTTCACCTGAATGTAAATACGGGTACCATATGCATGTGCCGTGTCTCAGGAGGCCACAAGAATACAACTGAGTCTCTAAAGTTGAAGTCCTAGCCGGGCAGTGGTGGCGCACGCCTTTAATCCCAGCACTTGGGAGGCAGAGGTAGGAGGATTTCTGAGTTCGAGGCCAGCCTGGTCTACAAAGTGAGTTCCAGTACAGCCAGGGCTACACAGAGAAACCCTGTCTCGAAAAAACAAAAAAAACAAAACAAAAAAAAAAACAACAAAAAAAAAAACCACATGCAAAGAAGCTTATGGGTCCCTGGGACGTGATCTCAGGTCCTCTGTAAGGGTAGCATAAGGTCTTGACTGCTGTACCAGCACTAGTTCCTGGTTTGGTTGTTCTCATTTTTTTGTTTTTGATTACAGTTGTTTGTTTATTATTTTGTGGGGAGGGATGCAAGAGCATGAATGTAGAGGTCAGAGAGAGATGATTTGTAGCGCTCAATCCTCTTCT
This sequence comes from Tokudaia tokunoshimensis, assembly GCA_036184795.1. Classification (NCBI taxonomy): domain Eukaryota; kingdom Metazoa; phylum Chordata; class Mammalia; order Rodentia; family Muridae; genus Tokudaia; species Tokudaia tokunoshimensis. The sequence continues at coordinate 4,421,851 of BTHU01000022.1, forward strand.
AACACATGGGACCCAGGGAGCAAAGTCAGGTCATCAGACTTGGTGGCAAGCATTTCTACCTGCTGAGCCATAGGGCTGGCCGCATACATTTTTTTTCTGAGACAGGGGTATCTAACTGGAGCTTGGTGATTCACCAGACTTGCCAGCAATCCCTGAAGAGCAGCATCTGAGTGTCTCTGCCTCCCAGCACTGGGGATTACAGATGCAAGGTCACCTTGTCTGCGTTCTTTGTTTTGTTTGGGCTTGTTTTTGACTTTTCAACACCAAGTTTCTCCGTGTAGCCCTGGCTGTCGTGTGTGGAACTAGTTCTGCGTAGATCATGCTGGTCTCGAACTCACAGAGATCCATCTGCCTCTGTCTTCCTAGTGCTAGGAGTAAAGACCTGAATCACCTTGCTGTATTTTGAGTAGGCTCTGCATACACGAACTCGGGTCTTCATGCTTGCACACTGCCGATGGAGCTACCTTTCCAGACCCTAGTGTCGAAGCACAGCTAACTCACTGTCCTTTGTCTTCAGGAAAGGTTGGCTCAGGCAACCACATGAAAGCCTAGAGGAAGGAAAACAAGGGATAGAGAATGATTTATGAGTTCAAAGTCAGCCCTCAAAAGAACAGGTCAGTAGAGACTTCACAATTACTCAGTTTTCTGAGAGGGAAAGGTAACTTTGAGACAAAGGGTTAAACGGCACAGGAGTGCTTCAAAATGGCCTGGAGAAGGGAAGCCTGTGACTGTTCCTTTGAAGTCACATTGGAATTAGTCTATTCCCGATCAAGAACCGGAGGCGGGGTTCACAGTGTATATTCAATTTTTGCTAAGAATATGTAGCTAAGAGACAGCCAAGGAAATATTTTCATTTAAGAGACGCCAACTCTGATGTTGTCTTCTGTGTGGGAAGGAAGAGCTGTGTTTCCATTCTTGCCAATCAATAACCAAATTCAGTCCCCATACGAATTCAATGATGAGAATGTCATCTGGTTTTTAGGGAGATTAACGTTCTTTCCCAACCTCCCTCTCAGCCTCTTTCCTATCTTTACTTCTGTTGGGGATTGAACATAGGACCTTGCTAAGCACCGTACCACAAAACTACTCCACAGCACAAGACGAACAGAGTCACCCAAGTCCTCGAGGATTTTTCCCTCCATAGTATGTTGCTCATTTCCCTGATGGATGACACAGAATTAGCTTTCACAGTCCCAGCAACAACTTTTACATCTACAGTTTAAGCCTTACTCCTCTTGGTTGGATTTGAACATGAACTAGAGCCCTGTTCAGCCTTCTCATGTTAGAAGCTGAGGTAGGGGCACCCTGCATGTAAGGTTCTCCTGAATACAAATTTGAAATCAGATATACCACGTTCCGGGCCAGTGTGGGCCTCTGGTATTCCAAGCTTCAGGATGTTCATCTGTAAAATGGGATTAGTACTGGTACCTATCTATGGTTGTTTGAGCCAGAATGCCTCCTATCCCTGTCAGCTCATATATTTGTGTGCACAATCCCCAGCTGATGAACTGAATTGGGGGATGTGGCTGTACCTGGCTGTTGTTATTATTAGAGGGGAGGTGTGTTGCTTGGGGTGAGCTTTAAGGTTTCTTTTTGTTTGATTTTTTTAAAGATTTATTTATTTATTATATGTAGGTACACTGTAGCTGTCTTCAGACACACCAGAAGAGGGCATCAGATCTCATTACAGATGGTTGTGAGCCACCATGTGGTTGCTGGGAATTGAACTCAGGACCTTCAGAAGAGTAGTCAGTGCTCTTAACTGCTGAGACATCTCTCCAGTTTTAAGGTTTCAAAAGCCTTCAGACAGCCTCAATCTCTCTTTGCCTGCTTCTTTTGGATCAAGATGTAAAGCTCTCAGCTTCTGCCCCAGCACCATGCCTATCTGTCTGCTGCCATGATTTCAGCCATGAAGATAACAGACAAACCCTCTAAAACTGTAAGCAAAGTCCCAATGAAATGCTTCTTTTTTTTTTTTTTTTTTTTTTTTTTTTTGGTTTTTTGAGACAGGGTTTCTCTGTGTAGCCCTGACTGTCCTGGAACCCGCTCTGTAGACCAGGCTGGCCTCGAACTCAGAAATCCGCCTGCCTCTGCCTCCCAAGTGCTAGGATTAAAGGTGTGCGCCACCACCGCCCAGCGAAATGCTTTCTTTTCATGAATTGCTTTGGTCATGATATCTCCTCACAGTAATAGAACAGTGATTAAGTCACCATTTTTCAGGTAATGTATGAGTTATGAGTTTAAGGGAGAGAGCAGGGAACTTTCAAACTACCCAAATGGGAGTCTTGCCTCCATCAGCACATGATATTAGAAATATTTTTTCTTAATTCAGATTTATTTGTTTTATGTTTTATGGGTACAAAGGTTTGCATGCATGTGTGTCTGTATAATACATGTATATCTAGTGCTTTCAGAAGTCATAAAAGGGCACTGGGTTTCATCAAACTAGGGTTATAGAGAATTGTGAGCCACCATGTTGGTGTCAGGAACTGAACCTAGGACTTCTACAAGAGCAGCCAGAGCTCTTAACCACTGGACGTTTCTCCAGCCCTGCTATTGGGAACTTTGTGGCCAGCATCGCACCTACAAAATGAGGACTCAAGACAGTTTAGAGGAGATGAGAAAAAGGAATCCTGCATGGTAACGAACAGGCTTGGCTAACAGGGCTTGGCTACTGCTGATAGCTTCTCTTGCTCTTGTGAGAAATTCATCAGGCCTCGTCTTTTATTGCGGGAATGACTGTTAATCATTGAGCTTCTCTTGATTTCTCTCTGCCTCCCAAGTGCTGGTATTAAAGGCGTGAGCCACCACTACCGTGCTTACTGTTTCTTTCTTCTATGGAATCTCATTGATTACATCTACTTTCCCAGATTAAAAATTACTGTGCGGATGCGAATATGTACATTCGTATGTGTACATGTGCTGCTGGAGAGTGGAGGTCAACCTCAGGTGTCCTTCTCAATCACCCTTCATACCATCTCACCATCATCACCATCATCATTACCATTGCTGCCTCCACGGCGGCCACCATCATCTTCATCTCCAGGGACGGAGTCTCTCACTGAACCTGGAGCCTGCACTTCACCTCCTGTCTCTGCCTCCTCTGGGATGGGATGACGTGTGCTCAGCCACCCTTAGTGTTTTAGTGGATGCCAGGGATCCACACTCGGGTTCTCACACTTTTGAGAAGTGCTTTTCCAACTCAGGAACCTTCTTCGCCATACCTACTTTACAATTAGAAAGATGTGAGTGTGGGAATCATTTCCCTCCAGGACAGAAGTTGCTAGAAGGCAATCGCTATCGCCTAGACCTTTATGTATCGCTACGTCTGTTTCGTGGTGGAATCTGGGCCCAAATTTGTCCAGTGCATGCAAATTCCCCACAGAGTTTGTAGCATATTGAAACTAGTTGCTGATAGGTTTTGTAATTCAGAGGCATGAAGCCTAGGGACAGGGCACCTTAAAGGGCTCATACTGAGGTGGCCCCCCTCCCCGCCGCCAGGTATCAACCCCATCTCCCCCCTCCTCCAACCCCCAGGTATCAGCCATACAATGGGTCTAGTATAAAATGAAGTTTATTTGTGACATGAGGGGGTGGTATAGGGAAGGGAGTAGAGGCAGAGAAAAAAGAGGACAGGACAGAAAGAGAGAGAAGAAAGAAAGAAGGGAAGAGGCCCCTGAGAAAATGTGGAGAGAGAAAGAGAGAGAGAAAGAGAGAGAGAGAGAGAGAAAGGGAAAAAAAGAAGGGGAGGGGGAGAGGGAGAGAGAGAGAGAGGCCAAACAGGCCTTTTATAAAAAGTCAGATTCATACTCATACTTGGCTTTTGCTAGGTAACTGTTGGGCGGAGCCTAGAAGAAATGCTAACAGTGGCCAATGTTAAAAACAGGAATATTTCTCATAACATTTTGGGAATTGGCTATATTTTGTAAGGTCAGTCTCGTAGATTGGAAGTTGTTTCAATGGCTGTTACCGAGCACACTGATAGCAGACAATGCTCAGTGTTTTGGGTGCATTGTGGTCATGGGGCTCAGACCCAGGGACTCGTGTTTGCTAAGAATTTGCATTGATGGTATGAAAATCTCCTTTTTCATCTCTTTCTTTCTTTTTCTTTTAAATTTTAATTGTCTAATTTATTGTTACTCTTTATTATTATTATATACATATTTTTGAGACAAGATGTCACCATGTAGCCCTGAATGTCCTAAAACTTGCTTTTAGACAAGGATGGCTTTCATTTTTGTAGCGATCTGCCTGCTTCTGTCTCCTTCCAGGCTTGTGACCTAAAGGTGTAGGTAACCACGCCCAATACCCCCCCCCTTACACCTTCTCTTTTTTCCTCCCTCTCTCTTTTTTTTAATTTAATTTATATTTATTTATTTATTTATTTATTTTTTGGTTTTTCGAGACAGGGTTTCTCTGTGTAGCCCTGGCTGTCCTGGAACTCACTTTGTAGACCAGGCTGGCCTCGAACTCAGAAATCCTCCTGCCTCTGCCTCCCAAGTGCTGGGATTAAAGGCGTGCACCACCACCGCCCATAAACAAAACTTTATTATAAAATACTTACAAATAAAAAAAAATGAGCAGTGAGATTAGCCAGGTCCAAAGACTTTAAATCTCAATGAACTTCCATACAGTTAGAACAGTCATTCTTTCTCATAAATTCCTGGGATAATTACTAATACTAAAGAGGAGGCTTTATTTATGTTATACACATTACTACTGAACTGTGTCTCCAGTCCCAGTTTTCTTCTTATGGTTGTGGTAATCCAACTTGAGCACCCAAATGATATCTATCTGTACATCCACACATTTGTGTGTCCATCCACCCATCTGTCCATCTATCTACTCATCTTTTTTCTGTATGCATTTGTATGTATATATGTGTCTTAGTCAGGGATTTTATTCCTGCAAAAAAGAAATCATGACTAAGAAGCAAGTTGGGAAGGAAAGTGTTTATTCAGCTTACACTTCCACATTACTGTTCCTCACCAAAGTCAGGACAGGAACTCAAACAGGGCAGGAACTTAGAGGTAGGAGCTGATGCAGAGGCCATGGAGGGGTGCTGCTTATTGGATTGCTTCCCCTGACTTGCTCAGTCTGCTTTCTTATAGAACCCAGAACTACCAGCCCAAGGTTGGCACCACCCATAATGGGCTGGACCCTTCCCCTTGATCACTAATTGAGAAAATGTCTTACAGCTGGATCTCACGGAGGCATTTCCTCAAGGAAGGCTTCTTTCTCTGTGATAACTCCCAGCTTGTGTTAAGTTGACCCACAAAATAAAATAATTGAATTATTTATTACCTCGATATTTCATTCGCCGTGGTTCAGAATCAATGTCCAGCCAAGGTTCGTGTTGATGGTAACTGCTTGGTCACCAGCCCGGGGACCTATTGAACTTGAAAAACTGAAACCTAAAGGAGGAATTAGGGGTGTGATCTTGAAGCAGTGTTGAGGTTCTGACTTCTCTCTTTGCTCCTGCCTTCAAGGTGATATGAGCACCTTCCTCCTTTGCTTCCCCACCAGTGTCTGAACTACAGTCAACTGATGACAGACCAAAACCTCAGAAATACGTGGAAATCAGTTAACTGTCACAGTGATGAAGCCGACTGACACCTATCCTTAGATTACCAGCAATTTCTGTACTACTTTAATTCCCGAGGGAAGAAGGAAGGTAATACATGGACTTGAAACTCCAGCAATGTGAGGTTGTGGGATAGTTGGCACAAGTTCTTCTCATGTTTCCTTGTCCTGAAACAGAGACGTGTTTTTATGAGCTCAGGCAGGCAACTCCACACGTCCAGAGCCCCAGCAGCCATTTCCCTGTCCAATTGCCTTACTATCTCTGTCTTACTTGCCTTGATCCACCCTGCTTAATGCAGTCATTCTGGAGCCTTTCCTGATTGAGTTCACATTAGAACCAGGCCGAATTAACATCCCCAAATGGAGTCATGATAATCTGGTCCCAGTGATGAGACTTATTCTTAGAGTAGATTCGTCATGAAAGCCTTTGGCTGTTATGATTTCAGGTCTATGTGTGTCAGGGACAACCCAGAGTCAAGTGTTGGTTCAGCCGTGGTGGGTGTCTATGTGGTAACAGAGAAACTGTCAGAGGGATTTCTCTCCATATCCACCCAAGTTAATGTACAGGAAAATGCAGGGCAGGGAGGACATCCAACTGGGCAACACTTTAAAAGTATTATTTTGCTTTAAATTGTTAAACAATCGTTGTGCATGTGTATGGGATATAGTCTGGAAGAAATGGAATTGAGGGAAACTCCTTGGTTATTCCGTGTAAGAGAGAGGAGGGTCCCTCTACCCACAGAGGGTTCGTAATTGAGTCTACGAAGTAAACTGACAACAGACAAAAGGGGACTAACTATACAAATATATTCATGGAAACATCACAGAAGAGAAAAGCAGATAGTTCAACACTCCGTGAGATTTAGGAGACATGTGGAGAAGTGGAGCTATGTGGCACCTTGAGAAGAGCCAATGGCTTCTGGGAAAGAGGAAAGGCTCCTGAAAAGAAGAGAAGCTCTGGGCACCACACGCACTGGGCACTCTTGAATTTGACGAAGCTGTTTGCCTGCACAAGATCTTCATGAAGCTGAACCCAACCACACTGTGTTGGCAAGGGGAGGGGCTCGTGGGCCTCCCCTCCCCCTCCCCCAGTATTTATATATACCTAATAATTACTGGGAAAAGAGAGACTTTTTTTCATTAGTGTAGCCACTGGTATGAAGCCCATGTTCCTGTAAATAAAAGCTTAATGAAACCATTAAGCCATAAGGTAATTAAATAAATATATCTGTATCATCCGTATCTGTGTCTTCTGTATCTGTATCATCTATATCTGCACCTGTATCTGTATCATCTGTATCTGTATCATCTTTATCTGTATTTGTATCATCTGTATCTGTATCTGTATCTATATCTGTACCTGTATCATCTGTATCTGTATCATCTGTATCTGTGTCTTCTGTATCTGTATCTGTATCATCTGTATCGGTATCATCTGTATCTGTATCTGTATCATCTGTATCTGTATCATCTGTATCTGTATCTGTATCATCTGTATCGGTATCATCTGTATCTGTATCTGTATCATCTGTATCTGTATCATCTGTATCTGTATCTGTATCATCTGTATCTGTATCATCTGTATCTGTATCGGTATCATCTGTATCTGTATCTGTATCATCTGTATCTGTATCATCTGTATCTGTATCTGTATCATCTGTATCTGTATCTGTATCATCTGTATCGGTATCATCTGTATCGGTATCATCTGTATCTGTATCTGTATCATCTGTAGCTGTATCTGTATCTGTATCATCTGTATCTGTATTGTATCTATATCTGGACAAGTTGAGAAGAAGAAAAATATAGGATTATCAGTTGACATGAGCAAGAGAAGGTTAAGTGTGTGTATGAATACTGAAATACATTTTGGGCCAGGTATGGTGTTGCATGCCTTTAATCCCAGCACTCATGAAGCAGAGGCAGGTGGATCTTTCTGAGTTCAACACCAGTTAAACCTACAGTGAGTTCCAGGCCAGTCAGGGCTACATGGTAAGACCCTATGTGAAAAATCCAAAATAAAATTAAATTAAAAAAATAAAACCAGACATACCTAAAATGTCACGGTGAAACCCATTTCGGTGTTTAATGGATACAGGCTAAAGAGATGATAGCTTTGACAAGTGTGGCTCTGTGTACAGCTGACTCCTCTCCATTGCCCATAGTAGATGAGCGCCTGAGGAGGGGGCCCAAGGCAGCAAGCTCCTCTTAGAGTGTCTGTTTTTGGGTAGAGCAAATAAGCGTGTGTTTGCTGTTTGCCAAACGATCTTAGCTAAAACATCACTAACACAGGGATGGCCTTGCATTGCACACCTACAATCCTAGCCCTGAGAGGCCCACAAGGAAGGGTCTGAACTTACATAAAAGCTGGTTCTCTCCCTTGTTCTACCCTGTGGGTCCTGGGACGGGATTGGGTTTCCAGGATTGGCACTAAGCACCTTCACCCAGTAAGCCATCTAGCCCGCCCCTTGAAAGGCAAGATAACAAAGCAAAACTCAATTAAGTTAAAATCTGTTTTTTGTTTTGCTTGGACTTCACTGTTTGGTATAGGACTCAGAGAAGGGACTGAGGTGCATATTTTACATATCAAAGCAGACCTGGCCTCCATGTTCTCCCAGCATCCCTCAGTCCCTACCTGGCATACCCTGCCCTCAACACTGGACTTTTTAGTCCAGGAGCTGGGCTGCCCTTCCTCCAGAATATCTTCCCTATATAATCAGGACATTTTGTGTCCCCCATCCCCAAGCCCCCAGCACACAATACTCCTATCCCTCTCTCCCTCTCTCTGACTCTCTCTCTCTCCCCTCTCACTTCTCTCCACTCTCTGCATACACACACTCTTTCTCTTTCCCCTCTCCTCTCTCTCTCCCTTCCCATGGTAACTTCCCTGACCTCCTTTCTTAGGGCCAGTGAACTCACCCGCCCCCTGAGAGCAGCCTGCCAATAAACCCGCATTTAATATAATCTAATTTGGTTTGAATTGACTCATTTCACCAGTGGTGAAGAAATAACTCCTCATTTATATCTAGTCTTCAGTGCACATGGGCTTTGCAGTGATGCTTTTCCTAAGTGTTTGACTTGAACTTATATTGAATGGTCTCCAGCTGATCTTCACCTCCTGGATGGACATCCTGGCAACTTCATAGGGACCACAGTCAGGAAGTAGACACAGCAAGAGAGACTGTTCAGGGCTGGCATATGAATGCCTTGGCAGACCATTCTCCTTCCTGGCTTCTGGTCAGGTGGGCCTGATATTAGAGACCCAGTGTTTGTATGCAAGGATGCTTCTTCCTGGGTATGTGCTGCCAATCATGGTGAAATACAATCATCCTTTAGATAACATAAGTATTCAGGTGAATCAACCTGATGCGTTTAAATTAAATATCAAACAATGGTGAGGCACTAAACATTGATCTTCTCTTAGACTAGTTGTATTTCTGTGGAGTGGTCAAGTTGGAAGGGGATACATTTTGTGTTTATTTGTAGATAATCCCTCATGACCCGTAGTGGTCTGAATATACTAACGTGGGCCCAATTGCATACGGTCAAAATGGCCTCAGGACTTGGAGCTGAAATTGCTCAGAAAAGAGTTTCATGTTTTTGTTGAACTCACGGAGTCACAGAAAACATTCTGATTGAAATAAAATAAAGTTGAAAGTGTAGGTAACTTTAAATTTCACCTAAACAGAGATTTGGTCTGCTCTTACAGAACAAACAGGACAAGATCCTGTCCTGGGTATGTTGTGTTTCCTTCGGTTTTGGGTTTTGTTTTATTGTGGTGCCATGCATGGAGTCCTGGGCATCTAGGGCAGGAAAGTCACGGGTCTACCACAGAGCTACAACCTTAGCTTGTTTCATATAATAACCATTCTTCCAAGTCAGATAGCTATCCTTTAGTGGGTAGAGACTAGGAGAACCCAAGGCAGCCACAGAACAAAGGAATTCCTCACTATTTGTGGACAATGGGGGTGTTAGCATTTTAGCAATTGCTGGGCAAGGGTTCAGGGTGCTAACTCAGGAAGCTAATAACTAACCCTTTGCTACACCTGCCTTGGGGATTCAACTCTGGGAGTTTAGCAGCTTAGGGAACTGCTGGGCTGTGTAAGGCCTGGTGGTCCCACTGGTGTCTGTGATCTAACTCAGCCCACTACTTGCTTTTTGTGACTTTAGCTTTCAGATCCATGTTCATATGCTCTCTCTGGTGTGTGTGTGTGTGTGTGTGTGTGTGTGTATGCGAGCACTCGAGAACTAGGAACTTGGGATTCACACATACCACATTAGTACTCTAACATGTGCCTACTATAAACTTGACCTCTTAGAGCAATCAGAGACCAGACTTCTGCTAGCACTATGCACTCTGACTTTGACAAATCTCTGCTTTGTGGTTCTAAGAGATACTGCATGAAGCCACGATCCTTGCTTAAGCCTTTCCCAAGATGCAGACCTGACTAGTCCTGTCTGGTAGGCTGGGGATAGGTCTGTAAGAGGTGAATCACCTGAGATTTCCACCAAGCCTGTTTTTGTCGTAGAAAGGGAGGAAAGGATGTTGGGTCTCCCTTGCCTGGCCTTGGTGCGGGCACACACACATTTCTGTAAGCTTCAGGTAGCTGACTCTGGCCCAGTGAGTGATGTTTTCTTTCAGTCTTCAGAGGCTGGTGTCCTGAAGAGTTTGGGCTCTCTTCTGGTGGCTGGAGCCAGCAAGGGCAAACTTAGCTTGATGGGGAAAAGAAAAATTAGAGAAGTGGAGCATGCTGGGGTGGATATGATTCAGACCAATCCCATGAAGCTCCAGCGAAGTTTCTGATTCCTAGATTCTTAGAAATCTTGCACAAGAGTGCGTAAATAAATGTGGATTGGGTTTTCACATGGGGAACGTTTCTGGCTGGCAGTCGCTGTAAGGAAAATTTCAGACATGCACGTGACATGCAGAGGGGTGTTGTTTGGGGAACACCTTGTAATTAGATCCAAACCCTCGACAAGTACCGGAGCAGGGCTGTAATTTCAAGTGTCAATGCCACACACAGTCTGAATCATATTCAACTGTGTGTTCTCTTCAAGGTTTGTCTTGCCCTACAAAAGCCAAAATGTTCATTGGTTGTCCAAAATAGTCACCTTAATTTGCTGGAGAGAAAAGCCAGTTTGTGGATCAAGTAGGGAAATAAAGAGATTTGGTCAGGAATCTCCCTGCCCCAATTCAGCAGCCTGACCATCCCCTTTTCTGTAAGAGGAAGGGGTTAAATCCAGGGAAGTTACTAATTTACTGATTGGCAACATATTCTCCAGGGGTTGCTGTGTGGGTGAAGGGGGCAGGTGCCAGGTTAAGGCTCAATTAACATTGTTTCCTTTTAGCTTGGTCTGTTTTCAAAGGACTTACTATATTTATGTATTAGAACCTAGAGGAGGAAAATTTGCCATGTTTTAAAAAGTGGGAATGTCTCTATTGTTTTCCTGATGTCAACTTTCTGGTAAAATTTATTTATTTATTTATTTATTTTTAAAGGTTTATTTCTTTATTATGCATACAGCATTCTGCCTGCGTGTATGCCTGCGTGCCAGAAGAGGGTGCCAGATCCCATTACAGATGGTTGTGACCCACCCTGTGGTCGTGGGATTTGAACTCAGGACCTCCAGAAGAGCAGCCAGTGCTCTTAACCTCTGAGCCATCTCTCCAGCCCAAAACATAGAACTTATAAAATAGCAGTCATTCACAAGCATTATCCCTCAGCAGCATCCACGGCCTCTGTCCTCTGCCAGGATATGAGCACTCGCTCACATTTCTTCTCCGTGCTGCATCCATAGAAGTCTTACACGCCATCGCATTTGGTCCCTGCAGGTTAGGTGCACGCTTTTCTATGTCAATAGGAAATTTATGCATGTAAAGAGACTGCCCAACCTAGGCATTCATCCCATCTGCAGACACCAACCCCTCTACACTATTGTGGATGCCAAGAAGAGTCTGACCAATTCAGATGCAGATACTCAACAGCCACTGTTGGACCGAGCCTGGGGAACCCAACGGAAGAGCCAGCAGAAGGACTGAAGGAGCCGAAGGGGAACCCCATAGGAAGAACAACATCAACTGGGACCACCCAGGGCTCTAGGGACTAAACCATGTATCCAGGTACATATGTAGCAGACGATGGCTTTATCTGACATCAACGGGAAGAGAAGCCCTTGGTCCTCTGGAGGCTTGATGCTCCAGCATAGGGGGATGCTAGGGCAGTGAGGCAGGAGTGAGTGAGTGAGTAGAAGAACACCCTCATGGAGGCAAAGGGAGAAGAGGGGAGGAGAACACCCTCATGGAGGCAAAGGGGGAAGAGGGGAGGAGGAGGATGGGAGGGGGGCTGTGGAGGGGTAGCTGGGAAGGGGATATCATTTGAAATGTAAACGAATAAAATGATTAATTAAAAAAAAAAAAGAAACACATATCCCCAAGATCACTTTTAGTGGGTTGGCCAGCCACATTCCCTCAGGTTAGTCATTTATATAATTGCTCCAAGTTGCTTCTATTTATTTGTGTGAGAAAAGAACTAAAAAGACTATCTTTGCATAACCACTTTTGTATTCACATATGCCTCGTAATTATTTTCATTTTGTCTTAAAGTCTAAGGCAAGAGGAAGTTCTGGCTCAAAAACTGTCCTAGGGGATGGAGAGATGGCTCAGTGACTACGAGCTCAAACTGTCCTTGTAGAGAATCCAGAACAACAGACATTTCACAACTGCCTGTAACTCCAGCTCCAGGGAACTGGACAGCCTCTGGCCTCTGTGGGTACCTGCACACACGTGCATATACCCACCCAGAGACATGCAGACACACAATAGTTTAAAAATATTGTAAAAAAAAATCTCAAAACGATTTAGGAAAATGGCCACAGTTTATGTTATCACGGAATTATAAAATGGTCATTTCTTTTAACTCAAGTCATGTTGACCTCAGCATCCTAATTATTATTTCTTCTTCTTCTTCTTCTTCTTCTTCTTCTTCTTCTTCTTCTTCTTCTTCTTCTTCTTCTTCTCCTCCTCCTCCTCCTCCTCCTCTTCCTCCTCCTCCTCCTCCTCCTCCTCCTCCTCCTCCTTCTTCTTCTTCTTCTTCTTCTTCTTCTTCTTCTTCTTCTTCTTCTTCTCCTCCTCCTCCTCCTCCTCCTCTTCCTCCTCCTCCTCCTCCTCCTCCTCCTCCTCCTCCTCCTTCTTCTTCTTCTTCTTCTTCTTCTTCTTCTTCTTCTTCTTCTTCTTCTTCTTCTTCTTCTCCTCCTCCTCCTCCTCCTCTTCCTCCTCCTCCTCCTCCTTCTTCTTCTTCTTCTTCTTCTTCTCCTCCTCCTCCTCTTCCTCCTCCTCCTCCTCCTCCTTCTTCTTCTTCTTCTTCTTCTTCTCCTCCTCCTTCTTCTTGTTATTATTTATTTTATATATATGACTGCCCTGTCTTTACTCACACCAGAAGAAGGAATCAGATCCTGTTACAGATGGTTGTGAGCCACCACCATGGCTGCTGGGAACTGAACTCAGGACCTCTAAAAGAACAGTCAGTGCTCCTAACTGTTAAGCCATCTCTCCAGCTCCCTTTCTAATTTCTAATGCACAAACGATTTTTCTCTCTGCTTGCAGACAGGGCTGCACTTGCTTCTGTGTGGTTCTATGTGTATAGTTATTTGGGTAAGGAAAAGCAACTACTCAAGAAAAGAGAATCTCTGGCCTGGATAGAGCATTCCAGGTGGGGCAGGTCACTCACTAACCAAAGAAACACTCAGGAAGGTAGGACAATCCCTAGGAAGGCAGACTCACCTTAAGCAATGCTAAACAGATGAGCAGAGTATATATTCGTCTAATGAGCTACTATTCTGTTCCTTCCCAGAATTCCTTCCCCCAGTACAACCCCTAAGGTTGAACAGTCCTGAGGCTTGGCTAGATCCACCCACCTTAGAGTAGGGGCAAAGTTTTCTTTTCCTTTTTTTTTCTTTCTGCCGCAGCTGCTGAGCAGAACCTAAGCTTTTTCTGTACTTTGAGTTCTGTGTTCTCTCTGAAGCTTCCCTCCCCAGCATGTGGCAGACCTCCATGCCAGTAACTCAAACAGCAATGGCTTTCCCTTCCCTCCTCTCCACAGCTGCTGAGATACACAGCTTTGCTTACTCTGATAATTTACTCTAATAAAATTGCCCTCCAGCTTCTCCTTCAGTTCTGTCGTAAATTCCTTTATTAATGAGCCTAACAGCCCCGATATTCTTGATATCATATTGATCATTTCCCCCTTTTTCATTTATAAACTGATTATCTATATCTTTGTGGTGGTTTGAATAGGAATGGCTCTCATAGACTGGTGTTTGAATGCTTAGACAGAGAAAGACACAATTAGGGGGTGTGGCCTAACTGAAGGAAGTGTGTCACCATGGGGGCAGCTTGAGATCTCTTATGCTCAAGCTATGTCCAGTCACACTTGTGACTGCCCGTGGATCATCTCAGCTTCGTCTCCAGCACCATGTCTGCCTGCGCACTGCCATGCTTCTTACCACGACGATAATGGACTAAACCTCTGAAACTGTAAGCCAGCTCCAAGGAAATGTCCTCCTTTATAAGGGTTGCCATGGTCCTGGCGTCTCTTCGCAGCAAAAAAACTCCAACTAAAACAATCTTTTTCTAAGTTTTAATTGAAAGGTGAGTCACTCTGTTTTATAATTCTGCGACCAAACCTAAAAATGAGTTTTATTCAACTAATTAGTTCCCTGAGGCCATACTCAAAGCACCATTGACCTACTTATGGTTACTATTGTGACAAAATACTGCCACCATCTAATGCATATCAGGGAGGAAAGGGTTTGTTTGACTTACGCTTCCACATTGTAGCCCATTTCTGAAGGAAATCAGGACAAGAATCTGGGGGCAGAAGCTGATGCAGAAGCCATGGAGGGGTGTTGCTTATGGCTTGCTCCTCATGGCTTGCTCAGCCTGCTTTCTTATAGAGCCCAGGGAAGGCAACACTCATAATGGGTTGGGCCCGCCCCCGTCAATCACAAATTAAAAATATGTTCTACAAGTGTGCCTACAACCTGATCTTTTTTTGTTGTTGTTGTTAAATGTTTTATTGATTCTTTGTGAGTTTCACATCAGGCAATCCCAGTCCCACACGTAGCCAGTCACCCTTCACCCTTGCAGACTCCCCCAAAAACACACACACGCACACCCACCCCCATCCCCCCACCCCCCCACACAAACATACACACCACCACCACCACCACCAACAACAACAACCCAAAACAAACAAACCCACATTAAAGCATAGAAACCATGCCGTCATGGAAGCTGTAGCATGTCACAGTGTGTCCCACAGTGTATCCTTCTGTCCACACATCTTCACTTGCAAATGTTCATTGCAATGAGTCATAGGTCTGGTTCGAGATCTCAGGCTTCTGCAACACCGTCAATATTGGATCTTCACTGGTACTCTTCCAGGTTATCCTGTTGTTGCTCCGTGTCTCAGTCAGGGTTTCTATTCCTGCACAAAACACCATGACCAAGAAGCAAGTTGGGGAAGAAAGGGTTTCTTCAGCTTACAGGTCCACATTGCTGTTCATCACCAAAGGATGTCAGGATAGGAACTCACAGAGGGCAGGAACTTGGAGGCAGGAGCTGATGCAGAGGCCATGAAAGGGGTGCTGCTTACTGGCTTGCTTCCCCTGACTTGTTCAGCCCTCTTCCTTATAGAACCCAAGACTACCAGCCCAGGGATGGCACCACCCACAATGGTCCCTCCCCTCTTGATCACTAATTGACTTACAGCTGGATCTCATGGAAGCATTTCCTCAAGGGAGGCTCCTTTCTCTGTGAAAACTAGCTGTGTCAAGTTGGCACACAAAACCAGCCAGTCCACCTTGGGTCATGCAGATCCTATAGCTTTGGGACATCAGGACTAGGCCTTTCAAATGTCCCAACCATTCACAGATGATAAAGATTTTGGGATGGGCTGATTCTGAGCCCTGGATCTGGGACTGAGTACAGCTGAGCTGGCTCTCCCTTAGCCACATCACCAGGGCAAGTTATTCAGCACTGTTTCCACTAGGCTACTCAATACCACCATCGGCGGAGGCAGGGTGAGCTCTCCTGCTCTCATGCCCTTGGGGTCAGCTCACCCATAACCATGCCTCCAGAGACAGAACCACTGTGTGGTTCAGTCAAGGTGTGGGCCCCATTTTCCTAAGTGTCCTCAGCAGCAGCTTGGACTGGGACCTCACCATGGCTCTCGTAGGGGGAAGTGCTCACCAACGATAGTCTACTCCTCTCCACCTTCCATCCTTTTCTATCCCTCTTCGTAATGCTCAAGATGCTCCATTTCTCCTTCTCTCTCATCTGACCACCACGCACTTGCACACTGTGATGGCTCCCACTGCAGGCTGACCATTCCTCCATTCCTGCTGCAAGGCATTGTGGCAAGAGGGTATCTGTGACCCTCCTGTGCCTGTGCTAGAGGGCAGGTCCGTGGGTGGCACGGCAGTCAACAAGTCTCTGTCTGTCTTTCTCCTCCTGAGCTGTGCTGCCTGGATTAGATTAGATTAGATGATTTTTGAGTCCTAGGCACAAAACAGTGTTGGCCACCAAGCAAGGCATCAGGCTAGCATGGACAAAGGACTGCCATCTGCTCTGTCCCTGACTTGATATAAGAACACCACCAACAAGTTACAGCCTGGTCTTACGGAGATATTTTCTCATCCAAGGTTCCTTCCTCTCAGACAACTATAGCTTGTATCTAGTGACATAAAACTAGCCAACACAACAATGGAGTTGGGTTGTTTCCAACTGACCTATCCACCTGCCTGATACCTCACCAGGGGCACTAAATTTGAATACATGAACCTATGGTAGACACACCTTAACTGTATCTGTCTTAGTTAGGGTTTCCGTTGCGGTAAACAGACACCACAACCAAGGCAACTCTGATAAAGGACAACATTTCATTGGGTCTGGGTTCTAAGGGTTCTAAGGTTCAGTCCATTATCATCATGGCAGGAAGCATGGCAGCATGCAGGCAGGCAGGGAACTAAAGGAGCTGAGAGTTCTACATCTTGTTCTGAAGGCAACGAGGAGAAGACTGTCTTCCGGGCAGCTAGGAGGAGGGTCTCAAAGCCCATCCCCACAGTGATGTACTTCCTTCAACAAGGCCATATCTACTCCAACAAGACTACACCTCCTAATAGTGCTGATCCATAGGCCAAGGATATTCAAACCTCCACAGTATCCAAATGATAGTTGAATGGTTACCTTTTTTTTTCTTATTTCTTTGTAAAGACTCTTTCCATATTAAGGATATTTTTCAAGGTCTAAGACAGACTATCCCCCTTCATTCTCATACTACTCACATTTAAAAAAAAAAGTCAGCATATCACTTATAAAGTAGAAGTTTATAGATTGCTCTTTGGAGAAGGTAGAGATTTACTTCCTATGCTATTAACACATAGCGCCTCAAATTCTATTTTCTCTATGACTTTTTACCCATCCCACATTCCATCGAACACCTTTCCCAAGTCCCCGTCTCCCATATCAGCACCCCCAAAGGGGCAGTTAAGGACCTCAGTGATTGGATGTTTAAATACTTTGTAGGAGAAGTGGGTAGTGATAGGAAGTTATTGAAACTTGAAGGAAAGCCAGTGAGATATGATCAGAATTTCACATTGGGGGTGCATCACTATGGCAACCCTTCTGGAGAAACAAGGCAAAGCATGGTAGAATTAGGGAGAAAACCGATCAGGGAAAATAGAGACCGTTTGTTTAGCTTTTGTCTTACTCTCATCTCATTTCTCAAGACTCTACATGAGCACCTGAGAAACACATCTCTGCCCTCAGAAGCGAACATATTTTAATTATGTTTGCACGTATAAAGCCATAAGGAGGAAATCCTTTTGGCAATATAGTTTGCAGTAACAGCGACAGGATCTCTGCAGTCTTTTGTTTGAGAGGGAATGGTTTAATTTAAAATATATGCATAGCTTTGAATTATCATTTTCCTAAGTTAATGTCTTCAACCATCTATTTAACTCAATAAATATTCACTGAGACACTGAACAAGAAATGAAGTTTACACTTTGAGCAAACTGACCTGGCACATGCGCTCGTCTTATATCCTACAAGAGACAGTTCCCTGTCATTAAATGCCCTTGATCTCCTGAATTCAATAATGACTTACACATTTGTACATGTGAGGATTTGATAATACTCCCCATCCTTTGACATTTGCACCAATTTTGGTTTTTCATTGTAACAGATGATGAACAAGGAGAGAATCTGTGTTAAGACATTTATGACTCAGGCTGGAGAGATGGCTCAGTGGTTAAGAGCACTGACTGCTCTTCTGAAGGTTCTGAGTTCAAATCCCAGCAACCACATGGTGGCTCTCAACTATCCATAATGAGATCTGACGCTCTCTTCTGGAGTGTCTGAAGACAACTACAGTGTACTCATATAATAAATAAATAAATCTAAAAAAACAAAAGACATTTATGACTCGCTTGCTCTGGGAGGGATCACTACCTAACACAACTCAAGTCTTAAACAAACAAACAAACACAACAACAACAACTACTACAAAAAAAACAGATAAAGTCACAGCCTTTAAGAGGAAAGACCATCTCATCCAAAACTCTATTTCTTGCAATAGAAAAGGGCTAGAAATTCCTCTCACATTAGTGTTTCCCAAAGCAGGTGTTTACTAGAATGTCACTTTAGAAATTAAAGCAAAGTTAATGAAATGCCAGTGTTCACCACCATTCAGTAAGAAGAGCCTTGATAGGAAAGGGTATCACTGATAAGAAAGGACCATCTATGCAGAAAGACGGTATTTTGGAGAAACATGTCCCATTCTAAAGTGAGTTCTCTCTGTGACATCAACCCCAGAGGTGAGTAGTAGAATCAGGAGCTTAAAACTCAAGGGTCTAAGACTCAGGTCCAGAGTTAATTGCTTTTATGGCTTATTATCACCTGTTATATCATCTGGTCAGTGATGGCCTGTCGATGGGAGATGCCCTCTTTTTAATCCCATGAAAACTTGAGCTCCTCTTCACCATGCTGTTTCCCAGAGCACAAAGTCTTCATAAAAGGAATGTATTTTATTTGTGAAAAGACATTAAAAATACATGTGCCAATAGTATATTCTATGGAGTTTGCATTCATCATCACCTCCCTAGGATATTCACATGCCTACTCACAGTGTGGTGATTTGAATGTGACTTGTCCCCATAGGCTCATGTGTTTTAGTACTAGGTCCCTAACTGGTGATATTCTTCTGGAAGATTGTGGAACATTTTGAAGTTGAAGTCATGCCAGAGGAAATGAGTCATTGGGATTGGATCTTGAGGTTTGATAACCTGATCTCATTTGCCATTTGCTCATTTTTTGCTTCCTGACACCAGGGGCAAAGTGAGCAACAGCTTTGCAATGGATCATCCTGCCAGTCTTCCCTACCCATGAAGATGACTTCCCTGCCAATGATGATACTTTTCCTACCCATGACACCTCTACCCATGATGACATCTCCAGACATGAAGACGCCTTTGCTGCCCATGACAACACCTTCCCTGCCCATGATGACACCTTCCCTGCCAATGATGACACCTTCCCTGACAATGATGACACCTTCCCTACCCATGATGGCACCTTCTCTACTCATGATGACATTCTTTACCCATGATAACACCTTCTCTATTCATGATGATAGCTTCTTTACCCATGATGACACCTTCCCTGACAATGATGACACTTTCCCTACCCATGATGACACCTCATCTACCCGTGATGATGCCTTCTTTACCCATGACGACACCTTCTCTATCCATGATGACACCATCTTTACCCATGATGACACCTTCTCTACCCATGATGATGCCCTCTCTACCCATGATGATTCCTTCTCTACCCATAACATTTTCTCTACCCATGAAGATGTCTTCCTTCCTTCCTTCCTTCCTTCCTTCCTTCCTTCCTTCCTTCCTTCCTTGCTTTGTGAGGCATTTAGCTTCAGGAATACAAAAAGTACCCCATCCTTCTCCCCCTCCCATGTTCTTCACCTCTCCTTCTTCATATCTCTCCCCTTTCTGTTTTTCCTTCTCTTCCCTAACCTCAGAAGTTCTTTTTCCTTTTTAACTCTTTTCCTTCCTGGTCATATTAAAGTTTGGTGCCTAGAATGGGCAGAGATGAATGACCTTGGGTGAATCAGTACCTTTGGGCTCTGCTCTGGTCTTCCTTTTCACCTTAAACTTTGATGAGACCCTTGTACTCATGTTCACACACACACACACACACACTGCACACACACAGTATGTCAACTAAAACCAGTCCCTTCCCTTCCTGACACATAGCTTGTGTGTTTCTCCAGACTGGAGCTCATAGCCTTCTCCAGTGCTTCTGTATGAATTTCCAGCTCAAGGGTGGTGAGGGGGTTCATGAGAACCCCCTCAAGAAGCCCTCCTCCACACCACTCAAAGCTGCTCTGTGGTTTCACGCATGTACAAGTCGCTTTCTAGTTCTAGCTGTAAACTCAGACCTGTCACAGATGAAAATATGAAGCACATAAATCTCAAAGGCGTGCCTCTCTCTTAAAATAAGATAAAGATCCACTGGTACAGAGAATATCAGGAAACACAATGCACAGTACAACCAGCTGCTAATCTCTGCGTCTGAGAGAAAGGTACAAAATGTGTGGGATGATTGGGACCAAAACATCACTGAAAATAAAGAGACTGAATCAGGCACATTGCCTCCAAGTGGAGACCCCATGAATCCCTGTCCCCCAAGCAAAGACTGAAGGAAGTATAGCATGCAGAATGTCCTTCACCTCAGTGGCAGCAGGAAGCAGCCTTACTTTATAAAAGGGCCCAAGGCTTGAGAGGAGTCTGTTGGTGCAGTGTTGATGATCTCAGTACCCTTGACTGCTAAAGCTCCAGAGAGTATGCAAGGTTGTTCTCAATGGAAGCACAAAGTGACCGGTGGAGAGGTAAGTAGCAAAGGTGCCTTAGCATGTATTAGTATGTGTTATGTTGCTCTAAAAAATACCTGAGGCAGAGCAAGACACAGCATTTCATTTATTTTCTTTGTATGTATGCATGTGGCGTGTGCATGTATGCATGCATGTTTGCATGTGTTTGGACACACTTGTATGTATGTGGCATGCATGTATGCATGTGTGTTGCATGACTTTTGACATGTGTGTATGTGCCAATACATGTGCATGCTGTATTCATGTATATAGAATCTGCTGGGTATTTTCTTCCCTCACTGTCTACCTTATATATTGAAGCAGGTTTTCTCACTTGAAGTCAGAACTCACTCAGTTGGCCAATTGAGCTGACCAGCTTGCATTGTGAGTCCTCTGTCTCCACTTTCTAAGTGCTGGGGTTTTAGATAACCAGCCATCCTCACCCAGCATTTACATGGGTGTTGGGAATCTGAACTCAGGTCTTGACATGTACAGCAAATACTTTACTCACTAGACCATCTCCCAAGCCTCAGTGATAAAGAATTTTACTTGGGTTGGGCATGCGGTATGTGCCTTTAATCCCAACACTCAGGAGACAGAAGCAGATGCAGGCGAATTTCTGTGTTTGAGACCAGCCTGGATACAGTGAGTTCTAGGACCTACATAGTGAAACCCTGTCTTTAAAAAAGAAAGAAGAACAAAAAAGGAAAATAAATTTGTTTTCTTGGTCCACAGTTAAGGAGAATAGAAGGTCCAAACAACATACAATCAGAATCATGGTGAGGGCCCATGACAGTGTCATGGAAGAGAAAAGACACAGAAAGGAGCTGGCTGGGGGCAGAGGGCAGAGGGCAGAGGGCAGACGGCAGAGGGAGGCATACTTGAGGACCAAGTATGAAGAGAGGTCGATAGACACAAGGAGGAACAGAGAGAGAGAGAGAGACAGAGACAGAGACAGAGACAGAGGGACAGAACAGAGGGACCTAAAAAGAGATGAGTAGAGAGAGACAGAGAAAGGGATAGAGAGATAAAAAGGATAGGCTTGCTCACTCATCTATCACAATCTACTGTGGTATTTGAACCCTGAAGAACCTACTCTTCTCATTCCACTCTCTAATCCTCTCTCTCTCTGTCTCTCTTTGTCCCTCTTTGTTGCCCTCTCTGCCCTCTCTCTGATTTAGAACAGATCACACTTATCCTTGGTCTAGTGACTGACCATCCTTTATTTCTACAAATCCTGCTGCCAAATGAAGAGTCACAAGACAAAAAAAAATTCCCACTAACTTCAACAAAAGTGTGTTCTAAACATAGGAATGTAAGACAGCTTTTCTCTTTGCTTCAATCAAATATTCAACAAAAAACAAAAGAAAGGTGAAAGTATGAATTTTGATTCACACAATCTGTCACAGTGACAAGGCACGGAGATGATCACCAGCACTAGGTGGGGGAGGGGGGCGGGATGGGGGGAGAAACATGCTGCAGCTGGTTTCATCCATTCTTCAGGCAGAGAGGGAGGGGCATGCTGCAGCTCAGCTCCCTTTCTCCTCCCCTCTGTCTGTCAGGGACCCCAGCCCACAGGAGAGTGCCATCCACACTCCAGGGTATAGTTTTTCCTCCTTGGTTAAATCTTTATAGAAGCAGAGACTCCTAGAGACAGAGGTGTTAGCCAGTCCTAAAGTGCAATCAAATAGACAATTCAATTAAGCCATCATGAAAAGTCTCCTGAACAATGATGATTTAACAAAGATTATAAATAATTTGAAGGTGGATGCAGCCTGGGTAATGATTGTATACAGTTTGAATGTAATGCAGTGAGGGTTTATGAAATCCTTTTTAAAAAAGGAAGACACGGGGCTGGAGAGATGACTCAGCAGTTAAGAACACTGACTACTCTTCCAGAGGTCCTGAGTTCAGTTCCCAGCAACCACATGGTGGCTCACAACCATCTGTAATGGGATCTGACGCCCTCTGCTGGGTGTCTGAAGACAGCTACGCTGTACTTGTATACATAAAATAAATAAATAAATATTAAAAAAATAAGGAAGACACATAGTTCATGGTTGTCCTTTGGAATGCATGTTCTGTGACAATGCCTATGAGTTGATTCAGTTAAAAGAGGAAAGGTTCCTTTGGTCTCAGTTTGGGGACATGAAAGCTTGATCCTTGTGGTGGTTTGAAGGAGAATGACCTCTATAAGCTCATACATTTGAATACTCGGTGCCCAGTTGGTAGAACTGTTTGAAAAAAAGAAGTGAGGACTTGTTGGAGGAGGTGTGTTACTAGGGGTGAGATTTAAGTTTTCAAATGGCCCAACCATTCCCAGTAAGATCTTTATCTCTCCACCCAGTGTTCGTAGATTAGACATAAATTCTCAGCTACTGTTCCAGTGCCATGTTTGCCTGTCTTCTTGCCATAGCCTTAGCCATGACAGACAATGGCTCTAATCCCCTGGAACCGTGAGCTCCAAATTAAACTCTTTCTCTTCTATGTTTACCGGGCCATGATATTTTATCACGGCAATACAAAAGTAACTAGGACAGTCTGTTGCTCTTGGCTCGTGGTGGGGCTCATGAAGAACACTGCTGCCCGCGGCACTCAAGTGAGGAAGAAGAAACAGACAGAAGAGGGCCAGAATCCCATGCCCCTTCCAGGCTGTGTGCCTACTGGCCCTCGTTAGGAATCACTATTAAATGTCCAACTACCCAGCTGGGGCCAAGCTGTGCCACTTGGCTTCTGGGAGACAAACTGGGTCCAATCTACAGTACACATTCCTTGTGGCTTTTCAAAAATTTTATCCACTTTTCAAAATTTTATAGGTGTGATTATATCGCACTCAAACTGCATAAGAAAATAAAGTTGCCAGTAAGTTACCTGAAAGGTATTTGGAGACAATGGTGATGTGGGAATGCAAGACGGAACACTTGGGAAACACCTGAAACACCTCAAAGAGAAAGGAGGGGAGGTCCTTCTTTGTGTCACTCAGCACGTTCCCAACAGCCCAGGGAGTCATACCAAGCTGCACATACTGTCGATTGGGCATGAGATGGGAATTTCTCAGTCTGGGGATGTGAAGGCCAAGACCAATGTGTCCAAGTGAGTGACACTGCTTGTACTTGCTACCTGGTTTGCACTTTGCCCTACTTTGCTTCTTTCTTTCTGAGATAAAGAGCTGACCAAAAGTAACTTGGGGTGTAAAGTGCTTATTTCATCTTGTAGCTTATAGTCCAGATTCCAAGGAAGTCAGGGCAGGAACTCCAGACAGGAAGGAACTGGAGGCAGGAGCAGATGCAGAGGACATGGAAGAGTGCTGCTTACTGGCTTACTCAGCCTGCTTTTTTATACAACCCAAGACCACTGCTCCCCCTGCCTCCCGCCCCCAGACACGCTCAAGGTCAAGTTGATAAGGCACTGGTTCTCAACCAATGGGTCACGACCCCTTTGTGGATTAAACTGTCCTTTCACAGAGGTTATGTATCAGATATCCCATATCAAATATTTACATTACAATTTGTAACAGTAGCAAAATTATGGTTATGAAGCAGCAGCAAGTAATTTTATGGTGGGTGGGTCACCACAACGTGAGGAGCTGTATTCAAGGGCCGCAGCGTTAGGAAGGTAGAGAACCTTGTGACAGGGGTGATCCTTCAACCGTGGCAACTCTTTCCAGGTGGATTCCATGGAAGACTGAAGTAACCAACACAGATTTCCTTCCCACCACACCTGACAGGAAAAAGAAAGGACTGATAGCGTGTTCTCATGTATTTCCTTCAAAGGGACCTGGTTGTGTCTGTGCCGCTCGAGCCTTAGGACCCACTTACCTTCCACTGTGGTGTTACAATGAGAACTGTCCCCCATAGGTTGTAGTATTTGGATACTTGGTCCCCAGTTGGCTATGCTGTTGGGTTGTTTTAGGAGGTATTGACCTTGCTGGGAAGAAGTATGTCACTGGGCACGAGTTTTGAGAACTTAAAGCCTATTTCCGGTTTTCTCTCTCTGCTTTGTGCTTGAGATTTGGAGATGTGGTCTTTCAGTTTCTTGCTTCAGTTGCTGTGTTCACTGCTGGCTGCCAAGCCGTGGACCCCTGATGGGCTGTCACTCTCTGAACTGTGAGCCAGGATAATCTTTCTTCATCCATTACTTTTGGTCACGGTGTTTTATCACAATAGAAAAGTAATTAATACAGTTACCTTGAGGGTGGGATTTCTATACTTGTTGATGGTGGGGAGACTCGGATAGTCTTCAGCAGAGTAAGAGATAACGATAAACACCATGAGGTCATCCAAGCATAGACTACAACTCTTGATCATCTGGTGTACATCTTCCGGTAAACCGTAATTGAGTGTATCCTTGCCTGCACACCAAGGTTGATAGTTTAGTTGCTATTCAGCAAATTTTAGGTTGCTATTATGGCTCTGTTGTTTGGGAAATCAGTTTTTCAAAAGATCTGCACTGTGTGCAGCCAGGACTGGGGGGTAGAGAAACTGACACAGAGGTGTTCAGGGTTGACCCTCTCAAGAATACCTGCTTCCCCTTGCTGGCTGCACGCATGCATCTTTCCAGACAATCTCCATGACACTTGAGGTAAACAAAGGGAGACACCTGGATCCTGAGGGAGTGTGGCTGACTCCTCAACCTTGGGATATTTGGATTACAGATGACCCTTTGTCCACATTCACAGGTGTGGTCTTAGAACTTTTTCCCGACTGACTTTCTTGGTGAATACCTTCAAAGGCCTTGCTCATCTCTCTCTCAGGAAGAACATGGCAAAATAACCAGGAGCAGTTCATTTGCCACAGCAAGACTTGTTGTTTGGTCTGGAGGATGGTTTGTAAACAAAGACAAATATTGACTTCACTTTTCAACCTGATCCTCCAGAGTCCATATGACTAACCCTCAGGACAGCGACCACCTGTTGCCAATGGCTGCTAGGAAGTATATTTAGATAACTAAACAGGACCTCCATTAATAGTGGGTGGCATTTGCCTCTTTCCTTTGCTATTTAAACAAGGTTTTCTTACCAGAGGTGACGTTAGGACTTGTAAAGGGGAAAACGTTATTTGTTGGAAGCATCCCAAATCAATGTTTCAGAGAGAGACAAAAGTAAACAAAAGCACCAAAAAATAGATAAAACTGTGGCTTATTCTGATTCCCAGGTAAAAGGTTGAATAGAGTTTTCCTTTAAAAAAGAAATACTTATAAGCTCTTTGGGTTTCCATCAACATAAGTGTTGATTAGCTGGATGTGGTAGACCATGCCTGTAATTAGACCACGTGGGAGACTGAGGCAGTTCATGATCAGGAGTTCATGATCAGCCTTGGCTATCTAAGACCTTGTCTCAAAAAATGAAAATCAGACAAAAACTGAATGTTGATGAATCAAGCAGGGAAACAAGGGAGGGGGGTTCCTGGTATTTACTGGTGCTCAGCCTATTAATTTATTAGTTAGCTTTTCGTCCTTTCATTGTTGACAGTGAGGCTGATGGTACTAACTCGTCATGTAGGATTGGTATGTGAAACTAAGGGACTCCCTGGCCATCTTCCTAATAAGACACTAAGTAGCTTTCAGGATATACCTAAATTAGACTAATTTAATCTGAAATAACCATGGTCAGGAGAACAATTATATTCAAAGTTATATAAATCTTCATATAAATTCATAGCTCTCAGACCTGGAATCCCTTGAGATTTGCATATTTTTCAACCTTAATATAGAACATAAATTTGTCCCTAATTTATATTCTCGAAGACTCTGATTGAAGAATTCTTAATTATTAATGCACGAAAAGCCAAGACCACACATGTATATTAATGGGTAGGCAATTATTTAATTGCTAAATAATTTTCCACCTCATGTTTTAATTATGCATTTTATTGGCAAGTAGCTTTTAGGAAGTGCTTTCTGAAAACAAGGCTGCACTCACTGGCTACATTTAACAGAGCAAGGAGCCCGCAGGAGCGAAGGTCAGCTCAAGGTCACAGAGGTAAGGTGGATGCAGAACTCACAGCCCCCAGGGTGAACCTCTCATTGGGGGTTGGTTCTGCTCTGTTGCCTAGGAACCAGAATGCTTCCTTGCCCAACAGCATCAACTCTGCAGAAAAAGCTATTACCAGTGTAGACTTTTTAAGTGAAAATTCTTGTTAAACCAGTAAGTTCTCGTAAGCAATCCTACTCTGAGGAGATTCAGTTCTACCTCAAGGTTTGAAAACTGAATTGCAAGAGTGAGCTTAGGGTCAGTTATGTCTCCCACTTCCCACTTCTGCATCCGTTTAAAAAAAATGTTTGTTTTTAAAAGATGACATCAGACAAGAGCGTTGTTCTCCTCCTGTGAGAAGCAGAAACTGAAGAACTTTGGAACAGAATCACCGACAATAATTATTTATTAAATTCCAGTACTACTTTCAGAATTCCACTTTAAACATTGGCCCCCGGGCACATACCTTTAATCCCAGCACTTGGGAGTTAGAAGTGGGAAGATCAAATGTTCAAGGTCACCTTCAGCATTTAGTGAGTTCTAGACGAGCCTGGGCTATGTGAGACCCTGCCCAAAAAATAAATATTGGCCTTTCCACAAGTTAGCTTTCCTTTATAGCAATGATATTAAGAAGGTTAGATTTGGGTTCATCCCTCCCTCCTTTTCCATTCCTCTCCCTCCTGCCCTCCTCCTCTCTCTTCCTTCTTTCCTTCCTTCTGTCCATCTGTCCGTCTGTCTGTCTCATGTAACAGAGGATGATGTTGAATGGCTAATTCCCCTGTCTCTGCCTCCTGCATATTGGTGTTATTTCATGTGGTGGTTCCAACCCAGGGCATCCCACATTCTAGGCACTCACTCTATTAACCAAGCTACAACCCTGGCCCTCCTTGAAATTATACTTTTATTAATTTTTTTCAGATTATAATTACATCATTTCCCGTTCCCGTTCCTTGTTCTAAACCCTTCAGTATAAATCTTCTCTCCTTTCTGTCTTTCAAATTCATGGCTTCTTTTCATTAACTATTGTTATGTGCATGCAAGTATATGTGTGTGTGTGTATGTATATATATGTGTGTGTACGTGTATATATATGTGTATATATATGTATGTTTATATATGTGTATGTGTGTATATATATGTGTGTGTGAATATATATGTGTGTGTATATATATCACAGAATATATATATTCATTCCTAAGTACAACCTGCTTGGTCTGTATAATGTTACTTTTATGTAGTTTTTCAATACTGACCATTTGGTACTGGATAACCAGTTGGCATGTTCTTCCTCAGGGAAGACTTTCTCCTGCTCTTGACACACCTTAGTTACCTACAGTTCTTTGTGTAGCGTTGAGGCTTCCTGTACCTCCTTGAAGTGTTTACTGTTACTGCTTTGCTGATGTTAGCAAGGTAGTGGATGCACGGACCAAATGGTTAATATGCAAGGATCGCTTCAGAGATGAGTTTGTGACTAATGCCGGGCATTCAGAGTCATCTGTAGGGGAAGGAGAGACACCATCAGTCAGATCTGTGCAGAAACTGCGCAGTGTGTCCATCCCTAAGGTCTTGAGGACAGCCTTGCTTCTTACCTTCCTTTAATTTCATAGCTGGGTCAAAGAGCACCTCCATACCTCGTCACTGTTCCAATTCCCAAGTCTGTGAGTTTTAATCCCAGCTGCAAGAGAATTATTAGGCTCCACTGCAATGTCCAAGGACGAATCATGAAAATGCTCAGTTTGAAGAAGCCCAGTTCCTACTAGTGTTTGGGATAACTAGACATTCTAAATATTTCTAATTAATACAGAGTTTTGAATTTTTCCACATCATTCTCCTATCAAAAACAAAGACTGGTTGGGCTGCAGCGGTAGCTCAGTGATGGAGTACACATTTAGTGTGCTTGGTGGGGAGGGTTTGATCCTCACCCCCTCCCCCACATGAGTCGATGATTTGCAACATTGGCGTTATCTCCCCTCCCAATCTCCATTAATCAGATTAGATATTCAATGTCTGGAACATCCAAGCAAACATTTCACTCACAGAGCGCACCAGCTGAGGAACGCCCGTCCCAGCTGTCTGGTAGGCTTCCGCAACTGGCTAAATCAGACTTCTTCTCAACTCCTAGTCATAGTAGGCCACCCTGGGTAGAAGAAACTTCCCTATGGTCTCCCCTGTGAGGTATCAGTGACAAAAATACTCAAACGAAAGAAGAGGTTTGTTTTTATGCACGTGGAAGGTTCCTCAGAAAAGTACTGCTACCCTACAGAATTGGAGCCCTGGAAAGGAATGCACCACCCTGAGAAGGATGGAGGAGAGAGAGAGAGAGAGAGAGAGAGAGAGAGAGAGAGAGAGAGAGAGAGAGAGAGAGAGAGAGAGAGAGAGAGAGAAAGAGAGAGATAGGCCTTATAGAAGTGACGAGCTCTGGGGATGTAACTCTGTGCCAGCCTAGTGGAAGATAATTGCCATTTTGGCAAAGGTCGTTTATGTAAACTGGTCTTGGTGCTGGACTTTCTGTCTCCAGTGAGAAGGTTGAGTTTCTTCCTCCTGATAAGGGAGGGCTGGAAAGGGGCGTTGGCATGAAAGGAAATTTATACCCGATTGAGGGCAGACAATTCCTCCTGTATCTGTATTTTATATTTTACTATTTTATAGTTGTCTTCAGCTCAATATAAACCTCATGCAAAAATGCCACATGGAGCAGTGGGTCTTCTAATTCCCTTTGCAATCAAAAGCTAAAAGTCGAGTGAACTTCGGGAACACGGTTCAGGGATATTTACATGCTTTCTCTAAGGCTTCTCCAGCCACGTGTGCTGAAGACTCACACTCAGAAGAATGTCACCGATCCAAGTTGGTGCAGTCAGTGTTCTGACCTTGTGAGGACCAAGGTCACACAGCCTGACTGGAAGTCTGACAGAACCACGTGGAGCAGGATGAGAAATGGGTTCAAAGACCGGGACATTCCTAGATATCATTAACAGATATCCAATACAATAAACTATAAAGCCAGGGTTGCAGGAAAGATGGTTAATTAGAGTCAGTTCTTGAACCTAAGTGGAGAAAACAGATGAAACTCTGTGTATGCTCCAGTGTCAAACCAGGGACCAGAGAGCTGATCACCCCTCTCCCGCAAGGAAGATACAAGGTGTCACCCAGGGGGAAGTTTTGGAAGATCTGTCATTGTGGCTGGCTTTTGTCTGTCTGTCTGTCTGGAGACACACACACACACACACACACACACACACACACACACACACACATATATATATATATATATGTGAATGATTCTCCTTATGTAGCTCATGATCCTCCTGTCTCCACTTCCTAATTGGTGTGTGCCACCATGCTATGGCTTTGAACCAATTTAAACTTTCTTCAAAAGTACTTATTTATTCTTATTTTTTTGTATGAGTGTTTGCCTGCATGTATATTTCCATACCATATGCCTGTTGGGCGCTTCAGGAGTCCAGAATGGGGTATCAGATTTCTCTGGAACTAGAATTGCATGTAGTCATGAGACCGGCTCATGTTCCTAGTACCCATGTTGGGGCACCTCACCACTGCCTGTAATTTCAACACCAAGGGATTGGAGGTCTCTCACCCCCACATGCTCCTGTACTCGTGTGTACAGATACTTTCCCATAACACACACACACATAATTAAAAATAGATATTTTTTAAAAGTAAAAGAATCTGTGGTGGGGGGAGGCTGGAGAAATGGTTCAGCGGTTAAGAGCACTGACTGCTCTTCCAGAGGTCCTGAGTTCGAATCCCAACAACCAAATGATGGCTCACAACCATCTGTCATGAGATCTGATGCCCTCTTCTGGTGTGTCTGAAGAGATTGACAGTGTACTCATATACATAAAATAAATAAATCTTTATTTCAAAAAAAAAAGAGAATCCGTGAAGAATTATAGACATAGGATAGGCTGGTCTAATATCCTGTGGCATTTTAAATGTGGCTCAGACTCGGTGTTTTAACCCCAGATGGGCAATAAAACTCAGCAAATTCGCAAGACTGTGGTTGGCAAGCCTCACAGTGTGGTCAAGACTGACAATCTACAAATAAAATATATCAGGAGAGGAAACGTTTAAGAACACTGTGTACAGCGAGTTAAAGAGGAAATGTCTTGTGCGATTTATAAATCAATGCTACTGGTATCTGAACTCATTTGTGGTGCTACATTTGTTTTGTAATGTCAACAACTGCCTTAGATGTATACGCTTGCCTTTTGCTTGGGGATCTATGGCTGTGTCTTGGATGCCAGGCTTTATGCAGTTGCATTTTATTGGAGATGCAGACAGGAGCGGGCCAGGCATAGCAACTCAGTAGTGTGCTTCTGTTGGTCTTATGGGTGAGTTCCTAGAATCTTGGACTGGGCATTGTCTTATGGTAAAGCAGTTAGAATCCAAACTAGCAAAGCTACTCCAGAGGCTGACTGAAGTATCTGCTAATTTCACAGTCTAAATTAGTGTCTCACTGAAGACCTGGACAGCACTAGATGGAGAGATTTTTTTATGAGATATATTCTTTATATACATTTCAAATGTTGTCCCCTTTCCTGGCTGCCCCCTCCCCCGAAAATCCCATAAGCCATCTCCCCTTCCCCAGTCAACCCTCCCCTTCTTCCCTGTCCTGGTATTCCTCTACACGACAGCATCAAGTCTTTACAGGACCAAGGGCCTCTCCTCCCTTTGGTGTCTAACAAGGCCATCCTCTGCTGTCTATGCCTCCAGAGTCATGGGTAACTCCTTGTGTACTCTTTGGTTGATGGTTTTGTCCCTGGAAGCTCTGGAAGTACTGGGTGACTCATATTGTTGTTCCTCCTGTGGCACTGCAAACCCCTTCAGTTCCTTGGGTCCTTTCCTAATTCATCCATTGGGGACCCTGTGCTCAGTTCAATAGCTGGCTTAGAATGTCCCCCTCTGTATTTCTCACACACTAGCAGAGCCTCCCAGGTGACAGCTATACCGGCTCCAGTCAGCAAGTACTTGTGGGCATCAATAATAGTGTCTGGGTTTTGTAACTGTATATGGGATGAATCCCTGGGTGGGGTAGTCTCTGGATGGTCTTTCCCTCAGACTCTGCTCCACCCTTTGTCTCTGTATCTCCTTCTGTGGGTATTTTGTTCCCCTTTCTACAAAGGACCTAAGGATCCCTACTTTGTTCTTCCTCCTTGGGCATCATTTGATATGTGAAATGTGTCTTGGGTATTCCAAGCTTCTGGGCTAATATCCATTTATAAGTGAGTGCATACCATGTGTGTTCTTTTGTGATTGGGTTACCTCACCCAGGATGATATTTTCCAGTTCCAACCATTTGTCTAAGAATTTCAAGAATTCATTGTTTTTAATGGCTGAATAGTACTCCATAGTGCAAATATACCACATTTTCTGTATCCATTCCTCCGTTGAGGGACATCTGGGTTCTTTACAGCTTCTGGTTATTACAAATAGGGCTTCTATGAATATAGAGGAGCATGTGTCCTTATTACATGCTGGAGAATCCTCTGGGTATATGCCCAGGAATGGTATAGCAGGGTCCTCCGGTAGTATTATGCCCAGTTTCCTGAGGAACCGCTAAACTGATTACCAGAGTGGTTGTACCAGCTTGCAATCCCACCAGCAGTGGAGGAATGTTCCTTTTTCTCCACAACCAGATAGAGAGATTTTTTTAAGAACTTTTAAAGACACTGTGAACTTTATAAAGACCTTGGTGTAGTGGCTAGTCCTGGTTGTCAACTTGACTATATCTGGAATGAACTACAATCCAGAATTGGAAAACTCACCTGTGATCCTAATCTGGAGGCTGGGAGATACAAGTTTCTGACCTGGATCTCGGCCTGGAGATCTTGAGGCATAGTGGCTATGAATCACAGAAGACTAAGACAGGAGATCTCTGAGTTCAAGATCATCGGGGACAAAGCAAGTCTCAGATTCAGGCATAGTGGCACATGTCTTTAATCTGGGCCACACATTCTGCTGGAGATCTACATAAGGACATTGGAAGAAGGAAGATTCGCTCTCTCTTCTTCACCTGCTTGCCTTGTGGGACTGAGCAACTGATAGATCCTTGGACTTCCATTCACAGCTGCAACTGACCATTGTTGGGGAGTTGGACAACAG
Organism: Tokudaia tokunoshimensis; assembly: GCA_036184795.1. NCBI lineage: Eukaryota > Metazoa > Chordata > Mammalia > Rodentia > Muridae > Tokudaia > Tokudaia tokunoshimensis. The sequence goes on from BTHU01000022.1 coordinate 4,454,479, forward strand.
ACTGCATGCAAGTCAACAACAAATTCCCTTACTATATAGAGACTACCCATAAATTCTGTGACTCTAGAGAACCCTGACTAATACACTTGGAAAACCTTGTTCTTGACAGAGGAAGCTGTGTCTCTTATGGAGAAGAAAGACAATAGTTTCCACCATGCCTGTGTCATCTCTTTGATGTTCAGGGTACCATGGTCCAATTGCAAGGTGGACAAGGATGGGTACAACATTTAGATGATGTATATGTTGTTAAATTCCCCCTTGCATCTGCTTACAGCACTGGGAGAAGCCATTAGATATGAAGAAAGATGATATATAATAACTTCCTTGGGGTTTGATGTTGGTAGTGGTGGCTGACATCTGCTTGATAGGGATGGAGGCAAAAATCCCATTTTGGGGAGAATTTCTGATTGTGTTGCAGTCAAACATTGAGGGTCCACGTCTACTGGAAATTTTATGGATGGAGGAAAATATGCAGCAAATATGCAGCTGTTCTAACATGGTTCTTGTTTGATGTTTCTTTTATGTGAAGTTCAGTCACTTTGGGATTGATTAATTTAAATAGTTTTGTGGCCTCTGAACTATAGGGACTTTGCCTACCAGCCTGGGAAGATCAAGGAATCCCGTTACAGCTTCATAGGGTTTGTAGGCAATTGAGAATGGGTGGGACTTGGCTCTGGGCTACAGGTTTCCACAGGGATGTTGTTCTGGGGTGCACTCTTTGCTGTCACTAAGTACTGTCTGGTCTTGGTTAGATGACCATTTGTTAATGGTTTTTACCCATATGGTAAGTGGAGAACACTGGACATCTTTTGATGAGATCAGCAATACACTCTTGCCGTCCTGCTTCAGAGAGTCCTCAGCCTTGACTGGGCCAGGGTTGAGTCTTCAAAGGCTATAGCTGAATCACAGTTTGAAAGTGTATGGCCTGATTCCCTACCTGCACCATGATATTATGCCGATAGACCCAGAGTGCAGGAGGCAGTAGGTTCACCAGCTGTCGTAATAAAACACGAGTCAAAGATATTTCAAAACACTTTGCATAGCTTCCAGTGCAGCAATGGTTGGACAAATGTTATGGGAAGTTGTATTTTCCCATAAAAACACCTATTACTGAATATTGTGTCATTTCTCACCAAGAAAGAGGTCTGGTGCATGGTGAGTTTCTTTGGATACTGGGTATATTATCTGGTCCAATTAAGCAGGTGGCTTCAGATGCTGTTAGCCTGGTGTAGACTCCAGGGATAGGATCTTCTGGTGGGTCTGTTTCCCTCTTCTCTTCTGGGTCAGAATCATCAACAGTTCTTAGAATGCCCTCAGTAGGTCAGAGAGTGTGAAACTCCTGTGTGATCCCTTACAGGAAAAGTGCAAGGACTCTAGGGATTACAGAGCAGTGCCATGCTATGATTTGAAGTGAACCACTTCTCTGAGGAAGGAATGCTGTCTTGCTCATAAATTTGATATAAATGCATGACCATGAGTTAATGGGGTCTGGCTCAGTTAGCCACGATGCTGGGCCTTCAATACTAGGCATATATAGCTGTAACAGGATTAGGCCTAAGTCATCCCTAGGAAATGGGACTTACACAACTGCACACTTCACACTCCAGATGTGTCACCCACTACGGCACTATTGCCTCTCTGTCCAACTTACACTTGCAAGTGTGTGGAGAGCTCCTTGCAACTGAGGAATTCTTACAAACTCAAACCAGCCCTTCTCATAGAAGTTTCTACTCTGCTTGCCACTCCAACCAGAACGAGCAATCAAAGAGTTTCTTCAGAGAGCTGTGAGGATGGAGAGCCCTCCTAGCGGGCAGAATGGATCTGAATCTTGGTGTTGGCTTCCTAAGATCAGCATCAATTTCAAGACAGGGTTTAATTTTGTCTCACAGTTTTAGTTTTGGAGGATTTAGTTCATTTTCAGTTAACCCTTTGGTGTAAGGCTTATGATAAGACAAGTTGGAGATAATACAGGGTCTTTGGGGGACATTATAGACCCAAACTCTAGTGGTCTCTCTGCCCTAGAACAGAGAAGAATATCTGAAAGATTTGAATAGAAGTTTGGGAATGTACCCTCTCAGAATAGGCCCTAAGAGTATGAGGACTCTCTCTCTCTCTCTCTCTCTCTCTCTCTCTCTCTCTCTCTCTCTCTCTCTCTCTCTCTTTCTCCCTTTCTCTCTCTCCCTTACTCTCATTCTTTCTTTTTTTAACCCCACTTGAATGGTGGTGATTTATTACACTGAGTAATTTATGAAGAACACATGCTTGCTCTGAAGTCTACAAGTTTCCATCCATAGCATCAGTACTTGTCAAGCCTCTTAGGAAATCTTCCTAAATGGACTAAACATGGAATGACCATCTCATGATTGAACTGGATTTTATTTGAAAACCATTCTTGAGTTATCCCATTAATTCCCAAATCAGTTAATACCTGGAAGGATTGATCTCATTGATTAGGAGAGAGGCCTCAATTATATGGTCATATCACCATGACTGCCTAGACGTCTTTTGCAATGAGAAGAACAAGCCTTTATATGTTTCAGTGGAAAAACACTTGCTTTTCTGGAGCATCAGGGTAATAGCACACATCATGGGGAAACCCTACGTGATGGTGGGCACAGGCCTAGAGGGTGTAGGTTGTATGATGGTTTAAATACAATTTCCTCCTGAGCACTGATATGCTGGGAGCTGCCCTGCACTGGTGGGCTATGGTAGTAAGATTTTTAAGAAGTAGGTCCAGAAGACGGTTATGCATTCATAGTGTTTGGCTTCACAAATGGATGAATGCTGGGCTCCTGGAGTCGATACTGTCTTCTAAGAATTGTTCCCCAGAGAGTGACTTGTCATAAAAGAATGAGCTTGACCCTGCCCCAGCATTGCGATTCCTGTCTTCCACGTGGATTGTCTTGCCTCTTAGTATGCTCTTGCCTGACCACCATCTACCACAAAAGGTCATTGTGAGAGGCTGAATAAGTGAGGCCACCTGATCTTGGACTTCAAGTCTCCGAAACAGTGACCTAAATAAACTTATTGTCTTTATAAACTATCCACTCATAGATCTTTTGTTATAGCCACAGAAAATGAACAAAGATTACCCTATGGTCTCCAAATAGAAAACCAGTTTTGTTTCTAGGTGCACATGCCATTGTTGGGCCCCGGGGAAAGAAGAGAATTGTAGCCCAGAAAAAGGACAACAGCCAGAACTTCTTGTTGAGGAATGGACCTGCTTGTCTTTCTGAGATTGGCACTTCTAACCACAAAATAATGGTGAGGACCTTTGGCAGGCTGTTGACTACACTGACATGGTTCTTTAAAGTCTAGAAACTCTCTACCTAGACACCTGCCTGGGGAAGATGCCAGGGGTCTGTGCCTGCTCAACAAGCCTGCTCGCCAGGAACAAACAGGATCCCCTCACATCTGACTTCCCACAACTCTGAAGCTCTGAGTATTTGACCAATAAGGCCATGCAAGATCCTGCAGAACTCACAGCTTGTTCTATTCTCCATGTTTATATGAATATAATATTAATATGTATATGAATATATGAATATATTATATATAATATATTATGTGTATGTACATATGAATATGTACAGTAAGGAGCTTATACTAACTGGTTTTGTGTGTCAACTTGACACAAACTGGAGTTATCACAGAGAAAGGAGCTTCAGTTGGGGAAATGCCTCCATGAGATCCAGCTGTAAGGCATTTTCTCAATTGGTGGTAGATGGGAGAGGGCCCCGCCCATTGTGGGTGGGGCCAGCTCACTGTGGGTGGTTCCATCCCTGGGCTGGTAGTCTTCGGTTCTATAAGAAAGCAAGCTGAGCAAGCCAGGGGAAGCAAGCCAGTAAGAAACATCCCTCCATGGCCTCTGCATCAGCTCCTGCTTCCTGACCTGCTTGAGTTCCAGTCCTGACTTCCTTCGGTGATGAACAGCAATGTGGAAATGTAAGCTGAATAAACCCTTTCCTCCCCAACTTGCTTCTTGGTCATGATGTTTGTGCAGGAATAGAAACCCTGACTAAGACAGAGCTGAATTATGGGTAACGACATTTTTAGTAGTTGTAGTGATCTACTGAAGGCAGAGAGGCTGTTAGATTATAATCCTGGTTCTGCTGTTAGATAACCTGGAAGAGTCATCACTCTGCTTTCCTCATCCGATACCTGTGCATTGCACCTGTCCCACGGACAACACTGCCTAATAGATTCCCTAGAATTGTGCTGTTGGAAGCCCCACAACTGCTAAATTACTTTAATGGTGGATCTCATGAAGAACTGTGGCTCAGCTTATTCCCCACCCACCAACCTCTGTCTACCTTCTGACTGCTCCACATCCCATACCTCCTCCCCTCCCCCTGTATCCACGAGAATGTCCCTACCCCCCACCCCACCTGACCTCTAAACTCCCTGGGGCCTCCAGTCTCTTGAGGGTTAGGTGCATCATCTTAAATGAACACAGACCCAGCAGTCCTCTATTGCATATGTGCTAGCGGCCTCATAGCAGTTGGTGCATGCTGCCTGTTTGGTGGTCCAGTGTTTGACAGATCCCCGGGGCTCCAGATTAGTTGAGACTGCTGGTCCTCCTACAGGGAGACCCAGCAATTCTTGCAGGGAAACTTTTCTACCTGAGGGCTGGTCATCTGGCTGGGTGGTCTTGGTGAAGTGCTTGCCCAGGGTGCATGAAGCCCTGAGTCTGATCATCAACACTGAAAAAGAAACTTAGTGCAATTTTATTCTGGAAAGTATTTACTAACTAGGTATCTAGAATAGGTAAAACTGAAGTTTAATTTATAGCATTTGCTAAAACCCAGGCTACAAATGTTCTATTCAGACCAATTGCACCATACAATACGGACAGTTACATCATTCAATGTTCAGAGGAGGAGAATTTAAGACATCTGTCTTTAATCCTACAATATCCAAGTCCTGAGATTATTTAGTTCAAAGGGTAAAGTGTTGAAACCCCAAACCAAACCCATATCGGTCCCACTGACTCACATAAAATATTATGTAATTTCTAGAGAAACACGGGCACCTTTATGAAGTGTGTAAAACACAAAAACAAAATAATTTCTTATAAAACCACAGCCACATGTGAGTACTGACTTTTATTTGGTTATATTTCTAAATTGATATTCCTAAAATTATTTCTCAAAACCAAGCTTTATGCTAGGAAACTACACTCATTTCAATAAAGGGTAAGCTGATTATATATTTAAATATACACTTTAAATATTAAAATAAACATTTGCCACTTTGGCCTCTCTCTACAGGGCATGTGTCTTGTAACGTAAAGCAATATACCAATTTTATATTGGACACTGTTACTATTGGAGTGATTTTTGAGACAGAGTTTCATTATGTAGCCTAGGCCGGCCTTTGACTCTTGATCCTCCTGCCTGGCTCCTGAGTGGTGAGGCCACAGCTGGCTACCTCCATAACCAAATGTGAACATAATTGTTACTATTTATCTTTGTAGGCTGAAGGATCATCACCGTCTAGTAATGTAGCTGGTAAATTCCCTGTACTGTGTTTAGAGAAGTCACCAAAGGGATTTGGCTCCCAATATTCTGATCAGTCTTCAGGAATAATGAGTTTGACTTCCCTTTAAAATTCATGCTGCCACCCAATACCCTTTGCTTGGGAAGTTAACTACATTTCTTAGATTTTGTTAAAACACCTGTCTTGCTGGAGGGACGCATCTGTTTCTGACGTGTCAGCAGAGCTGCACAGGAGTCAACACGGAGGACTTCCTGGATTTCATCCCTGCTGCCTGCATACCCCTGGGGACATGGGGAAGCGTAGCTGAAGGAAGAAAACAGTGATTTGGAAAAATGAGGATCTGTGTGTCAGCCTGACCCTGCTCTCTGGGCAGGTGCTGACCAGCTTCCTGACCCTAGGTTTCCAGTTGGTCAAACTGGTTAGAGCAGAGTCTTCAGCAATGGTGGGGCAAGATCAGATTTAGAAATACAAGCTTTCAGTCCTATCTACCCTTCCCAGTTAATCAATGACAATTGCCAACAGTAATATATGATGAGCATTTTCTTTTTTTCTTTTTTTTTCTGAGAAAAATTTATTGGCCTTTTGAGTAAAATTTATTTTCCAGGAAGGATGATCCCATCATACTTCTGCTGGAACCAGCACATGGCCTCCTTTTGCTGATTCTGTGTTTGGTCCCAAAGCTGTCTGTTCTGCGCCTCTTGTCTGAGATGCTAAAACCTGGCCTATCCAGCACCACATAGAAGTCCAGGCCACAGAAACCAATGCTTGGGTCGTATTTGAAGCCCAGGTAAATGTCTTCCTGAATTCCAAAACCAAAAAATGTATGGAACGCTTCAGGAATTCGTGTGTCATCCTTGTACAGGTACCATGCTAATCTTCTCTGTATCAATACAATTTTAGTATATGCGCTGCCAAATCGAGCATGAACATTTTCCATTAATTTACTGATTTTTGACCCATAATAGAGAAAGCTCTCCTGCAGATCTGTCAGAAATATTTTATGTGTGGCACTGTTACTTTTCCCTTCTTTAAAGGGCACTGTAGTGTTCAAACACAAATCCAAATCAAAACCGATTTCCTCAGGTGCTTAATTGAATCAAAAGAAGAGTTGCCTCTAATTACCATCTGCCTCCTGATTACAGGTTATCTGTATTCATCCGTGACTAGTCATTCATAATTTATGAAGCCCTACACTGCCACTTGCCTTAATAGTCCCCCCGTTTCGGAAAGCCGATGTCGTCAAGGATGCTTAACACGATGTTTAGTGATGAGCCTCCATCAATTATTGCTGAAGTAAGTCATGTAAAGGAGAAAGCAATTTCCCATTTTTTTTTCTGAGCATCCTCCTCCAGCCAGCTCCTTGCAGAGCCTGAAAGGTGCAAAGCACACCACAGTATCAAGTCCCACTTCACCAAAAAGCTGGACCCGTCACCAGGGACTTCCTTCTCGGCAGCAGGCACCCAGCCTTCCAGTTTCTCAAGAACATCTTGAAAATGATCCCATCAGGAAGATGGGTTCTGGCAAGATCTGAGCCAGTGTTTACAGCAGGTGAGTGACATTAATCGTGCCTATGAAGTAGCTGTTCCTGGACCCGAAGGCAGCTGGACATCTACAAAATCACAACGTGGATATCAGGAGTTCCAAAGAGGAGGAGATACCCAAGCAAAGTGGTTGGCTTGGTTGTTGATCTAAGCCAAGATGGGTTCTTGGGGCAGAGAGGGTGAACTACGTTCTGTGTGATGCCATGGTCTGACTGTTCTGGGTGCCCCGGCTTAACTTCTGTGGCATGAGGTAAGCCATTTACCATTTTGAATGTGTTTTTCCAAGGAAGGAATTAAGTTGAGCAAACCCCTTGTTGAGCTTGCTTCTGGCTCGGAGCTTCTGAGTTTCAATTATGTACTTTCCTCTCCGAAGCCCTTTGTGTTCCTGCTAAGTCACACTTGTATTGAACGTGTCCAGAAGTGTAATGGCATCCATGAGGCTGAGGGTTTCCAGGGCCAGATTCCTCCCTTCCTTGGACATTTCAACCATTTCTATGTTTGCCTTCAGGGCTTAGAGTTCGCTAGCTGAAATGTGGGCTGTGATTTGATCCACTTCTGCTTGGCCTTAACAATAAAACAGAATGAATGCAGTGCAGAGAGAATTCAATAATCCAATAATCTTCAGACCCAAAACTCCTCACACCCAGTGACCTCAGATAAGTCATTTTTTTATTAGATATTTTCTTTATTTACATTTCAAATGTTATCCCCTTTCCTAGTTTCCCCTATGACCCCCCATCCCATCCCCCTCCCCCCGCTCACCATCCCACCCGCTCCTACTTCCCTGACCTGGCATTCCCCTACACTGGGGCACCGAGCCTTCACAGGACCAAGGGCCCCTCCTCTCATTGATGTCTGACAAGGCCATCCTCTGCTGCATTTGTAGCTGGAGCCATGGGTCCCTCCATGTGTACTCTTTGGTTGGTGGTTTAGTCCCTGGGAGCTCTGGAGGTACTGGTTGGTTCATATTGTTGCTCCTTCTATGGATCTGCAAACCCCTTCAGCTCCTTGGGTTCAGGTAAGTATTTAAGATGCCTTCTTGTGTACAGTGTGGATAAACATGTGACACCATATAGATGTATACTGTGTAGATAAACATGTTACACCATGTAGATGTGTACAGTGTAGATAAACATGTCATACCATGTAGATGTGTATTGTGTAGATAAGCATGTCACAACATATAGATGTGTACAATGGAGATAAACATGCAACACCATGTAGATGTATACAGTGTAGATAAACAGGCAACACCATGTAGATGTGTACAGTGTAGATAAACATGTCACACCATGTAGATGTATACAGTGTAGATAAACATGTGACACCATGTAGATATGTACTGCGTAGGTAAATATGTCACACCATATAGATGTATACAGTATAGATAAACTTGCAACACCATGTAGATATGTACTGTGTAGATAAGCATGCCATACCATGTACATATGTACTGTGCAAATAAACATGTCACACCATGTAGATTCTAGAGGTAGAAAGCCTGCCATTCAGAACTCAACCTCCACTCCTTGAGATTTCTACAACCACGTGGAGGCTTAATCTTACACATGAGTTTCAATCATTTCTTTCATTGTTTTCTTTTATACTACTAAGCCACTCACTACTGTTGACCTCATTATGAACATTCCATCATGACCTATTCATTCATGAGTGCTCACAACCAGCTTCTGTACCCAGATGGTTATGTGGCTGTCACCTCTGACCCTTCTACCTCTCACTCCACCCCAACAGGTCTTTAACTTCAATTAGGACTGTCATTCTTTTATTTAAGATTTATTAGTTATTTCTGTGTGTTTGTGTGTCTGTGAGCATATATGCCCATGTGCATGTAGATAATCCTAGCATACAGAAGAGGGTATTGGATCTTATGGAGCTGCACTTATAGGCGGTTGTGGGATATCATGTGGGTGCTGGAAATCAAACTTAGATCCTCTGCAAGAGCATCGAGTACTGTTACTTCTGAACCACCTTTCCAGCCAAAGTCATTCTTTGACCCAATGCGTGTTCACCTCCAGGTACTTTACCGTGTCCTCACTTTTATTTCTGCTCACATTAGAGTTGATAGCTCATCCTTGTGGTCACCTCTTGCACATGTCAGAACTTTTTAGGCTCCTCTTCCCAGAGATTTACTCAGTAAACAAACATGCAATCATGATTAAATATAAATCTTCAGTTCCTGGGTATCTTCCCTTGAGTCCATTAATTACTGCTGGATGATGCACACAACTGTGATGATTAGTTCTAGTTTTAGCTAGCAATCAGAGATGTCAATGGAACAGTCAGTGCCACTTAGGAGCCTTCTTAAGTTTCCATAGAAGATGACTGGCTTTCCTGTTTTCCCAAGAAGATTAGGTTCCCTGTCTTACATGACCATCTTTCTTGTTTTCCTCAAATCTCTTAAGAGGACTCTCCTTCTATCAACAAAGACAGTAGCAGCCATTATCATATATGAGCTCTTTCACCAACCTCCACTTCCCTTCCTGATCCTTAGAAGGGAAGGCACTGCCTCCCATTATCTCTAACCTACTACAAGGCTTTCTTCCTGAGGGTTTGTACCCTTTTCCTTATGGTACAGCCACATGGAGGCAAGCTTCATGCTCCCCTTGGATACGGCATAATTCTTTCCCTGAGCTCTGCACAGGGATTATCTGGAAAACCTGGTAATAGGCAGACTCTTTTCTTAACAGGGTGTGTGTACAGGTGTTTCAGGGGGTTGCTGGTATGGAAAGTGGGGTGTAGAAAACAGTCCCAGTGTTCACTGGGGATTGAACATCGACACAGCAAACCAATACTGTTTACTTGGAGCTAACTTTCCTAAATGTTTTGCTTGTTTTAAAAATTATTTTTAATTATTAATTGTGTGTGTGTGTGTGTGTGTGTGTGTGTGTGTAAAGGTCAGAGGACAACTTGTAGGAGTTGGTGCTCTTCTTCTCCGTGGTACCTGGGATTGAACTTGGGTCTTCAGTCTTGACAACAAGCACCTTTACCTACTGAAACATTTGTTAGCCCTTGTTTGTTTGTTTTTGTTCATTTGTTTGTTTGTTTGAGATAAGGTCTTGCTGTGTCCTCAGACTACCCTTGAATTCACAGTCCTCCTGCCTCAGCCTCTTGTCCCTTTGGAATCTAAAACTATGTTTGACCTTTTATAACATGGGGACATCTTGTTTGTGCAAGAGCAATCATTTTGCCTGGTGGAGACTCATGAAGTCTCTGATAAGTTACATTATTTCTTCAGTCAGAAAAGGCACTCCAGGACATTCACTTAATGACTTCAGATTGTCATGAGGACTTTGGGGGAACATGGGCAGAGTTCCACAGCTGGTAACACATGGGGGAAGGGAGGTGAGAGTCACTAGAAATAGGATGTTAAGAGAACTAAGACTCGAGGGATGTGGAGAGGGTCAAATATCCTGTAACACCTTAATGCTTATGGTGCTTCTGTGTAGACTGTCTCCTGGGGAGGCATTAGGTCCCTAATGCCTTGGGGAGCATTGGGTCTGGAACCTCAATTCTGCCCCAGATCCCTTGTGTAATCAGGTGGGATGTACTCTATTTGTCTTGCCTGGAAACTGAGTCCCTGCCCCACTCTGCTTTTTCCTCTTCCCATGTTTTCTCCCAGCTTACTAACCTGGCTTCTCTGGAGAAATCTCCTTAACAAATCATCCAGACAGGAATTTGTCCCCCAGCTCTTGTTTCTGATGGCCAAAGAACACTTTAACTTCCCTACATAGGCACAGGAATGTCTTGTGGCAGTGGAGAGGAGCACTTACCTTCATGGAATAGCTTTAGTGAAATGGCAGGCCACAGCCAATAGCAAAGGGTGTGAAAGGAGTGGAAGTCGTAGGCCTTGCCATCCTTGTTAGCTATGCTACATTTTTTTTTTATCAAAGACTTTATTATGTTTGGGTTATTTCCAGATTCTTGTTTCTTGCCTCATGGATGCAGGACTCAAATATTGGAAATTTACAGAATTTTGTGCAGGTTGGCTGCACTGATGTGATGCCACATACATCAGACACACCCACACCAACCATTTGCTTTGTAGCTGGCTTGGGGAAGGAACTGTTGAGTTCAATTCATGAAGTTTACATGGCAGAAGGAGCGAACCGATTCATGCTACTTCTGACCAGCACAAACATGCACACACAAATGTCTTTTTAAGAGGAAAAAAAACCCCTGCTGAAATATATAGAGGAGGGAAAGAAGGAGAGACAAGACAGAGAGAGAGAGAGAGAGAGAGAGAGAGAGACAGAGAGACAGAGAGACAGAGAGACCTAGCTATACCACTCCTGGGCATATACCCAGAAGATTCTCCAACATGTAATAAACACATGCTCCACTATGCTCATAGCAGCCTTATTTGTAATAGCCAGAGGCTGTAAACAACCCAGATGTCCCTCAACAGAGGAATGGATACAGAAAATGTGGTATATTTATACAATGGAATACTACTCAGTTATTAAAAACAATGAATTCATGAAATTCTTAAGCAAATGGATGGAACTAGAAAATATCATCTTGAGTGAGGTAACTCAATCACAAAAGAACACACGTGGTTTGTACTCACTGATAAGTGGATATTAGCCCAGAAGCTTGGAATACCCAAGACACAATTCACAAACCAAATGAAGCTCAAACAGAGGATGGCCTGTTGGTCATCAAAGGGAGGAGAGACCCTTGGTCCTGAGAATGCCAGGACAGGGTAGAGGGAGTGGGTGGATTGGTGAGTTAGGGGGAGGGGAGATGGGATAGGGTGTTTTTGGAGGGGAAACCAGGAAAGAGGATAACATTTGAAATGTAAATTAGAAAATGTCTAATAAAAAAAAAGAGGAAAAAGAGAGATACAGAGACAGAGAGAGACAGTAACAGAAAGACAAAGAGAGAGACAGAGATATGCAGAGACAGAGAAATAGAAGGGGGGGGAAGAGAGAGAGAGAGAGAGAGAGAGAGAGAGAGAGAGAGAGAGAGAGAGAGAATATGGAATGTGGCCACACTGTTGGACTCACTGAGGTATGCTGATAGTGTAGGGAAGTAGTGTTGGAGTTCAGCCCAGCATCACAGGGTAAACTGAGGAAGGGAACAAAAAGCAGGGTTTAGACTCAGCAAGTATAGCCAAAACTGCTTACTTTTGGATATTTCTACCTTCCTTAACTCTTTGCTATTCTCTGGCCAAAAGCTCCTGGCTTCTGCTGGCAACATAAGTCCCACTGATAGAAGCAGAGGATTAAGGAAAAAAGTTTGGTTATCTGAGCTCTTTTCTCGCTGGCTCAAGCCCTTCTACCCCCCTGACCAGGATAGAGACCTGGAGTTCATTAACTCTTCATGAGCCAGAGAGAAAAGAAAAGAAAGAAAGGGAGAACGTCAAGCACACACATCACACATACTTACACACACACATACTTACACACATATATACATACACACGTACATACACACATATATATCATATTTATAAATATAAGTGTATATATATTTTGTAGGATACAAATATACATACATTTGATGGTTGGGGCAGAGTCCTAAATACCACACTTTATTTTTTCTCTCAGCCTTCTTAGACAAAAGTTCTTTATAAAGTTACCTCATAGATAAAATATTACACAAAAGGGGAGTTATGGAAGGATATCTATAGTAAGTCCAAAGAAGTGTTTCATTCTATAAGCTCATTGTAACAGTTTCACATGGTCTGACTTTATCATAGTGCACACCCGTGGCTTCATCCTTGGACCTGATCAATAAATGAATGTTTTTCCTTGATCACAAATTTGTCCCACGCCTATTTCTCTTCTTAGTGTAATTATGAAAGCTCATTGTATTCTTTATTATATAGCCTTTACTTACTATTCTATGAGGAGGGACCACATTCTATTTTTGATTCTAACTTTATTACGTATTTCTGGCAATACAACTAAAACCATCTCCTTAAACTGACTTCTCAAAATTATTTGAAGCAAATCGGAAATTCTATAAAGTCATTAATTCATCTTAACAGCATTAATTCATGAAGATGAAAGTTCATCTTCATGTTGATCTTCAGGAAATTTGCCCAATAGCATGGGCTGATGCCCAGAAATCATTAGGCTACATAATAATGGCAGGAAAGGCAGCAACCCTGGGATGAAGTCTCTGGGACTGTGCCTTTCCAGAGTGCACCCATCGCAGCCATACAAAACTGTGGGCCATCTCCAGGAAACTCATTTGCTTGCCATAGGCTTTCCTAGATGGCTTCTGACAGAGAATTCTGACTTTTCAGGGTGCTCTGGGACTCTGAAGTCCAACAACAGCAACACAACTTTTCTGACTCTGCCAATGCCATTTTAATGACTTTCTCTTCTGAATACCTAGAGTCAACCCTAGTTACTTGTACATAGAGACTTTGCCTGAGATAGTAAAGCATGGGACTGCCTTTCCTCTCTGGTGAAAAGCTACCAGAGTCCCAAATGGTCATTGCCTGTGGCAGTTTGAATGAGAAATAGTCCCCTAGGCAGGTTCTTGAACACTTGAACTCTTTGATGGTGCTGTTTTGGGATGTTGCAGAACAACCTTCAGGAGGCATAGCCTTGGGGGAGGAAATATGTCACTGGGGTAAGCACTGAGAGTTTGTTCTCTCTCTCTCTCTCTCTCTCTCTCTCTCTCTCTCTCTCTCTCTCTCTCTCTCTCTCTCTCTCCCCTCCCACTCCTGCTTATGCGTAGAGATGTGGTCTCTCAGCTTGTCACGTCTCCCCTGCCATGATTGTTATCCCTCTGGAATTGCAAAGCTAAATAAGCTCTTCCACAGTTTGCTTTTGGTCGTGTGTTTTATCACAGCAACAAAATAACTGATACATTGTTGTTTAGTTGTCCACACCTTTGTAGGATCAGCGCCATTTGTGATCAAGCACACAGAGCAGCCACTAAGACGTGGAATAGTTTATTATGTAGCAAGAGATAAGGGAAACATAGTGTTTAAGTTTGATTTGTTGCAACAGGGCAAGAAAGAATTGCTCACAATGAAAACAGGGTGAAGCCCAGGGGAAACACCAACTCATCTAAGAGAGAACAGAGAAAAGTTCCAAGCCAGATGGAGGGAAGGACAGAGGCAGGAAGAAGGGAAGGAAGAAAAAGGGTGGCAGAGAGAAGAGAAAGGAAGGACAGAGTAAGAAGGGGGAAAGGAGGGGAGAAGGAAGAAGGAGCTGTAGAAGCCAGGTAGTCTTGGCAAGGAAGAACTTTTTTCTTGCAATAGAAGTAAGAGGCAGATAAAACATCCAGGGTCCAGGATAAGCATGAAGGCAGCTGGAGTTTTCAGTTTCTTTTCAGAAAGCAGGAGTCACGTGGGATTATTTATAGGGGCTGAAGGACTTGGAGAAAGAACATTTGGTTTGTAAGCTGACAGTGTTTATTTTATGCCAAGCATCATGTTAAGAACTTTCAATAACTGGTCTCATTTAACTGTTATACCAGTCTTATGAGATTATTGCCGTAATTCTATTGATTGATTGATTGATTGATTGATTGATTGATTGAGACAGGGTCTCACTATACAGCTCTGGATGATTTGGAACTGGCTGTGTTGACCAGGCTAAACTTGATCTTCCTCTGCCTTCTGAGTGTTGGGATTAAACTCTAAGCTTCTTCTCTGAATATTATGGATGGAGAAGCAGACACCACTGTGATTTAAGGAGGTCATTGGATTCTGTCAGGTACCACAGGGCAAGCCCAAGCACTCGCCATGGTCTACAGGGTTTTTCAAGAGCGAGTGCTCTAAGGAATTTAAAGAGTGAGTCACCCTGAAATGAGTCAAATGGAATAGGGAAATATAGGACACAGGGCCTTCTCAACCCCTAAACAGATGCAAAGATAGACTGCCTATGCCGTTTACATTGTTTTTTAATAAGCACTAGCCAGAAATATCAAGGAACACTTAGAGGGAAGACAGCATTTTGCACAGCAAAAGGCAGTGAGACTTTGGACAACACAAAAACATTATGCTCTCTGCTCGGTTTCTTTTCTGGGATGCAGTTTCTGCTGTGCAGGCAGCTTGTGGGCAGCGTGAAGGCTCTGCCTTTGTTATCATCTAAAGCTTGCATTAAAGTACTGAAGGAGGGGAGGAGAGTTGCTGAGAGGCTAGGGCTCAGAGGTTTAGCACGCGCACTGCTCTTGCCTTGCAGAGGACCTGATTTCATTCCCAGCACCCATGCCAGACTGCTCACGACTACCTGCAAGTCCAACTTAGAGCACCCAAGGTCTCTGGACTCCCTAGGCACCTGCATTTATGTGTGATCGAACCCTCTCCCCCTTTCCCATACCTATAATTAAAAAGAAAATCTTACAGAAGTAGAGATGCTACTTCCTTTGAGTTGGAAAGGGGATTTCTACTCTGGGGCCAAAGTGGTTAAAGTAATTCTAGGGAAGCTTGTTTCTAGGGCTTCGGTCACTGATGGCTGAAACCTGGTGGTACAAAGCTGTGGGGGATGGGGGGGACATTGGCCACAGTGTTACAGTAGGGGGAACAGTTTATCTTTAAGGAAATATCATAATAAAGAAACAAATGAAGCAATTTAAACTCAAAAATAAAAGGAAATGTAAACAAGCACACACACACACACACACACACACACACACAGAGAGAGAGAGAGAGAGAGAGAGAGAGAGAGAGAGAGAGAGAGAGAGAGAAATGAGGAGGTTAGAGAGATGGTCAGTGGTTAAGAGCACTGACTTCTCATGCAGAGAATCTAGGTTCAATTCCTGGCAACCACATGGTGACTTACAACTGTCTGCAACTCTAGATGCAAGAGATCTGCATCTGACCTTCAAGGGCACCAGGTAAGAACATGGTGTATACACATGCATGCAGGCAAATACATACATAAAACAAATATAAAAAAACAAAAAATATTGCTGGTAGAGGAGGTAAGAACAAGGTATTCCGGATGTGGGCGTGGCCTGGCTCATCTCTCTAGAAAGCATTTCCCCACTGTATACCCACCCATTATCCATTGATGTTAACCTCAAAGAGATGACTGATTTCGAGACAAAAGTCCTATTCATTCATTAACTACATGAGCTCGAATATCACTCAAGCCCTCAATTAGAACACATCAATCCCTGCAAAACGAATCACACCAAAATTTCATGCTGTGTGACCTGTACTTCTGAAAATCCACAGAGACAATCAGAAAGTCACGAGAAGTTTCCGAATTAAACTGAGGGAAGGCCTGAATATTCCCTCCAGCTGCGTTTGCTGTGACCTGCTTAGAGTCACCGACTGACTTCACAGGTCCGGCAGCTGACCTGTGACACCCCATTAGCTTTGCTGTAGCTGACATCTCTGCCATGGGTGGTGATGGCAATGGCTGCCTGTGCAATCATTTAGAGGTATGCTGGGGTTACAGTCACTAGCAGATTTACCTTATGGAGTACAATATGAGTATAAAATATATAATATATATGCTTTTTAAATGTGTGTATTTCTGATGAACTTTGACAATATGGGCATAAAATATAAAATATATATGCTTTTTAAATGTGCGTATGAACTTCGTCTTTTTATTTGAAGAGTTACAGGTTTCCAAGGTTAGTCTTGAACTCACTACACAGCTGAGGATATCCTTGAACTCCTGGTTCTCCTGGCTTTATTTCCTTAGTGCTGTGACTGCAGGCACACCTGCATAAACACACCTAGTTTATGTGGTGCCAGGCAGGTACTCTGACAACCAAGCTGTCTCCCAGCTCAACTGGTGAGAGTTGTTCAGGAAGCTCACGGCCACTGTGTGGAGGCTTCTTGATGGGATTGTATCAGTGACCAAAGGCACAAGCCACCAATTCTTTCTCTTCCTTTTCCCTCTCCCTTTTCTTAAAATCTCCAGTCTCTGTGCATATGCACAGTAATAAGAGAAGCCAGGGGGGCTCTGTGGATACCAGGAGATGCTTTATCGAATCTAAAATTAGACAAGAGAGCCCATTGTGTCACACAAAAGCAAATCCCATACAGTAATCCAGTAGAAAGCCATCTAGCTTTTAACAAGATTTCTTAGTTTTCTACCCTAGTAGTTTCATCTCCATCCCATGGCAGATAAACTGAATTAAGCAAGAACCAAAAGAGCTGGGTTTTCTTTTTTGGTAAGGGTACATAAATCCTGTGATGCAAACTCGTGGATTTTAGGCAGCCTCAAGGACTTTGAAGAGTAAAAATATTTACTGAGGAGAACAAGATGAGTAACTGCTATTACGGAAACGGATGTGCCTCTCTTAGCAGAGATGTGTTCAACGTTGACATCCTGCCCTCAGGACCCAAGAAGTGTGTCTGTGAGATGGCTCAACAGGTGGAAATGCCTTGCCGGCCTAGGCTGCGTGGATTCCTGTGACCCATGTAGAGGTGAAGGAGGAACAGGGCTGTGCAGAGCTGGGCTCTGACCATGTGCATGCCGTGTCACCTGCGCCTGCTCCCATATCACGCACACTTGCACACATCGTAATAAACAATATTAAACCTGAACAGATAAAAAGCAAGAACCATTGTCGGAGGCTGGGGTGGGGGATGGGGGAAGGACTGCTGATACCTCAGGTTTCCAGAGTGAGGAGATGTTCTAAGGTTTGATGAGGGCCATAACTGAGTAGCGTAAATAATATACTAAAGGCACTCACCTGTACAGTCTAAAATGGCGTCACAGCAACACCCGCACCCCCCCCCCATCCCTCACCAGAGGAATCTGCAGTGTTAGCCAGTTCCACAGTGCGTATGCTGTCAGTGTGGCTACCTGCCTGCCATGGTCATAAAAGGGAAGTCACAATGAAAGCAAAATTGCAAGAATCTTTAAAACCAAAGCCCGGATCCTCTTAGGGAATAGGCCTTATGGACAGTGCCGGCTGCTCCTGGTCCCCAGAAAGTGAACTTCAGTCAACTCTAACCTTTGACTTGATACTGATACCCACTTTCGCCATTATTGGAATACAGACGCTACTAGAACCTGTCTCTCTTGTGGCAACTCCTGTAATTTTAGAGTTTGAATTGGTTAGCACTCCTACCTTCTGGTTCTGGTTGTTGCAACAGCGTGTGAAAATTTAGTGAGGTCCACAGCATTTGCTGTATGTTAGCTTCTGGGATATGCCGTTGGGTTTTCGTTTCATGGAGCGGTTACAATCAGCAAAACCAACTAGGAGCTCAGCATTGACCTTTTACTAATCCAGACATTTGGCGATGTGTTTAGCCCTTTTAAAAAGGATTTATTTTTATTTGCATGTATGTGTGTATCTGTTTGTTTGTGTGTGTGTGTGTGTGTGTGTGTGTGTGTGTGTGTGTGCTTCAGGGGTGATGTTCTTGCTAGCCAAGTGGGAGGACCTGAGTCTGGATCTCTAGAACCCTTATAGAAGCTGAGTGTAGCGGTATACGTCTGTAATCCAGGCACTTGGGGAGTAAGCTTAGAAGCTGATGAGGGAGACTTCGTTATGGTTTGTATATGCTCAGCCCAGGGAGTGGCAGGATTAGAAGGTGTGGTCCTGTAGGAGTAGGTGTGTCACTGTGGGTGTGGGCTTTAAGACCCTCATCCTAGCTGCTTAGAAGCCAGCCAGTGTTCTGCTAGTAGCCTTCAGATGAAGATGTAGAACTCTCAGCTCCTCCTGCACCATGCCTGCCTGGATGCTGCCATGTTCCCACCTTGATGATAATGGACTGAACCTCTGACCCTGTAAGCCAGCCCCAATTAAATGTCCTCATAAGAGTTGCCTTGGTTATGGTGTCTGTCCACAGCAGTAAAACCCTGACTAAGACAGACTTCAACAAGATTCCTGAGTGAAGTTCCTTTTTCCTCATGTCCCTTGAATTGTGCTGTCTGTCTGTCCTGCCTCGGTGCTACATGACTGTCTGAGCACTGGGAGCTGCAAATACTCTCTCGATTCATTCCCCCTCGATTCATTCCCCCGCCTGGCTCTGTCTATGCTCCACTTAGATATTTCACACACTGGTATTTCCCATCATCCTTCACTCTAGCTCTTCTCTCTCAGGAGATGCCATTATCAAAGAGTGTTATGACTAACACTTCCCTCACCTGCACTCATTTAACGTCAGCGGCTCCCTAGTTCTTATAGGGCAATGGGCAAACGCTTTAGCATGGTCTGTAAAGACTTTGAAGCTGGGACTGGAGAAATGGCTCAGTGATTAAGGGTGGGGTCTGCTCTTACAGGTGACTGGAGTTTGGTTCCCTGTTCCCATTGGGCACCTCACAACCACCTATAACTCTAGCTACAGGGAATCTGACACCTTCTGCTGACCTGTACAGGCACACCCACATACATGGTATACACATATACACAGATGTGTACACATGCATATATGTGAGCAAACACAAATCTTTTTGAGAGACCCTGAAATTAGACCAGCTCATTGCTCCAGACACTTCCTGTGACTGACCATGAGCCTGTGGTATAGCCCAAGCCTCTTACTGTTATTTCTTTAGCTTCTTCTCTGCCTCTGTGTTTAGGTTGCTATTTTGAGTCACCATGCCTGTCTTGCTGTGAAGACTGCCTGCATAGAAACGGCATGCCGTTCATTTGGGGATAGTTTACACAAGAATGTGAAAATAGTCATGGACCGTACTTGTCCTAAGTGCGACCTTCAAGTCAGGCCTTAGTCCATTGTCAGCTGAAAACCTGCAATTTTCTGGGAATCTCACAAACAAGGCTAAATTATTTGATTACAGTAAAAGTATGCCTTAACTCTCTCTTGTGATCTGTGGGTATACCCTGTGATCTCATGTGCCACCCCACCCCCATATCCTTAGATCTAACTTCAGAAGCCACCACATCATATACAGAGGTATTGTACAGACAAACTTGGCTTTCACTTGAGAAGCATACACACATATTCTAAAAAAATGTTTAAACATTGCATGTGTGCATGTGGTGTATGTGTGTTCATGTATGATGTGTACGAGTTCAGGTGTGTGCGTGCCAGGACAAGAATGTGGCAATCAGAGGACAAATGGAGACAGCTTTCTTCCTCCACCCTGTTTGTCTTGGAATTGAACACACGTGATTTGTCTTGGCAGCAAGTACCTTTACTGGTGAGGCCATATTGTTTCTCCCCTCTCCTCCCCTCCCTTCCCCACTCCCCTCTCCCCTCTCCCCTCCCCTCCCCCTCCTATCCCCTTCCCTTTCACCTCCCCTCTCCCCTCCCCCCTCTCCCCTCCCCTCCTCTTTTCAATTCTCCTCCTCCTCCTCCTCCTCCTCCTCGTCGTCATCATCATTGTCGTCCTCTTCCTCCTCTTTCTCTCTTTTGAGATACAGACTCATGCAGCCCAGGCTAACCTCAGACTTACTATGTAACTGAGGATGACCTTGACTGCCTACTCTTCTTACCTCTTTCTCCTTAGTCCTGGGATTTGAGGCAAGTTCCACTACACCCACAACATCTTTCTTAGTATTAATGCCAATGCTTAAATCTACAATAGAATTATGTGTGTCCATGCATGCATGTGGGTGTGTGGGTGTGTGTGTGGTGTATACATGCTCTCACATATGCAAGTGTACTCTCCCACAGGTTGACATCAAGACGTAGTTCTCTGCTTTTCACCACTTTATCTTTGAGACAGGGTCTCTTGCTAAACTCAGAGACGGCATTTTGGCTACACTGGTGACCAGTAAGTCTCCATAGATCCTCTTGTCTCTACTCCCCCAGTGTTGGCATTGCAAGCATGTATGCTAGGCCCAGCTTTTATGTGGGTGCTAGATCCAAACTCAAGTTCTCATGTTTTTATAGCAAACCCTTCACACACTGAGCCATCTCCCCAGCCCGTCAACTCTTTTATTTATAAGATCTGACTCTGTTGGTACTGATTTGTTATGAGCTTCCTCTCTGTGGTGAATGCCTGCTTGCGGGGCTTCCAGTAGCTGTCTTAACCTCTGTGGACCAGCTCGGATTAAATTGTGGTAATCAGAGCACAACTTGCCAGTTTTGAGAAAAATAGGTTATCACAATTTAGTTCTTTAGATCAGGAAATTTTGCACCTAAGAGTTTATCTAAAGAAATATTTGCAGGGACAGGAGAAATGGCTCAATGGTCGAGAGCACTGAATGCTCTTTCATAGGACCCAAGTCTAGTTCCTATCACCTACATGGTGCTCACAACTATCTGTTCCAGGGGACATGATGCCCTCTTCTTGCCTCTGCAAGCAGGACTGGAACCTGGAGGCAGGAGCTGATGCAGAGGCCATGGAGAGGTGCTGCTTACTGGCTTGCTTATCATGGCTTGCTCAACATGCTTTCTTATAGAACCAGGACCACAGGCCCAAGGATGGCCCCACCCACATAGGCAGGGCTCTCTCCCCCTTGATCACTAATTAGGAAAATTCCCTACAGGTTTGTCTATAGCCCAATCTTATGGCAGCTTTTTCTTAATTGAAGTTCCCTCCTCTTAGAAGACTTTAGCTTGTGTTAGGTTGGCACAAAACTACCCAGGACAACTTGCACATAGGATTAGGTGTGTACAGTGGTAGAGAACTGGTGTGGAATCTCTATTTCCAGTAAGGTCAAAGAAAAATAGAAAGAAAAGCTTGTATATCTATAAATATAAATGCAACAGTTGTTACTGGGCAAGTTCTATGCACTGAGCTACATAGCAGTCCTTATTTTATCTTGAGGCCAAATCTCCCTAACTTGGCCTTGAACCTGTGATCCTCCTGCTCAGTTCCCAGAGTGCCTGGGATTTCAGCTATGCTCCACCTCATCCAGGTAGCGTTAAATGGATTTTAAAAAGGACTAGACTAATTGTTCACTGGGATTGCAGGTGTGTACCACTGTACCGCCATGTGGGTTTCTGGGATGCTGGGGATGAAGCCAGACACAAGGGAAGAGACAGGGTCAGGAGTTGCAGGCCGCGAGTTTGAGGTTGGACTACATGAGACTCTGACTGTGAGGTATGGGGAGGAAGCTCCCACAGGACCCTGAGGTTGTGTCTGTATGGACACAGAGTAACTTTGAAATGTTTACTCCTGGCAGAGTGTAGTGATTGTTCAGTGCGTGCTTCCTTCCCACATGCCAAGGGAAGGATAGCTTACAACCCTGGATCAAGCACTCACTTCTCTGACCTTCCACTTTGGAGGGGAAAGTGCCCTTTAGGCCATGATCTGTGGGCTCACCAGTTCATTAATTTTAGGGTTGCAAGGTCACTGCAGAGAAACCACGTGGTGAATTGCATTTTAAATTTGAGCAAATTAGCATGCTTCAAGGCTAGTTTGAAGTGTATGTGTGTGTGTGTTTAAAAGTTAATGAAAAGAAATTCTGATCTTTGTCTCTAATTAATTTTCTCCATTCTCATTTGCATTTTATTTG
Organism: Tokudaia tokunoshimensis; assembly: GCA_036184795.1. Taxonomy (NCBI): domain Eukaryota; kingdom Metazoa; phylum Chordata; class Mammalia; order Rodentia; family Muridae; genus Tokudaia; species Tokudaia tokunoshimensis. The sequence continues at coordinate 4,476,843 of BTHU01000022.1, forward strand.
TTGAAGTCCTGGCTAGGCTTTGTCTGGTGAAACAAGAACTCCCCAGGGAATGGGGCTGTTCTCCAATTTGAAAATATACTTGTGATAGGAAGCTGCTTGGAAGCAGGGGCCCCCAGGTTAACGTGCTGTGAGTCTGCATTCTGTATCTCAATCAGCCCTTCCAATTAAAAGCTGCTTTGAATCCTTCTGGTGTCTGAGGACCGACCGGCTGAGCAACATGGAGTCACTCGGCAACTTCATTGCCGTGATGTGTTCTTGTCATTTGTTTTTTGGGGTGTGTGTGTGTGTGTGTGTGTGTGTGTGTGTGTGTGTGTGTGTATGTGTGTGTGTGTGTGTTGTTGTTGTTGTTGGCATCACAGTTAGTTTTGGGATCCTTTTGATAAACCTGCCACCTTTTCAGCCTTAGGCTCTTCCAGTCACTGTTGCCCATGTTTGCAGATGATCTCTATTCTACAAGTTAATCATTTATGGCCAATTTACTTGGCTGTTCCCTGTACTTTGAGTTGGAAGTTAGCTATGAGGACATTCTGGCCTCATCCATGCCCCTCACCCACAACCCCATCCCCGGTCCCTAGTGTTGTCTCTACAGCACTCCTCTGTCACCTTCTGTCATCCCCTGGCCCACCCGTCACCTAATCGCATAGATCCGACCTTCCTTCACCTGCCAGCAATCACAGCGGTGCGGGCAGGGTGGTTGGCAGCTTACTTCTGACCAGGGTAGCTGCAGGGCCACTGCCTGCTCAGGCCCTGATGACTGCTCATTAGTCACTCACCGAGAAACTCAGGTGTGCCAAGTATGCAGCCTCTCTCTACTGCATCTCCTGCCAAAAATCTGTCTCCTCTCACGTTTGGATATCAGGTAGCTCTGGACCTCTGAAAGGACCACAGGGATCCAACTGGGTTCACACTGAATTGGGATTCCTCAAAGCGATCAGTCCTGCTAACTGGACTCACGGAGAAAAGGTACTAGAACTTCCTCCCCATCTCCACCCTCCCCCAGAAATGCTTCCCGGGCCTATAGACAAGAAGGGACAAGGAGGGAAGTCACCGTGAAGTGAGTGGGTCTCTGGTAGCTGGTACCCTATCTCTGAGGAGAAGTACCATCTTTCCCCCTCTTTTACTGAGTGTGTGTGTGTGTGTGTGTGTGTGTGTGTGTTTCTCACACAGAATCCTGATTATGGTTTCCCCTCCTTCTTTTCCTCCCAGCCCAGCTCTTCTTTCCCTCCCATTTGGATCCATCCCCTTCTGTCACTCATTAAGAAACAAATAGGCACCTAAGGGATAGTAATAAAATATAATAGTATAAAATAACTATATAGAAGAAAAACCCTAACACACTGGAATTGGACAAAGACAAAACAAAAACAGGGAAAGAGCCCAAGAACAGGCCTAAGAAACAGAGATCCACTCATTTACATACTCAGAAATCCTGTAAAAACCGCTGAGCTTGAAGCCATAATGTGTATGCAAAGTGCACCATTCTATGGGTTTCCCTGAGGCTTGAGGGAGGGGTTTGACAGAGACATCCAGTTTAAGGCTGAGTGTTCCAAGGTCTCTCACTCTCAGCACAATGTCTGGGGGGGGTGGGGGGGGAGGTGTCTCTCATTTGTTCCCATGGAGCTAATCTATGTGTGTAGAGTCGTTTCATTGCTTTTGTTTTTGGGTTGTTTGCTTTGTTTTACAATAGTAGTATTTGGTTTATTTTTTCAAAGAATTACTTATTATATATATGAGTATACTGCAGCTGTCTTTAGGAACACTATAATAGAGCATCTGATCCCATTATAGATGGTTTTGAGCCACCATGTGGTTGCTGGGATTTGAACTCAGGACCTCTGGGAGAGCAGTCAGTGCTCTTAACCGCTGAGCCATCTCTCCAGTCCCAAGTGTATTTGGTTTTACCCGATGTTCTTGGGCTATTTAGTCTCAGGTTCTTGGTCACCCAAGCTATGTCACCCCTGGGTTCCATCTTGTAGAGTGGGTCTTCAGTGGAATCATACACTGGTTGGTCACTCCTACAAACTTTGCACCACCTTTGCAGTAGTATATCTTGCAGGCAGAACATCGCTGTAGACCAAAGGTTTTGTGGCCAGGTGGTGTTTATGTTTCTCCCTCGGTAGCATATATCAGAAGAAGGAAGGAAGGATACCTTCCTGTACCCCGCAACACTAACATGTGGAGTTAGTGCAGCCACCAACTTGACTTCCCTGTGCTCAGTGAGTTGTATGGGTGATATCTTCATCCATGGGGCTTTGCCCTCAGTTTGGGGAGAGCAACCTATAGTCTTGGCAACAGACTGGGTTGTTTGGGAATTCCCATAGGACCCCTTTAGCGAGCAACTCAGACATAGCCCAATCTGGGTCCTAGAAGCTTCATTTGGTGACAAGAGCTGGCCAGTTGGGTCTCTGACCCCCATTATTTTGCAATTTCACTTAGATAGCTTTCATTTATGCATACATTTTAAGAAGCCACTGTGTTGTTAGGTTTCTATACAACCCCTCTGTCATTCCCAATACATCCCTGCTCCCTTAGTGGCATGATTGCCAGAGATTAGACTGGTGGCCTGTGAGGGGAGGGAAGGCAGGAACAGCTGGGTGATGGAGACCTCAGCCCCATGTGAGTGTGACAAGAACAGACTCTCAGGAGGCAGGCTTCATTGAGCAGCTCCTTTAACTGGGAGGGTGGGGAGGTGGGAGGGAGGGAAAGGCTATTTAAACCTTTGAGGGGTGAGTAGGACCAATGGGTTGGTTGAATGTACATCACTGGCCAGGGCCAAGGTTCTAGGGATGCCTCATTTGCATAAGGAGGAATTACAGATGCTGCCAGACATGACCTTATAAGGCAAAAGGAAGTTTAACCTGGCTACCAGACTATGTCTTGACCTGCTCTGGTGGGGCAAAGGTAGGGACATAGGTCTATGTGCACCAGGACATGTAGGTCCAGGACAGGGAGGGAGGAGTCCTACTCCTGCTGTCTCAGGGTGAGTTTGGAGATACCTTTACCTCACTCTTGCTCCAGGCCAGCCCCCTGTCACTAGGTCCTCTGGCCCTACATCCCTGAAATGGTCCTTAATTTTAGCTGTCTCTCCCTGTATTCCCTGCTTTATCCCCCTCTTCCCTTCCCCTCTCCATTTGTTCCTCTAATTCCAGCTCCTACCTCATCCATCTATAACTATCCTATGTCCTGTCCATAGGGAGATCCATCTGCTTCTCTCCCCCCCCCCACCAACCCAAGTCCCTATCTATACCTAACCTCTGTGGTTCTATGGATTGTACCTTGGTTACCAGCGGCTTAACAGCTAATATCTACATATAAACTAATACATACCATATTTGTCTTTCTTTGGGTTATTCCACCAAGGGTGATTTGTTTTTTTCTAGTTCCATTCGTCCATCTACGAATTTCATAATTTTTGAATGATTAAGTAATGCTCCATTGTGTAAATGTACCACATTTTCTCTATCCATTTTCTGTTGAGGGACATCTAAGCTGTTTCCAGCTTCTGGCTATTATGAAGAAAGCAGCAATGAGCATAGTAGAGCAAGCGTCTTTATGGTAGGATGAAGTGACCTTTGGGTATATGTCCAAGAATAATATAGTTTGATCTTGGGGTAAGTCGATTCTCATCTTTCTGAGGAAGCACAACCCTAGTTTCCATAGTGGCTGTACAAGTTTGTACTCCTGCCAGCAATGGAGGCGTGCTCCCCTTGCTCTGCATCCTCACTGTCTTAGGGTTTACTGCTGTGAACAGACACCGTGACCAAGACAACTCTTATAAGGACAGCATTTAATGGGCTGGCTTACAGGTTCAGAGGTTCAGTCCATTATCATCAAGGCAGGAACATGGCAGCATCCAAGCCATCATGGTGCAGGAGGAGCAGAGAGTTCTACATCTTCATCTGAAGGCTGCTAGCAGAAGACTGGCTTCTAGGCAGCTAGGATGAGGGTCTTAAAGCCCACACCCACACTGATACACCTACTTCAACAGGGCCACACCTTCTAATAGTGCCATTCCCTGGGCTAAGCATATTCAAGCCATCAAACTCACCAGCACGAGCCGTCACCCGTTTTATGGATTTCCAGTATTCTGACAGGTGTAAGATGAAATCTCAAAGTCCTTTTGATTTGCCTTTCCCTGGTGACTAAGGATGTTGAGCATTTCTTTAAATGTTTCTCAACCATTGAATTTTCTCGTTTGGATTCTCTGTTTAGATCTGTACCTCATTTTAAAATTTGAGTTATTTCTTTTTTTTTTTCTTGATATCTAGGTTTTCTTTTTTAATTCCTTATATATTTTGGATATTAGTCCTCTATCAGACTTGGAGTTGGCAAAAATCTTTTCCTATTCTGTAGGCTGTCACTTTGTCTGGATGACAGTATCCTTTGTCATGCAGAAGCTTTTCAGTTTCGTAAGGTCCCATTTATTAATGTTGATCTTAGTGCCTGTGCCAGCAGGGTTCTGTTCAGAAAGTCTTTCCCTTTGCCAGTGAGTCCAAAGCTATTCCCCACTCTTTCATCAGGTTCAGAGTGTCTGGTTTTATGTTGAGGACTTTGATCCATTTGCAGTTGAGTTTTAGGCAGCATGGTAAATATGGATCTATTTGCATTCTTCTACATGCGACTGTCCAGTTTGCTCAGCACCATTTGGTAAGATGCTGTCATTTTTTTTCTGGAGAAACCCCATCTATAAAAGTCACATAACCTCAAACCAGCATACTGGAGCTTTAAAACCATAAACTCATGTAAAGAAAATTTCCTCCCCCTGCCCCCCAGAGCTCCCAGGGACTAAACCATCAACCAAGGGGTACACATGGCTCCAGCTGCATATGTAGCAGAGGATGGCCTTGTCAGGCATCAATGAGAGGAGAGGTCCTTGGTCCTATGAAGGCTCCATAGATAAAAAATTGAGGGAGGGTAGGTAGGAGTGGGTTGGGTGGAGGAACATCTTCATAGAAGCAGGGGGACAGAGGATGGGTTGGGGGTTTTCTGGGAGGGGAGGAAACCTGGAAAGGGTATAACATTTGAAATGTAAATAAAGAATGTATTCAATTAAAAAAAGGAAAAAAAAAAAGAAAATTTCCTAAATGTGATCACCATCCGAACAATTTTTATGACATTATACATAAAGGGTGAGGTACTTAAAGAATCTTTTATACAGTCAATTTAAAAATTCGTTCAACCGGACTCAAGGAAAAATGTCTGATCTTGTTTTTCCTGTTACAGCACCTTTGCCACACCCCACACGGCTAACACTACCGATGGCAATGTCACCGAAATATCTCAGGGATGCCACCACATTTGCTGTTGTCTTTCATTTATTTTTACATTAACCTCCCTGAAGCTTATGAGGATGGTAGCGATATTTCTCAGTGTTCAAAGTTTTATCTTTTGGTGTTTCTTTTATTTCTCTTGTATCTGTACCTAAGTTTTCATCTTTAAAAAAGTTAATAAACTGGGATCCTGAGATCATGTAAGACTTAAGAGTGCTCAGTTGATACATCTACTCCTGGTCTCAAGTGATATGGAACTTGAAACTACTGAGATGCTTCTGGAAAAAGTAATTTATTTAGTGAATCTTTTAAACAGTGGAGTTTTAATGCAGAGGTTAAATGTTCCTCATAGAAGTACTCCCCCATCTCCTAGCCTACTGTGTTTCAGATTGCTGAGTTCTTTTACACAGCAAACTTTTCTGTCATCTTTCTTTCTTTCTTTCTCTCCCTTTTTGAGACAGGGCCTCACTATGTAGCCCTGGCTATCCTAGAACTCACTATGTAGACCAGACTGACCTCAGACTGGAAGATACCTCTTTACCTCTGCCTTCCAATAGCAGAGACTAAAGACTTGTACCACCATGCCTGGCTTATATAGCAAATTTCAACCAAAGTGCTGGAAATTACACATTTGAGTCCAAGGAAAGTCAGGAAGCACTAGAAACTCCTCTCATGAGTCTGTGTTTGGAATCTCTGGTTTCTATAGAATAAGATTCCCGGTGGGGACATGCATGTTCCACACATTAAACCACTGCTTGGAAATCTCTTAAAAACTGCAGAGCAGCCTTCAATAATGGAGCTGTGTCAGAGGGATGGATAATTTGGCTGGTTCTTAGGAACAGTTAGTTACTAGGTACAGCCAAAACTGGTGTTTGTCTTCTAACAGATCATAACACCAGGTGGCACAGAGAAGGGAGGAAAGCAGTGTGTTTCAGAGAGGGTTGTTGTGTTATGCAAAAGGCATGGATCCGAGAGGAAGGCACGTGTCTTCCCTACTGTTCAGCTGGGATTTGTCTGGCGCTTGGTAGCAGTAACTGAGGGAATAACAGATTGGAAGAACCTACTTGTAGGGAAAGGACGGTCAGGTTCCATTTAGGAACACATCCCCAAAGATAAAAATGCCTGTGGGACACAAAGTAACTCAGACCTGGTTGCAACATTGTTGCACTGTTGTCAGACAGGTGTCTGGAGAGAAGCCCTAGGATTTCTGATCAGCAACTCTGGATTAGAATGTGGGACTTTACATCCTGAACAACTTCCCTGGTGGAGCTGCTTCTGTCACTCAGAAGCTACCAGACTGCATCTGTTCCTCTTTGTTCACATCTTGCGACAAGGGAGTTGGCCACTACCACTTGCATTTTGGCAGAGACAGAGAGGCAGCTAGAGAAATAGAAAAGCAATAAATAGAAAGAACAGGCTTGCTTCTGGAGAGGTCTCTTCAGAGGCTCCTGCTGGCGGAGGGGGAGGTGCATTAGTTGACATCCTGTATGAGGGATCTGGGGTACACTGGGCTTTCTTGGGTTCTCAGGATGAATTGGGAACAAAAATAGAGAAACTGTGAGTTGCTATTCAAGTCTAGATATTTGGGACCAATTATCATACAGTTGTCAGGCTTCAGCTGATTGCTAGAGATCGTGATCTGAATTCCTGTTAAGTTGATTGACATAATTTTCAACTTTTTTTTTTTTTGTAGATAGTGGATTGTTCTGCTGTGAATGGTATTTTTATGTATGGTTTATCTACTGGTTCATTTGCGTATGGAGTTTCTCAAATTTCCCTAAAGGAAGTTTCTTCTTCTTCTTCTTCTTCTTCTTCTTCTTCTTCTTCTTCTTCTTCTTCTTTCTTTCTTTCTCTCTCTCTCTCTCTCTCTCTCTCTCTCTCTCTCTCTCAGATTTATTTATTTATTATATGTAAGTACACTGTAGCTGTCTTCAGACACTCCAGAAGAGGGTGTCAGATCTCATTACGGATGGTTGTGAGCCACCATGTGGTTGCTGGGATTTGAACTCAGGACTTTTGGAAGAGCAGTCTGTGCTCTTAGCCTGTGAGCCATCTCTCCATCCCCAGAAGTTTCTTCTCTGAAAAAGGACATTGGGGCTGGAGAGAGTTAAGAGCATTGGCTGTTCATCCAGAGGACCTGGGTCTTGATTCCCAGTGCCCACATGGTGGCCCACAACTGTTTATACTCCAGTTCCTGGGATCTCAATGTCCTCTCCTGGCCTCTGAGGATACCAGGCAGACATATAATGCACAGACATAGATGTAAGCAAAATACTCAAATACCTAAAATTAAATAATAAAAGAAACACAAATAAGAAAATCATATTGGCAACTACAATGGCCAAAACTCAGTCCCTTTGTTGTTTTATTCAGTCTCAAATACTGGCTTAGCGTATGTTCGATGAAACCTGCCATGCTAGCACTGGGGGCACAGGAGGAGACAGGGAAAGCTTAGCCCCCCTGAAGCTCTTCTGAGGTTTAGGATAGGATAAAGTGCTGTAGCTGGGACATTTTAATAGACTATGCTGAGTGGATTCAGTGACATATAAACCCTTCTGTGAAAGAACAGGGATCCCAGAGATATCTGCACAGGGATTCAGCGAGGAAATGCCAGCGAGGTGAACTGTGGTTGTGGTACACTTGTGTAGACACTGGGTCACTGGAGAACATGCTGTCATAGTCAGCAAGCTCCCCCAGGTCTCAGGAAGGACAAGACAGCTTTCCTACATAACTCTTGCACAGGGTGACTCTAGGACCCATGTGGCTTCAACTGTGAACCCTGTGGCACTTCACTTCTAAGTATACAGACAGTGTAGGGGGGGGATTGGGGGGGGGAGAGACAGAATATGGAAACCTCATACTCTGGGGAACCCATATGCCTGGGAACAGAGAAGCAGTTATAGACATGTGGCAAACACTGAAATTTTTTTCTTTCTGAATTTATTTTTATGTGTGAGTGTTTTGCCTGAATGTTTGTCTGTGTGCTGTGTGTGTGAGGTACAGGCAGATTCCAGGAGAGGGCATCAGATCTCCTGGGACCGCCATTACAAATGTTTGTAAGCCACCTTGGTGGGTCCTTGACAGAATACCCAGTGGTCTTAACTACAGAGCCATCTCTTTAGACCAAGCACTGGCTGTTTCTAAAGCTGTTAAAGTTGAAGCAGGAGTTGCTAGTGCATTTGAATATGCCCCTGAGTGCCACATTATATGAACGGTCAAAGGCATAGGTTGTAGCTGAGGAGGTAGACAAGAGGGCAGATAGTTTGGGAGCAGTTGTGTGGCAGACATTGTATTTTGTTTGGAGGACAATGGGAACCATTGAGAAGTTAATGGAAGACCTTCTGGGGTCTTATTAGTGACTTCTGGAAGATTTTGATAGTTTCATTCTGGGTCATGGGTTGGAGTCAGTCGAGAGTAGGAAAGAGAGAACAATGGAATTCATAGTTTTATAAAAATAGTCTGTTTGTTTGCATGCTTGTTTTGAGACAAGGTCTCACTATATAGCACTGCTGCCTGTCCTAGAACTCACAGTGTAGACCAGGCTGGCCTCGAACTCATAGAGATTCATTAGCTTCTGTCTCCCAAGTGCAGGGATTAAAGGTGTATGCCACCAGGCCTGCCTTAAAAATGCAGTGTTCAGGGATTCATTTTTAGCTGACAGCAAATACTTAGTGTTCAACATGAACACAGTATTAAGCAATTTAAAATTAGCTTCTTTATTTACTAATTCTTTTGATTGTTTAATCATGGTTCTTACAAATCCTCAAAAATAAAACACAATTAAACCTTGCTTTGAGGGTAAATGCAAGAGCATTGTGATGTCCCCTCCCCTCTTCTCTTGTGAGACAGAATCTCTCTTTGTAGCCCTGGCTGTCCTGGAACTCTCTATGTAAACCACAGAGGCTGGACTCACAGAGCTCCAGTTGCATCTGCCTCCTTGAGTGATGGGATGAAAGGCACGTGCCATTACTCCTGGCTTGTAAATTTTTCACTGGGAAGCAATGGGATCTGGGCACTCATTGGGCAACACCATCAGAAATGTTCTGCAGACATAGGAAGAGAAAGAGAGAGAAGGAGGCAAGGAGAAAGGGAAGGAGGGAGGGAAGAAGGAAGAATAAGAGGAGAGAGGGAAAGGGGAAGGTCATGGATATTACTGGAATCAGTGCAATCTAAGATGTGTTTGCTACAGAATCCAGGAAACATAATCAGGTCAGGGCCTGAGAGTTTAGGGTGAAGGTCTGACTTGCCTGCATGCCCCTCCCTCCATAGTAGTCTCATGCAGGATGCTGGTTTATCCTTCCTTAAGCACAGAGTATCTTGCTGCACTGAAGAGCCTGGCGCTTTGTGACATTTGTGAGTTCTGACAGCTTCGCTTCCTGTATCCCACTGCCTTTGCACGAAGTTGCTCCTATAGGAACATATTTAAGAAATAGTTAGAACGAAGACAGCAAGCAGAAACCAGCTCTCTGCACCCTCCTTTGAAATCTCCTCAGAGTTTTTCAGTATGCAAAGAAAAGAAGCTCTGAGTATCTTGTATTTTGTCTTTTAAGTCAGGGCAGCCAGAGGAAATCCAATCTGTGGAGAAATCTGGATAAGCCCCGTTGTAGTCTCTTATGCCAGATCTTGGGAGGATCAAATTCCTTCAAAATGCCTTTTCCGCATTGCTTTAAACTTTTCGAAAAGTCCAAACTCACAGATGGATAGATTATGCCTGGGAAGTAACTTAGAGGTGGGTATTTGCTCAGCTAGCCCAGGACCCAGGTTCAATCCCCAGCACAAGAACCAGTAACACAAAGAACCAACCAAAATAGACCAAACAGCAACAATAAAACCGCACAAACCCAAAAGCCAACACTAAGAACAAATAATTAAATATGTCAAAATTATTCTTTTATCCTTGAGAGGCAGTTCTATGAGGTTGCTCAGTGGGACCATGTCTGAGATTAAAGTCACATGTTAGCAGAACTTAAAGCTGTTATTCGAAAGTCTTGGTATAAAAGTATATAGGTTCATATCCACAAAAACAAATATGAGCAAGTAGTTCTGTTTGGAATTAGTATTTAGACTGTGTTTTACTTGGTGCTTTCCCCACTGATTCAACATAATCTCTACCTTTGTGTCAGGAGTGTTGCCCCGCAAGTGTGACTATCTAACGTTCTGCTTTATGAAATTCCCATACTTTGCCATACAATTTATCTATGGGTTGATGCTAAAGTTGCTTTGAGTTTTAATCAGTTAAACATAATATTGAAATATCCGTCTTTAGTCTCTGTAATCTCCATAGATCCTATGGATTTCTACATATCTGGACTGACTGGTTTTATGTCAACTTGGCACAAGCTAGAGTCATTAGAGAGGAAGGAACCTCAGTTGAGGAAATGTCTCCATAAGATCCAGGTAGAAGGCATTTTTCAATTGAAGATCAATAGGGGAGGGTCCAGCCCAGTGTAGGTGGTGCTGCTCCTCCGTTGGTGGTCCTGGGTTCTATAAGAAAGCAGGCTGAGCAAGCCATGGGAAGAAAGCCTGTAAGCAGTACTCCTCCATGGCCTCTGCATCAGCTCCTGCCTCCAGGTTCCTGCCCTACTTGAGTTCTTGTCCTGACCTTTAGTGATGAACAGTGATGTGGAAATGTAAGCTAAATAAACCCTTTCCTCCCCAACTTGCATCTTGGTCATGGTGTTTCATTGTAGAATAGAAACGCTAGCTAAGACAATATAAATAGTCTCAGGAATAGTCAGAAGTCAAAACACATGAACATTTTCCAGGCCCCTTTTCTGTAAAAGTTAAATTGAGGAAGGAGTTTTCCTTATTTAAATTGTTGATATAATAAAATTGAACTTGTTTTAAAAATAATGATAGGAAGGGGAAGGGATATGGCTCAGAGGTAGAGTGCTTGCTCAGCATGTATGCGGCCATGGACACCCATACACATACACAAATGCATATACACATATTCATGCACATGCATATATACATGCACACATGCATGTATACACACATACATCTATGCAAATGTGCTTGCACACACAAACACACATATATACACATGCATACACATATATGCACATGTACACAAATATACAGGCACATACAGATATAATGAACATATACACACATATGTGAATGTACACATATGCATTCACACACACATGCCTATGCACATGTGCACAAATGCTTGCTCAGGCACATGCACACACACACACACACACAGAGAGGAGAGAGAGAGAGAGAGAGAGAGAGAGAGAGAATGTGAGAGCTCTGCTCCCTTGATTTGCAACATGTTCAGAAAGTTAACTTATGCTGGATACTGGTTAACTCTGTAGAAGACTCAAGTCTGTGTGGTGAGCATTAACAGTTCTTACCACAGGCAAGTATGGTTCAAAGTTCAAGAGCAGAAACAACTTGATTCCACACAGCGCAAGGGTAAGGAACACCCCTCCCATCGACCCCGTTTTCTGCCAGTGCTGTCCTTCAGCTGGGGTTGTATTTTACCTCTTCCTGGTGCATGACTCATATGTTCACCCATCTGAGATCTGACACCCTATGCTTGATTTGTTTTATTACTCTTTTACCTCAGATCAGTGTACTAGAAGTCTCAGAGCATAGCCTGAGTTACCCCAATCAACCTCATAGATTATAGGCAGATTGTTCCTTATAATTCAGTCATGGCATCCAAGTGTCTCCCCCTCTCTTCATCAGTATAAAGACCTCTCTGCTTATCAGGTCAAGTGTGCAATGAGGTCAGAATGCCCCTGCAAAGTTCTCAGCTCCTAACTGAACAGAACAAACCTGACATCAGGATCCCTGCTAGAAGGGTGTTTCCTTTGAGTGTTAGGACCTCTGAACTACTTGATTCTGAGACTTGAATGGGAAAGTTAATTTCTGCCAACAATTATCTGGTGTAAAACTGAAAAGTTCAGGCATGGAGGTACAGTTCTATGATCTCAATGCTTAGGAAGTTGAGCCAGGAGGATCGTGAGGTAGAGCCAAGACTGGGCGATATCCTAAGACTCTGCCTCAGAAAAAGTGAGAGAACTCATTTGTGTTCCCATATCTGGTTTCCCAACCATGGGGAAAGAATTCATCAGGATAAAATTTGAATTTTAACTCCTCTAAACATACATTTAATCTCCACTATGAGGTGTTAAGAACTGGGGCCAGGGAGGACCTTTAAGGCTTAATTAGGGGTTTGTGTTCATGAACAGATTTCTCCATACAAGAGAGTAATAGATTAATAGGTTGTGTCTAGACTGGGTCTACTAGGAAAGCCAGCTTGGCTGGATCTCTTTTCCTTCTTCCCATCTCTTGCTATGAGATGCCTGTGTTACCTCTGGACTCTGACAGCAAGAAGGCTTCACGGCATAGTTTCTTAATTTTGGTCCAGAGCTCTGGGCTGCGATAAACTTTCTTTCTTTGTTACTTAGTCTGTGGTATTGTGCTATCAGCAAGACAACAGAAGACAACAGACTTCCTTTACACATGCTTGCTTATTAAGTAGTGTGCGTCCACCCTCATGTTCTGTTGGTTAAAGGTCAGTACAAGCCAGATGGTAGGAAGGGAGTCTTGGGATTGCACTTTGACTCTGTATGAAGCCTGCCAAGAAACAAGTAAGATAAATTTGTAACAACTCTGCCCAGGCCTCTCCTGCCTTCAATTCATTTGCTGCTGGGATCCATTTTCCTTGACTATGTTTCCTTGAATATGATGACACAGTTCTGGTTTTATTAATGATATACTGCACTCACTGAAAAAAAAATGAAAACTTTAGAACCCACTGTGGAGGGAAGTTCCTGGTTTCTGTTTTAAGGACCAGTTTTCTAGGCTGCTGTAGGTCCATGCAGTTGAAGTTACTACGATTTTGTTCTCGGCACCTAGAATCATTTGTTTCTAGGCAACGGAATAGAACTCAGTTCCTGGGTGTGGTGGACACATTATAACCAACACCCAGGGAGGAGGCAGGAGAATTGAAAGTTAGGGGCCAACACAGGCAATACATGAAGAGTTTGAATTAACTGACTGATAAACACACCACACACACACACACACACAATTTTGTGCTGTCAGCTATTTTCTGAAATTATCTTAGAAATGATTTTCTCTTCTTTGTGAATCTAAACATGAAACATTGAGCTCAATAATATGTTTTGAATGACAACTTTCTGTGTTGATAAGAAGTGAAAAAACAAAAAACAAACAATCAAACAAACAAAAAACAGGGCTGGACAGATGGCTCAACGGTTAAGAGCACTGACTGCTCTTCTGAAGGTCCTGAGTTCAATTCCCAGCAACTACATGTTGACTCACAACCATCTGTAATGGGATCCCATGCTCTTTTCTGGTGTGTCCAAAGAAAGTGACAGTGTACTCATATACATAAAATAAATAAAATCTTAAAAAAAAAACCCTCACAAAGAATTGTTCCCTGAGTGCATTCTTGACTTCATTTTGGGTAGGAACTTGCAGGTAACTCATTGGGAGGACAGAACTCCTCAGCAGGCTCACACCTGAGCCCGAGAAGCCAGAGTCACAGCTCTTTGCAGATGACTGAGTCAGAGCAAGGGTGGCAGGTGTCAATCAACACCTGTTTATTAAGTGCTTTCAGGGGCTCAGGGCTGTCTGGGAGACCGGAATACCTACATCCTATGATGACAGCCAGTGTTAAGGACAGGATTAAAGGTATGTGAAAGGTGAGTAGTCTTTGGTGTAGGTCATTTTAAAAGCTTCACAGAAGAAGCTTAAGAAGTCTTCAGTATCGAATAAAGATGCTGTTTTAGAAAAAGAAAAAAAAAAGCATTTACCTTCAAGATGGGGCGTCTGAGGTCCAGGAATCTGCTGTGCTGATATATAAGTACGTGAAGCGAGTACACAAACAAACTAGACCAAGAGGGAGAGGCTTTACAACTATATCACTTAAAAATGTGCTTAAAAGAAAATGTTTTCAGGGCAGGAGAGACGGCTCAGTGGTTAAGAGCACTAGCTGCTCGTCCAGAGGATTCTGTTCCTCTGGACACCCACAAGGCAGCTTACCACCATCTGTAACTCCAGTTTCAGGGACCTGGTGGCCTCTGCTGACCTCTGCAGCTGCATGCCTGTCATAAACATAAATTCTATACTTAGGCACATATACACACATATATAAAACAAATCTTTTTTTTTTATTACACACCAAACATCTTTTATTTAATATAAGATACTCATTTTCAAAATTTAGATGCCAAGATTCCCTGTAAGGTGAGCAGAAGATCTCAGTCACCACTACAGTGACTGTAGTCGCTGTGTTAACACATCTTCCACTGTTCAACAGCAAGAATGAGTTCAGTCGTTACCATCTGACCCAGCGGTGGCGTACCTAACGCCGTAGCGATTTTACACGGTTGCCGGTGTGCTAGCCTTCACCATACTCTTGCAGAGTTGACGGCCTGCGGTCAGTACCATAATGGCCTTGTATCTCCTACATCTTGGCCACTCATAAATAAAATCCAAAACATCATTTCCACAACACTACTACATATTTACATTAAGACTGCAGCAAAAGAGCTATAAAATAAATCTTTAAAACAGAAAATATCTTGTCACAACAACCATCCTTTAATCCAATGCACTCATGGGCGTCTTCATAATCAGGCAATTTATTTGCCTTACTTCATATGAACAGGCCTTTCCCTGAGGAGGTGCCAGAGGAGAGGCCAGAGAGAGACAAAAGCAGGCCAAGCATGAGCTCTTCCCCAGGTCTACTCCACACATCATGACACATGTAGGCCTCAGAGGTATTGGTTTAAGGATCAGTTTTGGATTGGTTTGCCTGGGTCCTATGCTTAGTACTCTGTTTTCTATGTGCAGGTTGTAACTTCAAAGTCTTTCTTTTGGTGCCTCTGGAGATACCACAATGTGCACTGTCTGGAGAGACCTTGCCCTGTGTTCTGGGTAGCTTTGTCACAATTGTCTAACCCCCTGGAAGGGTATCAATTGATTAATCATCTTTATGAGATCATTCGAGGACACGTCTGTAAGGGACGGTCTTCTCTGTCTTTAGTGAGATAGGGGGGCTCAGTCCACACTGGGCAATGCCAATCCTAGGGCAGGTGACCCCGGGAGGTATAAGAAAGCAGAGCACGAGCCTGCCTGTGAGTGAACCAGAGAGCGAGACAGCATTGTTCCATGGTCCCGCCTCCAGGCTCCTCTCTTAAGCACTTACCTCAGGGATGAACCTCGACCTGACGTACAAGTCAGATAAACCCTTCCTCTTCCAGTTGCTTTCAGCCAGTCTCTCATCACAACAGACTGAAACTACATCATAATAGGAACAGAGACACAAGTCCAGGTGCCCCGAGCCTGACACGTGGTATCTGGTGGATGACCCACCTCTCCTCCTTCTCTTCCAATCTCCTTCTCAATTTTTAAATGCCACTCATTAGCGAATACATAAACCTCCACCACTGGTTACAGGGACATTGTTTTCTCGAGAAGATGAGACACCTATTTTCGGTTACCGAGAACACGATTGAAGTCTTGTAATAGCCTAACTCTTGGTATGGAATAAAGAGAAAATGTTTAAGTTCTGAGCTGTTAGAAAGAGTTTGGGGCTCGGGCGGCAGCAGGGCAGGTGAAAGTGGCTTTGCCTTGAGTTCCCCCTTCATGTTCTGCTAGAAATAGCCTGCTATCTCATGCCTGCCTCTGGGTGCCTCCTCCACACTCCTCCCTCCTCCGTGCTCCTGCACAGCACACCCTCATGTTTTCTATAGGCCCCTGTTCCAATGGTGTTATATCAGAGGCCTTCTCGGTTGTCCTATGCAGAACAGCCCCCTCTCCACTCCCGAGTTCTGCCTCCCCTTCACTTGATTTTTCTTCACAGCACTCCTTAGCCCACACATAAACCATTTGCCTCATCTCTCTAGGACATAATCTCTCCAAGAGAAAGACTTTGCATTGTTCGTCTCTGTACCCGTGGCATCTGAATAGTGCCTGAGCACAATAGGTACTCGACAGATATTTGCGGAAGGAATAATGGCGGACTGTGTTGCTGAGATTTCAAACGTACTGCGCCTGCTGGGATCTCTGTTGCTGAGTGCTTGTGCAGTAAAGGAAACCCAATAGACAGTCCTCTCTAAATGGATTAAGTGAGTACATTCTCCTTAGACTATCGAGCCTGCTATTCTTCTAGGGTCTTAAGTGGAGTCCCATTATCATACAGCATTCTCTTAGCTTCTCCAATGGGTCCAGGAAGACCCTTAAAATGTACAAGCCACTTCTCACTTCAGACTTCCCAGAGGTAACCCTTGTGTACAACTAACACAACTATCCTTCCTCATATCTGGTTGTTTGTTTATCTGGGAGTTCCAGTATGAAGGAGCTGGGCTAAATCGGATGAAGCGAGGTCTTCTGTGTGAAACTCCCTGTCACAGGCTTTCAGTCCTCAGACAATGTTTAGGGGTGAGAGACCAAACATGGAAGTCAGAAAACTGAGACATCTCGTCCATGCATGCGCTGCTAGGTGATAGGACCAACAGGAGGAATTCACGAGAAAATCTGTGGTAATCCCTAGCTGCACATGTGTCGTCCGCTAGTTTCTTAGCTGACAGACTCAAGCCAGGCAAGTCCACACTGTGGCTGCATGTGAGACCCCTAGGCCTGAGGCTTGAACCTTCTCCGTCTTCCTGGGAAGTCCCTGCCCGGTGTGGACTAACACCACAGCTTTAGTTGTAAAGATGCTTTCTGCTCTTGGCGGGATTTGGGGTGAGAACCCCCAGCTGTGTAAGCTCCAGTTGCCTCTGAGGTCTTCAGACACTGTGGTTCTCTTCTGAGGACTGTTGGTTCTGCAAATTGGTGTGTAGCTCTTGGCACGGACCTCTTGGTTATCACCATCTTCAAAGGGAGACAATCTCCTTGGACACCGTTTCTCAGGAAAGACCGTTGTGCTCCTGGTTGTCACTGGAGTCCACTTGGTCACTCAGGGAAGAAACACAAGAGTCGTGCCACTCAGGAGGGCAGCACGGTTCAGCTGGTAGGGGTTTGCCTGATATGCACAGGGTGGGTTTATCCCTAGCACTGCGTATAGAGGGAACGGCGGTATGTAGCATAAAGATCAGCATATCAGGGTCATCCTCAGCTATACAGAGAGTTCCAAAGCAGTCTGGGCCATGTGGGACTTTGTCTTAAAATAAAACAAAAAGAGGAGAGGACATTCTTTTTATTATTATTATTATTATTATTATTATTATTATTATATTGGATGTTTTCTTTATTCACAACTCAAATGTTTTCCCCTTTCCAGATCTCCCATTCGGAAATCTCCAATCCCATCCCTCCTCCTCCTGCCTCTATGAGGGGCTCCCCCACCAACCCACCCACCCACTCCCATCTTCCTACCCTGACATTTTCTTACACTGGAGCATCGAACACCCTCAGGCCCAAGGGCCTCTCTTCCCACTGATGTCCAACAAGCCCATCCTTTGCCACATATGCAGCCGGAGCCATGGCTCCCTCCATGTGTGCTCTTTGGGTGACGGCCCAGTCCCTGGGAGCTCCAGGGGGTCTGGCTGGTTTACACTTTTGCTCCCCCAATGGGGATACAACCCCCCTCAGCTCCTTCAGTCCCTTCTCCAACTCCTCCATCAGGGACTCCGCACTCAGTCCAATGGTTGGCTGCAAGCATCTCCCTCTGTATTTGTCAGGCTCTGGCAGAGCCTCTCAGGAGATAGTCATATCAGGCAAGCACTTCCTGACATCCGCAATAGCATCCAGGTTTGGTGACTGTATATGGGATGGATCCCCAGGTGAGACAGTCTCTGGATGGCCTTTCCTTCAGTGGAGAGGACACTCTTTGTCACAGTGCTCCAGTGACCTTACTGAATACCATATCTAAAGGTGTATAACACTGGGACTTGGGCCTTTGTTTCTAAACCAAGAAAACCGATGTGGGATGGCAGGTAACTACCACAGTCGAGCTGTAGAATCACTTGTCAATGAGTGTGACTGTGGAGACGGAGCCACGAAGAGCTTCCCAATACACGGTAAGGGTTGTAAGCAGAGGGAGGTGGAGAGGGACTTGATTTCTTTGGAGCAGGAGAGCATGTGTAGATTGGAATCTATAACCAGGAACATAAGTAAAGCTGTCACAGAGCTGTTAAAAATAGGAAGGCACAGGGGATTCCAGAGAGGTGTCAGGGGCAGGGGTGAGGTGGACAGCCGGGTAGGAGGTGGAAACCCAGGGGAGGGTTTTGAACTCCAACTTCAAACTAAGATGCATCCAGTAGGACTAGCACTGGGGGTGTGTGCATGGTGAACACTGGGGCTAGTGACTGACAGGATGTGAGGAATCTCAGAAAAGACAGGAAGGTGACCAGCAACAGTGTGGCCGGCAGGTACAAGCTCTGTAACACACCCAATCAGGAATCTAGTCCACTTCAGGTACAAGCTCTGTAACACGCCCAATCAGGAATCTAGTCCACTTCTCTTACTCTTTTATAGTAAGTAGAAGTATCAGTGTGACAGTATAAAGACTGGTCCTCAAGTGTGGCACAGAGTGATATGCTGTTGGAACTGAGCTGTCCTGATGGAAGAAAACCCAGGGCACACAGAGACCCATGTGTAGGGGTCCTGACCAGCAGCCCAGCTGAGTACCTAGACCACAGCTGGTATCACCGCTAGAAGGCTCCACGAGGCAGCCACAGCATGAGTAATCTCAGTAGGGGTTGGTTATTCTTCCATCCCCCTCCCCCCTCCTCCCTCTCCTTCCTCCTTGACAAAAATCATAGCAGTCTTATATGCCGTTAGGTTTGGGCTTCCTCAGAAACAGACACAGCAATAGGCAAATGAAGCTGTAACTGATGGTAGAGTTTTAAAATACTATAAAAAGTCCTTTAATTCCCTCTCATTGTTCTGTTTCTTTCCCTTTCGGATTTCTGGTTTCTGTAGGAAAATACACCGATGTACAAGAGAGACGTGACTGTCACCATTGAGACAGCCTAGAAGGAGGCTTTATCAACAGCCTCCAAGGCCAGGCTAGGGAGCTGTCATTCAAGATGGCCCCAGGTCACCCTACATCCTCATAAGGCAATTCTCCAGTAAGGGTCGGGTCTCAGCCAGCTCGGAGGTGGTCTGCTTTAGTTTTTAAACACATTCTGATTTCTGCGCTCCTTGGTATGGTTCTCCCCATGACTGTTGGACTCCCGGTCGGGTTGTGGGTATCACTCGGCAGTGTGCAAACATGTGGGAGAGGTTTGTGTGTATGAGAGGAGCTCTCTAGATAGCAAGGGCAAGAGAAAAAGCGAGACCAAGGCTGGAAGGAGGAATGGTAATTAACTCTCATTGTCCCCTGTGTCAAGCTATTATCCTAACATAATATATATTTTACCTAGTGAGTAGGAATCGGGTTTTTGTTCAAAACCACTTTTCTTATTTTAAATGGTGAATTTCATGTATCATTAAATCCATTCTTGTATAAAATCAGAGCTATTTTAAGGTTTTTTTTTCTTCTTCTTCTTCCTGAGTTCTGAGGAAAGGGAGAACTGAATATCAGCAACATCTTTTAGAGCACTGGATCTCAACCTTCCTAAAGCTGCGACCCTTTTTATACAGTTCCTTGTGCTGTGGTACCCATCCCCAAGCACCCCCAACCATAAAATTATTTTCATTTCTACTCCATAATTTTGCTACTGTTTGAAACAGAATATATATCTCTGTTTTCTGATGGTCATAGGTGACTTGTGAAAGGGTCATTCGATCCCCCATAGGGGTCGTGACCCACAGGTTGAGAACCCCTGTTCTTGAAGCACCAAGTTGGAGGGAGGTGCTAGCAGCACAGAATGTTTGAGAAGAGCAGAGTCGGAGCGGTAGCGATGGCTCAGCTCTAAGGAACACTCACTGTTCTTGAGAAGGACCCAAGGTCAGTTCCTAGCACCCACACGGCAGCTCACAACAACCCATAGCTTCAACTGGAGGGATCTCACGTCTTCTGACCTTCCCAGGTACTGCATTTTACGGTCCACATAAACTTTTATAGGCAAACACACATATGCCTAAATGAATGATTTTTTTTTAAGCAAAAGCAGAACATATTAGCTCCCTCTTTCTCGGGCCCCTTTTTTATCGCACCCACGGGCTTCCTCACTGCCGGGTTCTACCAGGCAAGGATGGGAGACTGTGTATGGAGCTATACAATGCCCGAATTGGTCCTGATTATTTCCTCAAATTGTCAGTATGGCAAGTTTTTGCATAGAGTTTATGTTGCATTTGGTAATCTAGAGAACCTAGAGAGTGCGAAGGAAGGTCAGGGTAGGACGTGGGGCATGTGAGGATTCTTCACCACCTTAGGAACCATGTTGATGATATCAAATTTTGGTATCTGTGGTGAGCCTTGGAACACGCACACACACGCACACACACACACATCCTGTATCAAGCAGCTGGAGAGACGGCTTGGAAATTCTTCTAAACGCTAGCTGTTGGACACCGTTCCCTGGCCACCTGCGCCTTTCACCCCCTCCAACGCCCCCCCCCTTTTTTTTTGCACATCTCCTCTTCCGAGTGATCTCTACGTTGTCAGAGAAGAGATTCATTCACAGAACTGAATGGCAAGTCTGACGTACTTATCATGTACTAAGATCCTTAATCAATATTTTCTGATTCAAGTTTTTGTAAAGGCCATGCAAGAGAAGTTTTATAATATTTTCCCCTTGATCATGTGGTCAAGCACTGAGAGGGCCTGCGGCTCACTGAAGGGCACATAGCTGGCAGGAGGCTGAGCCAAGATTTGCATCTGATTCTGGAGCTCCTGGTCTACACGTTGGCCGTAGGCCGAACGCTCCTGTCTTTTCTTTATAAATTGTTTCTTTCTGTATATTTGTCTATTATTGCAGTATCTATTCTAATTATGAGATTTCATTACTGGAGTAATGATCTCACAGCCCAGTCACCCATTCTGGTTTGCAATGAAGTGCACTTAAAGCCTTTACCCATATAGAAAGCTTGGCATCTCCTTAGAACCTGTATTCTAGGCAGCTCCCAGGGCAGCCGAGCCGGAAGCTGGGTATGCGTGCCTTTGTGCCTCCCAGCAGAGCCTGCTCCTCATCAGAGACAGAACAGGTGTGGTTTGGATTTGGGATGAGCATCCTTTCCTTAACAGCTATATTGGTCTTCGATAGATCTTGTCTTATTGGTCACCAGCTGCAATTGGTTAGATTCAGTTCCTTCATATGAAAATACTATGGAGCCTGGTTCTAACTGGATGCTCTTCATAAAAACAAAACAAAACAAAACAAAACACAACCCCAAACAAACCGAAACAAGAAAGCCCAAGACAATTAAAAGTCCAAGGCAGAAAGTGAGGATTTCTAAGTGTCCCGCAGGGATTGGGTTGACATTCAGATATCTGAGTTCCTCAGCCCGTTCCCTCAATAATTAATAGGTATTTACTGTGATGTGTGATATTTTTACAGTTCTCTTCAAATCTCTATTTTAGGTTTAGGTTCAGACTGGTTTCCAAGGACTTGCCTAACCTCTGCCGTTTGTGTATGATTGTGTAATACTGACTTGTGCATGATTGTGAAATAATATGAACTATTAGCCAAATATTTCTTTTCTTCGTCTTCTTTTTTTTTAAAAAAAAAAAACCAAACAACTTATCCTAATGAAGTGCTATCAAGTTTTTTTTAAGCTCACTATGAATTAGAATCATCTGGGATGCCTTACAGGTTCTCCCTATGCCTCTCACTTGCTTGTGTGGGATTTTTGTGCGAGGGAATCCAAAAAGCAAAGAATAAAGAGAAATATTGGAGTTTGGACAGACTGGCAGAGCGGGGAAAGGACACAGACAGGAGATCCATCACAGGACAGTCTGAGGAAGCAGCGAGGCTTCCAGCCTCCAGAAACAGAAATGATTCCCAGGACAGTGAGGGGACTCAAAGGGTAAAGAGAAAGTCAGAGGAACACAATGAGACTTGTCTATTTCAGGCTCCTGAAGAGTCTCCTAGACTCAATGTGTACAACCGCATGCGTCTGAGATTAGTGGCCACATAGAACACTGAGGAGCTTTACAGCTGTCTTTGTGGTCTGATAGATACAGAATGTCTGCCGCCACTGCCCCCCCCCCCCCGCCCAAATTCTTTGACACCTCACTCAACTCCCCAGAGCTTAGATGACATTCTTAGCAAGCAAGGAAGGGAGATAGAGTCCTGAATTTTGGTGGTGGGAAGGGAATGTTCGGAATATAAAACAGGCCTACAGCAGTTGTTTACTTCATGAACGTTGATGAATGTCTCTATCAAGATTATTTAAAAATATTTACTTTTATTTTTATGTACATGGTTGTTTACCTGTACGTATGTGTGCCATGTGCATGCAGTGCTCGTGGTGACAAGAAGAGGTGTCATATTCCTGAAACTAGAATCACAAATGTTTACTACAAATGTTTACATCTTGGTGCTGGAAAACGAACCCTGGTCCTCTGCAAGTGCTCTTAGCAGCAAGTGCTCTAAGCCACTGAGCCATTTGTCCAGCTGCAGGTTTTTTTTAAAACTAGTTCTTATTAGCACTTTTTTTAAAAAAAAGATTTATTTATTATTATATGTAAATACACTGTAACTGTCTTTAGACACTTTTTCTTCTCTCTCTGGCCTTGCTTGCTCTGGCCCAAAGATTTATTCTTTTATTATATGTGAGTACACTGTAGCTGTCTTCAGACACTCCAGAAGAGGCACCAGATCTCATTATGGATGGTCGTGAGCCACCAGGTGGTTGCTGGGATTTGAACTCAGGACCTTCAGAAGAGCAGTCAGTGCTCTTAACCGCTGAGCCATCTCTCCAGCCCCCTTATTAGTACTTTTAAGCATCCTTCATTCTTCAAACATTTGAAAACCTTTTGAAGACCTAGTAGCTTTGAGAGTTTTGACTCCTCATTCTCTTGATCTTTGACAACCAAAGAAATACAAGTCTCCATGGCTGCAAATTTTGTCTGTATTTCAGTTCATTTAGAACAGGTTCTTAATTTTACCCATTAAAAAGGTATTTTATCACTAAGCCATTGTACATATACTCTTAATAAGTTTGTGAGCCTTCCCCTTATGACTTTGATGATCTCATACATCTTCCATGTTCCCCATTCATTTTTACTTGTCTCAAGTGATATCTACCTCAGACCAATTGAGGGTCTACTTCAGTAAACCATCCTGCCATTCTGTTCCAACAGAGCCATAGAAATAAGGACTTAGACGCAGCGCTGAGAAGTAAGTTGTTTTTTTGTGTAAAAATCTTCACTTCGGCTAAATTGCTGGCAACGGGTACTTAAGAATGTGGCCAAAGATCACAACCTATCTTGTGAGAAAGGCATCTTGCTTTCAGTTCTTTACAGTCTTCACAGATCCAACCTACCAATCTCCTGAGGCATCAAATGACGCTGATTATACCTTCTGAAATGCACGGCCTTGTCCCTGACTATTTGTTGTACTTTGAGAACCTTCATGGCCATGAGGGTGGGGGTGGGCAGTTATACAGTTACAGAAGCCCAGCCTGGAAATGGACCTGAAGGCAGCACGCCCCACATGTTGTTTTATCATTTTTTAATTGGCATATATTCATTATATATAATAGTGGGTTTCATAAGAAAATTTTTATTTCTAAAATAACATCTTATTTATTCTTTGAGAATTTCATAGAGGTATACAATGTATTTGGATAACATCCTGAAAACACCATGATTACTCTTCTGGAAGAATAGATACATGCTGTGTGCATGCCTAGCATTTTTGTTTAAACCCATTTCCATTCCCGTCATTCCTCCTCATGGGCATTGAGGGAGATTCGGAAACTTAGCTGTTGTGAACAGTACTGAAATGCATCGATGTTTTCTCCTGCTTTAACCAAAAGAACACAGATTTACTCCTCTCCCCCACTCTGAATTGAGCTAAAGGAAAATGACAGACCAGAGAGACCAACAGTATCCCCATGACATCTGTTTCTTTAGCCCTGCTTCTCATTCTGTGGGTCAATAAACACCAATAAACTCCAATTTAATCTAAATTAACTTGGTCTCATTTGGTTGTTTGTAATCGGAGAACCAAAAGAATGAAAACAGGGTCTTTCCTGCTAGTGAGTTGGAGAGCCTCACGTGACAGCTGTGCCTGGGATCCTTTTTTTGTACAGATTTTCAAGTCAGCTAAGATGAATTACTAGGGTGGGAAAGATGACTTGGAGGGTTAAGGTGCTTGTCTCCAAACTTCACAACCTGAGCTTAATCCCCAGGACTCACAAAGTCGAAGGAGAAGACCAACTCCTGAAAGTTTGCAGGACATGTTCAGCCTCCCAGCCCCATATAGATAGATAAATCGATAGATGATAGATAGATAGATAGATAGATAGATAGATGATACATAGATACATAGATAGGCAATATAGATGATACATAGGCAAACAATTAAAACAGATAGATGATAGATAGATAGATGATAGATTGATCGATAGATCGGTCGATAGATAGATAGATAGATAGATAGATAGATAGATAGATAGATGATATAGATGATAGATGATAGAATAGATCATATAGATGATAAATGGATGATAGATAATAGATCATATAGATGATAGATAGATCATATAGATGATAGATAAATGATAGCTAGGTAAATAGATGATAGATAAGATGATAGGTGATAGATGATGTAGATGATAGATGATAGATAGATGATGGATAGAGATAGATGATAGATAGATGATAGGTAGATGATATAGATGATAGATGATAGATAGATCATATAGATGGTAGATAGATGATGTAGATGATAGATAGATAGATAGATAGGTGATAGATGATATAGATGATAGATAGATCATACAGATGATATAGATGATAGATAAATGATAGCTAGATAAATAGATGATAGATAGATGATAGGTGATAGATGATATAGGTGATAGATAGATGATTATAGATGATAGATGATATAGATGATGAATAAAGATAGATGATAGATACATTATAGGTAGATGATATAAATGATAGATAAATCATATAGATGGTAGATAGATGATATAGATGATAGATAGATAGATAGATAGATAGATAGATAGATAGATAGATAGATAGATAGATAGATGGATGACTGGTTGAAGATTAATTATGTATCTTACACAGCAATTTGAGTTGGAAAATGCCATATTAGCGAGCAGCTTGAGATTGCTGGACTCACAAATATTGTGACAGGTCTATCCTTCATGGAATTTATCCTGTCCTTGAAAGGAGTTATCCAAGCTGTTGGTAGTGGTGCTGTGGCTGGGTGATAAGAAGGGCTGTCTGGACTCTGGCAGATTTCACAGTGAGAGATGAGCTGTCCATCCAGTCCTCTGTTGTGTTGCTATGGTCTCAACCATTTGTGCTTCTGATGTCATGAATCTTTGTCAAAGTCTTTACCAAAATCCACAGATGGACTCAGTCAGTTTTCAGAGACAATTTAAATGTCTGCTTTCAACTTTAATTCCGGAAAATATATCATTTTTTTAAAAAAAATAAGTGAGGATGAGCTATTACTTCCTGTCTCCCAGAATCCTGCTAACTCTTCAAACACTGTAGAAATCCCATAATGCTTTTCCACTTGAGCACATCTACAGACCTGAGGAGTATCCAACCTGTGGCAGGCTTATTGACCTTGAACTTACACTGCTTTACAATCTGCACTTACAAACTTTGTCTCAATATTTGTTTCTTAGCTAATAGAGGGAAGTCTTGAACCTTTGCATCTCCTATGGTGGTGGACATGAAGGAATAACATTTTTTGTATCCTCCCTTACTGGATTCAACAAAGGCTTATGAACCCTGATGATTATTGGGTGGCCTGCTCTGGTAGTATGAATGAGAATTGCTTCCATAATCTCATAATTTTAATACTTGGTTCCCAGTTGGTGGAACTGTTTGGGAAGGACTCAGAAGTATGGCCTGAGAGAGGAAATGGGAGTGAGATTAGAAGTTTCAAAAGCCCATGCCATTTCCATATTGCCAGTTAGCTCTCTCCTTGCCTCCTAATTCCAGATAAGGATGTGAGCTCTCAGCTCCGATGCCAGCATCAGGTCTTCCTGCCTACATGCTGCCATGCTCCCTGCCGTGATGGTCATGGACTGGACTCACTGTCTGGAGCTGCAAGTCCCCAATAAACTCTTTCTTCTATAAGTTGATTTGATCATAATATTTTTTGTCACAGCAATCAAAAAGTAACTAAGATACCCATAAATCTTTAGAGGAAACAATATTCTAATGGCATGACAGAGCCAGGAAGTTCCAGGCTTTGACCCTCAGAACTCTGTGGTCTGTACTTGTATCTCAGATTATATAATTAAAATAACTAGAATTTGAAGATTCTTGCCACATCCCTGCTGGCTATATTCCTCCCTGTTCATCACCACTCCTGTCTCGTCTGTATATTTATGTTCCTTGACAGACTAGGAAGACACCCGAGTCTGAAGCTTAAGTTAGGTTTCAACTTTGTTGTTATATCCCCAAATATTTTGTCTATTTGCTCACATCTCTCCACTTTTCTCTAGTGTGTATGTTTTAAAACAGTTTGGAGAATGTGATGCTGGCCTGAATACCATTACAAAGCCAGGCCTTCCCTATACACTGTGAGGCTGATCTTAAACTTGAGGTTGCCATGAGAGCAGAGCATACTGCACTCCAGCTCTGAAGTCATACTCTGCCTCAGGTGCCTCTGCATCCCACCAATGGTCTCTCTTGAGCATGTGCTTATTTTGAAGCAAAAGACAAAGAGAATTTACACAGGTGTGTATTGAGATGAAGAGATGGGTCAGAGTGTGCGTGGAGAGAAGGGTCAATGTGTTTAAAAGTGATTTTGATCCCCAGAACCCAATTCAAAAGCTGGATGTAGTAGCCTACATTTGTAATACCAGCACTCCTACAGAAGCAGTGGGAGGTCTAGCCTGGAGTACAAAGCACATCAGAAACAAGAGAGACCTGTCTTAACAATGTGAGGGGAAAAAATTACCAAAAGTTATACTCTTGGCTTGATTCCTGTGAGGTAGTTATTGACAACCAGGCTGAGTAAGCCAATTAACAGTTTCAAGTCCTTTTTATTGATGGCCAGACCAAGAGTGGGCAAGTGCCTCTAGAAAGTCTCTTGGTGGCCAAGCTCAGGAGTTAAGAGTTTCTAGAGGCAAAAAACACAAAGTCAATAATTACCATCAAAGTTAAATGAAGGTCAGAGTAACTTTGAAATGTTTACTCCTGGCAGAGTGTAGTGATTGTTTTAAACATAACATGCCAATTACTTTTGCCTTTTTTTTTGTTATTTTAGTTTACTTTAATTATTTTGGTTAGTACATCTGGACCTTGATCAAGGCCATGGAAATCTCAAATGTGTTGTAAAGATAGATGTGACCATTGTGAGAAAGGGGGTGCAGGGTTGTGAATTGCACAGGGCAAAATAGTCAGAATAAGTGATATCATCTTAGTCATTTCACTCTGACCTCCACACATAAAGACACAGATAAAACAAATAAAAGGTAAATAAGGCTAGAGAAATATCTCCGTTGATAAAACACTTGCTGAGGTAAACACTCCTCCATGGTTGGAGGGGGTGCAAACTCATATAACCACTGTGGAAATCAATGTGGCAGCTCCTCAGAAAACTGAGAATTGATCTACTTTGAGACTGGGCTCTACCACTCTTGGGCGTATACCCAAAGGATGCTCCATCCTACCACAAAGACACTTGTTCAACTATGTTCATAGTTGATTTACTCATAATAGCGAGAAACGGGAAACAACCTAGGTGTCCCTCAACCAAAGAATGGATAAAGAAAATGTGGTTCATTTATACAATGGAGTATTACTCAGCTGATAAAAAATTACATCATAAAATTTGTAGGCATATGGATGGAACTTGAAAAAGAAAATCATCCTGAGTGAGGCAATCTAGATCCAGAAAGACAAACATTGTATTTACTCATTTATTATAAGTGGGCATTAGTTGTTAAGTAAAGGATAATCATGCTATAGTCCACAGACCCAGAAACGCCAACTAACAAGAAAGGCTGTAAGGGGGTGTATGGATCTCCCCTGGGAAGAGTAGATAGAATAGATTTTGTGGGTAGACTGGAGTCAGGTGGGAATGGAAACAGGAGGGATCAGGTTGGGAGGGATGGAGGGAGAGAGCACAGGGAGAGATGACAGGAATTGGAGGGCATTTGGCAGAGGTGTCTCTGTATGTGTGTGTGTGTGTGTGTGTGTGTGAGAGAGAGAGAGAGAGAGAGAGAGAGAGAGAGAGAGAGAGAGAGAGAGAGAGAGAGAGAGGAGAGAGAGAGGGGAGAGAGAGAGAGAAACACAGACAGAGACAGACAGAGGCAGAGAGACAGAGAGATGGAAATCTAGTGCAGGAGAAACTCCCAGAATTCTAAGAGGGTGACCCTACCAAGAATTCCTAGCAGTGGAGGAGTTAGAGCCCAAACAGATCATCTTCTGTAACCCAGCAAGACTTCCAGTGGGCTGGGACGTCAATCCAACCACAAGACCTTCAACTTACAATCTAGCCTGCCTGCAAGATGTGCTGGGTAATAGTCCCCAGAACCTGTGGGGGTGGTCAACCAGTGACTCGTCTAATTTGAGGCCCATGCCACAAAAGGAAGTCCATGTCCAACCCTGCCTGGATGACCAGGAACCTGAAGCAGATGCAGGAACCCGCACCCCCCCCCCCCCCGCACCACCCCCCACCCCTGTGGGTGGGCCTGAGCTGCATCCTAAAGGCACGCTGAGCAAGCCATGGAGAGTAAGCCAGTAAGCAGCACTTCTCCACAGTCTCTGCATCAGCTCCTGCCTCCAGGTTCCAAGCTCCTGTCCTGGCTTCCCTCAGTGATGGGCTGTAACTTGCAAGCTGAAATAAACCCTTTCCTCCCTAAGTCGGCTTTGGTCCATGTTATCACACCAACACCAACAGAGGACTCGTGGGTCTTACTTTTTACATCCACACATCATCACACTGGCTGCATTTGTTTCTTAATCCCCACTTGAGGATCATGTGATTTCTGTTATGCAGATGGACTTGAGACTTCCCTTCTTTATAGAACATACGCAGCTCAAACGAAGCTCTCCGCATCACTTCCAGAGCGAGCTTCTTCATTCTGAAGTCACTTCCAGTCATTTCCCATCCGAGGCTAATGACTCAAGGCAGGCCCATTGTTCACAGCTGACTTCGGATCTTCCTTTCTGCATTTATGGGGCCCGGGGATAAAATGCAGACGGCTCAGCTGGGTCTGTCTCTGAGGAATGCCCTCGCTCGCTCGCTCGCTCGGTGGCCTGGATGCCGGACAAATCTGGGGTCATGACCTCTTTTTACTCTCCCTGCTTTCATTAGGGGCGCCTCGGGCCAGCATGTGCTGTTTGTAGGTCAACAGAGTTACACTTTACCCAGCACTGCTTTTCTCTCGAGCAGTGTTGTCTATTAACCACACCCGTCCTTGCCCACATCCCCGGCGAGCAATGGGTGAAGTGAAAACGTAAACTTTCTGAAATTTCCCCAGAGGCTCCTTCTCTGGGGGGAGGTGCTCATAAAACACACTGGGAACATTCTAGAATGTGAAGAGCGATCTGCACCGCAGTAACTGTTGATCTCCCTCCTTTCTGTCACTTGTGGGTGACTTCCTGCACCCCACTCGACGGTGCTAGCTGACTTTCTTTCTGTGGATGCTTGTTATTTTGCACCCTTTCCCTAAGATTAAAAACAGATGAGGGGGCAGCAAGACAGAGCAGCGGATGAGTGTGCTTGATGACTCTTGAATATGATCCCCAAAACCCACAGGGGATGGAAAGAACCAACTCCCGAAAATTGTCCTCTGACCTCCCTATACACGACACTAAATAAATAGAATAAGTAAGTAAATAAATAAATAAATGAACAGATGACTGCATTGCAGGGATACACCCAGCTGGGAGATGCTCTGATACTTTTGCCTGTGCCCCTCCCCAAGTGCTGAGGGGCTGGCAAGAGCTGGCAAAGTGAACTACGAACCAGTCCAGTCCCTTGTCCCAACCTTGCTTTGGAGACCAGCTACTACTTTCTTGCACCTGGCTTTGCCCAAGGTGACTCTATGGTCAATTGTCTACGTCACCTGGGCCAAGCCTGGCTTTCTCTGCTTTTCCACGTCTGTGTACATTGGACTTGGTCACTGGGTAAATTTCAAACGCTGGGGACTTGACACAATGAGTCAACGCATGCTTTGGGTACCTCTGGCCCAGGCTGAACAAGCGCTGAGCCCAACACGTCTCCGACACTGCTGAATTTACGGGTTCGTGACTCCCTGGGGAGGAAACACCCTTGACCTTGTTTCAGTTCTCCTAGCTGTTTAAACGTGTGTCCCAAGAGCACAAGCTCAAGGTGCGTGTCCTGGGCAGACTCCGTCTCTTTGGCCCCAGTGCTACCGGGACATTAATGCCTGAGGCAGCACTGATTAAAACCTTACAGTGTTCAGATTGCATTCTTATCGATTTTTTTGTAGAAGGCGACAAAAAGGGAGCTTGTTTTTCCACTGCTGTTTATTGAGCAGCAGGAATAACTGTGAGGACAGAGCAGTGGAGGAGGTATTGAAGCCCACAGTGAAATCGCCAGCCATAAAGACGGGATTCCAATCCCCCTGGAGATCCGCTCCTCACTTGGTCCTGAGAGAATGGGAGGCATTGCTAACAAAAAAACGTTCCAAGTGTTGAGATGAGAGATAACTGAAGGTACTCCTCACTCTGAGAAGTGCTGGTTTGTGTGTTTTGAATTCAAGTGAAATGCAAGTTCTAACCCTCGCTATAGTTATCAAAATAGAAAAAAAAAGAAAAGCTAGGGAATTAATTGAACAATGACAAAAATCATTGCTGTTTAATTCCATTCATTATACTTACCTTTTGCAAAGAAAAAAGGCTGAGCATGTGGACAAAACAAGGCTCCCCAATTAGAGTCATCTCCTTCATTAAGTTAGAGGAGACGGAACCTCCAGGGCCTTTGCCAACCTGTCTTGGACTCAATGTTTATTGATTATTCACCATTTACATTTGACTTGCAGGAGTTAAGAACACGTTTGATTTGCAGGGCTTCTGAGGCCCTGTGGAAGGAGATGGGGGATGCCCATGTTCTGACTAAGATGGGGTAGGTGACAAGGATGGTCACTTCTTCCTACTTGAAGTATCTTGACAATCAGACAAAACATTTTTCAAACTGGAACTAGTAAGAAGGGGATGAGGTAGGGAAGGGCAGTGGGTACAGAGATGGGACCAGGTACCAGAAGCCATGGTAATCCAGTGGTAGAAGCTGGAGGGATGGCTCAATGCTTAAGAGCGCTCACTGCTCTTGCAGAGGACTTGGTTCCCAGAACCCATATGGCGCCTCAGAAGCAGCTGGAATTCCAGATCTAGGGAATTAGATGCCCTCTTTTGGCCTCTGCGGGCACCAGGCACTGCTTAAATGTGGTATACAGACGCACATGCAAGCAAAACATCCACACCCTTACCTATAAAGTCAAAATCTTCCAAAATAGGAAAAAAAAAAGCAAAACAAAAAAAAAAAAACAAAAACTAACAACTAAAAAAAAAAAACCCCCAAAATCTAAAAGAAATGGATAAATTCTTAGGCATATATTATCTACCAAAATTAAATTTAAAAGTAAATAAACATCTTAAACATATATATGCGAAAGAAGCAATGAGGTAGAAACAGGAAAAGAGGCTCCCAAGAAAGCCAAGCGTAGAACCTGTCAGGTCTCCTGCAAAGATCTACC
This sequence comes from Tokudaia tokunoshimensis, assembly GCA_036184795.1. NCBI lineage: Eukaryota > Metazoa > Chordata > Mammalia > Rodentia > Muridae > Tokudaia > Tokudaia tokunoshimensis. The sequence continues at coordinate 4,508,867 of BTHU01000022.1, forward strand.
AGACATCAGAGGAGAATCCCAGCCATCTTCCGGTGTCTGCCCCTCACAGTGCTGGGGTACAGGCACAAAGCCATGGCCATCTTTTTACATGGATTCTGAGGATTCGAACTCAGATCCTCCACACTCCTACCCAGTAAGCCATCCTGACAGTCCTCAGTGAGCATTTTAAAGGGAGTATTTGACGGGCATGAGACTGTGCTAGATACTCCTGTGGTTGTCTCTCTCACAGAGACCTCTTGCTTCCGAAGCACGGAGGTCTCTCTGCTTCCTGAACACATCCTCTCCCTCCTGCGCAGGCTCTCCCCCCCCCCCCCCCGCCACGTCTGTGCTGTCTGTCACCCTGATGGTTTGTCTGGTGAGCTGACAGGTGTCACACATCGTTAGAGAAGAGTCCTGGAGCTTGAAACACGAAGTGATACAAGTCTCGTTTACTTAGCACTGGTGACTTTTCCTCCGGAAACCGGGGGGAAGGACACGCATTTGCTACAACGATTTTGGACTTTCTTATAAATTCTCTTTCCCCGGCCGTACACAGGGAAAGTGGTTTGACCCGTCACACTGTGACTTCTGCCTTGAGGAAATCAGAAAGATGCACGTGACCGTCCAGCAGGTTGTGGACCAGCAGAAGGATGGAGACCAAGAAGTAGCCGTGGGCTGGCTCGACTTTGTCTCCAACTTCTCACAAACCCTACAAAATCCAGAATATTCATTTCCTTTTCAGTTGGCTCTTAGTTATTTAAATAAACTAACCCTGAGAATTTACTGAAGTGTCTTTCGACAGGAACAAATGCCCTGACTCCCCAATGTGGCTTTCTTTGTATTGGACTTTTAAAAGTAAAGGCAGATTTTTTTTCCACTCCAATTCCCCCAAATAGAAAGTGCTCTTAAACCTTAATCTATTTTTTTTAAAAAAATTTTGAAAATATAAATAGGATTTTCTCTTAAAGTTTCGCTAGTCTGAATCTCACAATCGATGCGTGAGTTATAACACGCACACCGACACAGACACGTGTCACTGGGCTTGGGGTCAGGGAGATGCAGAATCCATTGATATTGGGAAGAACATTGCTTGGGTGGCTTACAACCACTCCGATAAGACTTCTTTTGTGTGTGTTACTATCTATAGCTGTATTAACAAACACCATAAAATAAACAGAAGAGTAACAGACATTTATTAGTCTTTGTTCACAATCAAGATGCTTGAGGAACTGGCTTTCCAGTGGGGGCTTCGGCACTGCTTACAGATGGCCCCCTTTCCACTGTGTCCTCACGAGCTGAAGGAAATGCCCTCGCCTTATTCCCTCCTCTCGTAAAGACTCCCACAGGCTCATGTGTCTGAACCCTCCAGCCCCAGATGGCGATGCTGTGCCCTCTAACTGTAGAATCTTAGGGATTGTGACCCCAATGCCAGGAGTGGGTTACTGGAGTCAGGCTTTGAACATAGGGCTTTCTCACTCTCTGCTTCCTGATCAAGCTACTAAAATACAATAAGCCACAGCACAAGCCCCTGCTGCCAGGGATGGAGAGAACCTACCTATCAGAGCTTTGCTGCCACAGTGGAGTGATATTTATTCTCTTAAACACTGAGCCGAGTCACAAGCTGGAGTTATCACAGAGAAGGAGCTTCAGGTGAGGAAATGCCACCATGAGATCCAGCTGTAAGGTATTTTCTCAATTAGTGATCAAGGGTTGGAGGGGCCCATTGTGGTTGGTGCCATCCCTGGGCTGGTAGTCTTGGGTTCTATAAGAAAGCAAGCAGAGCAAGCCAGGGTAAGCAAGTCAGTAAGTAACATCCCTCCATGGCCTCTGCATCAGCTCCTGCTTCCTGACCTGCTTGAGTTCCAATCCTGACTTCCTTTGGTGTTGAACAGCAATGTGAAAGTATAAGCTGAATAAACATTTTCCTCCCCAGCTTGCTTCTTGGTCATGATGTTTGTGCAGGAATAGAAATCCTGATTAAGACACCCTCCCTACACCATAATATTGGGAGTTGAGTCTCCAACACACAAATTACAAGGAGTAGGAGATATTTGTTTAGTCTCTGATAGTCTATCCTTGTCACCACCAAATTCATGTACTTGAAAGCAGAATGCAGTCCATCCATCCCAACAGCTTCAAAGAGTCCTAGTTAATTCCTGTGTGGACACCTGGATATTTAGAAATTTTAAACTTTGATGTTCTGTATATCACCTAAATCAGATGTGGGTGAGACTCTAGGCATAATTCATTCCTATAGCAAATTATTTTTCCAGCTATGAATTCATGAAATAAGATGAGTAACATGTTTTTGGCTTACATTGGCAGGCTAGGCTTCACATAGACACTCCTGATTAGAAGGTAGAAACAAAAAAGAAGGGAAGGTGTTAACTAGTCCAAACCATGTCCATTTCTGTCAGATCGTAATACTCATGAGCAGTTCACTTCGGGTTTATGTCCTGCCTTCTGGTCGTACTGGGGTGCTGTCCGTCTCAGCCATGAGGGTTACCCAAGGCTTCAGGTGGTGATACATGGAATCTCTAGGAATCATCTATTCAGATGATAAAACCAGGGTGATCGTTGAACCCAAGAAATCATAGTGTAATGGGCTCTAGGTACCTCCAAGGTCATTGTCTCTTGCCCTGAAGAATAATGTATATTTGAGGCTTGGAGAGAGGGCTCAGTGGTTACAAACAGCTGCTGCTCTTGTGGAGGTCCTGGGGTTCCATTACCAGCACCCATATGGTAGTCGACAACTGTCTATGGCTCCAGCTACAAGCTATACCTGACACAGGAAATGGTAGCTGAGACATTTTTATGCCTGTGATAGCAACAAGAAAGACCCCATTTGAAACTGAGTTTACAGAAGGAATTTGGAAATATTTGGAGAACAGGTTGAGTTCAAATCTCAGAACTCATTTAAAAATGTCTGGAGTGGTGGTGAGTGGGGGGAAGATAGGAAGAGGCAGTGCCTGGGGCTCAATGACGGTGCTCAAACGGGATTCCATCTTGGAACCGCAAAACAGTTGAAGTTTGGAACCAAGATTCAGCATTAAAACAGGGGGAGCTCAGTCTCCCTTCTTCCATAGATGGAGCAAAGCTGACATTGCAAAGGAGTCTCAGAGAGGATACTTGTTTTTACCCTCACGCTACTGAGACCCTGTCTTCTCTGTACGGGGCTCCTCTGAATTTGTAACCATCTGCCATTTCCCCTTTCTTTTCCTTTCTTCTTGAGTCATTTCCTATTTTAAAAGCGAGAGGATAGTCACAGTTTCTCAGTCTGGTGGCTAACGGCTACCCTCAGTGAGAGAGCCTCTCTGTCAACCATGCTCAGCCCCTCCACCCTCAGGTACAATGTGGCCCGTGATGCCTTCAGTGAAGCCAGTTGTCGGTAGGCTCGCAGTGCACCAGACTCTGTGCAGAGATAAGGGATACAAAGACGAAGGAGGTGCTACGCCTCCCCTCAGAGATGTGGACTGCCCAAATACCAAGGAGAAACTTAGTAACTATAACCAACCACTGGTGTAACAGATTTAGAGGGATCTCTTGTGGTTGATACAAAAAGATGGCTTTGGTTGCTGGCAAATTCCTTAGCATGTGTCTGCACCAACAGCATGCAGCCTCCCTGTGTCTGCACCAACAGCATGCAGCCTCCCTGTGTCTGCACTGTGCAGCAGGATGAGACAGAATCCTGGAGGGAAGTCCCTACATAAATCCTTCCGTAGAACAAGGGTCAGGCATTTTGGGGTGATCACTTTTTCATGTAATCTAAGTTCTCTAGATTGTTTTGGGCATTGAGCATGGCGTAACGGACCAGACTCTCACTCCCCCACTGTATCCCATTTGGAGAAAATGGGAAATATCTCAAACAAAGACCCCGGCAGAGGCAGGGGCCAGGCTAGAGGAGCAGGGAAGGGGGAGGCAAAACAACTTAGAGGAGCTGCATTTCACACAGTGTGTGAAGTGCAGGAGGGGGAGGAAAGCCTGTAATTTCTTTCTTTCTTTCTTTTCTTTTCTTTTCTTTTTCTTAGGTTTGGAAAAGGAACCAGGCACCGTTTCTTGGTTCATGAGCCTTGCTGTGGATTGAGCTTGCCCTCAGAGGGTTGACGGTGTGGGTGGATGGCAGTGTTCCACTTAAAGTAGGGCAGCAGTTGGCGAGTGGTTAATTTAAGAGTCATTGGTCTGACAGAACAACCCATGCGTCCTCTCCCATCTGCGTGGGGGAGAGGAGCCAGCGCTGTATTTACTGCTTGGATTGAGTCCACGGAGCAGGCCTTCACAACCATATTTGGAGAGAGGAAGACATAGAGTTCAAGGAACTTCGCCAGGGTTAAAGTGGGGTCGACCTATGAATTCGAGGTTAGCAAGCATGGGTTTTGGTTTTCCTCAAAATCGTAACTTATAATGCAAAGAGAAGAGATTCAGTGGCGTCTGGGCCGAGGGAAGAGGGACCTCGACTGCACTGCGGTTGGTGTGAGTGGGAACCTGAGTCCCGGGAGCTCACTGTGATTCCGGGTTCCTGTGTTCCAAAACGACAAAGACCTGGACAGAAACACAAGCATAGTGGTAGAAGCAGAAGCGTATTAAGGGGGAGGAGAAAGCCCAGCTCTCTGATGCTTGTAGATTCTGTCCAAAGAGGGAAGTGGGCCAAAGCTGCAAGAACATCAGCAGATCCCTGGCAAGCACTGTGGAGATAGTTGGGACTTTAAACCCCAGCATCCTCAACTTGTGGCTTGTTAGCACAGCGCACACTAGTTTTAGCAGGTGCTCTTGTCTATGGCAGCCTGGGTGGGGAGAGTTCTCCACTCTGGTTTCTTTTAATAAACTAGTTTTAATTCACTCCTCGTCATACTGGAGGGTCTGTGACTGAGGCCAGGTACAACTGAGAACCTCCCCCAGATAGCCACTTCTTCACGACAGGACATCAAAGTGAGTGGTACCACCCTTGTCGAACCATACCGGACCCAGAAGACTCCACGTGAAGCACCTTCAGGACGCTGGCCGGCTGGCACGGTGAACTTCCGCAAGGTTCTCTTGGGCTGAGACGGAGCATGTGAAGAGGTTCTCACTGGCCTGTGTTTTAGATTCCTTTGCTGTCACTCTTATGCAGTTCTGACAGGATTAAGAAAGGGTTTCACTGGATCACAGTTCAAAGGTATGGGCTATCATGAGAGAAAGTCAGGCAGATTTTTGAAGCAGCTGGTAACGTCATAGCTACAATCAGGAGGTTAGAGAGGGATGAACAGTTCAGGATCCCACCAGGGAATAATGCTACCCCCAGCAGTCAAGTCTTTCTACCTCAATGAATGTAGTCAAGGTTATCCCTGACAGGAACGCTCACAGACCCAGCTTTCTGTCAGTTGTAGATTCTGTCCAGTTCACAGCTAACACAAACCATCACACACCCTTGCATGATTATTGACTTGGGATTCTTCAAGCAGTCTTTTAGACTCTTTCTGAAGCACTTCCAAAACCTTATGTAAGTATTAACTGAAATGGTTCTTCAATGGTCCCTGTTACCCTGAGCCTCATTCCATTGCCAATACTGAGAAACACATAGAGAAGCCTCTAGTCTCAGGCCCTGCCAGAGTCTTATAAATACAGAGGCGGATGCTGGAAGCCAACCATTGAACTGAGCTCGGGGTCCCCAGTGGAGGAGCTAGAGAAAAAACTGAAGGAGCTGAAGGGGTTTGCAACCCCTAGGAAGAACAACAATATCAACCAACCAGACCCCCCAGAGCTCCCAGGGACTAAGCCACCAACCAAGGAGTACACATGGCTCCAGCTGCATATGTAGCAGAGGATGGCCTTGTCAGGGATCAATGGGAGGAGAGGTCTTTGGTCCTACGAAGGCTCGATAGATGCCCCAGTGTAGGGGAATTGAGGGCGGGGAGGTGGGAGTGGGGTGGGTTGAGGAACACCCTCATAGAAGCAGGGGGAGGGAGGATGGAATAGGGGGTTTTCAGGAAGGGGGGAAACTGGGAAAGGGGATAACATTTGAAACGTAAATAAAGAAAATATCCAATAAAACACAAACAAACAAAAAGAAGCCTCTAGTCTCCACCACAGGAAGAGGTGAGCTAGCAGCAGAGAAGACAGAGGGTCCCCCAAAGTGTTCATATTTTTGCAAACATAACAAATCCAGTGGAAAAAAACCCTCTTGCATACTGTACGTATGTCAAGATTCAGCAGAGGACAAATGGCAGGACCAGTCAGGCTGGGCTTCCCCAAACTCAGTAGCCAGCCAGAAAGCCAAAGTGGTGAGATACAGTTTCAATGAGAGACCTTGCCTAAGAAAGTAAGGTCCAGGACTCAGCAGTAAAGAACATCGGCTGTCCTGGCATGGGATACGTATGGTTCAGTTCTCAGCACCAAATGGCAGCTCACAACCTCCTGTAACTCCAGCTCCAGGGGAATCTGATGCCCTTTTCTGGACTCTTTGGGCATTGCACTTGTGTGCACAGACAGCTGCCCATTCGCATAATTAAAAATATAAATGTATATTATGTGTATATGGTAGAGGATGACTGAGGAAGACACCTGGTGTTGGTTTGCAGTATCCATATACAGGTTCCTGCACACACACACACACACACACACACACACACACACACACACACACACAGAGAGAGAGAGAGAGAGAGAGAGAGAGAGAGAGAGAGAGAGAGAGAGAGAGAGAGAGAGAGTTCATCAGTCCCTGCTTCTACTTTTCATGCCCGTCTCGGCACAAAGCTTCCAAGGAGCCTCATCTTCCTGGCTGTCGGAACAGGTAGGCATTGCTTTGCTGAGGCATGGGCTTATGGACTCTTGTTGTTTTTACAGGACCCACGGAACTCTGCTGCGAAAGCTAGCTTCCTGGCACCCAAACTCCAGTGTTTTATGTGTTTAAAATTCCATCTGTGCAAGTTCAGACATGACCTGAGTGCTTGTCAGGTCTAGTTCATCTCAGCCCTCCCGGGGCCTCAGACTTGCAATGAGGAAGGTTTCCCCACTCCTGTTCACCCATCCTGCTGAGCCAGCAGTTCCCTTTGTCCCAGATCATGCAGCCTTGGATTGTTGACAAACTTGCTCAGTTTCATTTGCCTTGTCCAATGTATACTGTGAGCCTGCCAGGAGTCCTGCTGGCTTCTAGATAAAGACAAGATTCCAGGAAAGGTTGAGTTGTGCTTGCCAAATGTAGCCTAAGCTATTGGCCAAACATACAACCCAAGGATGACAGCCAGGTTGGTGACTTTCTAGAACCGAACTCAGAGCTTCTCTTGTTAAAAACTGAGACCCCAGGATTCAAAGCACAGAGAAGAAGCACAATGTCCTCCTACACCCAAGAGGGCAGGCTGCTAGTGCTGCTGGGAACAGGTCACCAGACCCTTCTCAGTTCTGCTTTCTCTGGGCTGGCAGAGGCTGCAGACAGGATACCTTCCACAGCACACAGCAGGGTGTCAGCATCTTGTCATTGCCGTGGAACACATGATGCTGCTAAGGTTTAAGGAGAAAGCATCTACTTATCATGTAGTTTGGAGGACAGAGATTTGTGGCTTCCCTTGGGCTGCTTCACCTCATGGTGAATGGGCACTCGGGCTACAACCAACAAATGATTAGGTTTCAAACCAGAAGCAGAAAGGGCTGGGCTGGGGCTAAACTCAAGCTTTAAAAACAATCCTTCTACAGATACAAAACTCAGATGCTATTATCAATGCCCACAAGTGCTTGCTGACTGGAACCGATATAACTGTTACCTGGGAGACTCTGTTAGTCCATGACAAATACAGAGGGGGACACTCTCAGCCAGCCATTGAAGTGAGCACAGGGTCCCCAATGGAGGAGCTAGAGAAAGGACCCAAAGAGCTGAAGGGGTTTGCAATGCCATAGGAGGAACAACAATTTGAGCCACTCAGTACTCCCAGAGCTCCCAGGAACAAAACCATCAACCAGAGAGTACACATGGAGGGACCCATTGCTCCAGATGCATAGGCAGCAGAGGATGGCCTTGTTAGACACCAAAGGGAAGAGAGGCCCTTGGTCCTGGAAAGACTTGATGACATAGTATAGAGGAATACCAGGACAGGGAAGCAGGAGAGGGCTGATTGGGGAACAAGGGGAGGGGAGATAAGTTGTGGGATTTTCGAGGGGGGGGGAACCAGGAAAGGGGACAACATTTGAAATGTAAATAAAGACTATATCTAATTAAAAAATAAAAAACCAGTCCTTCATTCAAGAACTACTTCCAGAGGGCATAACCCTAGGGGCCAGAGGAGCTCCCCTAACTCATACTTCTGAGGATTCCCATGATTTCCTAATAGCATCGCCCTGCACAATAACCTTTAATCACAATGCAGCACACAATTAAACTTCATTGATACCATACAGCAGCAACATGTGTCACTTAGAGCAAGCTACTCTGGACGAGTGACTACTTTGAATTCAGCAGACAGGAGAAAGTTCCCGAGCACCCCATTCACCTAAAAAGCAGCATGTAAACCTATGAAAGTTTTCCCTTCTCTCTACCAGGAAGGGTAGGTGTCGGTTTCTAGAAACAGCACTAGCCCTGTGTCTGCTCACAAGCTACCTAGACTAGAGGGAATGGACAGGGCCTGCTCCAGTTTTGGCTTAGGGACAGAGGGGGAAGGGAGAAGGCATTCTGAGTGGGATGGCAGGGAATGGACAGCTGTGAGAATTCTAGAACGGGCTGTGGAGTGAGCAGAGAATAAAAGGTTGACACAAAGCTGAGAACCTGAGCAAAGTCAAGTGGCTTAAGGCTGGCGGTGGCCAGTCATGGCCTGAGCAGACCAGCCATGGCCTGAGCAGACCAGCCATGGCCTGAGCAGACCAGCCATGGCCTGAGCAGACCAGCCGTGCCCTGAGCAGACCAGCCAACCATGCCCTAAGCAGACCAGCCATGGCCTGAGCAGACCAGCCATGGCCTGAGCAGACCAGCCGTGGCCTGAGCAGACCAGCCGTAGCCTGAGCAGACCAGCCGTGGCCTGAGCAGACCAGCCGTGCCCTGAGCAGACCAGCCGTGCCCTGAGCAGTCTGCATGGCCTAGGCAGCCATCACAACTGCTCCCGAGCACAACTGGCTCCCTCTCCCTGAGTTCTGCACTCACAGATTCAGTCAAATGTGAAAAACATAGATATCTGTCTATGTGAAGAGCATAGATTTTTCAGTCTATGTGAAAAGTATAGATATCTGTGCTCTGAACACGTACGTACAGGTCTCTGCTGCCCTGGGAGTTCATGTGTATGGTTTGAGTGTTTGTGTGCACATGTGTGGATGCATAAGGGTGGGGGCCAGAGGTAGGTGTGGGGTGCTTCCCTCCCTAATTCCCCATCTTACTTTCTGAGGCAGGGTATCTTATGGAATCTGGAGCTTGTCTATTTGCGAAGCTTGGCTGACCAGTGAGCTTCAGAGTTCTTCCTGTCCTGCCTGTGTGGTTCCGTACCAGCTCTGCGGTTGCAGACTTGTGTCTGGCCCTGACATTGGTGCCACAGTCTTGCGTTTTCACGTCAGGTACCATAACAACTCAGCTGCCTTCCTAAATCCTGTCATTGTGTCTCAACGCCTGCATGGTTCACATTCACACCACGTGAGACATTCTAAGCTGCCCAGAACTGGCTTGCAGAGCTCAGGACAGGAAAAGCTTTAAGGCAGTATTGTTACTCTTCCACACAAGGGATGAGTGCAGCCTCCGGTTTTATTCTCCTGAGTCTCACAACTAACCTCTTGTATACAGAGGGACAACTGTCCTCTTACACCTGCCCCTTGCTTGGGACCTTCTCAGAGTGCTTGGTGTAGCCATGGTCCTGTGCATCTGTCCTTGTGCGTTCTCTCCTGGGGAGTTCAGAAGGATCCCAAATCCTAGATTCCCCTTTCATCTGCATCACTGTTTTCATTTGCCCCTTGGTTGCCATGAGAGTACATGTGGCCCCTGACACCACACAAACCCACCTTTCCACCCAATCAGCTCTGACAGCTGACAGCTCTCAGACTGGAAGCTTTGGGTCATGTTTGAGATGTTTCTTTTTCTCTGATGTTACAAACTCCACAGAACTGTTACAATGTTACAAAAATTTCACATCTTCTTTAGTCTTTTAAAATTATTTCATTATTTCTCTCTCTCTCTCTCTCTCTCTCTGTGTGTGTGTGTGTGTGTGTGTGTGTGTAGCCCCCCTGAAGCTGGAGTTACAGATGTTGTGTGACTTCAGAGATGGACACTAGGGAGTCAACTCTTCTGGAAAAACAGCAAGCACCACCCTCCTTGGAAGCTCAGTTTAGGATCTTGTCCCTGAGAAATCCCTCCAGCATTCTTCCCTGCTCAGGGAGGGTGGTTGAGTGCTTGGAAGTTCCCAGGAGAGAGAAGGCTTTGTATAAGCCCATCAACAGGACCCACTGAGAGCTCCTGTGAGTATGGCTGTCCCAAGGGCCCTGCCACTCAGGCCTTCATGCCTAGCATAAACTTTAAGGCTGAAATGTGGTTTTTAGAGAAGAGAGCGGGACTCTGGTTCTTTTCAAGCAACTGTAGGGGACAAATATGAGAAGAAAAATATTTTTAAGAGTTTCCTGAAGGGAGATGGAAGGGGGACTTCTGCTTTGGAAGACATACTGAGACAAAACAAAGAAGACTTAAGGAATGTGGACCAGGTGTTGATAGCACAGTAACACCCCCCCCCACACACACACATACACACAAACACACACACACACAGGCACACACACACACACACACACACACACACACACACGCCTGAAGACCAAACTATAGAATTGACTTTGCATTAATAGCTGACTGTTAGAACTAATCACAGATGTAAATTCTGTTGTTGCTGCACTGGAAAGTTCCATTTATGAACAGAGGGAAAGAAGCTGCATAAAGAGAATACAGGGAGATACAGAAATAGCCTGATAGATGATAAACTGTGAGCTGTAGATGAAACATACCATCCCACCCCCACTGCTCTCCATCAATGTTTTAGGACAGCAACAGAGATGCAAACTAGGACCAACTTACTGTTTATTACTCAATATGTTCTGTTTAGATTATTTTATTTTATGTGTTTACATTCACATATGTCTGTGCACCATGTGCATACAGTACCCGAGGAGGCCAGAAGGGGGTGAGACCAGAGTTACAGATAGTTATGGTTGGGAACTATCATGTGGGTAATGGGAATTGAACCTGGGTCCTCTGCAAGAACAAGTGCTCGACCTTTCTCCAGGCCCGTTGTTTATTATTTTTAAGTTTTAATGTTTAAATATAAAAATGACCTTGAACTTTTGAAAAGATTCTTTTATAAAAAAATTCAGTGTGTGTGTGTGTGTGTGTTTAACCGTTTAACCCAATTATCTACAGTTCCTTTCATCTCTTTCTTTCCTCTAATTTTCTTTCTTTCCTCTAATTTTGACAAATCTTGTTTTACCTCTTAGACAGCGAGCTTCTCAAGAGGTGAGAGTGGGTGCAGGGAACCAACCTTGGGTCCCCTGGAGGAGCGAGCTCTTGACTGCCGAGCTATCCCACCAGCTCCACGACAGAATCTCTTGAGTCTCCGGCTCTCCTCTCTTCCTTGCTGGGATTACAGATTTGTGGGGCTTAAACCCGAATATATTAACTTTAGTTCTTGATAGGTAACCGGTAAAATTAATTTGAACAACTCTTGGACACTGCCTTAAGAAAGACTCCCTCTCCTGTGGTAAAGGAGCTGTAGAGAAGGCTGCCCCCTGGGGGCTGCTGGGATACTAGAAAGTTGCAGGACGCAGGCTTTTGCATCAACTATCCAAGGCTACCAAACTGAACCCGTTCAAGGCCGGTGACGTCGCTGCTTTCATCCAGTCCCTCCCATCCATGACCTTAGTTTCCTTGCTCCAGCCAGGGCGCTACATTTAGGTCTAATTTTGTTTCTGTTTCTGAGAAACTCCTGGGAAGGAGTGGAGGTGCGGCCGCTGTGAGCTGGGGGTGGAAGGGAGGGCGTACCCCGCAGTGGCACTGTGCCCGCCGCCTGGCTTCTTTTCTTTCTTGTCTCTGAGACCCCAGGTGATCAGGGAACAGCTTGGAAAGGTACAATTTAAGTCAACTGAGGCGTGTGCTGCTGCCCAATTTGCACAGAGACAGCAGGGCCTCTGATGTTGCCCTGTGTGGGGGATTACTCCTGTATAAAGGCATGGTAGGCAGGGTTGGAGTGATGTGTGTGTGTGTGTGGGTGTCTTAAAGAGAGCCGACTTCTGCCTTAAAACACAGTTCATATTGGCGAAACGATTCTGCTTCCGGGGGCTAGGTGGCACGGTGAATCTCCATGAGGTTTTCAGGTTTTCTTTTCTCCTGTTTATAATTTTTCCTGCTTGTTTATCTAAGACTTTAATTAACTTGCCAGCTCAGCAACTCACATCTGTTAATATTTTGAGACTGCATGTAGCCTCGGCCAACTGGGCCTTCAGGAACAGCAGAATTTAACAAGCTCGGTGCAATTACGCCTGATTCCAAACGGCTGCAGTGTGTACCTCTCCGCCCAGTTCCACTTTCTCTCCCTCTCTTTTCTCTCCCTCTGTTCTGATTGCGGCAAGTTATGTAAATCGAGCTGGAGAAGCTTTAATTTAATCAGCCCGTGGGTTTGCTTACATTTGTTTGAATATTAACTGCCATCTATATGTAAAAGACCAGAGAGGAACAAACTCGTTGCTAAGCACCACAACCAATCACGGACACTGTCTTCGCATTGGCAGATCTCTAATTGCGACTCAAGTCCAGTCCATCTGCACTGCTTACCTTCCAGGACAGAAACCAGGCTGAGGTATCCCCTCCCTCTGGGTTGGGTTGTGGGTGGGGAATTGGTTGGAGTGCTTGGAGTCTTAAACAATCAGAGAGAAAAGAGAAACTTCTCTAAATTGTAGAACACTACCTAGAGCAGTTGGTCAGAGAGTAGAGGGAGCTACTAAGTAAAGCAACTTCTCTGGGACGCAGTGGACCCCCAACAAAATAAACATTATCTCACAAAGATGCTACACTGCCTTTTGGTGGCAGGAAGTGGGAACTGAGGTTCTGTAGGATTCTAACTACACTGCAGGTGAATCTTGAAGGCGGAGAGAAAATTTCAGGCACAGACATTATTTAGCATTACAAAACCAGCGAAGTCCTTCCTACCCAGACTGACCAGACCTGGAAGTGATTTACACCCCACCCCACCCCAACTCAGCCGAATGAGTCAGGATGAGAATTTTGTGTCTGGGTTGCTTTTGTCAGAGTGCCAGCTCAGGAGTGCGGTGATTGGCTGAGATGCAGAGCCCCACAATTAACATTAAACACAGGCAGCTGGCTGCATTTTGATTAAAACCCGCGATCGAGAGCTCTGGCAATCTGGACTTTTGGGACGGCTGGAGCTTTATTCCCTCGTAAATACCACTGGCAGTTGCTCCTGCGTTGGAGTCTCTTCCTCTTCCTTTACACTTTCTCTGTGGTTCTCTGTTTAAAAAAATGGCAGAAATCCTTCCAGGTGAAGCAATTTCTGTATCCATTTCCGCCCTGGTGGACTGTCAGTTGGCTCTGGGTGGTGGAAACACGAAAGACAGGATGGACCCAAGGGAGTCACATCCAGGGGTCTCCCACCCCAACCCCACCCCATCCCCATCCCCAATTTCAGAAAATGGAGGGATTTAGCTCTTGAATCAGCCTGGCTCTTCCAGAGGAATGCAGAACTTCCTGACTCTTTGGCGCCATCTTATGGACAATAACTGTATTACAAATTTGAGATGGATGATGCGTCCAGGTCAGGTGCCCTGGAAATTTGATTTCTTATTCTAAAGTCAAGGTGTAATGGTGGCTCGGATTCTCCCAGAGTACATTCAGGAATATCGTAGAGTTCGAAAACTCAGTGGTGAGTGTGGAAATCTTACAAAGCTGAATATGTGAACTGAACCATTATGCCGGGTAATGTGAGGAGAGTGGTAAGGAGAATGGTGTGTCCAACCATTGTTACTAGCATTTGGGAAGTCTCTCTGTGGTTGCCAGACGGTACTGGGTTGGGGGGGGATAGGGAACCCATTTTGAGGGCGTTTAGTCTCTTTAATAGAAGAATTTAAAAGGGGATCAAGGAAGTGGCTCAGTGGTTAAGAGTACTGGGAACTCTTTCGGAGGACCCAGGTTTAATCAAGGTACATCTATAATGGCTCACAACTGTCTGTAACTCAGATTCCAAGGGATCTGACCCCTCTTCTAGCCCCTGTGGGTACCAGGCACTGAAGTGAGACAGAGACATAGATCCGGACAAAATAGCCATACGCATGGTTTTCAAAACCTTTAAAACTGTAAGAATGGCTGACCACAGAGGCTCGGAGACAGTTTCAATAGAGTTTAAGAGAACAGCCCTTTCAAGCGGGCAAGCTGTGATCTCAGCATCTTTAGAGAGGAGGAGTCTTGAGGAGAGAAAGTAAAAACCACATTATTTAAGTTAGGATCTCGGCTGGCCTTGTGGACAAGCAGTCACACGGCAGCGAGGGGGGCTTTAGAAAAAGAGTAAGACAGCCCACAATGCTGAAGAAGCTCAAAGTGCTGGCAACTCGTCCTAAGACATGAGGTAGAAACGAGGAGGGGAAGTTGGGCTTTTCTGAACAATTCAGAAAGCAGATAGACTTATAAAGCAACATGGCAGCTCGGGATTGGATTCTGGGAAGGACCCCACGCATCTTTTTGGCATGACTTAAGGTGAGCCCAGCTTCCCAGGGATGGCATTGCCTTCCTGAAGGGTGGTCTCTTCTTGGTTAGGTGATTGACACAGGCCAACTGAAATTTTAGGTCTCCACACAGGCCAGAGATTTCCCCCCATGTAATCAGAAGGAGCTCTAATGGGCTTGTACTATTTACCTGGACAACAGCTTCTGTTCTTGGTTCTGGGGATTGAGCCCAGAGCTATGAACACGTGGCTCTACCACGGAGCCGTACCCAGCCCTGTAATGCATTCTTGGAAAATGCTAAGTAACTGTGTGTTACTTCTTGCCACAAACAGAAAGCAACACAAGGCGCTATGTATGTTAATTAGCCAGGTGAGTCACTCCGCAGTACATATACTCTTTAAAACATTATGTTACAGGCAGCAGGTACATGAAGTTTTATAAAACAAATATGATGAGCGTGTTTTTCTCATGAGGCACAGGAATAAAACACAGGAAGTAAGCCTGATGGTCGGTTTCATTTATAAGTCTGCAATCCTCAGTTTCCTGCATCCATCATCATCCTGAGATTGTCTTATCTCTTTCAAGAAAGCAGGGTCATATTTATGTAAATTTCATGAGTGGGCAATATTTCAGTTCTATTTAAGCCTTGTACATGTATGTATATGTGGAGGGAAGCCTGGTATGTAAGGGTTTGATAGCATTCAAGGCTTGGGGCATCGACTGAGAGTCTTAGAACATCTGTCTGATGAGTAAGTCTATGGTATGAAGATCCAGATTTTATAGTTTAAGTCACTGAATGTTTTTACCAGTCTTCCAAGTGTTAGGGATGAGAAAGAAACCAGAGAATCTTGTGTCCAACTGCCTTTGTATCATAATGAGTCTGTTTCCCCCAGGTACAGGGGGCCTCTTGAGGAGAGGCTGTGAACATGCACAGGACACCCAGCTCCACAGTCATGGTGACAGAATAAACCAGAGGATAGAGTGAAAGCACAAGATCTTGTTTTCCTCACAGTTGTGGATAAAGGGAGGAAGGGTTTATTTTTGGCTCAGGGTTTGAGGGTGTAGTCCATGTTGGCAGAGAAGGTGTGGTGGTGGGACCATCAAGCTGCATATTCACATTTAGGTGGATCAGGAACCAGAAAGCGGTAAATTCTTGCACAGATCCTACGTCCTCCCAGAAGTGTCCCTCGACCTCGTGGTGATTCTAAACCTAGTCATGTTGGCAATGCCAACTAACCATCTCATTGGGTCTATGGTGTTAGTGCTGGGGATGTTAAGTGATTCTAAACCTAGTCATGTTGGCAATGCCAACTAACCATCTCATTAGGTTTATGGTGTTAGTGTTGGGGATGTTAAGTGATTCTAAACCTAGTCATGTTGGCAATGCCAACTAACCATCTCATTAGGTCTATGGTGTTAGTGCTGGGGATGTTAAGTGATTCTGAACCTAGTCATGTTGGCAATGCCAACTAACCATCTCATTGGGTGTTAGTGTTGGGGATGTTAATATTCATCAGCTAAAACAAACAAACTCACAAACAAGTGGTAGCTGAGAGGCTAGTTACCACTCCTGTCTAGTTCCCCGAGGATGGCACTAAAATAGACAGGAGTTGGAAGATACTAGTTAGAGGAGACAGAACACCAGTGAGGTTGTGTTTGCATGAGACGTTATCCAAGCTTGGGTGAAACTTTTTGGTGATGAAGTTTTCAGCCACCTGTGCTCTTTTTTTTATTTTTTATTTATTTATTTTTTTTTTATTTTTTTATTTTTTGGTTTTTCGAGACAGTGTTTCTCTGTGTAGCCTTGGCTGTCCTGGAACTCACTTTGTAGACCAGGCTGGCCTCGAACTCAGAAATCCTCCTGCCTCTGCCTCCCAAGTGCTGGGATTAAAGGCGTACGCCACCACCGCCCGGCCACCTGTGCTCTTATAAATGACCTCCATCCATCTGTCCTCACTTCCTCCTAGGTGACTCCCATAAGGTCATTCTTTCAACACTCTGGACTTGGGTCATTGGCCTCAGTGACTGCTACAGGACTTGTCTTCCCAGGAAGGTTAACACAGCACTGAGCATTTCAGATTCCTTCTTGATGCTCCTCCATCCCCAGAAAACTTCCAGCTAAATAAGAGAAGGACCACAACCTTGGCACAGAAGGGAGAACCTGGAGTCCCTTGCCCTCCCTCCACATCTTAAATTGCAGGTGGGCATGCTAGTCTCTGAGCTTGCTCATGGGATTCAAGCATGCAGTGGATTCCATGGTCTCATGCCAAGTCATGCACAGAAAATGTAGGTCAGCACAGGTCTTCTCAGACACATTGAATCCTTTTGTGGAAGGAGAGAGAGATGAATTCCTGGTTCCTCTACAGCTGCACACGGTAAGGGGTTCTCACTACCTCCAAATGTTCTACTGTGTTGAATGCAGCAGTACCTAATGAGTTAATTCCTTCAACATGCCTGGCAGCACTACTCCCGTGTCTATCCACAGCTTGGATGCAATGGAGCGGCAGTTAGCTGAGACACTGTGACGGTCTTCTTCAGTCTGTCTTCAACATCTCCTGCTTCAGTTTCATTTTACTGCTGTCATAAAATAGCCCGAGTAAAAGCATCTTAGGGGAGAAAGAGTTTGTTTTCAGTCACAGAACAGGTCACAGGCCATCACTGTGGCAGGATCTAGGCAGGAGCTTGAAGCAGCCAGACACATCCACAGTCAAGAGCAGAGCGAATGCACGTATCCTGACCCGTGATGATGTCTGCTTACCATGTTTTCTCTGCTTTTACACAATTCAGGACTCACCCCCTCCTTCGAGGTCTAGTTTTCTCATGTTAATTAACAGTAACAAAAGATAACCTCCCACTGACAAACTCGGGAAGGGCGATCTAGACAACCCCTTTTTTGAGACTCTTTGTATGTGGTTCTAGATTGATAGAACAAACAATCACATCTTCCTTCCATGTGTTCTCAGAGCCAGAAGAAGCTTTGCTCCTTTGTGCACACCAGAGCCCGCCTTGAAGTATCTCCCATTCTTTGTGTAACGGGAACGTGGAATCAATCTTGCCAAGTCTGGCTCAGACATGCACAGAAGTGTCAAAACCATCCTATTTCCAGGGAACTTAAAAATGCATTTCTTTTCCTAGTGAAAGAGTTGAAAATCAACTCTTTCTTTTCACGGTTCCCTGATGTAATTATGTAAATCCTCTTACAAGAAAATGGCTGCTTTTGGAAGAACGGAGGGGAGCATGTACTTTGAAATACTGATTGAGAAGGACGCCAATGGTTTCCAATAAGTTAGATATTGAAATACAGTAATAATGAAGATATCATCTTTATCCTGTGTTATACTATTATTGTAAGTCTTAGGAATGCAGGCAACTCATTGTCTAGATATAAATTTGGGAAGTCAAGTATTTCTGAAAATGGGCATCAGGGTTGGACAGAAGTCTCCGGATTGTAAATATGGACAGTGCAAAGTCAGGATAGTGACTGTAGGCACCAGGGAGGGTACTGAGCAGGAAAGACGTGGAGCATTAGAACCACAGGGCCCTCAGCATTCAAGCCCTCAAGGAAGTGACGCTCAGAGTCTGAAGGCTTAGTCCAACTCACTGCCCAGGAACCTGGCCTGCTTCTTCTTTTTACTGTGAAAAGAGTGTGACCTCTTGGTGTCCTGGTCTCAGCACAGAAAAGCATCCCTGACTACAGGAAGTCACAACTCAACAGAACTAACTCAATATTTGTTAGGTTGTGTTTGATCGTTTTGACCTTGGGCCTTGTGTTTTTTGTTCTCTCCCCATCCCGTGGAAGCATTAAAATAAAGGCTGACGCATGCATCGGATTGATGTGGATAAATCGGTGGTTAATCAAATTAAGATCATTCCTTCCCTCTTTTATCCCCTGAAAGCATGGCTTGGATAATTTGCAATTATATCCAAGAGGGTATTAGACAATTAGTGCAAGCAAGCTTAAAATCACGCCCTTTGAGATCAAACGCACTCGACTGCCCTGCCGGAGACCTGTCCAGTGGTTGTATTTTACTCAATTCCCATCATCTGATGTTAGCAGCAAAAAACGCCCCAAGACTCAGAAATGCAACAGAGCAGCCATTTTGTCTTCTTTCCCAGTTCTAGAAGATGTTGAGAAGACTCTGTTGGGAGAAGCACCCACTCCGCATCATTTTGGCTAAGCTGCAATCACGTGGACGGGAAATGTCCAACAAGGCTTTTCCTCAGTGCTCCGCTGACACGTGTGGTACAGGCCACCAGCTGGGGCCCTGGCTAGGTGTGACGACTGGTGGCTGAGCTTTGCACACGGACCTCTGATGTACAGGTTGGCCTTCCTCACAGAATGGCCTCCCCTCCATCCTAACAGGAGGTGTTGAGAAATTACGATGTAGAAGTGGCCAGTCTTCCAAAAGCTAGACTCACCTTTACCACGTTCTGTTGCAGGTGGGGCGTCCGCTCATTAGAGAAGAGGAGAGATAAACCCTATTCAGTCTGAGAGTGGCATGGGGGAGCCCGGGCTCTGCCGTGGCCGCCATGATTTCCTCCCAAAGAGGAAGTGTATATAGTGGGCTTGGCCTAATGTTGCTTGTATATTCGGGTGCTCAAAATTGTTTGCATGAGAGAGTTCGCACGACCGCCTGCCGGTTAAGACACCGAGGGACCCTGCCCCCAGTTGGTTCTGATTGGTAAATAAAGATTCCCAAAGGCAATGGCTGGGCAGGGCAGGCAGAGGCAGGACTTTTAGAATTTCCAGGCTTGGGAGAAGGAGAAGATCCGCCAGACTGGGAGAGGTGGAGGAGTGGAGAAGCCACGCCTGAGAAGAGTGCACAAGGTAGACTATAGAGTTTAGTAAGTGGATTATCAGTGGGAGGTGGATTCACCGCACAGAGGCTAGGAGGTGGCTCAGCTATTGCACTGCTTAAGGCATAGCAAATATAAGGCTGTGTGTATCTTTTATTCGGGGACGTAAAACGTTGAGGCAGGTAGTGGGAACGCGCCACCGGGGATATATATATATATATATATATATATATATATATATATATATATATATATGTGTGTGTGTGTGTGTGTGTGTGTGTGTGTATGTGTGTGTAATTGTATATAAAATTATATATATAATTATATATAAATAAATATATATAATTGTATATAAAATTATATATATATATATATAATTGCTACAAGTGTACCCACGTTTTTTTTTAACTAAGTATTATGGTTTTGATTACAAGTGAATAGGCCCAGTCATGGGTAGGATCGTTGGGTATGGCTTTGTGGTATGGTTCTTTGTGGGTGGAGCCCCATAAGCTGTAAAGGTAAGGTATGTGCTGTGCTATTGGTTGTTTCATTCTTGTAACAAAACCCCTAACAAATGCAACTTAAGGAAGTGTTTATTTTAGCTCACAGTTCCCAGGTGTTGCCCATCACCTGGGAGAAGCAATAGAGAGAGGAGCCCGAGGGAATGGATACACTCTGTCTGTCTCTGTCTCTGTCTGTCTCTCTCTCTCTCTCTCTCTCATTGTCCTGGAACTCACTCTGTGGACCAGGCTGGCCTCAAAACTCAGAAATCTGCCTGCCTCTGCCTCCCAAGTGCTGGGATTAAAGGCGTGCACCAATCACTGACCTGCTGGGACCCCAGCCATGGAATGGTACCGTCCACATTTAGGGCTGGTCTCACTAGCTCCATTAACCTAATACAGAGAATGCCTCACACAGATATGCGCGGAGACCCGTTTCCATGGTGACCCTAAATCCCACCATGTTGACTCTCAAGATTAACCACACCATCTGTCCCATACATGGTTTCTGGCGTACAATGGGAACGGGATGTGAGAGATGAACCCAAGTGTAATAAGGGATCCCACACTAATGATTTTCCCTCGTTACTCTGAAATGCAGCCGGGTGTGTGTTTCCAGTTTTATTTGTTAAGTTCTGTTAGATTCTACTTATGCCCTGAGAGTGGGTCTCTCTCTGCTGGACTTTTTGAGTTGTCCTTCATTTTATACAAAAATCCTCTGTGCTCAGAGTGGTGCGGTCATCCCAGCCTCAGTTTCCCCAGATGAGGCAGAGACCTAGAGATATTCTTCCCTTTTAGAATGTTTCCTGTCACTCTGCTGTGTCGGCTTAGCCCAAACCTTTCACACGACTGCCCAGGCTCCTCTAAACTGTATTGTGCAGTCCTCTCCACAGGGCAGACTCTCCTGTGACGCAGACACCTCTGTTCTTTGGGCTAAGTGTCGGCGGCGTTACTGCACATCTCCCTCGAGATGCTAAGGCCCATCTGAGACACTGTTTTAAATCATTCTGGCTCTTACATTCAGTTGTTTGACCTTCGCTCTGAGACCACATCTGTCGTTCAGCAACCCCAGTGTAGTGTTTGAGGATAGCTCTTCTTCTGAAAGCTTTTCCTGGGCTCTCCATGGTTTGAACAGACTCTTACTGTCACAGCTCATGCCTCTCGCACCCTCCCTCTTGTTTCTCTTTCGCTCCTAAGTAGCAACACCGCAGTAAAATTCCACGGCAGGTTTTCTTGTAACCGGTGATGGTTTTCTTTTCCAAGATACACCAGGGAGTGGAATCTCTAGGTCACAGAAACTCAGAAACCTTTATGCACAATTCATAGCTTTCTTGGCCTGACCTGCTTTTTCCCTTGGGGTGCAGCCAGCTCCCGGGACTTCCCTAGGCACCTCAGCAGCTTGCACAGTCCCCACCCCCACCCCTGCTGGATGTTCCTCATCCTGCCCAGCTCATACCCAGAGGCTGCAAGGCTCACCCTCCTGCTGCAGGGGATCAGCTCTGCAGATTCACAAGTATGTGGATAGAAGGGGTATGGGAAGGCCCCATGCGATTTGCTCAACAAAATGGCAGGTTAAAATTAACCAACACAAATCACTAGCCTTCCTATCACACACCAAAGAGCAGTGTGTTAGGGGGAGGGGTGTTAGGATTCTGTCTAAGCTCCACCCCACCGTTACCTGGCAACAGCCAGGTGTGGCCCGCCCCACCGTTACTTGGCAACAGCCCCTCCTCTCTCTCTCTTACCTCTCTTACAGCTATTATCCCTCTTACCTGTCTCTCTCCCAGCTTCTCTCTTGCCCCCTCTTGGGCTCTCCTCCCCCGCCTCTCTCCACGTGGTCATGGCTGGCCTCTGCTTCTCTACTCTTTCCTTCTATCTGCCTTTCTCTGCCTCTATTACCCGCTTAACTCCCCTCCCAGTCCCCTGAATAAACTCTATTCTAAACTATACCAGTGTGTGTCTGGTCCCTCAGGGGGAAGGGATGCCTTGGCATGGGCCCGCTGAGGCACCCGTTGTCCCCACACGGCCGCAGAACATATTCTCACACCTCTTTCTCTTTTTATGACCACAACAGGGGGACATGAAGGAAATGATTCCTTTCTTAACAGCCACAGATAGCACACCACCTGGGAATAAGATTTACCTGTCTTAGTTAGGGTTTGCCTTGCTGTGAACAGACACCATGACCAAGGCAACTCTTGGTCATAAGGACCGTTAATTGTGTCTGACTTACAGGTCAGAGTTTCAGTCCATGATCATCGAGACAGGAACATGGCAGCATCCAGGCAGGCATGGTGCAGGAGGAGCTGAGAGTTCTACATCTTCATCTGAAGGCTGCTAGGAGAAGACGGGCTCCCATGGGGTTAGGAGGAGGGTCTCATTGCCAACCCCCCACAGTGATACGCTTCCTCCAACAAGCCCACACCTCCCAATGGTGTCACTTCCTGGGCCAAGCATATACAAACCACCACACTAAGCAAACA
This sequence comes from Tokudaia tokunoshimensis, assembly GCA_036184795.1. Classification (NCBI taxonomy): domain Eukaryota; kingdom Metazoa; phylum Chordata; class Mammalia; order Rodentia; family Muridae; genus Tokudaia; species Tokudaia tokunoshimensis. The sequence continues at coordinate 4,531,278 of BTHU01000022.1, forward strand.
AAAGATGTCTGCAATGGAAACTTTAACGTGCTCCATGAAGACCTGGAGAGATGGCTCAATGGTTAAGAGCACCTGTTGCTCTTGCAGAAGACCTGGATTCAGTCCTCAGCATCTGCGTGCTACTCACACCCATCTGTAACTACAGTTCCAGGAGACCCAATGGCTTCTTCTGACCTCTGAGGAACCCAGTTGCTCATACAGTACAGATGTACACATGCAGGCAAAACATCCACACACACACACAAAATAATGATATAAAACACAGTTGTTACAGAGGCAACCAATGAGTTTTTAAGTTGGATACAAGGCCCACTTTGTAGAAGGGAGCACATGCCCAATAATGTGGATCTGGTCAAAGACCCATGCCCAGGGGAGCCGTTGGCTGTAGGAATGAACCTACTATGTTTATTTTGCTAAGTGGATATATTGTCAAACTGTACCTTAATATTTGTTTGCTCTGTAGACTAGCAGTATCCTCAGGTTTGTGCAAAGAAATTTGTCTTTGCAGGGAACATTGGTTAATACAAACTCGTGGTTGGTGACAATGTTGAGAACTACTTGCTGTGTTCACCTTTACACAAAGCACCTTTATTATTTCCTCCATGGCTTGGAGAACATCGTGGAGGAAGCAGGAGGAAGAACTTAAGATCTGACTGGTAGGGAGGAGAGACATGAGGTGCTGCCACAAAGGCAGGACATGGCTGTCACACTCATGAACTCACAATGGCTAGAGTCATCTGCACAAGTCGGAGCCCCAAAACATTCAGTCATAGATGGGGAAGAGTTTCAAAGGATCACCCCTCGCCCAGGAGTGAATGGCGGTGGATGGCTGCCGGGTTGGGGGTGGGGGGGAGAGGAAATTGTTGTCTTCCGTGATGTAGGCACTTATGAGTGGCCCACAATCCAGTGGACTCTCCACACTCAAATCCATGCTAATGGCGCTCATTAGAACTGGTGGATCACAAAACAGAAACAGGAGGGATGGAGCTTGGTGGAACAGGAGGGTAAGAAAGAGGGAACGAATGAGTGTGAACAGAATGTGTTATGAACACGTATCAAATTGTCCAAGGATAGATTTGTAAAAATAAATTAGAGATCCATTGAAAAAGGCACCCACACAGACCTCAGAGCTCTACATCTGAGTGCATGCTGAACATATATGCACATGTACACACATGTGTGCACTTCACATCACATAGACCGCAGAGCTCTACACCTGAGTGCATGCTGAGTATATATGCACATACACACACTTGTGCACCACACACACACACACACACACACACACACACACACACATTTCAAGGAGGTGAGCACACTTCAGTTTAATTAGGTAGAAATCTGGTTTTGACTTTTCTTCCTGTAACTCAGGGATTCTCAACCTTCCTGACGCTGCAACACTTTAATGGAGTCCTTCACGTTGTGGTGACACACAACCATAAAATTATTTTAGTTGCTATTTCATAACTGTAATTTTGCCACTGTTATGAATTGTGATGTAAATATTTTTGGAGATAAGAGGTTTGTCAAGGCACTCGCCACCCATAGGTTGAGAACCACGGCTATGACTCAATCTTGACTCTTCCCTGATAAGACAGACATCATGAGGTTTACCGAAGATTCTAATGAAGTTTGGGTTGGTGGAGAAAACCTCAGTGTTAATACATTTTCATACAAATCAATTACTTTGATGCTATGAAATAATTAGCAACTCACGTCTGTGCCTAAAGCGGGACAGTTAAAATACAAAGATGACATGTAATTCCTCATTGCCACCACTGGGTGGAGCCATTTCCATAGCAAAGATACAACAAAGGTAAAATGGGGAATCAGGGCACAAAAACAGCTTAGTAATAGGTTCTCTATGCTTCCGGTCATCTGGCCCACAGGTCTCCAAGCCGGCACTGAATGAATGAATGAATGAATGAATGAATGAATGAGTGAATGAGTGAACGAGTGACTGAAAGAGAAAACATTACAGGGAAACAGTGTAGCCAGGCAATTTAGCCCCTGGACCCTGAGGTCAGAATCAGAGATGTTTTCATCTAAGTCTCGGAGAGACCAAAGTTGGGAAGACGGCCTTCTCCGACAACATAGCACAAATGTTTACAGAAAGAAGATGAAGGTAAGTTAGCTTTGAGTGTTTTTCCCCACAGGGGCTGTGACAGTGGTCCAGTGGGCTGGCAGCGTGGGAGGACACAGCTGTCTGGTCCAGCTGACGTGATGGAGTCAAGCTTCTCCTCAGCAGGAAAAGGCCTTACGATCATATCTCAGAGCATGTCTTGGGCTGCCTACTGGATCTGTTTGTCTTTTGTTCTTCCTTTTGCAGCTGTTGTCAAGCCCTGCACGTTAGGTGTGTGGGCGTTTGGTCTGACACAAGTCTGTACACCATGTGCAGTGCTCACGGAAGTTTACTGAAGGCGTTGGATTTCCTAGAACCGGAGTTATAGACACTTACGAGCCACCTTATCAGTGCTGGGAATCGAACTCGGTTCCTCTGCAGGAGCAGCCAGTCCTCTTAACCTGTAGCTGCCGGTCCTATTTCTTTTTTTTTTTTTTGGGGGGGGGGGGACTTTTGATGACATATCAAATTTGTCTCCTGACTGAGAAGGTTTCAGAGCGACATCATGGAGCTGGCTGGCTTACCCCAGGGTTTCCACATTAAAATCATTTAACACAGGAACTGTCAAAGATGAATAAATGAAAGGTGTCATTTATAACCCCAAGAGAGGGGTGCCCTTTGCTTAGAAGACATTCTCTTTGGCTCTGAGGACGGGCAGCTGAGGTCAGCTCAGGTTGCTATGCACACAGCCTGCTCGACCCACGCGGCCCACAAACAGAGGCCCACGACCTCTGCCCATCAACCACCACAGTGTTCACTTTTCGATTATTTTCTTGGCTAAAGAACAGCACCGAGAGAGTGGTAGTTTAGAAAAAATTGACTTATGGTGACAATTTCCTATGCCAAGCGAAGTGAGAGAGCCCAATTTTACTGCCCCATGAGTCAGTTTTGCCTGTTACTGTAAAAAGATTGTTATGAAACTCATCAAATATTACTTCAGAGGAGAGCCAGTGTTTGTGATCTGTTCAGAAAACAAATTAATCAGGACACATCCGGACCGGTTGGGTTCTGGTTTTACCAGCTGAAGCGTGCTCCAGCTATCTGGCATTTACGTAGCCACCTCCCAGAACCTTCTCCTACACTTCCTTGGAAGGAAAGTTCAGGAAAACAGACTGTCTGGAACTAGGGCCAATGCTGAACGGTATGAAGAAAGCAGCCTGCCTTTCTCCAAGTTCAACTTAGCTCAAGAGGGGACTGAGCATCCAGGTGAAGGTGCAGGCTGGGCACAGGGCAGCCTGGTAGTCTGCAGGCCACACACAGATGACAGGGTCCCCAGAAGGCGAAGGGTTGTTACACAGTCCTAAGAATCAATGAAGTATTGCATTTGCCAGCAAGTCCCAGAGGTTTGAGGCCCAGGAGGAGTGATAAAATCTCTCCTGACCGGGCCACTGTGGTCATGACCCTCATTAGGTCAGGAGTGCAAGTATAGGCCTGACTTTAAGGACAACAAATTAGAGAACTTTTCTATCCTTAAATATGTAGTATGTGTGTGTGCGTGTGTGTGTGCACTCGCGCTTGCACATGTGTGCTGGGAGATAGCCCAGCTTGTAAAGTGTTTGCCTTGAAAGGACTTGCATTTGAGCCCCAGAACCCACACAAAAAATGGTATGAGTTGTTGTGGACTTGGGAGGTAGAGGCAGGTAGATCTCTGGGGCTCTCTGGCCAGAAAGACCAGCAGACATTGTAAGCCTCAGGCCAGTGTGAGAACTGATTTGAAATGCATACAAACAGCAAAGTGGATGAACCCCGAAGGATGGTACTAGAGTCTGGATTCCACATGTACACACCCTAGTACGCATAACACATGTGCCCATAGAAACAGGCAGCCACATACCCAACTGGAGAAAAAAATGAAACCCCAAACAAAAACAAAAAAAGCAAAACCCAGACACCGAAAACCAAATCAAGCTTGGTAAAGGGCGCTTTAGCGAAGGCACGCTCCCTAAGAAGTGCACTGTGGCTTAGGAAGAGGAGAGGGAATTGGGCAGAAATGTGTGGCTGTGCTGTGACTCACCCAGGTTTCTCTCTGATCAGGGCCTCGGTATCCCCAAAGCTTCTCCTTTCCATTCCTCCCTGCTCTCTCCACCCTTGTGGCTGTGATTATCCTTGGTGGACACTCAAGCGATTTGTCCCAAAGCCCAGGCCCTGGGTAAGAAGCTGGGAGGAGGCGTTGAGAGAACTGACCTCTAGTTATACGGACCACACTGTGTCTCCGCTGATGTACCCTGGGTATGTGAGAGGTCCCAGACGCACCTGTGGGTGAGCCTAGGACTCTAATATGTGGATGACAGACACCTGTCAATGTCGTATGACACATTCTCTCTGTGTAGCTGGTTAATCTTGATTGTCAGCGGACTAGGACTGAGATGTACCCTGGCAGTTGGTAAAATGTGCCTCTGGATGCTTACAGGGAGATTTAAGGAAGCAGATGTGCCTTAAACGCTAGCAACACCATCCCACAGACTGGGATGGAATGCAGGGGAAAGGAGAGGGTCTTGGGAGGCACAGACAGATCCTCCTTCCCTCCCTCTCTGCTTTCCCTTCTCTCCTCTCCTCATTTCCTCCTCATCTCCTTCCTCCTTCTCTTCCGTCCTGTCCCCTCTCTTTCTTCCCAGTCATCCTGTGAGCTGTTTAGATCTGTCACACCCTCCCACAGAGAACCCTCTGAGACCGTGTGCCAGAATAAGCTCATCGCCTCTTGATCTGTTGATGGAGGATTACACTGAGAAATGCAGCGTGCGTGCTACATGAGGTAGTCGTGGATAGACGTCGCACTGAAATAACTAGTATGTAATTTAAGGGTAGAAATATCCCCACGTGATTTTCCTTTGGAAGCTTGATACCTGGAGATATCAGGAAGCCCAACGTCAATCCATGCTCAAATGATTGTTTGTCTTTCAAAGTCTCAGGGGCCTCAGGCGAGCCTTTGACCTGCCGTGCAGCTGAGGGTAACATCGGACTTCTGATCCTCTTGCCTCTGCCTCCTGAATACGGAGATTACAGTGAGCGCTACCACACTCGGATGGTTTATGGTCCTACTGCTTCTCGATTCTCTGTGGACCTGGCATCCCATGGAGCAGTGTGATGCCCATGTGAGATGACACACTTGTTAGTCCGACCACACCGTTCCACAATGTATTTATTCAATAAGAAGCGCGCATGTAATCCCCCGCCAAATAAGAACGGTAGGAAGGAGAACTGCGGAGCTTTCATTTCTAAGAAGCCTTATGCAGATAGCTTAGAAATGATCCCGGCTGAGCTGCACTGCCCAGTCTCAGCTGTGCCCCAAACGAGGCCCTTAGTTCATGTTGTCATGGTAAACACACAGCTGTCCTCAGGCTGTGGGCGGTCCCCATGCTGTGGGCGGTCCTCGGGCTGTGGGCGTTCCCCAGGTCGTGGGCGGTCCTCGGGCTGTGGGCGTTCACCATGCTGTGGGCGGTCCTCGGGTTGTGGGCGTTCCCCAGGTCGTGGGCGGTCCTTGGGCTATGGGCGGTCCTCGGACTGTGGGCGTTCCCCAGGTCGTGGGCGGTCCTCGGGCTGTGGGCTGTAGGCGTTCCCCATGCTGTGGGCGGTCCTCGGGCTGTGGGCCGTCCTCTTTGGGGCTACTTGCTTTCATTCCTTTGATCTTCCCAGAAGAACTATTGAGACCACAAGTTCATTGTATAGATAAGGCACCCAGCTGATGAGTGCCACGCAGGTTCCTGGATCACACTAACCCTCCTCCTAATTTCAGTTTTAACGTTGGATATATGTGTGTGTCTTTGGGTGGGTGCGTACATGTGCTGGCAAAAAGTGCCCTTGAAGGGTTTTGGATCCCCTGCAGCTGTGTTCTAGGTGGTTATGAACCGCTTGATGTGGGTGCTGGAAACCAAACTCTGGTCCTCCGGAGGAGTAAGTATGACGAGTTCTTAACTGCTGAGCCATTCTGAAACATTTTAATAAGGCAAAGACTGACCCCAACCCTGTTCTCTACCAAGGATAAAGAAATTCTGCCCACAGTTGGCCTGAGCCCTCCAGCTGCTCTTTCCTGAGCTTCTGACAGCCTCTCTATTGGTGTTGTCTTCAACAAGCATCCACCATCACGTGAGCTAGTTCCTAGAAACGACTCTTCCTGTGTGTTTGTGTTCTACTGGTTGTTTCTCTGAAAAGCTTGCAGCAACAATGCCACGAGTCTTCTGAGTATTCTTTAAGACTATTCTTTTTAGATTTATTCATCTCATTTCATGTGCAAGTGCTTCGACAGCCTGGATGTCGGTCTTCTGTGACCTTGGCGAAGTTAGCCACCTTTCCTGGCCACCAGTTTCATTATGGCAGTAGCTCTAAATTTTTTTTTTTTTAGTAATTTCATCATAATTATTAAGGCAAAAACAATGGACTCATTGTTAAGTAATAATGAGCTGTTAATCACGGCCCAGGAGGGAGAGGTAACATAATAAGCTTATTTAATATTTAATAAAGAGCTTGAAAAAGTAAGTACATTTTGTTCTTTCTGCTGTTAGGTTGCATAAGCTGAATAGAGTTGAATTCCTGGAGCTGACCACACTTATCCAATTATCCAGCAACATCAGCAGGCACACCTGTCCACCTGCCTTTTTATTATCTGGCCTTAGAGCAAATACAATTACAGAGGGCCCAGTTCCCTGCTTACAAAGTATTGGCTTCTTTTAATTATAATTTTTTTCCCCAAGTACCAGAACAGACAGAGAATAGTCACCCAAGTGTCAAGGTATATGACCCACAGGGAAACTCAGCAGATGCTACTGAAAACGCCTCATCTTTACAAGTGGCCTAGGAGAGTCCTTGAGCATTCTGGTTGTAGTTCATGTTTGCTGGGGCAGTGGTGATGGGTCTGTGTAGGAAGAATTCTGGTGAGGAACCTGGTTTCAGTACTTCTAGAACGGTGTTCCACGTCCTTAAGTGCATGGAGGCATGGGCCAGCTCAGGCCCATTGTATGAGAAAGTTGCTATGACTCAATGCTTGGGAACAGAGGAACTCTTCAACATGGTACAGATACCAAGATCCATGCTGTAAAGGGCCTTCTGATTCTAGAACCACATTAATAGCAGGGTTCTCCAACACGGCACTGGGAGGCGCTTCCCCGAGAGTCTCCTCAGGAGAAGACAGATTGCAGTGTCATTCCCCAGACACCATGACCGAGGCAGCTCTTATAAGAACAACATTTAATTGGGGCTGGCTTACAGGTTCAATCCATTATCCTCAAGGCAGGAGCATGGCAGCATCCAGGCAGGCATGGTGCAGGAGGAGCTGAGAGTTCTACATCTTCATCTGAAGGCTGCTAGCAGAATACTGACTTCCAGACAGCTAGGATGAGGGTCTTGAAGCCCACACCCACAGTGACACACCTATTCCAACAAGGCTACACCTACTCCAACAAGGCCACACCCACTCCAACGAGGTCACACCCACTCCAATGAGGCCACACCCACTCCAATGAGGCCACACCTACTCCAACGAGGCCACACCCACTTCAATGAGGCTGCACCTACTCTGACAGGTCCACACCTTTTAATAGTGCCACTCCCTGGGCTGAGCATAGATAAACCATAACACCCACCTTCCCTGTTCAGACACAATTTGCCTTAGGTTCTGGTTTATCCTTTCTGTTGTTAGCCATGGGAAGTCCCTTCCTAGGATCTTCTGGGGAATATTTTGTTGCCATTTTTTCCCTGGATGTGCTCGGGTAGAGGGACAGAGCCTGGCCCTAGGCATTGGCTGCCCCCGTTTCCGGTCTGAGCTCCACAGGCTCCGCCTTAGCGGAAGCTCGTCTCTTCCACATCTAGCGGAAGGAGACCTTTGTGTGAGTCACAGCGGCTTCCTGACCTGACTTCTGGAACAAAAGACCACAAATGTGGCTTCAACTTTCAAAAGGAAATTTATTCTCTTGTGGTTCTAGAGGACTGCTCTTTTCTGGGCCTAACTGAGGTTCTGGCAGGGCTACCCCCCACCCCCACCCCCGGAGCTCCAGGACAGAATCCATCCTTGTTTCTGGGAGCTGCTATGCACCCATCTCGGTCAAATCTTCTCCATGCATATCGAGTCGCTCACTTATAAGGACACTGTGATTGCATTTAGAGACCATCTCCCTACTTCCATGTCCTTAAGTCCATGTATCTGCAGTCTTTGTCATGTAAGGTGACATCTCCTAGGTCAGAGGGATGAAGACTTGATGTAGCCGGTATCATTACTCAGACCACCACCCTCATCAGTCACAGGAGCTCATTGTGATACTCCAGGGACACAGTATATGTGAAAAATATCTTCTGTGTTTTCAGAGGTTTATCAATTTTTATTTTATATGTATGAGTCTTTTGCCTGCATGTGTGTATGTGTAGCAAGTGCATGCCTGACGCCAATAGAAGCCAAAGGAGGGTGTCAGATTTTCAGGATCTGGAGTTAGAGATAATTGTAAGCTGCCATATCATCTGAAGGAGCACCAAGTTCTCCTAACTCTGGAGCCAATTCTCCAGCCTCAGGAAAACACTGTGTTGATGACAGCCAGCTAAGATGTTCAGATACTGTTATTGTGATAGAGGCAATATCTCACTTGCAGAGTTTACACAACAGCAAAACAGACTAAGTAAGTTTTACTAAACTAAGTTCTCGTGCTAATCCAAGTGGAGACAGACAGCCATTCATTCACTGAGATTGATTGAGCACCTATTGGGTGCCAGGGATTTTATAAACCGTTGAGTTGCATTGGTAAGAAAGTAGGCATGGATTCTTAGTTTCATGGAACTTATGTTCAAGTCCAGCTGATAGGTCAAATTTTAAAAAAAGAGCAGCAAAACCGTCAGCTAGGACATTGGGTGAAGGGGAAGGGGGTTTGGTCATTTTCTCAGTCCCTGTGGAGAGCTGTAAAGCAGTTAGCTCAACTGAGAGCACTGTTTGACTGTTGGAGGGGACAGACAGGTACAGGTTGAGAGAAGCTGTAGTGATAACCAGATGAAGTGCTGATGAAAAGGAAATCTCAAGGGTACACTTGTGTGTGTGTGCATGTGTGCGTGCACATATGTGTGCATGTTTGTGTGCCTATGTGTGCATGTGTGCATGCATGTGTGTGTGAGAGCACTATGTGCATATGTGTGTTTGTGCACACATATGTGTGTGCATGTGTGTGCATGTGAATGTGTGTGCATGTGTGTTAATGTGTGCATGTGTGTGCATGCACATGTGTGTGAGCATGTGTGTACATGTGTGTGTGTTTACCTGAGCACACATGACCATGCAGTGTGTATATGTGTTACACCTGTGTGCACATGCATGTTTAGGTACAGGTCCTCACATGACTGTGGAGGCCAGAGGTTGGTGTCGAGTGTTTTTCTCTGTTATTCTTACTCAGTATAGAGCTTACCTATCTCACTAGGCGGACTGGCCGGTGAATTCCAGGGAAGCACTTGTGACTGTTTCTTTAGTGCTGGGGTCACGGGTTCAGGCATCACCCACAGCTTTTTCCATGGGTACTGGGATGTGAACCCAGGTCCTCATGCTTGCGAAGCCAGCAAGCTTTTTACTGACTGAGCTGTCTCTCCACTCCTCAGTAGTTTGTGCTATACTCATTCTGTCTCAGTTGCTATGAGCACAAAAACCTGTGGTTAAATAAATATACACAAAACGGACACAAGGTGAAGCCACTAGCAGTGACAGAGATGGCAGGGAACTATGTCCTGCAGAATAGCACATGCAGAGCTGTGGTCCTGCATGCTCTGCAGGGTAGAGACCTGGGCATCTGGGTTAGCCAGCTTTGAAAGCAGTATTAGAAATCCATAATTTCCCTGTGTTATCCTCATCTCTTGCATGCCAGTGGCGACTCATTTACTAAGATATGTTCCAAACTAAGCACATTGTGAGCTAGATTTGACTTATAGGCAGGCCACCATTTTCAGCTTTTATGGGTTAAAACACAATACCAAGCCAAGAGTCTGCCTGACTGTTCTGGTCCGAGATGTCTTGGATATTGGGTTTCTTGTGTTGGACATCGGATCTCCTGTGCCCCACTTTGGGAGCTGTTTGGACTGTGAGAATACTCCATTTGTGGATTATTAGATTGATAGGTTATCAAGGGAGTGGATTTACTGTGAGAGTGAATTGTGCTTAGAGTGCTGATTCTGCCTTGCTAATGATGTCGCCTGGCATATATAGGTCTGGCAATAAGACTCCAAGAAGCAGAGGAGATGCCCATCCCTTCTTGGGCATCCCATTCTCCAGAACTGCAAGAAACAAATCTCTTTATATATAGAATATTACCCATCTCACAAACAAGGAAACCAAGTCCTGATAACATATTATATATAATACAAATTGCTTCTGATTATATACAATATATTATTAAATATAATGTTTTATATAATATATATAATTTTGCTCCTGATTTTACTTATATATGTATTTTTTTCAAATGTTTTGTTATAGCAAGAGAAAGGAATGAAGACAGCCAGAGTCAGTAGAGAGAGCACAGACTATAACAGGTGAGCAATGACCACACACAATCCTTGAGGGATACAAGGCTCACCCTGTAATGTGGACTCCTGTTGTCCTCCCATGAAGTTCTCTGTGACACCAGGTCTAAAGAGTACCATTCTTTGCAGTGAGCTCTCTTTATTATAGAGCTCACACCTGTCTATACTGGATGGACGGGTTCCACCATTTTATTTAATCCAGCATTGCAAAGCTGAAGGAAGTGGATACTTCTAAACCTCTTTTTGGAGGATTTTCACATTTCATAGAGAGAAGATATAAATGAAAATGTCATGCAAATTGCAAAGCACTCCGTAACTGCTGGCTGTGGTTTTCCTCGTGGTTACAGGAAGACAACTTGCTGTTATTGTCAGAATGAAGTGGCGGTGGAAGCCTCGAAACCCACTCTAAATCACTTCTTGGTGTTTTCTTGTATCAGTGAAAGACTGCAGATTAAGGGAATAGTAACTTCAGTTGTGTCTGCTTTGAGACTCAGTCCTGATCTACTTGTCACCATTGACTGACTGGCTCATGTCCACTCCACACATGTCTAGAAGAGTGGCCACCCTTGTCCCCTTGAAGTTAGGTGTGGCCGTGGTTCGCTTTGCGCTGTAAAACACGAGGAAACATATGCGGTTGCCCAGAGTTGAGTCTTTACATCCACGATGGACAAGTGTCCAGTCTCCCGTCCCTGCTTTAGCAGCTGTAGGAATGTGAGTTATTACAGAGCAGCTACTTGCTATCTGCACCCTCCGGGAGGATCCCGCCCCGCGGAGTGGCTTTCCCTTCTAGGGGGCATGACACGAAGATCAGGGAGCTGTTCCATAATCAATGCAACCTGTGTTGACCGACAAAAACTATACACAGGCGGGTACATGTGCGTGAGACGATTAGTTATCAGTGGTGCACCTCGTGCCGCAGAAAGGGTGCAGGTTTGTGGGTATAACTGTGTGTTTTTACCCTAGTCCTGTTGTTCATTATCCTCGTGACCTCAGTAACCTTGTTTGTGAGGTGGGGAATCAATGACCGGGAAGAGCGGCTTCTCTCGGCTGCAACCTGTCGAGCACCTATAGTGTGTGCGGGGTGTAGAAACCAATACCTAGGGGAGGCAGGCAGGTGCCTGAAGTGCACAGCGAGGGAAGGGGTTGCACTGGCCCCTGCGGGACTCCAGTGTCCTTCTACAGGCTCCTAGACCAGACCTTGAAGAAACCGAAGCACACACACATTCTGACCACCAGAAGCTTAGCTCTCCTGAAGGAGAAGGACTGGCACGGGATCCCCGTAGGGCTGGTAGTCCCACGGTAATGCACAGGTACTCAGAGGGAGCGACCACAGCAGGGTGGGGATGATCGGACAGCCCTTCACTGAACGTAAGGCTTGATGGACATTCTCTAGGTGAGAAAGGAAGCCTTTCAACTGAAAGAAAAAAACAAAGTTACAAAGGTGCAGCAAGGGTGTGGGATGTCAGGGCATCTGAAAGGAAGGATCACCCTGATCAGACAGTGAGGAGGACTGGACAGTTAGGGTGAGGTCATCCGACTATAACAACGTTTGAGTTTCAGAAGCAGTCAAATCTCGGGGATTAATAAAGAGTTACTTTAATGTTATTCTTAGAATTGCTTTATTTATTCAGTTGTTTAACTTTTAAACTGCGTTCATTTTGGCACACGCGCAGGTACACGCCACGGTGCGTATGTGTCAATGGGAGGACAACTCCTGGAGTAGTTATGTCCACCTAGGCTCTGGGAATCAAACTCAGCAGTCAGGTTTGGTGGCACACGCCTTTAGCCACTACGCCATCTTGCTGGTATCTTCTAGTCTTCATTGCTATGTACTGCCTCACACTAACTCACACTCAGGAGCTAAGGTTAACCATCATGTGATGCTTGTGGTTCCCATGGGCTACAGATTGAGCAAGGATACGGTGAGGACAGTGAGATGCTCATTCACTCACCGGTGTGGTGTGTGAGGCATATTTAGCTACTAGGTTTGCAGGTTGGAGTGTATACAAGTTGTCAGGTTTCTCGTGTGATGGCTCTAGCCTTCTACATCCTAGCAGGTGAAGTCACCCTGCCGGGACCCAGCCTTTGAAGCCATACAGCACAACCTCCCTACCTTCTGTTGATTATGCATAACTCTCAAGCCTGTTTATATTAAAAGGGATGCGGGAAGACCACCCCCCCCATCTCCTCATGGGAGCAGTGTCAGAGGCACAATATAGAGGCAAAAGCATGGGAGGTGGATTCATTTACAGCGGACTTTGGAGATGTGGTCTCCTTGGTACCCCGGCAATCATATGCAAGTAGCTCTGTGTCCCCGCAGCCTCAGCAGACCAGATGCACAGGTGTTTGCTTACACACCTCAGCACCGACTCAAAGCAAGGTCAGGTCACAGTGATGACATATACGGTCTTAGGCTCTTAGCCCCAGGTTCCTGAGTGAAGAGATAGCTTTGCTGTTGGGACCTAGTCAGCAAAATTGCCCTGCCAGTTTATATTAAAGATGTGCCTCTAGAAACGCTCATCTCTGGGCAGTGGTGTTGCTCGCCTTTAATCCCAGCACTTGGAGGCAGAGGCGGGTGGATCGCTGAGTTCAAGGCCGGCCTAGTCTACAGAGTGAGTTCTAGGACAGCCAGTACTACAGAGAAACCCTGTCACGAAAAACAAGAAAAACAAACAAACAAACGAAATGCTCATCTCTGAAGGGTGGAAGTCAGACTCCATGGTAAATGTCTACCTCTGCCATTTTCAAGTGTTTCCCCCCCCACCGCCCCCGGCCACCACCCTCTTGTGGTTAGTGTGAAACTCTAATAAAATGTGCTGCTAGCCAGAACTACCAACACTCACAGGAGTGAGCGTAACCAGCCCCTTAGTTCGCTGTAGCTGTGATGCATTGAAACATCAGGGGTGGGGTGGGGTCTGAGGGTCAATTGTGAGGCTGGCTGTTGGCTTTTGTGACCCCCTCTCATTAAATTCACTATTCTTGGCTGACTCCAGATCTGCTTTGGACTGTTGTCCAAAGAGGAACATCCAGGTAGGGTTCTCAATTATTGGCTGATCTAGACCAAACTTGAAGTCATGGAAAACCTCACCAGTGCCTTTACGGCAGAGTCCATTTACAGGTTATCAGTGCCCAGATGCTACCCCCAGGAGCTCCTGACTCAGGAGGGAGGCTTGCAAACAGATGACAGGACTACTTACCTGTCCTGCCTTGTCTCCTCCAAGGTTTTATTCATTCTCTGGGCCAAAAACGGAAAAGGGGAACATAATGCACACTCAGTTTTGTCCTTGGGAAGGGGATAGTAATTTGGTTTAGCTAGTCTGTGTAGACCCTTAAGGCATCAAACAGAAGAACACCGCACATGCACATGGGGTCTGCATGCCAGGAAGCTGGTGTGCAGCATTGAGCCCTGTTGGAGTGCTTGGCACTTTATGACGTTAATGTGCAGAACAAACCACCTGCCACTTTAAGAACTCGTTGGTTGTACCTTCATCAAGTTCTCCACAATTTATTCACCACATATGAAATGCCACGAATGAGACAGTTCCCTGTAGCAGAAGGCACTGTAGCAGCCTACAGGTGGGATTCGTGTTCAGGTATAAACCGGTCAGGGTGGAGTCTAGAAGAATTCACAAGGACTGTGCATGAGTCTAATACTGACAGAAGGGTTTTTTTGTTGTTGTTTCATTTTTTGTTTTTCAATTCTGACGTCATTTTCTCGTCTCTTTCCCAGAACAGACACTTAAGAGACCTTTTGAATGGACTTATATTTAGTTCATAGAACACTTCTTAAAAACAGAGATCCATTGAACTGGTAGGCAAATGACTGCCTTAAATATGGCTGGTGGGAAACCTCCCAGTAACTGAATCCAGATTGAAATTCGGGGAGGGCCGCCGATGCCTCCTGGTTTAGTCACCATTGGCAGGGGAAATTATCCTACGGGCATCTAGATATTTTTGGAAGAATGAAATCCTAAGCATTCGTTTTGAGGTCTGGAAGAACCCCAGATGTGTTTGCTGTTTTTCAGTTTAACTTTTTGCCGAGCATCATTCTATTAACTTAGAAATCTAAGGCAGTTCAAGGGTGGCTGAGTCTGCGAAATGTGTTTCCGATTATTTGCATATAATCCAGCAAAGTAGTTTTTGGGAGGAATTTTTTTTATCATTAATTTTCATTAAGCCTCATTTTTTCCCCCCTCCCCATCTCCTTTCTCTGGCTTTACTGAATGGCCTTCTTGTGGACAATAAAATAAATCTGCGTTTTGAAAGGCGCAGATTTTGTCAGACTATCAAGAGTCCTCAGAGGGACGACAAGATGTGTTTCCCCAGAGAAATGGGAGTTGGGGTTGCGTGGAGGCTGGGCTGGGGGGGGGCTTGGGGCTCTCACGGTCTCTTATTTCTTGAATCACTTTGGTTGTGATTCTTGAGGCTGATAGGGTTAGTGAATGTGTGGCAACTTGGGGATAAGAACAAAGGGAGAGATGGCTCAGCGGTTAAGAGCACTGACTGCTCTTCCAGAGGTCCTGAGTTCAATCCCCAGCAACCACATGGTGACTCACAACCATCTGAAATGGGATCTGATGCCCTCTTCTGATGTGTCTGAAGACAGCTACAGTGCACTTATATACATAAAATAAATAGGTCTTTAAAAAAAAACAACAAAGGAGAAGTCCCCTTGCTCATTGGTTCAGGTGCCTTCGCAGCTGCGCCGTGACTGCTCTTGAGAATGGCTCCATTAAGGGGGAGCAACTCCAGGGCAACCTGTTGGAGGAATCTGAAATATGCTTCATGAGCCAAGAATGCTCAGGGAAGGCAGGGGAGTATTTGCTAGCCCTCAGCTGTGAGATAACCTTGAAGTGCTGGGCGGTGGGCTCGTGTGTCTCCTTAATTCTTCTCGTCTCTTGGCTCCTGCTTAAGTCGTCTTGTTTGTCTATCTTTGCGATTGCAACAATGTGTCAGGGACAGCTTGGCTCCCAGACCGCTAGGCTAGGGTGCTGTCCTCAGTGGGAAGCCAGGAGGAGGACAGCTGGTAACCGAGGAATCCAGCAATTAGGGCAGGTCCAGGCTCTTCTCTGCTGTCCCGAGACCTGTGGAGCTGCTGGGCTGGCATTCTTTATCTGCACCAGGAAGGCTTCCAACATTTTCAGCTGCCCCCACCATCTTGTCTAGCACTCACACAACCCTAGCTGATTCAGGTGGGAATCCAGATGGAGAGACCATAGCAAACTAAGAAGGCAAGAACATGGGGACCCAGCTCTGCTCAAAACAATTAAGTTCTCTGCATTAAAACCAGGTCTATTTTCCTCACCCAGGGAACACATCTGCTCTGGAAACACGCCCGTGAGAGGCCGAGGTCTTTCATCATGACAGGCCCTGTTTCCATGCCCTTCCTAGCTTTAATTCATGATATATATATGTGTGTGTGTGTGTGTGTGTGTGTGTGTGTGCACATACATATACACATATATACATATGTGTGTATATGTGTATATGTATGTGCATATGTATATATATACATACATACATATATACACATATAGACACGTGTATACATGTTCTGCCCAGGGCTTAAGCTGTGTACTTCAGCCCTTGGCAATGCAGGTTACTTCAACTTTATAAAGTTAATAACTTGTTTGACTTCCAGGTTCATTGGCTGGGGTAGACGGGAAGGTCTGAAAAGCAGGAGAATTAGGCAGTTTCATGAAATCCAACTCAAGAATGGGATTGGGTAAAGCAACATTTCCACAGAGATAGATCTCAGTAACACTGCCCTGCTTAAAGTGGACTGTTCAGTGTTTGTGATCTGTTCACGAGGTTGGGGAGCCACCCCTGCTCTCCAATTCTGAATATTTCATCACCTTAATGTTAGGATTCTGTCTAAGCTCCACCACACAGTTACCTAGCAACATCCAGGTATGCCCCGCCCCACAGTTACCTGGCAACAGCCAGGTAGACCTGGCCCACTATAAAAGGGTCTGCTTGCCCTTTCTCTCTTATCTTCTTATTCTTGCCTCTCTTACTTACTTTCTTGACTCTTACTCTATTGCTCCCTCTCTTGCCTCTCTTATCCTCTTTCTTGACTCTCTCTCTCTCTTGCCTCTTGCTCTATTGCTCCTTCTCTCTCCCCATTCCTTTCCCTCCTCTCCCCACGTGGTCATGGTCAACCTTTACTTCTCTACTCTCTCCCTCTGTACTAGTTGGTTTTGTGTGTCAACTTGACACAGGCTGGAGTTATCACAGAGAAAGGAGCTTCAGTTGGGACAGTGCCTCCATGAGATCCAGCTGTAAGGCATTTTCTCAGTTAATGATCAAGGAGGAGGGGAGGGAGAGCCCCTTGTGGGTAGTGCCATCCCTGGGCTGGTAGTCTTGGATTCTATAAGAGAGCAGGCTGAGCAAGCCAGGGGAAGCAAACCAGTAAGGAACATCCCTCCATGGCCTCTGCATCAGCTCCTGCTTCCTGCCCTGTTTGAGTTCCAGTCCTGACTTCCTTTGGTGATGAACAGCAGTGTGGAAGCTGAATAAACCCTTTCCTCCCCAACTTGCTTCTTGGTCATGATGTTTGTGCAGGAATAGAAACCCTGACTAAGACATCATCTCTCTGCCTTTCTCTGCCTCTACTATCCTCTTAACTCCCCTCCCCATGCTCTGAGTAAACTCTACTGTATACTATACTGTAGTGTGTCTGGTTCCTCAAGGGGGAAGGGATGCCTCAGCATGGGCCTGCTGAGGCACCCCCTTCCCCCCACACCCATAGAACATATTCTTACGCCACTTTCTCTTTTTATGATCGCACTTGAAAGAAACCCTTTAAGACTGTCTTTTTCAGCCCCTGTCAACTACTAATCTGTTTTGACAGTCAGTTCTTAGAGCCTCATGTATAATGTGTGGCCATTTGAGGCCTGATCTCTGTTGTATGAGTCAGCCCTTTATTCCTTTTGCTGAGTCATATTCTGCTGTATGGTACAGCCCACTTACTCATTTATTAGTTGCTGGATATTCGGGAATGTGTACAAGTGCTTGTGTGAACATGTGTTTAATACGCCCCGAGGAGTGGCATCGCTTGGTCCTGTGATAATTTTGAATAATTGCCTGATTGATTGTTTCCCAAAACTATTGCTTGAATGTTAAAGTCCCTGAAGATGGTGAACAAGTATTCTAATCTCTGGTCATGCTCACAAGTCCTTGTCTTTCTTATTTTTGCTGCTGAGTGGGCTTGAGGTGGTACCTCTGTGGTTTGGTTTGCATCTCTTTAGGCCTGGCTGTGTGGAACGTGTTTTTATAGGCTCATAGGCATGACATCTGCATGTGTTCTTTAGAGAAATATTCATTCAGCTACTTTACTCATTTTAAAGCTGGCTTATCAGATATAGCAGCCCTTACCTATAATCCCAGCACTCAGGGGGCAGAAGCAAGTGGATCTCTATAAGTTCAAGGCCAGCCTGGTCTACATAGTGAATTCCATGCCAACAAAAGCTATACAGTAAGACTATTTAAACTAATGAGCAAATAAGCTTGTATACAACACCACCCCAACCACCCCCCACCCCGCCATGACCCCCCAACCAACCACCGCCCCAACCAACCACCCACCCCACCCCCAACCACCCACCCCTCATCCCCCCACCCCTTGGCTATTTGTATATTGTTGAGTTGTTTATATTGTTGGGTCATGCAAACTCCTTATACATCTTTTGCTGTTGTTCTTGGTGTTGTTTTCCATTGTTTTTTTGTTTTTTTTTTGGGGGGGTTGTTCATTTGTTTCTGTTTTGGGGGTGTATACGGTTTTTGTTGTTGTTGGTGGTGGTTTTGGTTGTTGTTGTTTGTTTTGTTTTGTTTTTGTTTTTTGAGACAGGATTACTCTATATAGCCCTGGCTGTCCTGGAACTTGCTTTATAGACCAGACTGGCCTGGAACTCACAAAGATCTGCTGCCTGCCTTTGCTTCTCAAGTGCTGGTTTCGTAGTCTTAGATCTTACTGTGGGTCTTAGATTTATTTTCAGTTATCGTTTGTGTATGCTGTGAAGCGAGTACCCAAATATTTGGAATGTGTGGTCTCCCTCTTCTCTGCCAGGAGACTGTTCTTCTGCATGCTTGGTACTGGAAACTTTGTTTATGCACAGACTCTTGGTCTGTTCCATCCTTCAGTGTCTCTGTCTTCATGTCACTGCCCCCGTCTTTTATTTAAAAAAGATTTATTCATATGAATTTTATGTGTGCGTGTTTTGCCTGCATGTATATGTACCATGTGGGTGCAGTACCTGCAAGGGCCAGAAGAGGGCGCTGGATCCTCTGAATCTAGAGTTATAGATGGTTCTTAGCTACTGTGTGTGTGTGCAGAGAATAAAATCCTAATCCTCTGTAAGAACAGCCAGTGCTCATAACCACCCAGGTAACACCCAGGTACAGTCTTGATTACTGTAATTGAATAGAAAGTTTTGAAATTTAGAACTGTGATCCCTCTGATTTATGATCTTGTTTTTGTAACAGTTTTAATTATTTGGAATCTGTTACCTTATGTGCATTTGGGGAACATGTTGCCAATTTCCTCAAATATCTTAATTAATAAAATGATCCTGTAAGGAGACAGAGCAATGGTTTAGGTGTCTAGAACACTGGCTGCTTAGACAGAGGACCAGGGTTTGGTTTCTAACTCCGACATGGTAACTCATAATCTCTGAAAATCTAGGTCTAGATGATCTAATGTCCTCTTCTGGACTTCATGGGTACCAGGCACACACACAGTGCACATACATATGTGCAGGCAATCACACATGTATATAACATAAAGATAATATAAAAACAAAATAATCTTAAAGAAAAAAAGACATCATGACTGTGGAATGAATATTGTGAGTTAGGAAGCAGAAATTGTGGAGCGTGTTACGAGGAGTCTCCTCCCCAGCAACTGCTGTGATAATTTTGAAGTAGCAATGGATACATTGTAGAAAAACTGTTATACTTGAGTTAGGTAACTTATTTTTTAAGATCTTGGCCCAGTGACTCTTAAGTTGCTACATAGTATTCAACACCAATTATTATTATTGTTGTTATTATTGTTATTATTATTATTATTATCAGCATCAGAGGTGTCTGCTTCTGCTAAGAGGGACAAGAGGAGAAACAATATACTTACAACATGACAGACAGCTGAGAACAAAGCCCAAGTACTTCATTAAACAAAGACGTGGCTCTTCAATGGATGATAAGTTAATGTCAAGGTCTGAGCGGGGTGTTGTGAAATATACTGGTGCTTGTGCAGAAGCATACATGCAGATCATGTGCTTGGTGTTTGAGCAGAGTTCTGTGTGGCCAACGCTGACACAGAAACCAGTGGTTCCTTTCTAGCATGTTCAGTGGAATCTCTGAGAGGCTGACTATGATCACGCCAGGCTAGCTGATGGGGTGTGCTTTAGACAGTTTTGCTTTCAGTTTTGGCACAAAATTGTAGGTACCAATAGGCCTGGCTCTTAATGTACAAAAGCTTGGGGGGGGTAATAGTTTTTAAAGATGTAAAGAAATTCTGAGATTAAAAATAATTGCTGGTGAGATGGCTCAGCCGTTAAGAGTTCCGACTGCTCTCCTGAAGGTCATGAGTTAAAATTCCAGCAACCACATGGTGGCTCACAACCATCCGTAACAACAATCAAATAAAGAACCTATGGGCTGGAGCGGGAGTGGGAGCCTGAGTGAGCAGGACTGGAGAAAGAGGGAGAAAGGGAAGGAGGAAAAAAATTGCTGGGGTTGGGTGGTGGTGACACACATCTTTAACTCCAGTACTTGCAAGGCAGACACAGGCAGATCTCTGCGTTTGAAGCCAGCCCCAGTCTACAGAATGAGTTCCAAGATAGCCAGCTCTATACAGAGAAACCCTGTCTCAAAACAAAACAACAAAACAAAACCAAGCAAAACAAAATGCTTGGAAATTTGTGAAACAGACAAACCTTTAGGTCAAAATTAACATATTTCCTCAGGTATTTACCTGTCCTCCAGGGTGTACAGAACGACTCTCTTCTCATTCAGATGTATTCTGACCTGGAAAGGGACTAAGGGAATTGCCCAGGATCACACAGCTGGTAAAGCAACAGAGATAGAATTTGAACTTTTCTTCATATCTTGTTTCCCAGACTGTCAGAGGAGTCTGCAGCCTTGGGGTTTAAGGGATATTAAGCTCCACAAGTAACTCTGTCTGGGGATGGGGAGCAGGCGTTCTGAGGCATGCACCCAGTACTTTCTCAGAAACCACTTTTGGGTTATGAATCTCTAGTTGACTGACAGCAACAAAGAAGTTGAGCCCACAGTCTAGTCCATAATATTCCAAGATATCTTGCCTGGACACTCCCAACTCTTTCAAAGAGTGGTTTGTTGGCTGCCCTAAGTCCTTGACCTCATTAGATTTATGGCTGGAGCTGAGGGGAGCTGGCTAGCATGCTGCAAATTACTGGGCTGGGCCACATTAATCACAAGCTCCCTCCCAAGGAAATCTTGAGGTGAGAGGAAAAACCAACCAGGTCAGGGCAGGGCCCACCTCAGGACAGCAGCTCTTCTTGGTACCAAGACTTCCAGTGTTTAAGAAAGAAAATGAAGGCCGAGATTAAGGGTGATTATAATCACTGTTTTCAAAAAAAAGTAAAAAAGACTAGGGAAAAAATTCCAAACATTGGCAGATTATGAAAAATTGGTTTTGAGCTATAGCATGACACAGATAGCTGGACTATACCTCGTTCATTTTTTTTTTTTTTTTGGTTTTTCGAGACAGGGTTTCTCTGTATAGCCCTGGCTGTCCTGGAACTCGCTCTGTAGACCAGGCTGGCCTCGAACTCAGAAATCCGCCTGCCTCTGCCTCCCAAGTGCTGGGATTAAAGGCGTGCGCCACCACCGCCCGGCACCTCGTTCATTTTTACCATCAAAATCTCTTACACATAGGACACACAGGAGACCTCCCCTCTGCTACCTAGTCTGCACCATCAAGCCTTGCACAGGCCACCTCTGGTCCTTGATTTCATGATAAGGGAACAGGAAGCAGAGACTCCGTCTGAGTCCAGGTGAGTTCACAGCTCTGGCACCAGGCTCCCTTCTTCCTGATGTCCCTGTAGTTAGATCTCAAAAGACTGGCAAAAATAAATGAATAAATCAGTAAACAAGGGGAGAGTGGGATAGCTACTGACGACTCAGCTTCTCTAAGCCAGCAGTTCTTATAAAAATAGGAACATGTCTTTTAAAGGTCAAAGGTTAGCTCCACCCACCACTCTCTTTTACCAGCTTCCCTTATTCTAAGGTAATATGAGGTGAAGGTCAACAAGGGCCATTTTGACCTTGAACCAATGGCTGTTCGGACAATCCTGAGCTAAACGTTTTATTCAGAAAGAAAGAGGAACACGGCTGTGTTAGCTGTCCATCACTGTAACAAATACTCAAGGTAATGGGTTTAGGAAGAGAAAAGCTTTGATATAATTGCAGAGGTTTTCCTTTGTTGTGATATAGCAACATAGTTACCCTGTGGTGGCTGGGAAGGGAAGCAGACACTGGCAGCACACCGTCCTAGTCCTAGTACTGGGAATTGGGGCCCTTGGGAAGTAGAATTAGATGAGTCTCGGGACGGAGTCCTGGCAGTAGGCAATTTGCCTGTCTGAGCTAACAGGCTTGCTCCATCTTGTCCTGGGACACCTCCCATGTACCCAACAGAGGCTAACAGATGGCAGCATTGTATCTTTGTGTCTTCTAACCTCCAGAACCATGATACAAATAAACTTCTATTTTTCACCAATTTCCTAATCTCAAGTATTTTGTTATAGCAATGGAATATAAAGTAAGATAGGTGAGTGTCTCCTGCAGCTTTGTCCTGCCACCAGCCAGGACAGACCTCACCCGGTCTGAATTTTTAGATGTTTCTTAGGACACTTAGGGGAGCATTTTTCCATTTGGCTTGCACACAAGTCACAGCCTACACCTCTGCGATGACCATAAGCATCACACAGAGATAAATGGCTCCACAGATTGATAAGCTTTCACAATCAGAGATCAATGTGGGTGTTGCCATTTTCATGCACGTGAAACTCAGTTGGCCAGATGAGGTAAAGTAAATAAATAAATAAATAAATAAATAAATGAATAAATATATAGATAAAACAAAAGAGTGTTTAGGGAAAGATTAAAAAAATCAACCCGCCAATTCTCCGCAGTGTCAGACTGAATTTCCGTGATCCTGCCGGCCTGCCAACTCTCCAGCCCCGACTGGGCCATCTCTCTGAGGTCCCGAGTACCTTTCCCTTCCACACAATGCCCCACGCACCCTACAAACAGCCATCTTAACACCTAATTACCCGGTAGAATCAAGACTCTTAAAGCTTAATTAACCAATCAGATTTATATGTCAATAAAAATCACAATTTACAAGATGCCAATACAGTAATTTAAGAGCCAATCGATAACAATAAAAGCTTTATCCCAACATTTCTAGCCTTGTGAAAACATACCTACTTGTGGCTGGTAAAGGCCACACAGGTACATGTCTGAAGCCATCTTGGTTCTTCTCCTACCCTCCCTCTCCCCCCTCTCCCCCTCCCCCTTTTCCTCCCTCTCCTCCCTCTCCCTCTCCCTCCCTCCCTCCCTCCCTCCCTCTTACCTCTGCCCCCTTTCCCCCTGTCCAATCACAGACCTCCTCAGCACTAATGTAATTGGACAGGGAAAATCCTGCGACACAAGAGACACAGAAACCTCAGCGAGGGTGTGCGCTATTGAAATTGAAGATGCTAGGTAAGGGAATGACTGTGAGCGCTAGAGTGTCATATATCTGCCAGTGTCTGTTAAAATAAGCGGATGCCATTCCCCAAGCTGATCCATTTGTTCCCAAGTTTAACCAAAATGTGACCTTGAGAGTCAGGTGGCTGATGGCTTGGCCATCCACTGGGGTGAGCTGAAGTTGAACTCTAGCCCCTGGGATAATCATAGGAACCCTTAGACCTTCCAGGAGAAATTCGAAGTCTAACTGAGAGGGCTCCAGGCAATTTCCTAGAGCTGAGGCCAATACCCAGAATGGTGTCCACCCTTACCAACAAGCCTGTGACTCCAGCTCTTCACTACCCCAGTACATGGCTGCCCTGGCCAGACCCTTCTTGCACTAATCTCACACATATGGATTAGCTTTGGATTAGCCTGGTCCTTGTGAGCTACTGAGATCCATGTCCCATGTCGACTTGAGATGGCAACAGAAGCTTAACTAGGATTAAGTGAACAGCAATACTAAATCAAGTTAATGCATATTCCCTGAGCACCTACTGTGTGCAAAGCTGTATGCACGTCCCTGATTGCTATTGCAAGAAAATGTGGGCAAATCCTTGCAAGTGACCTTGGACAAGGCCACTCTGCCAGCACGAGTGCTTTCTTACTGAGGTGTGATTTATTTTCACTTACCGAGTGCTGGGTTTTGTTTTTTGTTTTTGTTTTTGTTTTTTGGTTTTTTTTTTTAAATCTCTATCTCATTCAGCAACCCGGCTGTTGTCTCCATTTTTTTAAAAAAAAATATTTATGTTTATTGTTCTTTAACTATGTGCATGCATGTATGGCTGTGTGTGGGTATGTACACATGAGTTCAAATTCCTACGGATACCAGAAGAGGCTGTGAGATCTCCCAGAGACGTAGTTACAGGCAGTTGTGAGCCATCTGATGTGAGTACTGGGAGCTGAATTTGGGATCTCTGCAAGAGCAGCGCATGTTCTTAGCTGCTAAGTCATCTCTCCAGTTTATTTTACTGAACCTCAGAGAGATGAGGTGTCTTCCCCAAAGTCACATGACTAATAAGAAACAGTAGTGGGACACACGCAAGTCAGAGCTGAGGGCAGCATGTTAGCTGAGAGCCCTCCAGTTGGAATGTTTCAGATTTTAGAGTTTTCATATTCGGATATATTCCATAGATTTTTTTTTTTTTTTTTTTTATCAATTGAACATCCCACATTGAGAGGATTCTCAGACAAGGGAACTTCTTTGTCATCATGATAACAAGCACACATTTCAGATTTGGAAAGATGTTATTTTTTTTTTCTGTTTTGCATGTTTTGAGTAGTAGGGCTGTCCAGTCTGTGCTCTTCCTATATGGGGAATAGACCACAAGGCCACATGTGGAGTCTTCGTCTCACCCCGTTGTGCATTTCTGCAGGCTTTCTATCACCACATCCACCTTCCCAATCATATCTTAGTCCCTCTGAGGTTGGCAGCCCTGGAGAGCCCCTGACTGCAGCCCAGCTCTGTGAGGCAAAGGGCAGTGGGAGCTGTTTTTCAGAGGGTGACACTGATTCCACCGGGAAATAGGAGGACTTTTCTTCTTGCTGCTAAAATGGAGGGAGTTTGGGGTTTGCTGTCCTGAACCATGCATCGAAAAGGCAGATCCGAAAGGCCTTCAGCCTACTCCGTCAATTAGGTCCAATTAGAAGCCACCTTGTAAAATGCTGGCCATCACTAGATTATAGGCTTTGTTGCTTTCTGTGTCTCAACTGTCAGAACACCTGGAGTTTTCATGCCCTTCCCTGTCCATCAGGTTCTGATAGACCTGATGTTTCATAAGGAAAGAACTGGAAATGGACCAGGGTTTAAACTGAAAAATTCCATTAGGCCTGCAATAACACATGCAGGAAATCTGTTTAGCAGATCTGTTTGGGGAGGGGACAGTGAAACCCAGGAAAGGAATAAGCCCTTTCCAACTTAATGTTTCTTCCAGGGACTGATCATCAGAAAGAGATGTTCTCAGTGAGGGCTGGTGATGTGTTTTCCTGCAGTTTCTCTGTGGAGGCTGGCTTATTTCCCCCTTCCTCCTGGGGTCTGTGGTGCACTTTTTTCTATGATAGGACACTGACTCACAGAGGAAGAGCGGAGAGCTTCTTGATGGTGATTTTTTTCCCCCTAGACTAGCTCTTCATTAATTCTGTTCCCAAAGGGCATCAGTGAAGCCAACCCGCAGACAGCCCATATTATCTGGTACAGCCATGACTGAACGTGTAGCGGTCATCAGAGCCTCTTTGACAAAAGGCAGGGAGGAAAAACCAACAACCATTTGGTTTGTTCTGTGTACACTGATTTTAGCCATGTCTGTTAGATGGGGGAATTGGCCCGGAAGATGGCCTGTATCTAACTTCTGCTCCTTGAAGTGATAGGAAAATCTGCTAAAAGGACAATTGCTGTCATAAAAGAGAAGGTTCTATCTCTAAAGGGCGTCTAGAAACATAGGTAAGCTCCTGGAATATTATGGAGGAGCACAAGGTCAGAGTGTCAGCAAAATGTGGGGTGGAAAACCTAAAGCCAAAGTACACCTGGGGGATCCTTGCTGAAGTCAGTGCTGGTGTACCTCCCCCCCTACCTCCAAACTCTATAGTGGCTCAGGGGCAAGTGGGTTGACTAAGGATAGGATTTATCCAGTGGCATCACAGAAGGGCAGGCCAGTGGGTGAGAGAGATGAGCCTGTATTCAGAGTCATGGGACTGATGACCTCTGGAGTCTACTAAGTAAAGAGAGAAGTAACCACTGAACATATGTGTTCCGTTGCCTGGAGGGACTGGGGAATGCAAGGTGAGTCAAGGTGACCACCATGGAAGGAGGTGGTCATAAGATGCTGAAGGTAGCTCCAGGCCTTGGTGAGGTCCTCGGTGTAACCTGAGAGCTGCTGTCTGTGAGGAACGAGGAGAGGTTAGCACCACTCATGGACCCCGAATAAAATGAAAAGCTGAGTCAGACAACAACAAACCCATCACCACCACGACTGGCCATATACACATTCACAGGAGCAAGCCCAAAACAAAACAACCCAAGGATGTCAAAGATAAAACGAACAGAGGTCTACCAGTCAGTCAAAGAATGTGAAATGCAGCAACAGGAGAAAGCACAAGAGAAAAGATGCTCAGTGGAGAGTCCCTCGAGAAGATGCTCAGCGGAGAGTCCCTCGAGAAGATGCTCAGCGGAGAGTCCTTCGAGAAGCAACCAAAGCAGTCCTTCTGCTCCCAACAACGCAGATCTGAAACACACGAAGGTCAAAATATTTAAGAGAATGGATACAGTTGCAGTCACAACCCGGAGCATTGTGAGTTCATGCTAGACCGAGTAAGATTCACAAACAGCCACTATCAATTGCTTCTCTAAGACGGAGGAACTTCTTTTTAGTGTCTGAGTGATTTGCCTGCATGTCTGTCCGTGTTCCATGTGTATGTGCAGTACCTGCAGAGACCGGAAAAGGGTGTCGGTGTCCTGAGGAGGTTGCGAGCTGTCATGGTGGTGCTGGGAACTGGGTGGAGGAAATAAAATCCACTGCAGTAATTTAACCAGGCTGTCGTCTGGTCTTGATTTACGGCTGTTTATGTATAAGATAGAAGTCCTCATCTTCCAGTCTCCGGTTCTAAGTTAATCTCCAGACAGACTTGGCATCTTCCTCCTAGTCTTCATATATTGCTTCACAGGTCTGTTTTCCTTGCCTTTGGTGGCCATTCTGTGCCAGGACTCTCATGTCCCCCCTCCCAAGCTTTGGCCAGTCTAATTTTGGAACTTAAAAAAGTCTGCATCCCACATTTTTTTCTCACAGCTCCGTTTGCATTTTGGTCTATTTTGGATCCTCTTCCCTGCAAGGCTGTGCATATGCTTTATTTCCTGTTTTCATAAGCTCCGTGCAGCTACAGAAGGATGTGATCTAAGGCATGTCTCCATCGGGGGCTATTCACTTAACTTTTACTTTTTTTTTTTCTATCTAATATGGAATATTTTGACCTGTGCAATGGACTCTAAGCATGGTCATTGTCAGTGGATTTGTCTTTAGCAGACTCAGACTGGGTGTATTTTCCCAGCATCCTGCCTCTCCGGGACTTGGTGTCACGGCATTGGATAGGATGCAGATAGTTAACACATGTGTACCCCAGCTTTTGTCTCTGAGACAGAAGGGTGCAACAGGGTCTGTTTCCCCTTCAGCACCCCCCTTGCTCCTTATTTTTTATGTCAATAATCCTTTATTATATTCAGCCATATGCACAAATTGTATTTAGCAAGTGAATTAATTTTGACATGTGTATGCCCTGATTCATACATTAGACAATTCTATGACTTCATTTTTCAAGTGAGCTACTTGAAAGCCCCAAACCTTCCAACTCCAGGCTGTGGCTGACCTGCTTTCTGTCATTATATATTCGTCTTTGATATTTAACTCAGCAGAAGATGAAGCATGCATAGGCCTTCTTTGCTTATACTTTGGCTCATTCAGATTATTTTGAAATTCATGTCATATGTATATTCATAGTCTTATTGTTTTACAATAAAAATTAACTTGTGTGTGTCTGTCTGTCTCTCTCTCTCTCTCTCTCTCTCTCTCTCTCTCTCTCTCTCTCTCGTGTGTTAGGGAGCGCTATGTGCACATGAGTACAGGTACCTGTAGAAGTTAGAAGAGGGCACACGACCTCCTGGAGCTGGAGTTACAGGCGGTTGCGAGCTGCCTGATATGGGTGCTGAGAACTGAATCTGAATTCTCTGCAAGAGCGGGATTTGATCTTAACACTGAGTCTATCTCCAGTCCTTTTTTTTTTCTTAATTGTTTGATATTATTCCATTTCACATGGATATACCACAATTTACCCATTTTTCTAGTAAGGGACTTGGGCTGTTGCCAACTTTTCCTTTACTGTGAATAAAGTTGTTATTTACGTACAGAGCTTTTGTGGGTAAGGTCATGCATTAATTTCTCTTGGAATATGCTGTTGCATGTTTGTAGATTCAAGTTAAGCAAAAAGCAAAGTTGTTTTTAACATGATTGTACAGTATTAAACAGGATTAGTACATTGAAGTGTTCTGCAGTGTTGCTAACACTTAATAGACCCAGCTTTAATTTTTAGCCCCTGTGTTGGCTGTGTCGATCATCTTAGGAGGCTTTGGTTTATATTTCTCTAGTAACTAGTGGTGTTGTTCACTGGGTTATTTGAATTTTGAATGTTTAATTCCTCCTTTTAAAAAATCTGAATATGTGTCAGCTTAGAGCCAACTCTATGTCTGCATTGTCAGACTTTCTAATTCAATGTCGGTCTTTCTTTTTTTTTTTTTCTTTCCTAGGTAGGGTAGGGTCTTACTTACTATGTAGTCCTGGCTGGCCTAGAAGTTACTATATAGACCAGGCTGGCTTTCAACTTACAGAGATATCTGCCTGCTGTTGCCTCCTGAGTGAGTGCTGAGTTTAAAGGCGCGTGCTACCATGTCCAGTCAAAATTTAATATCTTAATCAATTTAATCAACTATGGATCTCAATAAATTATTCCCACTTTATAGAAAAAGAAACTTAGGTTTAGCTATATTGCAAACCTCCTTTAAGTTTGACATTTCCTATCCTGAAAAACAAGACCTCTACTTATGAGTCAGCATTGAAGATAAACCACTGCAAAAGGACTCTCCATACCTTTGAATTTGATTTTGCCTTTTAAAAATGTTATTAAAGATGAATGTTTATTTGGGTGTCCTATATAACCCACTCACTCTGCACAGTTTAGTGGCTTTAGTTTATAGGCATTTGAGATGTGCAACTGAAACAATGTTGCAATTCTACTGTGATGCACAACTGTAACAATGTTGCAATTCTACTGTGATGCACAACTGTAACAATGTTGCAATTCTACTGTGATGCACAACTGTAACAATGTTGCACTTCTGCTGTGATGTACAACTGTAACAATGTAACTCCTTCCAGCTTTAAACAGCTACAATTTCCGTCTATCACCATAGACTAACTTGTCCTTGACATTTTGTTAAGAACTGAATGATGTAATCTATGCTCTCCTGTGACTGGCTTCTTTGGATCCTGGCTATATTTAACTCCTGTAGCAAAAGATGGTTTTTAGACCATGAGACTCCAACCCTGTGCTTCCTGGGTGCTGTCTGTTCCATCCCTCAGGGGTACATGTGACTGAGCTCCAGATAGAAGTGGGGTGTCTCCCAGTTCTAGGCTTTGCTTTTGTGGAAAGTAAGATTCTTGGTCTCTTTTTTTCCCCCTAAGGTTTTGTAAACTAAAAAAATTTAACTAAACTTAGCCATCACATGTGTTTTGGGGTTAAGCCTCATATTAACACATGTGTTTGTGAGGTGAAGCATCATGTTAAAACTCATATGTAATTATCAAAATCAGGCTAACTTGAGTTCTGCCACATCAAACTTTGTTTATTTTAGTTTCCTTTGAAAACTGAACCCCACCAAGCATTCTACCACCTGTTCTTACTTTTTTTTTTTTCCTATACTCTGGGTGAGTATGAAGTATTCAGAAGACCCAGAGGAGGCAGAAAGCACAAATGACTCCAAAGCCAGGAGTAAAATCATCCTCTGACGTGGTTGGACTGAGGCCCAGGGCTGTAAAGAAATGTTTATTGTGCTGTTAGTCCCCGAGATTTAGACCTGTTTACTCCAGCAACTAATCTCATTTACCTAGACTACTAAAACCACTAAAAACATTCCTTGAAAGCTGATAACTGTGAGCGCTTCTACCTTGTCAAGATCTCTAGCTGTGTATCGTGTTTTAAAGCAGTGGACTGGATAGGTCTTTCTCCTGGACAGACTTGAAGAACTCTGGTTCCTTCCAGACTGTGGGTGGTGGAGCGAGACATTCTGTCACTCCAAGGCAGGCATCTTACAGACAGATTTTTCCTAACTCTTTAGACCTTAAGCACTTGAAAAGAGTTAGAGAAAATAATTTTATTTAAGGGTCAGAACTCTTCACTTTTTAAAATTAATTTATTCTCTTATCAACCCAACCGCGAAGTCTTTGACCTAAAATCTGTCCTGCCAGCATGATGTGCTGGAACAAAGTGGCACAGGCATTCTTTATTTTTATTTTAAAGTGTGTGTGTGTGTGTGTGTGTGTGTGTGTGTGTGTTGCAGGGGTGTACACATGTGTGCAGGTGCCCACAAAGGTCAGAAGAAGTACCCCCAACCCTTCCACACCAGAGCTGGAATTAACAAGTCATTGTGAGATGCCTAATATGGGTGCTGGTAGTAGAACTCAGATCCTCTGGAAAAGCAAGCAATACATGCTCTTCAGACCCCATACAGGCCATCCTTAAGGAATAAATCACACACATCCAAAGCCATTTATGAACATTCTTAGAACAGATTCCTCAAGCTTTCCAGTCATCCACTGTCTTTGCTCTAATCTCCCAGCACACAGACGCTCCACAGGAAGCTCCAGGAACAGTGCTGGATGCATTGCAGGGCACTGTGTGAATTATAAAAATCTGTGCTGTTCTAAAGATCAAAACGCCTACCCATCTGGGATATATAAATCCCATCACGGAATTTATGAGGGGGTTATCTTGAATTATGTGCTTGGTGTTGGGTTTGGCACATAATAAATATAAACGGCCCTCTCAGGACAGTAGATTAGCATCCAGGGGGGCGGGGAGAAAAGAGCCAGGCGTCTGTGGAATTTAAATGGGAAGGTGCCCTATTCCTTTCAGAGAGGACAGAGTTCCTAACCCTGGTAAGTGAAGTAGAATCCTTGTTTTTAAGCCTGGTATGATCTCCTCCCAGGAGGGTAAGAGCTGATTTATCTTCCTATGGCTTAGAACCCAAGGTGTGCAAATTTGGCTCTCTGCATTCACTGTGTTCTTGATCTTTCTCTCCAGAAAGGGTCTGTTTGCTGTATGCCAGTTGAGTTGCACCAGTGGGACCTGTGGTCTTGTTTGTCTAACTAGAAGGGTGGAAGGAGAGCCCCTATTCACGACACACCTGCCCAAACAGTCCACACTTCAGATTCATCTACACGACTCTGTGTCTCTCAACTGCCTCTGAACTGGGAGCATGCAGCAAGGGGAATCCAAAAACTGACCACCCCTTGATGCTAACAGGGGCATTGCTAACACACTTCGGTGGCTACAAGGAGCAAAGCTGCACTGCAGACTGGGTGCAATGCAAAGGCATAACGGCACTTTTTTTTTTTCAAAGAGAAGATTTATGTATTGATTTTATGTATATGAGTATGCTGCGGCTGACACACCAGAAGAGGGCATCGGATCCCATTACAGACGGTTATAAGCCACCATGTGGTTGCTGGGAATTAAAATTCATGGCCTCTGGAAGAGCGTCAGTGCTCTTAACCATTTGACCATCTCTCTAGCTCCATAAAGGTACTTTTTAATCTTCTCAGGTAAATCAAAACTCCATAAAACAAGGGACATACTTGCAGGAGAATTCAAAGTCAGAGGAAGAAGGCCTAAAAATAATGCAAATGTGAGAGAGGAGACTGAAGTTTGATCAGGAGATCCAACATATAAGGTGAGGCTTTAAATTTTGATGCTCACGAAAACTAAGTGTGGCACTGGCCATGACTGTTACTAACACTTGTATGTGTAGATCTGCACAGGAGGGGCTTTAAATCAATTTACCTCTGTCTGGTGAATTTTACAGTAAGTTTTTTTTTCCTGTCTTTCCACTCCCCTTCTGGCTATGATTGCTTGCATTAGCATATACAAACAGTCAATAACACAGAAGGCATATGAGACTTCAGGTGAATTTCTAATTGTGTTTTACAACTAGTTATACTTCCACAACTAACGTCCTGTACATTTTGAATATCCCAGGTTGCACAGCGCATCAGCGTGGATGATGAGTCTGTTGGAAGAATGCTGCTGTACCCGTCAATCTATGTCTTTACCTTCTCCAGGGTGTAAATTTCTCTCCACCCTTCTCCTAGACACATGTGTTTCCTCTGAAATTACAAGAGTAGACCAAGATTTGCCAGGGTGCCTTTATGTATTCCTGCCCCCACCAAATGAAGGTAACTAGAGAGAAGGATGGACAATCAAGAATATTGACTGCTCTTGCAGAGGACCGGGGTTTGGTTTCTAGCACCCATGTGGCAGCTCACAATCATCTGTAACTACAGTTCTAGAGGATCTAACACCCTCTTCTGGCCTAGCAGACTCTGCACACACAAGACACGTAGATAGTCATGCAGGCATACAGTCATGCACATAAAAAATGTTTTAAAAAAACTTAAAAAAACAGTGAACACATGTAGCTAAGAGAGGCCCAGTCATTGTACGGTTTAATCCTTTAAGGTGTCTGTGAGGCATGACAGGACTCATTTAATATTCTACACTCATTCTGTATTTCACACACATTCTATATTTTACACTCTATATTCTACACCCACTCTATATGCTACACCCACTCTATATTCTACACCCATTCTATATTCTACATCCACTCTATATTCTAAACCCATTTTATGTTCTATACTCACTCTATATTCTACACTCATTCTATATTCTATACCCATTCTATATTCTGCACCACTCTATATTCTACACCACTCTATATTCTACACCCATTCTATATCCTACACTCACTCTATATTCCATAACCACTCTATATTCTACACCCACTCTATATTCTACACTCTATATTCCACACCCACTCTATATTCTATACCCACTCTATCTATATTCTACACACATTCTATAGTCAACATGCACTCTATATTTCACACTCATTCTATAGTCTACACCCATGCTATATTGTATGCTTTATCTCCCATCCCACCACATTTTCTAACATGTCCTTGTGGCTATCTTAAGCATCTACAGCCCACAGTTCCTCTTTTGGACAAAGAAGTCATATATGGCAGTTCCAGTCAAAGAGACTTTAGGAAAATGACTAGGTCCAGCTTTTGGTGGAAGAGTTGTAAACAGTTGTTTTCTTTGGCTCACCCCACTTTGTCCTAACCCTTTATCCTCTTCTTGCCTGGAAAGCCATTTTGACTGTTCCAGTGGCTACAATGTAAACCTGTTAAGTTTGAAAGCTAAGAACAGGATTCTGTGTACTGATACATTATAGAAATGTCTCACCAGCGATCTGTCTCGCTCCATTGATTCATTTTAAGCCATTGCAGTTTGTCTTGTCTGTTACACTGTACCATCCTCAATTCCTAGCTAATGAAACCCTCCACTTCCAGACTACTCTACTTAGAATGCTCAGCAAGATGGCTCCTCTCCTCCAGAACACACATTTGATGAAACTGACTTTTGCGAACAGACCACAGCTTACTTCTTTATGATTTCTTTAATGCATCAATGAGGTTTAGTTTAACAAGAAGCATTCTTTAATGCTCAGTTCAGTTTAGGTTCTTATATGTAAGGTAAAGAGTGGTAGTCACTGGGGAGGGGGCTGGTGTAGGGCCAAGCAAGGGGTCCTGATAGCTGGCTAATCTGGACTGGAGGGTAATTCTGAATCCATTATTGTTTTTTCCCTGGCATCTCATTTTGGGATTCTAAAATGAACAAGGCCTCAGATTGAAACAGAAAAGTTCACAACCTAGCTTACCAAGGAAAGGCACAGCCAGTCACCTGGCACCACTAGGACCGTTTCCTGTATTTGTAGGTTCTTCCTTCTCCTTTATGAAAATGAAAATGAAAATTTTGTGTATACGGGTATTCCATCTGTATGTATGTCTATGTGCCATTTGTGTGCCTGGTGTATGCAGAGCCTGGAGGAAGGCATTGTGTCCCCTGGAACTGGAGTTACAGATGGTTACAAGCTGCCATGTGGGTGCTGGGAATCAAACCTGAGTTCTCTGGAAAAGCAGCATGCTCTTAACTACTGAGCTCTCTCTCTAGCCCCCAGTCTTCTGTCTCTTTACTTAACAGATTACCAGCCCAGTGTATTCAGTATACTCTACCAGTGCTGTGGGCGCCGGTCTTTGCCTTCTGAATTGTGCTCAGTGCCTTACAGCTGAGTGTGAGGGGCTAGTGCTTGGTCCATTAAGTTCACCTGAAATAGCTGTGAGGGCGTGAGTTTGAAGTTCACTCTAGGGTTTCACTCAAGAAACCAAACTGAAGTCTTAGCAGCATGGTGAGGTCGGTGATTTCCATCTGACACCGGATGTGATGGCCAAGGAGGAACCTGCAGGACACAGGCTGTGTTTGGGAGCTAGAGCCAAGTCTAACTGGAAATGGTGACTGATCTTTACTGGAAACCGGAATGCTGCAGTGAGACCCTGAGACCTGAGGGAAGCAGAGCTTGCCTCCTTGTGCCACGAACCCCACCACAAGTTTCATATGTTCTACAGATGTGAGACTAAGTGCTTTAAAATATGTAAAGCTAATGAGTTATTAGCTGCAGGAGAGCACACTCGGATCCTGAGCCGATCCTGTAGGTCTTTCCTCAGTCCCTCCCCTGTGAACTCGCTGAGCTGTGCAGACTCTCAAAATGGCACCGGCTTTGAAACTGCTCAACCTATAAGCAACAGCAATGCATTGGATGCTGGCACTGTTTTCAGTGGGAATCCTTTGGACTGTTCTGGAAAGCGAACTGTGTAAGTCCGTGTGCACCTTTGAACGTCTCTCCGCCACGGAGGCGATTCCTCACTGTTTCCAGCATTTTCATAAGGAGAAAATTGAACTTCGAAGAAGCTGAGCCCCCTGGCAATCCAGCACAGCGGGTCCAGGGAACAGCAGGATGGGGGTGGGGGGGGGTCCCACAATCTGTGCCTTTCCACAAGCCTGTGGCCCAGATGTTAGGGGGCTGGAAACACCCCCTCTATACATGGACCTAAGATGGAACTGGAAACACATGAGAAATGAGAGACCAGAGAGACAGGGCCAGTAGGCAGGCCCAGGTGACTTCCTCTAAGAAGGCGGTGGGAGGGGCATATAGGGGAGATATTGCACAGCTCGACCATCCCCTTTCGTCGTTTGATTTTTCTGGTTCCACAACATAAAGGAGAATAAGTTCTGGAGTAGACCCACCCTCCCAGCTACCAAAGCATCACATTCCTGCACAATTTATGGATGTTTTCTCCTGTTCTGGAACACAGGGTGCTGGAGGTTGTGTTTACATTTTTTCTCTTATCTCAGGCATCCTTCTTTAGTCTCCACTCCCTTGAACGTTCTGTTGGATAAGCCTTGCCGCTCGACTCTTCCCATGGTCCATATGACTGACCCCTTCACCTTCTCTGCACCTCTGGACTCTCCCTTACATAATGTGTGAGTTGTGCCCCAAAAGCCTGTTTGTGTAATTCCCTCCTTCCTGGTCAACACTGAGACATCTCCTCCATCCCTCCTGGGGCTGAGCCGTCCACCACATTTCTTAACTCACCAAGGATCAGTATTGTGGTCTCCCTCCCTCCATGAAAATACTTTCATCATGAAATCTCTCAACCCTGAGCTCATCTTTTCTCTTCTCATAACAAACGTTTTACTGTGAGTTTACAGAAGGCTGAAGAAACGCTGGCTTTAGGTTCCTAATAATACAGAAAACAGTTTTGCTCTAAGCCCCAGGACAGTGTTTTATGGAATTTTCTTTAAAAAAAAAATAACAGAACAAAGAAGAGTCGCAATAGCCAGCTCCGTGGCTCTTGCTGTTTCCCTGCAGGCCCTAAATGGTAACCAGACATGAACTTAAATTCCCTGGCCCCCGTGGCTGCTTTCCCCTTTCCCCCTTTTCTCTTGAGGTTCATTATTTTCTCCAAATTAAAACATTCTGTTTGGAATGAGGGAGTTTAAAGAGTCAGGGCAGCGGCAAGCTCCCATTGCGCCGAGGGAGTACATCTCAGGGAAGTCTTCCTTGCCAGTTTTTTGATATGATTAATTGAAAGGAGCCTGGTTTATAGTTAGATGAGATCACCTTTAAAGGAACTCTTCCCTCATTACCCATAATAGCGTGGTTGAAAAACAATTTCTTAGAATAGTTTAGAGACTTGGATATGTAAATATGAAGTTAAGTTCCCCCACGCTAAGGTTTGAGTGCTCCAGGACAAAGCAAAACTCAACTGAGCCCTGCTTACTCACTGCTGGTAAGAAGGTGGAAGTCACAGGCGTTAACAGGCAGAAGCGGTAGACTTCCGTGTCGGAAGTGAGGAGCATGGGAGGATGGGAGGAGTGTGTGCTGTGCATTGTTAACGCGAGATTCCGCCCAGGCAAGGGTGATGGCATCGGGAGAGGATGAGTTTTGTGTGTGCCTGAGAGAAATGGTGTGTGAAGAGGCCAAAGGAGGTGGGAGGAGATGTGCTTCTGAGTCCGGGATGGAAAATGGAGGGGGTGGGAGCTGGAACCAATGGCAGGCTAGAATGAGAGGTTTCCTGTCCCCTGGGGAGAGCTACAGTGAGCTAGGACTTGATGACCACTGCATTAGAAAGGATTCCTGTTCCGGTGTAGACAACTGATTTTTTTTTTCAGAAGACCAGAATGGATTAATTCTAACATTCACTGTCTCTTATGCAGCATAGGCCTTGGCCTTCTCTCTACAGCAGCGAGATGTTCCTAGTTCCAAGTCTGATGCCTGTGAGCCCTTCACATTCCTGTCCTCAGACATGATAACTCTGTAACTGTTCTTCCGTCCGCTCGTTCATTTTGGACCATTGTTCTCCTTGGTCTTTCTTGAACATCTGGATTCCGAACAACTTTAGTTTGACTCCCTTTTTTAATAGACAGTGATCCACAAGCCCAAGACTGCTCTCCCAATCAGGGACTGTTTCAGGATCTTGGCTAGTTTTTCGGAACTCCGTGCCTCTGCCTGACTCCTGTACTTGGCTCTTCCATTTGTGCTGAGTCCCTGCACACTGGTCCCTAACTGCTTTCATCCCCGGGTTTATAGAGACTCCAAATACCTGCGGAAAATGATTAATGATCCACTTTATTTCCTGGCGTCTCTTAATGCAAAAAGTCTTGGACAGCAACCAATTTAATTTAGACTCTAGAAACTGCCATTTTGTTTCAACCTGGCTTATATTAATGATATTTTTAAATGCCTGAAGGTATGAAGCATATTTAAGACCCACAAATAACATTTTTCCTTTTATAGAGTTGCATGGAATGTAATGTACAGATTGAAATACATACATACATACATACACACACACACACACATATATACAGTATGTACATTCTCTCATAGTTTTAGAATATATATATACATATAAAGATTACTCTTTTTTAAAATTCACTTAAATTTTGAAAAACTGGTGACATTTCTTATTTAAATTTATAAAAAATTTTTTTCATAATTGAATCATTTTACTTCCATTTTAACCTAGAGTGCAGTTTCCTAGAGTTGAAATTTTCCTTTAAAATGAAATGCTGTGACTAAATTAAAGCTGTGTGGGTTATAACGGAAGGTTCATAGGGGATTCTCTGACCGCCAGCTCTCTTTATTTTTATGTTTTGAAGATTTATTTTATTTTATGTGTATGAGTGTTTTACCTTGTATTCATGTATGTGCACTGTGTGTATGCTGTACCTTCAGGTGCCAGAAGAGGGTGTCAGATCCTCAAGAACTGTGGCCACGAGTATCCCCCTCTGTATTTCTCATGCACTAGCAGGGCCTCCCAGGTGACAGCTATATCCAGCTCCAGTCAGCAAGTATTTGTGGACTTCGATAATAGTGTCTGGGTTTTGTAACTGTATATGGGATGGATTACTAGGTGGGGTAGTCTCTGGATGGTCTTTCCCTCAGTTTCTGCTCCACACTTTGTCTCTGTATCTCCTTCTGTGGGTATTTTGTTCCCCCTTCTAAGAAGGACCAGAGTATCCACATTTTGTTCTTCCTTCTTCTTGGGCATCATTTGATATGTGAATTGTGTCTTGGGTATTCTGAGCTTCTGGGCTAATATCCACTTATCAGTGAGTGTATACCATGTGAGTTCTTTTGTGATTGGGTTACCTCACTTAGGATGATATTTTCCAGTCCCACCCATTTGCCTAAGAATTTCATGAATTCATTGTTTTTAATAGATGAGTAGTATTCCCAAGGACAAAAACATCAACCAGATAGTACACGTGGTGTTACCCATGGCTCCAGATGCATAGGCAGCAGAGGATGGCCTTGTTGGACATCAAAGGGAGGAGAGGCCCCTGGTCCTAGAAAGGCTCAGTGCAGCAGTGTAGGGGAATACCAGGACAGGGAAGCGGGAGCCTGTGTCAAGTTGACACACAAAACCAGCCAGTACAGCCAGTTAAAACAGATTAAGTCTTCATAGCTGTTAAGGGGTGGGAGGACTTCCCATGTGGTGCGCCACTTAGATGAGAAGGTAGAGCAAATACAGGGAGAGCCTACCCCAGAACACCGGAATTCATGTCCACCAGGAGCTTTTGCTTTCCTCTTGTGTGATCTGAAGAGGTCAAAGTGGCCCAAGAGCTTCGAAAGTTCCCCAGGTCAGACCTTTCTCAGCCATGTCACTGAGGTTCCCAAGCTGAGATGCATGAGCCTGGTTCTGTCGCAGTGACATCAGGAAGCTGGCATACTAATAATCTGATCTAGCTTATGAGTTTCCATTGTCTGCTGTAACAACCAAAATACCGTAAGACACCATAACTTTATTCTCTTACAGTGTTGGAAAACAGAAGTTCAGAGTCAGAGTGTTGAGAGGACATCGATCCTTCCTGAAGGAGCTAGACGTGAATGCACTCCTTGCTTCTAGCTCTGAGTAACTTTGCTCCTGCACATACTATGTTCTGCATCTTCGGTCCTGTTGCCATCTCATTTCTTGTCTTTGTCAAATTTCTCTTTGCTTCCCTCTTTTGAGGGTCCCCATGGCTGCAATTTAGCTCCACTAAAGTTATTCGGGAAAGACTCGCTGCACATCATCTTAGACACAGACGTGTTTTCGAATAACTCACTTTTACATTATGGGAGGTCCCAGGCCATTACTGACCTTACCGTTCTAACCCTGGGTTTATCATGCTGTGTCATATGCTTATGGGGGTAAAGGGAAAGCCTGCAGGCAGGAGGCCAGTAGATGAGTGTCTGCTTGCTCACCAGATCTGGGATGAAACGTTATAATCAGACTCTACAGAACAAACGGCCGAAGGGGGTGCTTGAGAAATACCAAGTCCCACAGTGACCACAGCGCCATGATTGCTGCTGAGTTTGTTTATGAGAGGGACAAAAGAAGCCATGTTGGGGTGCCATGGTGGTTTTCACATCCTGGAAGCTATGTAGAAACAACTGAGAAGAAATGCATAACCCCAGAGTGTAAACTGACTTTATGTTCAAACAGACTTCAAGGCATGAACAGTGAAAGAAA
Source organism: Tokudaia tokunoshimensis (assembly GCA_036184795.1). Taxonomy (NCBI): domain Eukaryota; kingdom Metazoa; phylum Chordata; class Mammalia; order Rodentia; family Muridae; genus Tokudaia; species Tokudaia tokunoshimensis. The sequence continues at coordinate 4,570,890 of BTHU01000022.1, forward strand.
AAAAAATCTTCCAGGGGTAGGGACTAAAGAAATGACTTTCAAAATGTTTATCATTTGGTCACTTGGGGACAAAGGAGGATGCCACTGTGATTTTTCTGGCTGATTTTACCCCTGCATCTGGGCTGCTGAGGACACACAAGGAAATCAGAGTACACAGCCGTAATCACTGAATCTTGTGCTGGAGAGGGGTTCCCTTCTTGAACTCATTCACAAGCCATTGGGGGGAGGGGGTCAGTGGAGATGTTTTGTTAGCTCCGAGTTGGCAATCCATTTGAGGTTAAAGAGCACATCTGCATGCCATTTGGAAGGCATTCTTGGTCAGACGGGGTCTTCTTTTCTCCTGTAGCCAGGCTCATCAGACAGGCTTCCAGGTGCCCTCTTCACTGTCCTGGGACACTTGAGAAGTGGCAATGTCCTGTTGGACATCCAAGCTGTCCATCCCCTGCCTGCTGTTCTCTGTTCGATGACCAGCAGTGGCCTTGGTGGACCCTGAGGGGCTATGCACTGAGACAGCCTGTCTTGACTATATCCACGGATGAGGTGCATCTTCTCTTTGTCAAAAGCAATCAGCCTAGGAACTCAATTCCAGGACATAGAATGTAGCAAAATTCATGAGATTCCACGGCATTGAATGACAGTCTTAGACAAGATTAGTTCCAAGGATCTGCTGGCTTTCGGACCTTTTATCTCACCTTAGGGATAGTGTGTAAATATTGTTCCTAGCATGTAAATTCTGCTCTATACTTATTCTCTCTGAACTCACTTTCTCAAGTGTGTGAAGTTCTGGTCCCCTGTATAGAGCATTGTTTCCTTGTCTTAGTACCATTGCGTTGGTCTTGGAATTGATTTACTGTGCCTAAAATGGCGGTAATCAGGTTTGTTTGATGATAATTCACTGATTGGATTCATTGAAGCCTCTCAAGTATTTAGAAAGGTTTGTAGACCCAACTCAGACTTCATTCTTGGGAGGAAATAGTCCCTTCAGTTCTCTACCTTAAGTAGTCTTTTACTCTGAGCCTTTCTTACTCATTGGAAGAGAGGTCGGACATGACTTTCCTGTGCTCTGTAGAACTCTTCTGATGGGGCACTAGGACTGCAAATTACTGCCCCTCCCTCCCCTTTCCTCCCCTCCCTTGTTCTCCCTTCTACACCTCTCTATCTTTTCTTCTTGTGGTGCTAGCAATCAAACTCAGGGCTTTGTGCATGCTAGTAAGTGCTCTACCAATGAACTACACCCCTACCCCTTATGATTTTGAGATGAGATTTTGCTATGTAAGTTAGGCTGGCCTTGAAATTACCATGCAGGTCAGTCTGCCCCCAAACTCATGACTTTCTTGCCTTCGACTCCCAAACTGTACAGTTACAGGTGTGCGTTACCACACATGCCATTATTACCATGATTTTGCAACTCAAGATCCAGTGGGAGATTCTTTAATTGAACATTCTTTGAGATCAATAAATAATATAGTAGTAGTAGTGGTGGTAATATATGAGACAGAGTCTCACCATGCAGCTTTGGCTACTACCCTTTAGCTCACTATGTAGACCAGGCTAGCCCTAAACCCACAGAGACTCCCCCACCCCTCACCTGCCTTTGCTTCCTGAGTGCTGAGATTCAAGATTGCATTTGGAGGAGTATTTACAGGGCAAAAAAAAATACATTCAATATAGGTGTTTCCCACAAGACTAAAAGAGAGACTCTCTGAATCCCCACTTCTGGTGGAGAAATCAGCAAGTAGATTGTGCCAGAAGACAGTCACAGGTGATTGTAAGCCTCAGTCCATTCCAGTCATTCATACATAATTATTCATGGTCCCAGGCTGTGGTGGGAACATGAAAGTCCCCAAAAGTTCATGTGTGGATGCATACTCCCAACTCAACTGTGTCCAGAGGTAGGACCTTTAGGGAAACATGGAGATCAAGTGTCCGGCCTCATAAATGGGTCAACACTGTTTGTAGGAGCAGGTTTGTTATAAAGCAGTGTCTTAGTCAAGGTTTCTCTTCCAGCACAAACATCATGACCAAGAAGCAAGTTGGGGAGGAAAGGGTTTATTCAGCTTATACTTCCACATTGCTGTTCATCACCAAAGGAAGTCAGGACTGGAACTCAAGCAGGTCAGGAAGCAGGAGCTGATGCAGAGCCATGGAGGGATGTTTCTTACTGGCTTGCTTCCCCTGGCTTGTTCAACTTGCTTTCTTATAGAACCCAAGACTACCAGCCCAGGGATGGTACCGCCCACAATGGGCCCTCCCCTCTTGATCACTAATTGAGAAAATGCCTTACAGCTGGATCTCATGGAGGCATTTCCTCAACTGAAGCTCCTCTCTCTCTGATAACTCCAGCCTGTGTGAAGTTGACACACAGAACCAGCCAGTACAAGCAGCTTCAGTCTTCTCCAGGGTGGGAAAGCTCCCGCCATGTGATTCCTGCTGTCACGTGAAGGAGAAGGTCCGCCTCACCAGATGTGGCCAGTGTCCTCCGCTCAGCCTCCAGAGCTGTGAGCCAGACAAACTTGCAACTTTAGAGATACTCAGCCTGTGATACTCTGCCACGGCAGAACAGCCTCACAAGGACCTCTTTACTTTCCAAGCTCTTTGCGTGGAGATTAAATTTTATGGTCACCATAGTTAGAGTGAGCTTGAGAAGTGCTCATCTGAAGGAACCTTCAAAGGGTGTCCCAAGTTGTCCTTGCAGTCAAGGTACATGCGCAGATGCAAGTCTGGGTTAGCAGAATGGCTTTGCAGCAAGTGGGCAAACTTGGTTACTCGTTTCATGGAAGAGATCAGGCATGGCCAGTCGCCGCTCAGGGCCTGAGAGTACCTGTATCTCACAATTCTAAAGGGCCCAGAGGGAAAATGCCACATGACCAGAAGCAAATGCAATTCTTGTAAAGGAAATACTTCCGAATGAACGTAAGAGCTGGGAGACAGGAGGGCTCTGAGACTGACTTCTGGACACAGCATGGCCACTGCACTCTTGAATTCACAGAGGCTCTGTCACCTACACAAGACTGAGCCTATCAACCTTCCAGTGTGGGTAGTGGAGGGACTCATGACGGCCCACCTCTAGCTGAGGAGTTATTACTGGGGGAGAGGGAGCCATTTCTCTTCAGTGGAATAACCATTGGTTAAGTTGTTCATGTCCCAGCCAAGAACCCCATATGATGCTGTTCATACTGAAATCTGTAGCAAAGACAGGGAAGCTTAATGGTCTCCTATTTGCTCTTAAAATAGTAGTATTTGTTAGTCCCCACCCCCCATTATCTTAGCTCTGTACTTGTGCTGTACATATTAATCAGCCTGCTTTTAACCTTGTTCTGACTTCCGAGAGGTCAGGGGTGTAGAGCCAAAGCTACAGAAGCCCGTGAGGCTCCCACATTCACTTGGGTCACTTCCTGTCTTGGCTCTAGGGGACACCTGGCCTTGTTTGTTCCTGAGAACCATTGGCCACTTTTGACCCACATGCACTGACCTGTTGAAGCATGACATGCTGAAACATGAGTTGTGTCAGTCATAAGTTTTCTTCGACTGGTGCGTGAAAACCTACGATTTGCGCAACCAAACACCACTGGCAGCAAACAAGCCGGGTGCTGGCAGCCATTGCTGGTGAACTTTACTGACCCTGGATCAGATGTGAGAACTGCCTCATTCCTCCATTTATTCTGAGAGAAAAACAAAAAACAAAAACAAAAACAAAAAAAAACGAAAGGTGGCATTTCATTCTCAGCTGCTGTCCCTAAACCCCCAGGGCCCAAGAGCGCCCCTGATAGGTTTGTCCCATGGCCTTTCTTCCTTGTCTGTACAAAATAACCCTAAGGTTTTGTCCCCCCCCCCTTTGGCTTTAGAGGTGCCTCGGGCTGCTGCCTGCATTCTTCTTTGGTGGACTCACCCCTTGGTGATTTCGATTTCCCCCGAGGCTTACTAATCTCAGCCTGCTGCTTTTGTTTCGGCTTGCATGGAAATATTTTTGCTTTTCCCTTTAGCAGCCTTGATGATCAGCGTCTGTCTTATACCTGGTCCACAAACAGAGAAAAGCGGCTTCACTCCTTAGCTGCCAGAGAGGCCTGATGTCTGAAATCTGAAGGAGCAGCTTGAGTGTGTACCTGCGCGGCTGTGCCTCATGCTATGCCTGGCTCACACAGAGAGCCTTTCTTAGATACGTGCAGTCCTCTGTATCTGTGTTCAGGCGCATCTTCCCACAAGGCAGCTGTATTTCCATTTTACATGGTTTCCAACAACTGCCTTCCCCGTTCTAAGATGTTTTGCACATGTTTGTCTTTTTTTTTTTCTTTCTTTCTTTTTTTTTTGCAGGGCCACTCAGGATTCTGAAAGTATATGGGCACATGCTGTTAGCATTTTGTCTAAGCTCCGCCCCTCAGTTACTATAAAAGGGGCTGCTTGTCCCCTCCACTCTCCTTTGCTCCTGCCTTCTTGCTACTGCTCTGTCCTGCCCCTTCCCCCTCTCCCCCCATTACTCCCCCTCCCTGCCCTCCATGTGCTCATGGCCGGCCTCAGCTTCTCTACTCTTTTATATTCTCTCTCTCTCTCTCTCTCTCTCTCTCTCTCTTCCCCCCCCCCCATCTCCACTACCCTCTCAACTTCCTTCCCCATTCCCTAAATAAACTCTATTCTATACTATGCCATCGTGTGGCTGGTCCCTCAGGGGGAAGGGATGCCTCAGCATGGGCTCACAGAGGCAACCCCTTTTCCCACACCTGACTACACATCCACCAAGCATATTCCTCTCCTCTTTATCTTTTTATAAAACACACCATTTGGTGTCGTGACTCAGATCTTTCTCATGCACCCCCTGTCCAAAAAAGATGTGTCCATAGTATCTGCATGGCTTAGTTCAAGAGAACAGAAAGGATACTCCAAATACTTTTATCCCATCGGCCGTTAGGGCATTTAAACCCCAGTCTTCAGACCACACTCCCTTAACTGTGGCATGTGGCTTTCTCAGATTTGAAATCTGACTGTAGGAGCCATTTAACAGTTTGATGTTTAGGTGTGTGTTCTTGTCCTCCATGTTCAGGACCAGGGATGCCAAGCACTTGCGGACTCGCCAATCAAGTTTCGGAAATGGGAGCCATATGTGCCTGACTCTGTCAGGTGGCTGTGGTGGCCTTCCTGGCATCAACTTGACTCAGCCTAGGCTCTTGGGCGGCTCCAGAGAGCCGGTAAGGCAAGGATTAAAAAGAAGTGTGGAGATGGGTCACCTAATCCCACGAGTATCCTTTGTGTGGTCCCCAGGGCTTGAGAAAATGAGTGCCAGGTAAAGCAGGGTCTCCACCTATTGTTTAAAATCTGCTTTTCATTTCCTCTCTGGTAAGAGCTTTATTGAGATGTAATCAGCACACCATGCAATTTACAATTTAACATGTATAATCGGGTAGGTAGTTCACCTGTGACTGACGTACTTGCTGTACAATCTGCAAGGTACTAACTAAACCCATGTTTTCACAAAACAGTAATAAAAAGCGCACAGCTCGGTGCTTTCATGGGGGTTCGGTCTATTCAGCAAATCGTGAGCATATTTGCATCCTCCTCTGTCCTCTCAAGAAGGTTCCTAACCATTGGTTCACACTCTTTTCATGCGTATTTTCTCATCCAATCATCTTCTATTTCCTCCTTATTTCTAGAGGCCTCGGCTCTTCCCAGGCAGGATAGTGCTGGTCCCCACAGATGCTCGGTTCCCAGGGCTTGAGGCTGTTGTGGTCTGACTATGAAATGATCCCCACAGATTTAAGTCCTGCATGTTCAGTCCTCAGCGAGTGACTCCATTTTGAGAGGTTCTGGAAAGTTCCAGAAATGGGGCTTACGGGAAGAAGGCGTGCGCGCTCCAGGTTACACCTGACTTCCAATCTGTTTCTTGTGCTCTGCGTCCTTCCTCCTGCCCCCACACGCTCCTGACTCTATGGCTTTTTGACCAAGCTCATGGTTTCCTGGGCAAGCAAACCTCTGGAAACTGTGAGGAAAACACGCTCCTTCCACTGCCTTTGTTTGACTACAGCAGTGGTGACGGGTGCAAAGGCAGCTCAGCGTCAGGAACAGGAAGCCCAGCGGGTGTGGGCTGAGGAAGGAAAGGGACTGGATCACTAACCAGATGTGGCTGTTTCTCTCTACCCGAGTCTACTGTCCCCCAGTGGACAGTTGACATGGTCCCCATGAGTTTGCAGAGGTGAAGGGCCAGAGCATTAGGCCCCAGGAGGTTGGGATTTTGAGTTCTAACCCGTGTGATCTTGAGAAATGACATGCCTTCTCTGAACCCACGAAGGATGAGGTCCGGGCATCTCTGGTCCTTACAGCTCTGCTGCTGAGGATGCTATAGAGACTCTGTCTTCAGCAGAGCCTGCGTCTCTAGCTGCCTGCCACACAGACAGCTTTTCTCCCTTTCCCACTCACCACACCCAGCGCACACTCTCTTAAGAGGATGGAATTTCCTAACGCCTGGGGTCTCAGAACCCATGTGGCATAAGGAAGAAGGGCAGAGTAGAAAGCTGTGCTTTGGGTGTGCAATGAGCCAGGGCTAAATTAGTGTGAAAGCCTTGTCTGCGAGTTTACAAACACACAATTACAGCTCGCACAGTTATCTAAATCCACTTTCTTGCCTTATAATTTTATGGTTAGAAGCATTACAGTTGTTTTTAGATTTTTTTCATTACAACTACAGTAGCCACAGACGGAACCCAATAGTGTTTGTTTATTTGTGTAACAAATTACACCCCTCAGCTAGCTTCACTGTGTAATTTCCATTGGGTGTATATTCTAAAAAAATAAAAAAATAAAAAGAGAGTATACATTGGTCTGAGGGTCTCCTTTTTAAATTCTATTGTCTTTTCCAAATCACCACTTGACAGTGTAATTTAAGAAACAAACTGTATATATGGGGTATGAACTGATGTGAGAACGATACATATACAATAGGACAGGCATCTGAGCCAAAGTTTCAGTTCCCCACACAGTCCTGTACAGTTGGGGAAGTCAGCTGACATTACTTTCATCATCATCATCATCAACATCATCTTCATCATCATTATTATTAATATTATTATTATTAATTTGTTTACCCACAGAGTGAACTCTGGTATTTTATTCTCTTTGTCAACTTGACAGGAATCATTTAGGAACAGAGTACCTCAATTGAGAAGATGCCTCCATTAGACTAGCCTGTGGGCAAGCCTTTGTGTGTTTTGTTAATTAATGGTTATTGTGGGAAGACCCAGCCCAGTGTGGGTGGAGCCACTCCTGCTCAGGTGGTTCCTGGTTATATAGAAGAAAGCGGTCCGGAAAAGCCATGGTGTTCAAGCCTGGCCCTGTTTCTCCATGGTTTTGCTTCAGGTCCTTCCTCCAGGTTCCTACTGGAGTTCTGCCCTGCGTTCCTTCCATGATGAGCTGTGGTTGGGATGTGTTAGCCAAACAAACCTTTTCCTTTACAACATGCTTTTGGTCAGTGTTTTATTATAAACAGAAGCTAGGGCAGATGTCAGTCACTTACAGATGTTACTAGAGGAAGAAACTGGAGTCAGGAACCCCAGGGTCAGTCACATTCCTTAGTTCAATATATCCAATATGGTATTTTAAATTTTTGTAATCTTTGGACTGACTCATTTCACTTAATGTCTTCAAAGTCCATTCACATTGTATCATGATTTCCTTCACTTTGAAGTTGAGTAATATTCTATTGTATGTGCGTGCTTCATTTTTAAGTACACTTGTCCACCGCTGATGGATATCGGCGGCTTCTCTCTCTTAGGTGTTGTAAATAGTGCTTCTGTGAAGAAGGATGTATGGCATTGTTTGAGGATACATTTTTTTCAGTTCCTTTAGGTAAATATCCAGAGAAGAATTACTTGAGGATACATTTTTTGTTCCTTTAGGTAAATATCTAGAGAAGAATTACTGTGTCATAAATGCAAATATACAAATTAACATTTATTTATTTATTTATTTTTATTGGTTATTTTATTGACTTACATTTCAAATATTGTCCTCCTTCCCGGTTTCCCCTCCACAAACCCCTCATCCATTTCCCGCTCCCCCCACCCCAACTCCTGCCTCACTGTCCTAGCATCCTTCTATGCTGGGTCACTGAGCTTCCATAGGACCAAGGGCCTCCCCTCCCATTGATGCCAGATAAGGCCATCCTCTGCTACATATGCAGCTGAAGCCATGGGTCCCTCCATGTGTACTCTTTGGTTGGTGGTTTACCAAAGAGTACAAATTAACATTTTAGTTGTTTGAGGAAGGGCCAAACCATTTTCAGTGGTGACTGAACATTTTACATCCCTCTTGGTTTCTCCATCCAAATGGCCCACAGGTATATTTCATGAGGAATTATTACCCTTCTGGTCATTTGTGAGATGAGCATCTCTCTACCTCGTCCATTTGTGCAGACTGTGGAAGGCACTCTGGCCCTTAGCTTGGCTTTGGTTGCTATAGTTCTTATTGGTTCTCTGGGCATTCTGGATAATGATGTCTTCTCAGATATGAGATTTTTTCCTCTCATTTTTACCTTAAGCTTTTATTCACATTTAGCTTCAGCCTTAAAGCACACTCAAAACATCCTTTGTAAATTGCAAGATAACACATAGCAGGATAGTTTTCTGAGCTGTTCTAAGTTCAAACCAGAATGTGTCTGAGCTCCTCTGCATGTTTGAAATATTACCTAAATATACATTAAAAATAGCTTGAAGGGCAGTGAATGCTATCTTTCTTGGCACATTAATTTTTCTTAACTAGGCAATTTTATGCCTTTGAATTCACAGAATTTGGATGGCTTTCTTTGTATCATCACTGGAAATTCCTCATGAGTGAGGAACTCCTGTCAGTGGGACCAGCTAAGCAGGGGCCCAGACAACAACTCCTTGGAAGCTCATGATGAGGACCAATCACACCATGTGGTCTCTGCTCTTTCCCAGAAACCACTGAGCTTCCCCGGAGACATTTCTTGCTTGTAGAATTTTGCCGGTAGAGGATTTTATCCACCCATGCTGCTTTTACTTTGGTTTCCTATATGGAATAAACAAGTCTTAAGAAGTGGTAAAGCTGAATTTACTCAAAAAGAAAAAATAGAAAAGAAGCAATACATTTAGGAAATCTGAATGGGTAGAAAGTCGGGTGGGGTGGTATTTGGTCTTTCTAAATAATAGAAGCGTCTTTACTTAAAGTTCAGTGTCTCAGGTCAAGCCTAGACCTCTCAAGAGTCCTGCTAAGATCAGATGGCCACAATCGGCTTTCTGGCGGCTCATCCCTGCTGTTGACCAGGTCGACTTGGCCAAGACTCATGCTCAGACTGCCTTTATTTCCCCGCGGAGAAGGTGGGAAGAGTGAGTGGTCCTAGTCATTCTTCTGCAAAACTACCTTTGATGTCAAACATTCTCCTTGGAAACTTGCGCATTTGTGTTCTGCAGCTTAGACATGAGAAGTATTGTAAGTCTCTTGTGAATGGTGGACTTACTGGTAACTTTGAACAGAGAAGTATTTTAATCTATTCACCAGTTAAATGAACGTGATATAAAATAAAAATTTCTCCATTCATCCTTTTCATTTTTTCCTCTCTTCCCCCTCTCCTTTCCTTCTTCCTTTATCCCTCCCTCTTTACCTCTTTTCCTTCCTTCCTTCCTCCCCCCTTCCCTCCTCTTCCTCCCCTTTCCCCATATTTTCTTCTTGTTTCTCTTTCTCCTTCCATGTTCTCTCTCTCTCTCTCTCTCTCTGTGTGTGTGTGTGTGTGTATGTGTTTCTGTCTTAGTTAGAATTTTACTGCTGTGAAATGACCATGAACAAGGCAACTCTTATAAAGGACAACATTTAATTGGAATTGACTTACAGGTTCAGAGGTTCAGGCCATTATCGTCAAGGCGGGAACATGGCAGCATCCAGGCAGACTCTATGTCAAAAGAGCTGAGAGTTCTACATCTTTATCTGAAGGCTGCTAGTGGAAGACTGACTTCCAGGCAGCTAGGATGAGGGTCTAAAAGCCCACACCTACAGTGACACACCCACTCCAACAAGGCCACACCCACTCCAACAAGGCCACACCTACTCCAACAGGGCCACACCTACTCCAACAGGACCACACCTCCTAATAATGCCACTCCCTGGGCTAAGCACATACAAATCATCACACTCTTCCCGTCTTCCTTCTACAAAGGTTCGGGGCTCCTGCGTTCACTCTTACGATGCTGATGCTATAGGAGTGAATGAAGCAGCTATTGCCCTGGCTTGCAGGACTATTATAGAACAATGCTTCGTTCTGGACTGTCCTGGAATGGGGGCTTTATGGTAAAACTGGAAAAGTTCCCACAAAGTGAAACAACACAGTCACATCTAGGTCAGAGATACTGAGCCTGAATGGGATTTCAAAAAAAAAAGGACCAAGCGATTCAGAAACTGTCAATCATTCTGGAGCTACTTGGGGTGGAGAGCTCTTCAGAGATCACTTTTACAAGGGCAAACAGAGGACATGGCTAGTGAGGAGTAGACAATCTCAGAGGCCCTCGGATCCTTGAGAGGGGACAGATCTGTTCGAGAAACAGAAGAGTAACCATGCTGACCCCCTGAGTACAGTGGTGGAGGGTCTGAGCAGGGAAGGAGCTAAGAGGCTCCAAGGAACTTGCGTGAGTGTGTGAGTTACGACATTAGCAGCATCACTTCTGGTCGCCCAGTCTATAGAGCGGGATCCCCAGAAGGCAGGCTTGAAGGAGGGAAGTGTCTGAAGTCACACAGCTCACAGATGGTGAGCCAGGATCCACCCTGGGAGAGGGTACAGACCTCACACCTGTCACCTAGACTGGGCTATGGGGAGCTGAAGTCAGACAGCACCATGAACCTTCTGTAGTTTTGCAAACTTGTTCCAGCTTTGGGGGTCAGGGGGGACTTGTGGGGTGGCTTAGGGATTGTCACAGCGTGTAACCAGGCCACTTGATCGCAAAAAAACAGTTTTGTTTCCTCTTCCTTCCTATCCTGGGTCTCATCCAGGAACTGGGTTCTGACCCCCTCAAGCCACAAAGAGCAGAGATAATGTGCACAGCAGGTCGGTGTTGTCAAGGAGGCTTGTGGCGAGGAGGGCCATCCATGGTCGCTGGCTGGGTGTGCATTGTACACTGTGCTCAGCAATATGCTGCTAAGAAAAGAAGGGTCGGTCTCCTTCTTTCAGTCTCTTGTTTGCCCGAGATCTTCCTTTTTTGCCAAATGGGGACAAGAAAGACGCACACACGCTGGGCCAGTGTGGAGAGAGGCAGAGGGCACAGGCTGCCCTTTCCTTTCTCTCTCTGTTCTCATGTTTCTGGGTCACATCCGGTGCCAGCGTGGCCCTCTGCAGGCTTGCTCTGCCTTCCTCCCCAGATGTAAGGAATGAGGGGGACCTTTCCCTTAGGGGAAATGTGTCTTTTAATACTGAGGGCTGTACATAAGAAATAAATGTTATATGAAAGACATAAAATGGAAAGTTTTGTTCGGGAGGTTTCAGTTCTCATATAAGAGAGCTGCTGTATCGCTTAGACTCCAAATCAACCAGTCCTAAAGTACAGTTTTCAGAATTGCCTTTTTTTCTTTGTCACAACAGGATTTTTAAGCAACAAGAATTGAGTCTGGAAAGGTGGCTTAGCAGTTAAGAGCACGTCCTGCTCTTGAAGAGGACCTGAGTTTTGGCTTCTAGAACCCATGACAGGTAGCTAACTATTACCTGTAACTCCATCTCTGAGATCCATCACCTCTGGCCTCTGCAGGCACATGCACACATAATTTAAAATAATAGGAACAGATCTGAAAGAAAAAATATGAGGATCAGTGGGTGAGGAAGATGGCTAACATGGCTAGGGTAAAGTGCTCGCTTTGCAAACCTGGGGACCTGAGTTAGGATTCTCAACAGCCATGTATAAAAGCCATGGAAGTAGTACATGCCTTTGATTCTGCAGAGAAGAGAGGGAGACGGGATCGCTGGGGCTTGCTGTCCAGCCAAATCAGAGAGCTCCGGGATCACTGGATAAAGTACAGCATAATAGAGGACACCTGTGTCTGGCACGCACGCACGCACGCACGCACGCAAGCATGCATATGCGCATTTGTCTGCGCATGCGCACAGAGGTACCGTGTAAGCCGGAGAAACCTGCGGAAACGATGGCACATGACTCCTTTTAGAACTTTCTTTCCTGTGGTTGGATTTTGACATTAGACTCTTATGTCCCTTTTTGCTTCCTTTTTTATAAACTTAGTTAATACAAACCCATTTGTTGCACTGTGGCCCGGATAGTTTATGTGAATAATTAGAATTCACTGTTACTGAAGACAGACTGTGCGATAAGCTTTATCTTCTTTCCTTCCGAGACACTTGTGACCATCCCTCAGTTGGCCCTGGGGTGTCTCTGTGTGGCTGTGCTACCTGCTGAGCAGAGATGATCTGCGTTGGACTTCCCATCCTATCAGCTGTGTGTCCTCAAGCAAGCTGCTTGACCTTTCTGAGTCTGAGTGTTCTTACTTTTAAAAACAGGAAGTGACGTCAGCCTCACAGAATTCTAGACTCACCCTAAGTGCACACAGGCTGGATCTACACCAGTCTGCCCACAATAGACATTTGCTGTGTTTTAATTATTTCTTTAAAGCTTGAATATTGGTCACAATCAGAAGTAATGAAAACGGAGGACACACTGTGTCCAGAGTTTATTGTGACTTGGGGTGCTGTGATAGACCACGTGCCCCTTCCTCTGCTTCCATCTACACCACGCTGCTGGGTACACACACCATCAGTTTCTGTCTAGGGTTGCCCCATGTCAACAGTTTCCCCACTTTCAGGGCAAAACCGAGGCAGGTCTACATGTCATTGAGAAGCGCTCAGGAGAGAAGAAATGACTAGTTCCCAGCACAGGGCCACCATGGGTATCTCTTCCAACGTGTACCCCTTCAATAGGGGTTCATATCCTCACACCACCTGTGGCTCGGAGGGAAAAGAGATGGGTGGTGTGTGTGTGTGGACACTTGGCAACTCTAAGGGCAATAATATCAGTGACAGCATTAATAGAGTTTCTTTTATTCCTTGGTACTCAGAGTCCAGCTGTCCTGTATTGTATTTCTGGATGCTTTTGCTTAAATCTGGTAAATGTCTTTTTATGTTTTTTAGTTTTCGATCTTCCACTGTATATAAGCTTCCGCGTACATATAGACACAAAGACACAAACACATAGACTACACAGTGTGCACACGGAAACATATGCACATACACCACAGACCATATATGTACACATACCACACATACATACCCATGCTCACATAAATGTGTTCATTACCCCCCACACACCACACACAGATAGATTTCCCACCATCTTTAGGGTCTTGTTCCTCTTGGCTATCTGATGGAGGGCTGCAAACTGACCATATTTCTAGAGCTGTGACATGTCCCTGTTGCATTGAGTGGGCAAGGGGTGGACGCAGGCCCCCTCCACCCCAAGTTTATGTGAAGGACCAGTTTGTTAACATCTTAAGCTTGGTGGGTCTCGAGATTCCCACGATAGCAACCCCACCTGGCTGTTGTGACACAAACGATTCTAGGGACACTTCAGGAATGAGCCAGCCCAGCTATGATTATGATAGAATGGTATTTAAAAAAAAATGGACAGGGGCACCTTTGTCCAAAGGCCTGTGGTTTCCAGTGAGCTCCTCTACCTGTGGGTGTGTCATTTGTCAGCCTTAGCCATAGTCAAAAGGATGAGGACGAAAGTGGTATCTCAGCCCTGTGGCAGGTGACCAGGACAGAGTTTCAGAGTAGCTGAACTTCAGGTGCCCTGACCTTTGGGGCCTGACTGCCCCACCACAGCTCCTCAGGCCAGGCTGTACGGCTCCAGCCAGGGAGCCCTAGAGGCTGCGGTGCTGATTGGTTCCAGCGCTGGAGGGATGGAAATTTACAAGAGAGCGGAAAGATTGCTCTCTGCCAAGGCCTGATTCAGAGCTCAGGGATTAAGCCTCTGGCTAGGGGATTAAGATGGAATTTCACATCCACAGATCCCACTCGCACCAGGCTCTGGCCTGTGCTGGGTTCCTGTATGTCTGTCTCAGAGGTTTCCGCGCGCTGTGGGCACCGGGGGGGGGGGGGGGGGGGGGGGAGGGTCAAAAAAGAAACTCCAGGCCCCTATTTTCTGCTTTTGGGTTCATTTTCTTATATTTTGTATCTCGTATATTTATATCTGAATCTGAGAAGAGAGGATAATTTGGAAACAGCCAAGGAACACGAAGGAATCTACTCCCAAGGCCAAGAGTGACAGAATGGCTGAGCACTGGCTTCAGTAGGGGTGCAGGGCAGAGAGAGTCCAACACTCACATTTCAGCCTCTGACTTTGTTCTGCTGGCTCTGGCCAGCAGCGTCCCAAGGCTTGAAAATGACCCCAGCTCTCTGAAGAGTCACGGCCTCGCCCCATCCACCTGGGCCACAGGCAGGATCGATTTCACAGGGAACTTGCAGTTCACCCATTTTCATTCTGGAACCTCTTGTGGGCCTCAGTGCTCTCAAAATGGGGGAGACACCTCTTAGTTCCCTGGTCGATTTGGTTTTCACCTGGAAGGCTTGGGACCCAGACAGTGAACTGTGAACTCTAGATCCCAGCATCCAAAGTGAGCAGAAAGGTTTAGCGAACCTTCTCTGCTAGAATTCCGTTCTAACCCGCTTCAGTCCTGGGAGGACTGGTAATCTGGGGGAGCTTGTAATTACCAGTTCATGATTGAACACTGTGTCACAGATGGAATTTGCTGTTTTTCTTTGACACTGAGATATAAAGAGTTTTAATCTCATTTTGTTTATCCAACCTTCTTGAATCATACGAAATCAACTTTGGTGTACTTACAATTGTGAGCATCTGCTTAGAGTCTGCATGGAATGAGTTATGCTGAAGTAACAAGCGGCTCCAAAGTTGAATGGCTCAAAAACACATGGTTTTAGAGCTGCAGAGATGGTTCCCCTTCCCGAGGATGGTTCGTTTCTCAGAACCCATATGGTAACTCACAACTGTACTTAACTCCAGCTTCAGGGTATCTGGCCCCCATAGGCACTGCACACATATGGCACATAGACACACAGCAAGAAAAATACAAATAGTCATAAAATTTTTTTTTAATACAAAAAAGAAATTGTTTTATGTCTCTCAGGACACATGCTGTTTTTTAAGTGTGGTTTTTCTGTCATTATCCCCTGAAGGCAGGACTGTGGCATACAGAGATATCTTTTTCTGAGGGGGCGGAAAACAATTGGCCAAATGTGTCTGGGCACCTGTTTTTGTCAATAAAGTTTTATTGACAGGCATGCGTGATGACTCATGACTTTGTCTACAAGAGCTGAATTAGGCAGCTGGAACAGACCGTGCAGCCCACAGCACTGGCGATTTTTTTTCCTCTCTCTGCTCTTTACACAGCATCTTAGCTGACATCTGGCTGTCCAAAACTCGGATAGTGGAGTGACTATGGGTTGGTTCTTAGAACTGCTGCTCCGAAGGGACACATGGCTTCAGCTCACATTTTCTGGGTTAAAGCAAGGCACACGGCCACTCTTGATGTCTGCGAAAGCAAGCTTTGAATTATGGATGCTCTTATGCATGCTTTGCTGCAACGATAGAAGCAGACACTACTTCACTGAAACTGGAAAGATTTACACAAAGACAGGTAACAGTGCCATCAATAGTAAGGGTGAAGACCAAGGCTCTGGAGGGCACAGGTTCCCACCGCCCCAGTGGCCTCTGTGATTGCAAACCTCTGTTGTAGTGTGTCTACACTATTATATGTATGTGTCTGCAGCCTTATAGGGGTGGGATTGCCTATAAAGACGTGAGCACAGAAGACTGTGAACTCTGCCTCAGATGAGCTCAGAGGCCACTCAAACACCCTCCCACAGAACTCTCCAGTTTGTATCAAAGTGAAGTTGTATCAAAGTATCAGTCTACAGGATTGAAAGAGAGTATCTGTTGTGAATTGTTGCTCCATTTAAAACTGGCATTCCATTTCCAAGCCTTAACCTGACAAATGGGCTTTGTTAATTTCTCTGTCTGGAGACTAACACAATGTGCTGAAGGAAGCTAGGGCATTGGATCCCCTGCAGCTGAAATTACAGATGGTTGTCAGTTACTATGTAGGTGCTGGGAACTGGACCTAGCTCTAATGTTTTTAACACCTGAGCCGTATCTCTAGCCCCTTATCCTAAGTTTTAAGCTTTATTTTTATGTTCTCCCTCTTCTTCCTTTTCATTTTTTCTTCACTTCTTCTGGTGATTGTGAAGTCTCAGAACATGAATCTGCTGGGAAAGTTCTGAACTCTTGTCTGAGCTACTTGAAGAAGAGAGAGACTCTTTCTAAACACTCAGAGTCAGAGATGGTATGGTGTTAGAATTTGGATTCAGAAGCCAGTCAGTCTGTCTTGGGGTGTGTGTGTGTGTGTGTGTGTGTGTGTGTGTGTGTGTGTGTGTGTGAGAGAGAGAGAGAGAGAGAGAGAGAGAGAGAGAGAGAGAGAGAGCCTGTGTGTGTACATCCTGATGGTTGCTTCGGATCTGATGGTTGGCCAAGGGCTTCCTGAGAGTGTCAGGCATTTACCAATACCTTGTTACCCCCTCATTGGGATGTACCTGATGGAAACAGTGTTTGAAGTAGTCCAAGTCTCCACTCATAATGTCCCATGTGTTTAGAAACTGACTAAGGTAAAAATAGTATTCCTAGAGTTGGCACAGTGTGAGATGATTCTGCCCTGCCTGGACTACATAGGACTCGTTATATGATTGACAGGGGCTGGAAGCTGGAGGCAAGGCTCAAGCCCAAGAGATGACAAGGATTCTAAGCACATCTTCAGTTCTACAATGTGATGAAAGGGATGGTTAAGCACAGGGAGACTAGACAAGAGTCCAGGTCCCCAGGTGGGAATATGACAGTCAGCGGGCAAGCAAGCTGAGTGTCTAACAGGAGTGCACACAGCAGGGTCAGAGTTCTCCTCCTTCAGTCCTTCTTAGCAGCTCCATGTGCCCCAGAAGCTTTGACAGAGGGCCTGTCCCATCTTCCAGTGGAGAGTAGTAGGTTCTGAAGTTAGCAATCTGGGTTTTGCTAGATCTGGGACTCCAGCATCATATCCCACCTGCCCTCAAGGTACCTTAGGCCCAAGAGTTGCTTTTCTATAACTTCAGTGCAACATATAACCTGGTGTCTTTTAGGTCCTTGTCATCTTCTCTAGCCTTCTGCATGAAATCAAGCCATCTCAGAGGTGTAGATTAAACTCAGCTATCAGAGGAAATGAAATCCAGGTACTGAAAGATCCATCCTCTGGGTTCATGGCAGCACTGTCTGAAACAGCCAAGACATGGACCAGTCTACGTGTGCATCAACTGCTCAAGGAAAAGTGGAACATACATACCCTGGAATACCCACCCTCAAAAGGAGGGAATACTACCATTTGTTACCGCATATTTGAGCCTCAGAGGCTTAGTGAACTGAGACAGATGTGGCTTGAGTGAGACTATCCACTATGAGCTCTGATGCTAGAACATGTGGTCTGCAGTTGGTGGCACTGTGTAGGAAGGTTTAGGAGGTATGGCCTCTGTGATGGTTTGTATATGCTCAGCCCAGGGAGTGGAACTAATAGAAGGTAAGGCCATGTTGGAGTAGGTGAGGTCATGTTGGAGTGGGTGTGGCCTTGTTGGAGTGGGTGTGGCCTTGTTGGAGTGGGTGTGTTACTGTGGGTGTGGGCTATAAGACTCTCATACTAGCTGCCTGGAAGTCAGTATTCTGATGTAGAACTCTTAACTCCTCCTGCACCATGCCTGCCTGGATGCTGCCATGCTCCCACCTTGATGATAATGGACTGAACCTCTGAGTCTGTAAGCCAGCCCCAATTAAATGTTGTCCTTTATAAGAGTTGCCTTGGTCATGGTGTCTGTTCACAGCAGTGAAACCCTGACTAAGACCACCTTGCTGGAAGAAGTATGTCACTGGAGGCAGGCTTGCAGAGTTTAAGGACTTACGGCATTCCAGTCTGCTCCTCTGTTTGCTTGCTGTTCAAGATGCGAGCCTCAGCTTCCCGCTTCCGCTGCCATAACTGCCATTTGTTTCCAGCTCTCCTCAATGAGACACACTCTTTATCCCTCTGCAACCATAAGCCAAACTCTCCTCCTATCAGCTGCCTTGGTTGTGGTGTGTTACCATGGCAACAGAGACATTAACTAATACAATAGGCATGGGCAGACACTGCCTGGTGTGACTCTTGTGAATTTATCTAAAGATATCAAGCCCAGAGAAGCAAGCAGAAGCAAGGAGATTACTTCAGGCTAGGTTGGGGATGGGTGTGGTGTGTGGTTAAAGGGTACAATGTTTCCATTAGCAACACATTTCAATGGTCTACAACGTTTCCATTAGGAATAAGTTCCAATGTTCTACTGTACCACCTGTGACAATTGCTGATAATAATTTGGTGCATAGATTTAAAATGTTCTCATTGTAAGTATATATATAGCACAATGATATATCATTTGTCTTGATTTAATCATACCACAATGTATATATAGGCCAAAACATCACATTGCATACTGTGAACATATTATTCATATCCGTTCAGTAAAAATTAAGACAATGAACTTGTCTATGAGCTGATGTGTCTGAATGTCCACACCAGCCCCACATCCTAACCGACTTTCTTGTCTTTGAAGATATCTCCAATAGAGAGGAGGCTGAAGGTTGTGGGGGTCACCAAGGGTTCCCCTGGAGTTAGGGGTTCTACCTGAAGCCTCTTGTGAAATTCTCGGGAGATGTGATAGGAGAGGGGACAGCTGGGCCAGGCCTCTGATCACAAATGCAAGAATCATTTCTCCTCAGTCTTGTGTCTGCCACTTTTTCTAGGCCTGGTCTCAGAGTCCAAAGTTAACACAAGCTTGTGTTTTTGTAAGATTGCTTTTTCATGATTGAGTCTTTGAGAAGGGCCAACAAAAAAAAAAAAAAGAGAGAGAGAGAGAGAAAACAATTTCAGTCAGTCTTCCATGTGCTGCATCTGGTTAAAGCATTTCCACATTCCCACCCTAATGGTGACTTACCTTTCTTGATGACCAATATAGTTTCTCTTTGTAGTTGCTGGGATGCTAAAGCTGAACAGAACAGCCCTGATATGAAGACCTGAGATTAATAAGCTCCAATCCCCTAAAACTTTCTGAGTACCAACATGACTGTATAGTTTGGAACATTTTGGACTTTAGATATTTTGGGTTAGGTGTGTTCGACTGCAATGCCCATTTTCTGTTCCTGTACATTTTTGGATAAGGGTTATATAGTCAATCCTGAATTTACATTTATAGTTTTACTTTTATTTTTTTTAAGGACCCATATTCACTAAGGAGAATCTCAGTATTTCAATGGTGGAGGCTTCCAAGGGATCATCCTTGGTTCAATCCTTAGTTTTCCAGATGAGGAAGCCAAAGTTGCAGGATAAAAAGAGCCTTCCCTAGGTCACCCCAAAGCATCCTTCATTAAGGCTCTTTCTCATGACTGCCTGCTTGCTCAACCTCCAAGCTGCTTCTCTTCCCCTCATTATCGCAGTGGGAAAGAGAATCACTAAGATGGGTTTTTACTTCTAATTATGTGTGTGCATGTGCATTTGCGTGTGGGTTTGTGCAGGTGCACAAGTACCTGGATGCCAGAAGAGGGCGCTGGGTCCCCTGGAGCAGAAGTTGTGAACTGTGGGAGCTGAAAACCAAACCCAAGTCCTCTGGAAGAACAGAAAACACTCTTAAGCACTGAGCTCTCAACTCCCCTTACTATAAATATCCCTTTAGAGAAGAGAAAGCAGTTTAAAAGTCCAAATAATCTCATCACAGTAGTGTGAGTTTATGCTCAGACCTGCAAACAGACAATGATGTGGGCACCAGAAGATGATATAATGTGGCCTCCCCGGACCTAGGTCCTCTTCTGCCTTAGAATCTCTATGTCCAGTCATTAGGAGATCCAGGGCTATGAGAAGGCCTGTGAGATCCGGTCGGGTAGGCGATGGCTTGCAGGTTCCAGGCCTGTGCGAGTTTCATCTCCAGCACTGGTTTTCTGACACTGCCCTTCCAGTTGGCATCTGCCAGTTCTCAGTTGTGGCTGTGTGGGGGAGGTATAAGCACATGCTTCCAAGCCCTTGGGGATACTGTAATGAGAACCATGTGTGCACGGAATGCAGAAGGAGCCACACCTGGGGCATATTCAACCCGTGACAGATACCCGTGTGGCCAAAAAAAACACCCAGTGCCTTTTGAATATGCCTGTTTTATGAAAATATGCAAGCATACACACACACACACACACACACACACACACACACACGCACACACAAACATCGATAAAATTGCTGTGGAATCTAAGATTTATGTGCAATTTCTCCCTTCCCTCCCTCTTTTCTCCCCCCTTCCCTCTCTTTCTTTTGTCTCTCGATAAATTGCAAAAGACTTGGACACACTTAGACTAAGGAGAGCCAGGGAAAGAGCAAGCCTGAGTCAGAAGGGAAAATCAGCTCTCTTCTGCCTGGCGCGCACCCCCTGCCATCCCCCTAGGGACTCTCAAGTTACCTTCCTAATGAAAAACAGGCCTTTTAAAAAATGACTTGAGACCAAATGAAAAACGATTCGTATCTGAGCCGTGGCTGCTGGGGATGGGCCCTAGGATTTATAACGAAGACTTTTGTGACTCTCCCCCCATCCTAGCCCTGGAATTACCAGGAATGTGGGGATGCAAGTAACTGGCTGTAACTAATTCCATCAACAACAAACAAACAAACAAACAAAACCCCCATATTCTGATTCTGCGTGAACCATGTTTTTGTTCATTTTGTTATGAACATGGGCATAAGCAATCTCCTGCCGCTCTTGATTCCAGGATCCTGAAGTTCTGGGCATTGTTCAAAGCGGGGGGGTGGGGTGGGGGGTGGGGTGAGGGTGGGGGTGGTGGGGGTTGGGGGTGGGGACAGAGGGCTCGTGGGGTGAGCACTGCCTGCTGCTGGCTTAGCTGAAGGTGCCCATTAAGAGGGCTGTTGTTCTGTCTTACCCTGCCTCCTGCCTTGGGTCCCCTCTACTTGAGTTGTGTTCAGTAATAGCCCTCTGGTAAGAATACCACTGGCTTCTTACATAGCCTTGTTCCCCGGTGTTATTGTTAGGGTTTTATCGCTGTGAAGAGACACCATGACCCCAGCAACTGTTATAAAGGAGAACATTCACTTGGGACTGGCTTACAGTTCAGAGATTCAGTCCATCATTGTCATGGTGCAAGAAACACAGTGGCAGGCAGACAGACATGATGCTGGAGAAGGAACCTAGAGTTCTATATCTGGATCCACAGACATCAGGAAAAGCAAGTGAGCCACACTAGACCTAGCTTGAACATCTGAGACTTCTAAGCCAGACCCCTCCATGACACACTTCCTCCAAGGCCACACCTCTAAGCAGTGCCAATCCCTATGGATCAAGCATGCAAACCACAAGTCTGGGGGTGGGGGGGTGGGGGGGTGCATTCCTACTCCGATCACCAGGAAGCTGGTATTTCCTGAATGGTGTCCTCTCAGCCATCCTGTGGTACAACCTCACCACCCCAGGTCTCTTATTTTTCCCTAAGTGGGTTTCTGCCTCTGTCAGGCACTGCTTCCCTGTGTGTGGAAGGAAAGATCTATGGTACCCACAGGCCCTAAACTCCTTAGATGAAGGGAGTATATCCACTGTCTCTGAAACCCCAGGTATGTTCAGGAACTCCAGTGTAATCATTAAGATTTGGTTTTCCTGTGGCTTGGGTCTCTCTGTTCTAGGGCTTGCTTATTCTCTTAGGTAGCATCTTGTACCCACCCCAACAAGGGACAATCAATCCAGGGTCACTGTTTCTAGCTCAGCCAAAATGACAAAGAACAAAATACTTCCTTCTGGACTCACTCGCTCCTGGATTGTTTCTGGCTAGCAAAAGTGAGTCAGGTGCCTTCTTCCACCCCTTCTGTGACTCTGTGGTTTATGTGCCTCGATGCCCAGGTTAGTGACATTTGGTCCATTTCTGAGACTGGAGGTATAGTCCCCAAAAGTCATATCGTAGAAGTAGTTCATACCCCGAGTGTTCAAAACAACAGAGAATGGATATTGTAGATGAAAATCAATTGCTACTGCATTTGAGACAAAGATGGAGGCAGAACTAGCCTGTCGGCAAAGCCAGTCAGAGTGCGGAAGCGCTTTTTGACCATGGCCAAGGCTGGCAATTCTCGTACAAACTCATTCTCTTTCACCCTGTACTTGGAGTTGAGAGATGGCTCTGTTCTATAGAGCGAGATGTATCCTTGACTGGGACACAAAGGTAGAGTTACTTTCCCCAGGCATGTGGAAGGTTCTCTGGAACACCCTTTGTAACCCCCGACTGTGTGAATACAAAGAAGATGTGTTCTAATGACTACTCCTTTGTCAGACTTACTGGTTGGAAGCCAAACAAGAGCACAGAAGAAGGGCTGAAGCCAGAGACTCTTCAGGTAGGCAGTGCCATGCTGGAGCGGGAGGATCACCTGGGGAGGAGTGAGGAGGGGAGGGGTGTTACCCTCATTGTTCCAATGGAGTCTGTGTATCTAGGCAGGCATTGGTGGGCAGATACCTCCTTCTCTGCTTTAGTTATTTACCAAGCATTTCTTTCTACTTACTGGGAGTACCTTCGAGTATCTGGCATACCCTACGTTTTCAATAAACATGTTTGAGTGAACAACACCCAGGGAAGCGGCCATTTGTTTCACAGTTATAGGAAAAGTAAGCTTGAAGTAACACCCCTGGAGTTGATGCTCTTGGTGTGAGTTTCTGCCATCTAGAAGCAGAGTGGTTTCTTGGCACCCATGGGGAGGGCTCCGAGGCTGCCAAGGGTATCAATGTCTGTACATGCTCAATGTCTGTACATGTACAGTCTCTCACACAAATGGTGCAGTATTTGTATATAACCACTCTCATTCTCTACACGATTTCAAAGATCAAGGGCTATGTAAGTTAATTGCACTGCTTAGGGAATGACGGGGAAAGCTCCGCACAGGCCCAGTGCACATGAGGTTATTTGGAGGAGTTTTGATGATAAGGTTGACTGAATTTCAGATGGAGAACTGAAAGGGAAGGAGGGATGGCTATGGAGGTCATTGATTCTAATAGCATAATAAAGATGATTCATGAGAATAATAACTCCTGGTGCGACTTCCTGTGTGCCTCCTGATAGTTTGCCTTACATCCACTGTCTCATGTTACCTCCATAGCAACTTTGTAGCTTGCTCATCTTCATCGTTTCCATTTTATAGAAGATGGAATGAAGGCAACGCAAGGTTAACTGGTTTGACCAGGATTGTAGTGGCTTTAACTGAAGGAGCCAAGGTTTTCCCAGAAGTTAGTAGATATCAAGATAGGGCTAGGGGGTTTGGGTAGGCAAAGAAGACACAAGATGAAGGTTTTCTAACCCTGCCTATTAGACAAATGGTTTATGTTAAAATGAACCAGGCAGGTTCAGTAAGAGCTCGCTCTCTCTCTCTCTCTCTGTCTCTGTCTCTCTGTTTCTTTCTCTGTCTGTCTGTCTGTCTCTCAGTCTCTCTCTCTCTCTGTCTCTCTGTTTCTTTCTCTGTCTGTCTGTCTCTCTCTCAGTCTATCTCTCTCTCTGTCTCTCTGTCTCTCTCTCTCTCTCTCCCTAGTATAAAAGAGTATTAAAGGCCTATCATCTACAGGCATGATGCTGGCCTTTGTGGTACCCATGTTTTATGGTTGCTAACTTGTTATCCCATGCCAATCAAGCCGGAGCTTGACCAAGCTGCTTGTAAGGACTGTACACTTCCATTATATGCATTTGGCCCTTGTTCAAAGTGTTAATTCCACCACGCAAGACTAAGAACACTACCACAACTTTTTGAGCCAAACTTGAAGCGAATTTTTATTTTTTATTAAATATTGTCCATACCCAGGATTCCCGGGGCATGGCCATGAATTACATTAGTCTGGAGCTTACAAAGGCAAAACCCACAATGGTATATATTTCTTGCCTTTGTCCAATTGGGACAAGCATATATCTCAACATACTTCTTGACTATGTACTTCCTGCCTATGTGTGATCAAGGACATCTGTGCAGTTGGGCAACCGGCCTTATTTACTGATGCAAAAATACATGGCTTGCTATCTTATGTGAAAAGCCCTGTCATTCCAGGAAAGTTATCTGTCCTTGGGCAAGTGGTGCTTAAAGGTTAGAGGTATTTTTATTTTAATGATCTCTTAAGCACACTAATTTAAACATAACTTTATACCTCCAATTCCCCACCGTGAGTTGTATTAATTAATTAAGAGTCAAATCCTTGACTCTTTTTATATTTATATTGGGATCTAATAACCATAAGCTTAATGACTCCCAGATAGAAATTCATTTATCTACCCAAGGCATTAATGATGCAAGGGCAACAGTAATTAGCAGAAGCAGAAGGGCCGAAGGCCCTGTGATGGCAGACATCAGGATTACTATGAGAATGGAAACTGGTCTTTTATTTCATCTTGGGTCCTATATTGGCTGGTTTCGCGTGTCAACTTGACACAGGCTGGAGTTATCACAGAGAAAGGAGCTTCTCTTGAGGAAATGCCTCCATGAGATCCAGCTGTAAAGCATTTTCTCAATTAGTGATCAAGAGGGGAGGGCCTTTTGTGGGTGGTGCCATCCCTGGGCTGGTAGTCTTGGGTTCTATAAGAAAACAAGCTGAGCAAGCCAGGGGAAGCAAGCCGGTAAGGAACATCCCTCCATGGCCTCTGCATCAGCTCCTGCTTCCTGACCTGCTTGAGTTCCAGTCCTGACTTTGGTGATGAACAGCAGTGTGGAAATGTAAGCTGAATAAACCCTTTCCTCCCCAACTTGCTTCTTGGTCATGTTTGTGCAGGAAGAGAAACCCTGACTAAGACAGGTCTCTTTTTTTTTTCCTGCTATGCTTTTTGCATACAGTCATATTATCTCTAATGATTCTCAAGTGGCTCTGTATAGAAACAATTTTCTCTTAAAGCCATAGAATAACCTCCTTGTTCTATGTAAATCAGGTCAAGTGACCTCTCATATTGTAGAACTTCAGTTAATGAATCTACCTATTAAAAGATCTGAGTCTATTTGGTTTTAATAGGTACTCTTTCTTGTATGCCAGTGGGCACAATAGGTAGGCATTGTGTCCCCCCAGGCCAGGGCATTTCCTTCTGATCTAACAGTGCAGCCTGTGAGGATAAGGGGTGATGAACTCCCTTCTGTAATTACTTCCTGCTGAAATTAGAACATCACTGTCAGGGCTCAGGAAGGCTGGAATGCTATCAAAGCCTAGGAGGAATTCAGGCAATGGGGCCTTGATCAGAAGCTTGTGGTGAGCTGACCCAGCTGGAGAGACAGAGAACGATCGTCAGCTGAACTGGTTCACGTCATCAGCTGAACTGGTTCACGTCAGCAGCTGAACTGGTTCACGTCATCAACTGAACTGGTTCACGTCATCAGCTGAACTGGTTCACGTCATCAGCTGAACTGGTTCACGTCAGCTTTCAGCAAGTCCAGGGCTCTCAGCTGTCTGGAGCGGTTAGTAGTCTGCAGATGATTTCTGGGTGGTGTATGTCAACCAAGTGGAAATCTACTGAGATACATACAGACTAGGGACAGAAGTCCCTAAAGTTTAGGAACTTAAAGGAAAATCTTATATTTGGGATTTTTCAGGCTCATTCTCCTGGTAGCTGGGGAAGGAGAGACAGCTCAAGACCCTGGGAAAGAAAGAGATCACACCCTCAGGAATAGGCAGATGAGGAGACTTAGAATGTACTTACCTGGAGTCCATTTCACCTTTAAGAACTGGATTCCAATCTTATAACTCCCAGAAGCTTACATGAATTCTTTAGTTTACAAAAGAGATGAAAGTTTTTAACTATATTAGCATGACACTGTATTCAATCTGAACTGAAATCCACATGGTAGAAAAACCAGCTAAGAGGTGTCTGTAAATAGCTGCATTACAGGAGGGGACTATTCCAGTGTCTGGTGCTCAATGTTTGCTCACAGCTGTGGCCCTAACTCTTTAGCCATCTATCTATCTGTCTGTCTGTCTGTCTATCTATCTATCTATCCATCTATGTATTTTAATAAAGACATACTATAAAACATTTTATAAACTTAAAATGTCCTATAGCCTTATATACTTAAATATTTTTAAAAGTCATTCCTTAAAAACATCCAGTTTTTTTGTTATTTAAAATTTCTGTAAAACTTCAAAACTTTCTTTTTTTTTTTTTAAGAACTTTAAAAATTATCTCTCAACTGTGGGCTCCTGCAATGTCAAAAAATAAAGTACCTTTTTTACTTCAAGAGGGAAGAAGCAGAACACAACCACAATCAGAACTAGGCAAAACAAAACTTCAACAGTCAAACAACTCAGTGCTGGCTTTCACTTACAATCCTGGGGCCTGCCCACAAGGGGCCCAGTCACCTCTCTGGCCCTGTCCTCAGCAGCACACACAATCTGTCCTCTAGGCCCCAGCCAGCAATATTCCATTACAGCTGGTGGGTTGCCAAGTCTTAGCTTCTCTCCACATCCCCTTCATGCCTTTAAAATACGTCTCACCTGAATGACCCTTGAGGTACATTCTTATATATGAACCATGTAGGTTCAGCCTTAATAACGTGTTAAACAAGCATTGTTTTAAAATCCTATCTTCCGTAAACCTTTCTTTTTATTTTATGATTTTGTTTTCAGAATAGGAATGATCATGCAAAAATCCATCCTAATCCCAAAACATCTTGGAGACCTGTTGTCTTCGTGGTTGGTTTATAGTGTACCATGTAGTCAGTTTTAATTAAAATGGCAGTGAAGTCACGTGGCATCCATCTTCTCTAACCCTAGCAAAGATGGCTACCAGCCACGTGGCTACCTCCATCCTGACAGAGGACAGAAGCTAATATGGTGGCATACCACATGTTGCATATATCCGAAGATGATGTCATGCCATATGTTTTCTTTAAGAGTACGTATGTATAGATTTTTAGCTATGAAGCCCCTGTGTTAGGGGTTTTACGTTAACTTTGTTTTCACAGATATTACATTTTTTTTAAACCATATCCACTAAACTTACAAATCTGGAGGGTGCAGAAAGTGTATACATGACTTATGCAATGGCCTTACAAATCTTAAGATAAGGTTTATACATTTTTTTCTTTTAAAAACTACTTTGTTTTTTGCCATTTATTTATTTATTCACTTTATATTTTCATCTCAGTCTCCCCTCTCTTCCCAGCTTGCCCACCCCTCCCCACCCCACTCCTAGCCTCTTCCCCTAGCTCCCCTGCCCTTCACCTCTGAGAAGGGGGGAGGAACCTCTCAGGAACCAACCCACCCTAGCACCTCAAGTCACTGCAGGACAAGATACATCCTCTCCCACTGAGCCCAGACAAGCCAGCCCAGTTACAGGAACAGGATCCACACAGCAGCAGAGTCAGGGTAAGCCCCCACTCCAGTTGTTGGGGGACCTGCATGAAGACCAAGTTGCACATCTGCTACATATGTACAGGAGGTTTAGGTCCAGCCCTTGCATGCTCTTTGGTTGGTGGTTCAGTCTCTGGAAGCCCTCAAGGGTCCAGGTTAGTTGACTCTGTTGGTCTTCCTGTGGAGTTCCTATCCTCTTCAGGTTCCTCAATCCTTTCCCCAGCTCTTCCACGAGACTGCCTCAGTTCCATCTACTGTTTTGCTGTGGGTCTCTGTGTGATTCAGTGCAACCAACCTTGTTTACTGAAGTGAAAACGCATGATTTGTGATCTTGCCTGAACAGTCCCCATCATTCCAGGAATGCCTTGGGAAATTGGGACTTACAGGTAGTGTTTACAGGTTAGAGGCATTTTTGTCTCATAGGTCTCTTACGTACAGCAATGAAAATGTAAAATGTAACTTTAGCCCTCACAAAGTCAAGCAGAGGTGGTCATATGTGCAGATGATAGAACTTCGGTTGCAGGTGATGTTGTGGAGTGCTTTAGACTTCTGCTGAGATTGTCACAAAGCGTGTATGTGTGGTTTCAAACAATAAATTCATCATTTCATCGTACAGGAGACCGACTGGAATGGGTGACAGAGGGCAAGAGCCACCGTTTCTGGGACTGTGAGCATTCCTTGTCAATCCTAAAATAACCCATAGCATTCATCTTAGAAACTCACTTTCTAAGGCAGACATTTCTCCAGATGAAACCATCCCCTGATCACTGTGGCCCACAGACAGCTCATGCTCTAGAATGATTTAGAAAGTGCTCTACCAAATACCTGGTGTACTGCGTTGTCTCTTCTAAGCAGGCAATCTCTCTGCTCCTGGGATTTGTTCTTATTGGCTACTGAGGGTATGCACATAGTATTCTCTACAAAACCCAGTTAGAACTGGCCCCAATCCACTGTGTAAGAATGACCTTGTCACTGATTTTGTGACCATCTTTCTTTCTGTATTTTTATTTATTCAGCCTTAATTCATTCTCCTGGAAAGACTATCAAAATGTGGGAAAGGAAAGCGGCTCTGGATCTGAGTCCAGATCTGTGACCTTGTCAAGCTCCAGAGTCTCACTGTCTCCGATGTCCTCATCTGTAACCAGAAACACCTAAAAGAAACATGCAAAATGAAAAAAACATACCTGCATATTTATAGCAGTTCCTGCCTTGGATCTGAGATCCCATTTGCGGTTATTATCATAACATAGATGTTTGGATGCTTTTCTTGACGTGAACTCTGCTGTTTGTTAGGCAGCGGAAGAAATACATGAATATTTGGTCACTCTTCGCTTCATTCCTTAGCATCCCTATACCAGATGGGACAGGGCTTGATGTTGGGGCTGGAAGAAACAAGGGAGGTGCTTCCTCAAAGTCTGAATTGATACCATGAAGTGGAAGGCAGATGGCAGACAGAGGATGTACAGGTGTTTAGTGAGAGCTCAGAGAATGTGTATGAAGGAAGCAGGCTATGATCTGTGACAGCGCTAGGAACTTCAGCCCTGCCTCAGCTGACA
Organism: Tokudaia tokunoshimensis; assembly: GCA_036184795.1. Classification (NCBI taxonomy): domain Eukaryota; kingdom Metazoa; phylum Chordata; class Mammalia; order Rodentia; family Muridae; genus Tokudaia; species Tokudaia tokunoshimensis. Next base: position 4,599,882 of record BTHU01000022.1, read on the forward strand.
GGTCAGGGAGGAACTGGAGTTTGCTGCTATGTTCTCTCCAAAGCAAGGGAGGAGTCATATGGCTTTGCTTACTGACCCAACAGCATGACTAGCACACGCCATCTCAGAGCATTGAAAAGATGTCCCCGTAGATATTATAAAGCATATATTTGCTTAGTACATCCTCCTGCCATGACTCCACAACATTTCATGTGGAGTGGGAGAGCACAGAGGCAGTGCCTGAGGAGGGCTGGTTAAAGTCCTTCCTCTATAGCTGTGTGTTCAGCTTTCTCTCTTTGGACACTTGAAAGTGAACACGTCTCGAACAGGTGTTTGTGTTTTGAAGTTATGAAAAGTTTGAAATCCCTCATGGGTCAAAGAAATAATTGTCCTGGAAGATCAGGGACTGCACAAGGAAACTTGTGAGGTCATTTCCAAGGACGACTGTGAAAATCATGATTATTCTAAACACATTTGAAAGGTGAATCAATGGTAAGAAGTCTTGATCTCAAGAAGGCATCAGATTCTGACAAAGATGTCACAGTTCCCAAGTGGTAAAGATAATATGAAGGGAGATATTCACCAAGGGCTAGATATCACAGGCCAAAGTGATGATAACAGGCAGCAATCCTACACACACACACACACACCATACACACATACACCACACATATACACACATACCACACATACACACATACATATACATACACACACACCACACACATACACACATATACATATAAATACACATACACACATACATATTTATACATACACACACACACACACCATACACACATACGCCACACCTATACACACATACCACATATACACACATACACACACACCACACACGTATACATATACACATACTCACATACGTATACATACACACACACCGCACACATATACATATAAATACACATACACACATACATATTCATACACACACACACACACACCCCTACCTTCAGGCCAGTGATTGCAGTGCCTATAGAGGCCAGAAGAGGGCATCAGATCCTCCTCTGGAGCTAGAGTTATAGGTGGTTGTAATGGACACAGGGGCTGGGAATTGAACTCTGGTCCTCCAGAAGAGCAGCATGTGCTGTTAACTGTCGAGCCATCCCTCCAGACAGGGACGTGTGATTTTTATATCTGAAGAAGTATTTGTTGATATTTAGCATTTACTTAAGAATAGGAGAGGAATGTTACCTATAAATATCTTGTCAGCGTTCCTGTCCAGTGTGGCTTCTTTACAATGATAAAGAGGTCAGACGTATGCTTGCCTGTGCTCTTCTGTGTAGTACTAAACATTTGAGCCTACGAGAAAGTGAATGTGAAGGAGATGGACTAGTATTTGCACACACACACACACACACACACACACACACACACACACACACACACAAGAATATAGTGGGACTTCTTGTTACTTAGAGAAACCCCCAAATAACAAATCATTAGGATAAAGAGGTTTAAGCCAATTTTTTTGATACATGATTCACACACAAACTTTCTTTTATATAAAGCAGCAGGACTTTTGGTTACCCACACAGGATCTATCAAGTTTGAGAAGGCTGGGGTGGGAGTCCCTTTGAGAAACTCACAGCTGTGGTGGCTGCCATAGGGGGAATACATTGTGCACACAGGAGTAGAGTGTTCTTGAGGACACTTTTTTTTTTTACAAGACAGGATTTCTCTGTGTAGCCCTGTCTGTCTTGGAACTCACTCTGTAGACCAGGCTGGCCTCAAACTCAGAAATCCGCCTACCTCTGCCTCCAAGTGCTGGGATTAAAGGCGTGCGCCGCCATTGCCCAGTCTGAGGACAATGTTGTTTTAGCACGTGATTTTTAGCGTAGCTTTGCTTTGCAGTGGGAACCCAGCATTCGACTGCCTCTGGTTGGTGCTGGCATCAGTCACACCGTCGGTTGTGGTTGCAAATGCACAAGGTGGGCAGCCAATATCTGAGAAATGGAAGGCCAGAAAAAGCAATGAATACACCAATCACTGTTGCAGGATTTCCCCTGTCCAATCACATTAGGGCAGTGGGAGGCCTGTGATTGGATAGGGAAAGGGAGGCAGAGCTAAGAGTTTAGGAGAGGGGAGCCACTCTGGTAGGGGAGGAACCAAGATGGCTGCTGGCCTGTACCTGTGTGGTGTTTTCCAGTCATAAGTAGCTATGATTTCACATGGTTAAAAATAGTGGGACAAAGCTTTTATCATTATCAATTGACTCTGAAATCATTGTATTGGCATCTTATAAATTGTGATATTATTAATACATAAATCTGATTGGTTAATTAAGCATTAAGAGTCTTGATTCTGCCTGGTGATTAGGTGTTGAGATGGCTGGTAGATGCATGGTAATGAGATGAACTCGGGGGTAGGGGGAGGTGGCCCCTGATAGAGAGATAGCTAGCAGAGGGACTGCTGAATGAGATCACCCAGTGGGAGCCCTGTGGCCCGTTGATTGCTGGCACTAGTGCAGGAATGTGCTGGTAGATTTTTAAATATTTCCTGCAACAAAGCATCTTCATCTCCTTTCTATCCAGATGCGTGGGTCTGTGGAAATACAGGTGGCCTCATCTCTCTGAGCCCATGTGATCCATACAGCAGAATGTGTGATCTGTGCTGTTAGGCATTTCTCCTGTGTTTACTGGGACTTCCGGCTCAACTACATCCAGTCCTGTGATGGGTCAGTTGAACTGGTGACCACTGTGGTGAAGTAGAAGTTTCTGGATACATGAGGATTTGTGTTTGCTATCCTGACACTACTGAACTGGACTGTTGGTATCCTGACAGAGACTGGAATTACCCCTAGGAAGTACTTCTAAACATGTCCACATCCCCTTGTCCTATTTACCATATTTTATCCCCTACCTTTGGATGGTGCATTAGAAGTGGGGGGGGGGTCAAAATGTTTGAGAACCCTTATTAAAAGTAGGCTTGAAAAGTATCTAAGCCTACTTTGTGAGATTCACAATGGATGCCTCCCAAAGCAGTCACTCTAGTAGGAGTGAGAGACAAAGCATAAGACCATGCTGAAGGGACTGGAACTGACTGTTTTTTGTATTGCTTGGTTTTGCTTTTGATGGCATCTCATACACGCCCTGTAATTTGCAAAGCACAGTGTTAACTTATTTCATTTGTTTCTCCTAAACTTTATGGAGAATATTTAAAAGGTTGTTAATGATGATTTCCTTTAAGGAGTAAGGGTATGGGGACTTTTACATGGGACTTAATTATTTTATTTTTCCAATTCATACACATGTGCTATATAAGAAAAGGGCTTAAAAATAGGTATGGGGTAGGAAGAAAAAGAATGTGGGGCAGGGAGCTGGAGAGATGGCTCAGCAATTTAGGGCTCTGCCTGCTCTTGTAGAGGACCTAGGTTCAATTCCAAGCAACCACATGGCAGCTCATAACCATGTGTAACTCCAGTTCAGAGGATCTGATGCCCTCTTCTGGTGTCTGGAGGTACTGCACACAAATGGTACACATACAGATAAGCAGACAGAAACATATACACATAAATACGTGGAAAAAAAAGACAGTGGGATAAATTTAAATAGCTAAGAATCTAGTTAATGGCATGTGCTATTCTCTTCTGTTCTTTCCTTCCTCCTTCTGCTGATCCCCTTCCCCCCTTTCCCTTTGAAATCTTTTTGAGACAGAGTCTCAGTCTCCTGCCCCAGCCTTCCTGGTGCTGGAAGGACAGGTGTACACCACCGTCAGCCTTCTAAGCTTAAGATTATTTTGGAGTAAAAAGTTAAAACGATTGCCCTAAGTGACTGAAAGCATGCAGTTCTTGAATGGTGTTTAAAATGGGCAGTTACAATAAATTAACTTGGACCTTATTTGCAAATCTGAGCAATGTGAAGCCTGCAGGCTTTGAAAGAGTCCATTGTTCAGTTCGAGCCGTGTATGACAGTGTGCTCACTCACGGCTCTCACTGAAATATAAAACCAAGCGAATTCTTGTCTTTATTTATTTTGTTGCATGTATGTGGGCACTTAGGAGCCAACTCTCTGATTTATTTTTTTCTGAACACAGTATCTTCTATAATTATATATGGAATGAAAGCTCAGCTATGCTTGCTAAATATACAGAGCTGTTCAACCACCACAATCCAGTTCTGAACTGTCCTCATCCCCCAGAAGCATCCCTTGGGCCAATTTTCAGCAAAGTCCTGGTCTCTGTACAGATCTAAGCAGACACACTGTTCTGGACATTTTATGGGAGAGGAATCTTGGCCCGTGTGTGTTTTTTTAAATCTGGCTTCTTTCACCTAATGGAAAGTTCCTGAGATCCATCACCCCTGCTTTCTCTAGGACTTTCCCCTTGGCATATGAAGTTACTTAGAGAATGGGCAAATAGCTCATACTTAGTCCTAGCAATGAAGAAGGCGACACCCCAGTACTTCACAGCAGGCTTCTCACACATGGGTCTGCTTATGCAGAAATCAGCCTAAGGAATTATTTTTTTTAATCCAACTCTTCTAACAATTATACATATACAAAAATCAGAAGACTTTCTGTAACCCCTCCCAGAACACAATAGGTTGCCACTATTCTCATTCCTTAAGAAAGATGTCAGGAAAACGTCCTGCTATGAAGACACTAGACTCATGGGAAATGTTGGATGTTGCATTTGTTAGAATTATAATTTTTGATAAAAAAGCCAAAACCATACCATAGAAAAAATGAAAGTATCTTCAACAAATGGTGCTGATCTAACTGGATGTCTACATGTAGAAGAATTAAAATAGATCTATATTTATCACCCTGCACAAAACTCAAGTCCAAATGGATCAAGGACCTCAACATAAAACCAGATCCACTAAATATCATAGAGGAGAAAGTGGGAAATATCCTTGAATGCATTGGAACAGGATACAATTTCCTGAACAGAACACCAATGGCTTGGGCTCTAAAAGACAAACAATTTATAAATGGGACCTCATGATATTGCAAAGCTTCTGTAAGGCAACAGACATGGGCAACAGGACAAATTGTCAGCCTATAGATTGGGAAAGGATTTTTACCAACCTTACATCTGACAGAGTGGAGTTTCTTAAACCTTTCCCACTCTTACATCCTAGAAATTTTAAAAGAATTTATTTTTATTATTTTAAAGTGTGTGTGTGTGATGTGTGTATGAGTGCAGGAGCCTTCAGAGTACAAGAAGAGGGTGCTGGATCTCTGGAGCTGGAGTTATAGGCAGATGTTTGCTCTGGGAACCAGTGGGTCCTCTGAATTGCAGTTCTCACTGTTAACTGCAGAACCAGTCCACTCCCTAGGAGCTTTTATGTGATGCCAGGCATGTAAAATCGGTGTAGTAATAAAATATTTACCAATAATAAATCTTAAATATGTTCTAAAATGATTTTGTGATATATATATATATATATATATATATATATATATATATGATCACTTTAAAGACAGAAACAAATGTAGATACTGAAGTGAATGTGCTTGTTCAGTTTTTTGTAAAAAAAAAATATATGCCTTGGCTAATTATTTGTTAATTCCAAGACGTAGAGCCTCCCGAATATTTTTCAGAGTTTAATCCACATTTTGATTTTATAATAATTGATGCTAAGAACATGTCTCTCAAATGAAACAGAAGTACCATTTCTAGATCTAGATTGGAGGTCTAGATCTAGGTAAGTAGCCAAAACCCAAGGATTTTTAAATTGCCTCTGCCTAGAGACAGGAACTCAACAATCAAGAGAAGAGAGTAGGGCTGAGGCAAAAATACTTGCTAAGTGAGCTCAGGGGCCCCAGCTGCATAACTACTGGAAGGAGAGGCAGAAAGAGAAGGGAGGAGAGAGGAGGAGGAGGAAGAGGAGGAGGAGGAGGAGGAAGAGGAAAAATGATAATCAAAACCCAAGAGAAAAGTCCTAAAACATTCAGTTTCTAGTATTTGGAGCACAAGATCATTCTGAGGGCTGGGTCAGGTTCAGGTTCTCCTGACTCCTGAGGACTGGCAATCCCAGCCCTAACTTCAACCATCTTCATTTACATTGTTACAATGTCTCTTACCCCTAGGGTGCACCACGCTTTTATTTTCTATGGGTGTCTGTCTCTTGTTTCTTTGTGGTATTTATGTTGAAATTCTCACTAGAAACAGTCTTGCAATGCCTGAATGAAAATCAACAAATGAGCTCCTAAAGACTGGAACTCTTCAGAGCAGGTGTTTGCTCGCACTTTTAAAACTGTGTAACTCTTGCTTTCAAAGGGTGCATTATGTGTTATGCTAAGACTCTGTGGGATGAAATTCATCAAGCTGAGCTTAGGTGATCATCCACTTTCTGATGTCTTTTCCCCTCCTTTTACTGGATTTTATATACACACACACACACACACACACCTGGTTTGTGAAACTTCAGTTACACAGAACAATAAAAGTTATAATGGCCTTCAGGTTGTAAGATACAGGTATTAATGCATATAAAACTTTGATTTTGAAAATTATTCTTTGGTACATGACTGTTTCATAGTAGCAACCCTTGCAAGTAAACCTGGCTTCTTGTGGTTTTCAGAGTTCAGACTCCTTTTCTTGGTGACGTGTTGGTGTGGTGACCTTTGACAGTCACTTTCTCCCATATCGTGTATCATAATGGAAGCAGCTGGAGACCCACTGATTGAATGTTCAGTCCTTGTTTTCATGCCTGTGATGTGGTAAGGAGAGAAATGAAATCTGAGCCTCTTGTCCCCCCACAAGCCACATACTGCCTGGCTACAAATGATCGTTTCTCACACAGGTTGGTTTCTGTACCATGAACAAGCCTTGCGAAGCCTTTCAGCCTTCCACAGCTGAGGCCACTGAAGCAGAGAGCATGCATCCAGTCACTCCAGAGCCATTTTATTTCACGAGGACCACAGGTCTCTGGCGGATGGCTCTGCTTCTGTGTGCCAAGCCTCCTGGAGGGGAGGGAAGGTTTGCTGGCTGTGGTTAGGAAGGTCCCCATTATGAATGATTTCCTGACCAAGTGTTGAAATGCCACACTTTCTAATTAAAACACAAAATACACTCTGCTAAACCCAGAAAAAAAATCAGGAATTTTCCTTGGCTGTTTTCTTGCTTCCTCCAGGTTTCTCCTTTCTAAATTACCCCAGTGCCCTTGATGCCCTCTGGTCCGCCAGAACAACTCTGTCTCTCAAGAAAAGCAGGTGGATGCATTCTACCTGATATATATTTCTGCTCAGTCAGCTTCTTCTCCTGAACATGGAACCTGCCCTCGAGCTACTGTTCTGGTAATTAAACTTGCAGGACCAGGAAGGCCAAGGAACGAACAGTTCTAGAGATAAGAATCTTGTCATCTAACCGGTGGCATGGGCTCTGTGTGTTTTCAGGCTCTGCTATTCAGTGCCTACAAATTTAAAATACTATTTTTTTTTTCTGAACTAACTGATCATTATGTGGTTGTCATCTTCATTCTCATAGAGACTAAAATTTTGCTCAGTAGTAACATATTTGTACAAGTTTTCTTTTAGGTTACAAATTTAGTATTTGCTGTATCTTTATATAAAAATTTCAATTATTCATTATTTAGTGTTTATGTGGTGTGCATATGCATATGTGTGCATGTGCTTGTGTGCATGTGTGCGTGTGCACATGTATGTGCATGTGCCTTAACCCATGGAACCCTCTCATTGGCTCCCATTTTGTTTTTGTTTTTTTTTTAAACCTTTCCATATATTTAATTTCATTTCCCATAATTTTTGGAGTGTTAGGGCATGAGAGGCAATACAGGTCAGAAACCAAAGAGAAGAGAAGAGAAAGCAAGGGTGAGGGAGAAGAAAGTGAAAAAGACAGAGACCAAGAGATGGAGGGACTGAGCCAAATAAAAGGAAAAAAAGAAAAAGATTGCATCAAAGTCACTACTGAATGACAGAAACTATGTAAACACACTTATTATCCGAATATATGCATAAAGAAAAATAAGACAAAAGAAAGTCGGATTTGGTCAAAGATCCAACAGATCACACAAGTAACTATGATTAGACAAGGAAACTCACTTTTGGTGTGTAGTAGAACTGAATACATGAAGGGTGCCGATAGACTGACCAGAGCCCTGTGAGAATGAGGACCCAGCCTGTAGCCTGGGAGTCTACACAGCACACATGGGACAGTAAAGAGATCTTAAAATGGGTGGCTTCACCACCAACCAAATGTAAATTATGCTTTACTAGAGTGGAAAATATTTCAGCATTAAGTAATGTGAATGTTGGTGATGTCATGTGGGATAAAGTGACTCCGTAAGTTAGGTGATGGTTTGGATTAAGCTCTCCTCTGCTTTTTATACAGTGCACTTGGCCAAACTTTTTAAAGGTATGCATGCCTTCTGAGTCTACGTATCATTTCTTGGAGTCTACCCAACATTAACGCAGCCACACGTGTGTGGAAGGTAGGTTCCCTGGAGTATTTTATGAAATAGTTAAAAAAAAAAACCCTGAAATTCCTTATTGTTGTAGATGTTGTTAATTAGCAAGTTGTCTTTAGATATTTCTGTCAGTAGACTGTTTACCTTCAAAAATTGTTGCATAAAATCCCCAAGATAGATTACGACAATTTCCATCAGTACCCCAATAATGGAAACCCAGAGACGTGAAGCTGGTACCTTCCTTCATCCCTAGAGACTAGTGTTCATGGTCCTGTAAGGTCCTCTGCACTGCACTACCAGAGTCACTAACCCAGATACGTACCTGAACCCTTTGATCTACAATGATAAGCAACCTGCACCGTATCCACAATGCAACAGTGGTACAAAGGTGGTGAGAGTAACCAACCACTAATCTGAAACCCATACCTGATATTACTCAGGTGGCCAAGAGCCTGAGACTAGATAGGCCTAAGGGGAAACCTGATACCATTGCTCTGCTAAAGAACACAGCAATAAAATGACTCCTGATGACATTCTGTTGCACCCATAGATCAGCCAACACCACAGAAGCTTCCTCCTGCGGCAGATGGGAGCAAATGCAGAGACCCACAACTGGACAACCTGCAGAGTGAAAGAACTTGGAACTCTCGGCCCTAAACAGGATGTGCCACCAATTCCCTCCACTCAAGAATCAGGGAATATGTGGGAAAGAAGTCAGAAAGATTGAAAGAGCCAGAGTGGATGAAGACACCAGGAGGCAGCGTCTTCTGGATACAGCAGGACTGACTCACACATGAACTCACAAGAGACTGAGGTAGCATGCACAGGGTCTGCACAGGTTTGACCCAGATGGGATCTCAGGGCTGAGAGGGGGAGAGGCCATGCTCTCTGATCCGTATCCCAGAAGCTATCTCCAACTGGTAACTTCTCTCAAAGGAAAATTTACCTAGTCTTACTAGGTGATTTTAATACCTTACTAGGTATTAAAAATCACATTGAATGGCAACCCCCCATGTCCAGTCAAAGATGGCCCAAAATAATAGAATGTTTTGAGATTTAAAAATCTCATATTGCCTTGTTTGGGCATCTTTTTAAATTAAATTAAATTTTTCTTTTACTTATTCACTTTACATCCGGTTCACTGCCTCCTCCTGGCCTCCTCCAATCCTTTTCCCCTCCTGCCTCCCCTTCTCCTCTGAGTAGGTGGGGCCCCCTCTCCCATTAAGGTCAGACAAAGCAGCCCAGCTAGTAGAACATATCCCACTTACAGGTAATGGGATAGCTCCCATTCCAGTTGTTCAGAACCCACATGAAGACCAAGGTGCACATCTTCTACATGTGAGAGGGGAGGCCTAGGTTCAGTGTGTGTATGTTCTTTGTTTGGTGGTTCAGACTAGGAGAGCTTTAAGGGGCCAGGTTAGTTGACTTTGTTGGTTTCCCTGTGAGGTTCCTATCCCCTATGGGGCCCGCAAATCCTTCCTTCTGTTCTTCCATAAGAGTCCTGTTTGAGCGTCTTTTACCTTATTGGTCTTTTGCTTATACATTATTGTTTCTGGTTTTGTGTTGTATGTGTGTGTACATGCATGTATTGTGCCTGTGTGCCCAAGTACTTGTGTGTGTGTGTGTGTGCATGCATGAGTCTCTGTATGTGTGTGTGCATGCATGTATGTGTTCATGCATGTGCCTGTGTGCCCATGTGCTTGTGTGTGTGTGTGCATGCATGTGCCTCTGTGTGTGTGCATGTGTGTGTGTGCATGCAAGTGCCTCTGTGTGTGTGTGCATGTGTGTGCATGCATGTGCCTCTGTGCATGTGTGTGTGCATGTGTGTGCATGCATGTGCCTCTGTCTGTGTGCATGTGTGTGTGTGTGTGTGTATGTGCATGCACTTCTCTGACTCTTTGTTTTCTTTTGTGTTTTGCCTATTCTCCAAAAGGAAGGAAAGAGAAAGAGACATGTAGTTGGAAGGGTGGAGAGGTGGGGAGGATCTGGAAGGAGATGAGGGAAGGTAGCAGGAGGAGGCGGTCAGCCATCTTCCCTCTCTTCCTGCTGGACAGCTCGTCTCTGACTATATCTGCATCTGTAGACTACTCCAACAAGAAGAGAGGAGGAAGTCTTCTGCCTCAGGCTCATCCTACCCATTACTGGTTACAGTATCTCCTATTGGCTAAAACCAAGGAGACAGACAGCAGCTTCAGACAAGATGGCCACACCAAGTCACCATAGGAAACTGGAAAAGGAGAGAACAATTGAGATGTGTTTGTCTAGAGCATTTCCTGTCTGAGAGACCTGTGTTGGTCATACCAGGCACAGAATAGGACCTCAGCAGGCTCACGGGTAGGAGTTTTGTTTTGGGTCCATTTTTACAAGGACTTGAAACAAATCAAAATTGGAAAAATACTGTGCAGTTAAAACCTGTCCAGAGATCATTGGTCTTGCTTTCACTATTTTACAAGTTTCAGGTTCAAATTCAGTTCTGTGCAGGGCATGAAGCTGTTTCGCTTGTTGAGAGCCGTGCTCTCTTTAAGGAGTTCTGCAAAATTCTCTGGAAACATTGTTACTGAGAGAGGCTGAGAATCCTTCAAACCCTTCCCAACATCAAACTGTCAGTCAAACCATGTCTACTTTACAGACCTTGACAACAATAGGTGCGGGATAGTTTGTACTATTCATCTATAATTAATCAATCAACCAACCAACCAATCCATCATCTATCTACTATCCATCTTCCTACCTTTATTTTTTTTCAGGCAGGTGTCACATAGTCTAAACTGATCTTGAATTTGCTACGTACCTGAGGGTGACCTTCAGCTCTCCTGCTCTCAAGGATTGGTATCATGAGGCTCCAGTGTCAGCTCTGAGAAGGAACCCAGGGTGTTGTTTATGCTAGGCAAGCACTCTACCCACTGACCTACATCACCTTTCATCATTTCCTAAATACAAGTTAAAAGATTTGAGGCCACTTTCCTAAAACTACATGCTGGAGGAATAGTTAATTGTATTCCTCATTAAACCTACTAATGAGTTGTTGGGGTTTGCTTCAAATGAACTTGGAATCGTGTTCAGGGAAATAAATTCCACACTATTTTATTAGCAATGTAACTTTCTCATAATTTAACTGGCTATGCCTGATTTTTAAAATATGTCTAACTTAAGGCCTGTGTTGGCATGGGCAGTGAGAATTTTCTCAGTGCCCACAAGGAAGGGAAAGATTGAACGGAGCAGAATGGGACACAGCTGGCTCTCCTGCTGAGGCTGTCACTGGAGAGCCAGTTACTAGCTGCCTGCTGAGTTGAGGCATTCCAAGGCCCTGGAGAAACCTACCTCACTACCCTGTATGCGCCAGACAAGTAGTTACCCAACTTGCCCCTGTGTCAGATACACTGGGAGGGCCGTTCCAGGGCTGCTGGAGGGCAGTTTCAACTTAAGTTGGTTCAACAGCCTTACCTGAGTGTCTTTAATTCTGCAGAAACAATTGTTGGGTTTTCCACTCAAGCCCCAACCCAAGAGGCAGCTTTAGGGAGTGTTGTCAAAGCCACTGCACACACCAGCAAATGGAGATGCCCACAGAGGAGGGTACCTGGAGGTGAGACGGCTCCTGCTGAAGATCCAGGAACTTCTCTGTCTGAGATCTAGGCTGGTTTGCTCAGCCCTGTAAGTTCTCCTAGTCAGAGGTTGGGATGAGGGAGGGATGGCAGGCATCATCTGACCGAGGGATCACTTCCGAATGTAGACATCTAAGCATGTCTCTTGATGGACTGTATGTTTTATTCCTTCATTTTTAGAAAATAAAAAAATAAATGTTAACAGCTGTTAAAAGTAACAAGTATAGTAAAATAGAAAGTTAAAAACAACAAAATGAAAACCAAAGTCTAAAGGGGGCCATTAGAAATAACCCAGAGTAACATTTTAGTTTTTAAATTGATCAGACCCTGCCCATTGGATACAATTTTTCATGGGTGTTAACTTACCTGTTTCACGTAGTATCTGCATAGATCTTCATCAGGTTAGAACTGACCTCATACAGAGTTCTCAGAGTGGAGATTTTTTACATCATCAATGGGCTTTATTTTATTTTATTTTGTTGCTGTTTTCTTGTCCTAGAACTCACTACGTAGGTGAGGCTGGCCTGAATCTCACAGAGGTTCACCTGCCTTTAATGGTCTTAAAGGCAGGTTCCACCAGGGCTCGCTGTAGATGGATTCTGGAGTTATTCATGGATTTTATTCTGTTTCGTCTTGGCAGGTCTGTTATAAATATAGTTGATATAGCACAGTTTATATTTTGTGCAACTTGAACCAATAGTTTGTGGCCTTGTGGTTTTTGTTGTTGTTGTTGGAGATTGAACCCAGGGCTTCACATATGTTAAGCAAGCATTCTACAACTGAGCTGTATCCCTGGCCCCTTAAATAAACGAATAAATGTAAATATTTTCCTTCCTCTTCTGTGTCCTTTTCATCTCAGCTAGGTTTCTAGCTGTCATTAGCTAACCTTTAACTACGTTAGCCTTTCCATTAAGGTGACTTGGCCATGACTTCAGAATTTGGTTCCACAGACACCATTTGGAATGGGGACATTTTCCCATAAAACTCCAATAAAGCAGGTCTGTGATTGATGTGTCAGGTAGCCGTTAGGAATAAGTGTGACTGCCTAGCTCTTGGGATATTAGAACTGTTTTCTGGGGCTACCAGCCAGAACATGAAGATCGTCTTCAGCCATTTTGATTTCCTGACGAAGTCAGCACTGGGCTGGGACATGTGTACATTGGCCTGTCTTTCTTTCTCCTCTCCTGGCTCTCTTCAGGCTGTCTCAAAAATCAGGCATACAGCATGAAATGGGGCCAGTTCCTCTTTGCTGATAAGGTCACATATAATCTTACACGTTTTCAGCTATCACCGCTGCTAATAGTTAAATGCACGTCTCCCACTTTTATCTTTCCTTTCCAATCTTAATGTGTTGTGCATTTGCGACAGGCTTTTGAAAACTGATGTCATGCTGTATAAAGAAAGAGTTATAGTACACTTTTCTTTCTTTTTTTATTAAAAATGGTTATTTTATTTATTTACATTTCAAATGTTATCCTCCTTCCTGGTTTCCCCTCCCCAAATCCACTATACTCTCCCCACGCCCCCTGCTTCTATGACCCAACCACCACTCCTATCTTACTGCCCTAGCATTTCCCTATGCTGGGGCATCAACCAAGGGCCTCCTCTCCCTTTGATGCCAGACAAGGCCATCCTCTGCTACATAAGCAGCTGGAGCCATGGGTCCCTCTATGTGTACTCTTTGGTTGATGGTTTAGTCCTTGGGAGCTCTGGTTGGTTGCTATTGTTGTTCTTACTATGGGGTTGCAAACCCCTAATACACTTTTCTTATTAACTTTCTATCATCAGCACCTCATACCTTGACAAATTAAATCAAAATCCACCTGTTGATGGCCTGTTTACAACTGCAGATGTTAAAAAAATAAAAACAAAGCCCTGGTGTTAAAGTTGGTTTTTGCCATCATGGTACCAACCTCCTTGAGAAGAGGGAGTGTCAAGTGTAGTGTGTAGTTTTTGCTACCCTGCTTTTAGCTCTGGGGTACCAGCCCCCTCCTAGATTCTTTTGGATCCATGGATAAAAACCAACACACACACACACACACACACACACACACACACACATACACACCAGTTAATCTTAAAATGTCTTTGTTAACTCAATGACTGGGCACTCCTAAACATCCCCTGGCACAATTGGATAGAGTGGCCATTGGCCACTCCAACCGAAAACTCACGAGGCTGGTTGGCTTTTTCTCCTCTGCTACTACCTCCTCCTTCTTCCCCAGTTCCCCCAATTCTCCTTGTGCCCTCCTGCACAACTCTTAAGTGTCCCACCTCATCCTCAATCATTGGACCAATTGGGGAACAGAACTTTAGCATAAGAACCATCCCCTACACTCAGTTGAAGAATTGCCTCCATCAAATTCATCTGGGTGGTATTTTCTTGTTGATCATTGATATAGGAGGGCCCAGCCCACTATGGCTGGTGCTGTCCCTGACAGGGGAGCCTGGGGTGATGACAGAGTTGAACATGAGGCTGGAGCAAGCCAGCAGGCAGCATCCCTCACAGTCTCTGCTTCAGTCCCTGTCTCTGCTTCAGTCCCTGTCTCTGGATTCCTGCCTTGGCTTCTCTACATGATGGGCTATGGCCTGCAATCAAGATCAACCCTTCCCTCACTAAATTATTTTTGCTCAGTGTTGTATCACAGTAGCAAGAAGCAGACTCCTGCACTCGGTATACGCTTGTATAAACACATTACCAAGGTGCCCTGTGTAATGAATATATACAATAAAAGTTCAAATAAAAGGAAAATTAAGACCAAGATGTCATTCTGGAATGAAGGCAGGAACACGGGAGGGAGTAAATGAATTACTTTGACTGTCCAAACTTCAAGCAAAGCAGATTAAAATGGTCTGATGAGAAGTGTAAGTCTTCTTCGGTCATATAAATTAGATGATGAAGGGAAGAAAAGTTGAAGCTTTCCCTGGGAATTTCCGACAGTTCTCCCTCGCTCTCACAGGGCAGTGCAGGTATCATCCCTTCTGAAATCATCACCGGCAAACGCTTCACTTTAGCCACCTTTGAGAAGCAGTGATGTCACATGTGTGACTCAACTCTTGAGCCTTCTGTGTTAGCTTACAGGGTTTCCAGTCCCCCCCCCCCCCGCCCCCTTGAGCTGTCTTCCCTGCTGCATGTACCGACCTGCGAGGTTCAGGATGGAGAGAAAGCTGTCCAAGCCTGGGCTGTGGCTATAGGGGCTAACCCACACTTATCTTTGCTTCTTCCATGAACTAGGAGAGCTGAGGGATCTGCAGCCTTGAGCGCATGGCCCAGCTCTGTTCCTCCTCGTTCTGCTGGACAGGGAGGGTCTTTGCTCTCTCTGCTGCCCCTCTAATTGGTGAAGCATGGGTTACCAGAGAGCATCATCAGCGAATTGCAGCTAGGTTGTTAAAACACATTCAAAATTAACAACTTCCACTAGTGACTTTTAAAAATATTAATGCCCACTGTCTATAACTACCATTTGCATAGAAAATATTCTTTATGCTTCTTTTTTTTTTTAAATCTGGGAAGATGTTTTTGGCTGCCCCCATGACCAGATCATAGGATGCTTTCATATCCCACACTATGTAACTGCACTTTGTACCACAGATGATTTGACCGGAATTTCTATGGAAGAATGTGTTGGTGGCAGGAATCAATTGGCTGGCTGCCTTTGGAACAACCACAGTGTTCATTCTTCACCTCAAAGCTTACCATATATTCTGTACATAACCCTTAAACCCTGAACTTTGCTCAGTCATTTCATATACCCAAAGATAAAGAGTCATGCTTCAAAAAATGTTTCAAGTTTGGGTTAGAGAGAAGGCTCAGAGATTAAGAGTATAGGCTGCTTTTCTAGAGGACCCAGCCTCAATCCCCAGCACACACATGGTGGCTCACAACTAGGGTATCTGATATCTTTTTCTGGCTTCCTAGGGTATCACATGAACATGTTGCAGACACACATGCAAAACAAGCACCCCTACAAATAAAATAAAATAACATAAATTAAGATTCCCAATTTGACAAGTGAAGATAACACCTACAATTCTGACTTTAGTTGGTAATAAAGATATTACCTCTCATATTTTTATTTATATTTTCATAAGTGCTGTTGCAATTGTGTTCTGATTCCCTTGGTTTCAAAGAGTGATTCTGTTTGTCTTTACATTTATTCTCAGAAGGATTCTACCCTAAGTTGTTAGTATTTTTTACAGCCTCTTCCTGAAAATTTTGATAATTTTTCCTAATTATCTTGGAATTCTTTCTCCTTTCCCCAAAGTTTTTATGGGCCCAGTATACATGAGCACACACACACACACACACACACACACATACACACACACCACATACACATGCCTGTGCGCACACACACACATACACACACACATGTACTCATGCTACATGCACACATTCATACACATATTTGCTCACACTCATACACATACTTGCTCACACTCACACACATATTCACATGTATTAACATTCACACACACTCTCAAACACATGCACACTCGCACACATATTTGCTCACACACACTCTTGCTGTGCTCCTCACCATTCTCTATTGCTCTGAAGAGGTGACCTAAAACGTCTCAAGTCAATGCAATGTTTCCATCTTCATTTTCCTGTGACCCTCTTTGCCTGATGTGGAAGCTGTCTACTCTTTGGCATGCGTGGCCTTCATTCTGTTTCCAAGGATAGACTGGGATGCGTTGGATAGAGTCCAGTCACGTGTGGTTGCCATTAAGCTTGGTGACAAACCAGGTGCCCAGTGTTCAAGTTTCTTTGTGTATAGCTGTGCTAGGAAGAGAACACAGGGGAAATGCATGTAAGCCTAGCACAATGGCTCAAACCCACAATCCCAGAGAGGTAGGGGGCCTACCTTGAGCTTGGGCTACATAGAGAGTTCCAGCATGAGTGCGTAAGTGTTAGTATGTGTGTATATGTGTGTGTGAGCAAATATGTGTATGAGTGTGTGCATGTGTG
Source organism: Tokudaia tokunoshimensis (assembly GCA_036184795.1). Classification (NCBI taxonomy): domain Eukaryota; kingdom Metazoa; phylum Chordata; class Mammalia; order Rodentia; family Muridae; genus Tokudaia; species Tokudaia tokunoshimensis. The sequence goes on from BTHU01000022.1 coordinate 4,616,830, forward strand.
TGCAAGAGTGTGTGGGTGTGCATGGGTGTTAGTACGTGTGTGTATATATGTGTGTGCGAGCAAATATGTGTATGAGTGTATGCATGTAGCATGAGTGTGTGTGTTGTGTGTGTTATTATAATATTCACTCAACAGCTATTATGAGAGCCTTGTCACATGCAGGAAACTGTCAGAAGATGGTCCAGGGAAGGAGCTGTGTGAGGATATTTCTGAGTACCTCTGAAAACACTCCAGGAAAACAAGAGTCTTATGACCTCAGTTTCTTTGAAGCACACAACTGTTCTTAGACTGTGTTTTTTGTGCTCCTCCCAGGTATAGTGGATAGACATGAACTTCCTTCAGATTACTCATTATTGCTTGCTGCTGTTATTCAATTAAATGTTTAAAATATCCTGTATGTGCCTTTATGAAAAAAAAATCATGTTTTTTTTCTATGTATGGCTTGTCCCTGTGATTGTATGCAGCTTGAATGCACGAGAACTCCACTCACGTGTCCCTTCTAGCCCCTAGAATATAAATTGTCTGAGCCTCTGAATAAAGTTGACTATTGCATGAGACTTCAGCCTGCCTCATTCATTGGTTCATTCTCCCAGGTCCTATGCGACAGGAAGCCATCCTAGGAATGATGGGCAAGGCCTCCTTTGGGAGTTACAACTTCTAAGGAGATAGCAGTAGGAATCATGGTAGCTACAATTGTGGTGAGTCTAAACCTAAGACAGCCAAGAGATATGATGGGAAGGTTTGATTTCCAACTAGAGAAGATGTAGGGATACCCTAAAGGGAAGCCACTGAGCTGCAGTAGCTCTGTGTGTGTGTGTATGTGTGTGTGTGTGTAGTAACTAGATTATTAGGAGAGATTCTCAGAGAGAGAGAGAGAGAGAGAGAGAGAGAGAGAGAGAGAGAGAGAATCCTGTGGAAAGAAGGAGCAGGAAGAGTGCGGTGTTTAAGAGGTAAGAGGAGACCAACCACAGGGAGCTTGCAGTGACTCATAGTCCACACTCTTGGGAGTCACTGGGATGTTTTAGTGTGGCAGAAGCTACCATGATCTAACCTGTATCTCTCTATGCTCTGCCTGTTGAGGTCCTGGGAAAAGGCCACGGTGGGCACAAAGAAACCACCACTAACTTTTCTGTGCACTGATGCTCTGTCTTTTCTCGACTTTGAATTGTAAACCTCCCTTCCTTTAGACCTTAATGTTTAGCTACCTGCTGAATACATCTGCCTAGTAGCTGCAGAATATCAACTACTTCCTTTTGATCTCTGATGATGGAACCTCCCCCTGCCGTGTCCCTAGTATCTAATTGGTCCTCAGTCATACCAAGTGGGTAACAGGCAATAAGCAGCAGCCCTGGAAGGACTTCCTGGGCCAAAACGAGGATGTCTTTCTGGTCCCCATCTTGGTTCCCAGGATTTAGTTCCACGTTACCACACCTACTGATGCAGCCAGACAAACAGAGCAATGGGCATCTTCAGAAATGGCTTTCCTCTGACTAGTCCTTGACAATCTTTATCTACCTTGCACATTTGAGTCAGGGGTTGACACTCTGACCTTGCTTCCTTGCTTTATTTACTTTTATGTGTTGGAACCTATTCTTTCTTTTTTTTTTTTTACTGCCCTAAAGGAAATGCTACTGTTGACAGAAGACCTTCATCTAGCGCTACAAACTTACACCTACTGCTTGGTACTGTAGCATCATCATGCTACAAACTTACAGGGTGCCTCCTTCTCTGATCCTCTTGTAGCACATCACCCTGCTTTCTGATAACACTTGTCACGCCGACTTTTGAATGTGGTGCCAGTCTCTCTCCAGAGTTGCTTTCTCCTGGAGGTATAGGACTACAGATGGCTCACCTAGGTAAGAGTGGCTTTGTGAAAGGCAAATAAATGCTTGTCACCCATGTATCAAATCAGTTTCTATGACAATAATAAATGGTCTTACATAATGCGGACACACATGTCTATCCTTTACCATCCTGTTTGTTGCATCATTTTGGGGCTCTGGAGCAGATGATTATTTCATAATCATCACCTGACTGCTTCATTAACTCTTTCCCATCTCTGGGCACACAGCATGAGTAAGGAATTTTCAACCTATGTTAGGAACAGAAGAAAGAGGCTGGGAAACTAAACAATTCCTTGTATGTCTCACCCTGGTTAGAAGCCAACGTAAATGCTTGTGCTAGAAGAGCAACGGTGTTTCTGCCATGAAGGCTTGGCTGCCTATGCGGAGACCCTTTCCACCACTGGCTGCCCTCAAAAGGCTATTAACCCCTGCTTTGAGCCAGCAAACTAGATGTGGGTTTCTTAAGTAAATTATGGAGTGTTTCACCACATGTAGTTTTTGCAGCTAAGTGTTTCCAGCTTTCCAGGGCATTCCGTGGGAATAACATCACATTTTTCCTCTAACCTGTTAATTAGCATAATTATTTATCATCCTTAAACCACAGTTTGAGTCTCTGGAGCGTGGCAGGGGTGGAGAAACACTCTGGCTCCGTTCTCATTCCTTGGGACTCAGCATCGGTGCTTGGTCTGCACCTCCAGGTGTTGGCTGGGCTTAACCAATAACCTGTCATCTGTCATCGAGTCCATTTTTTTTAAGAGTGAAAAATTTCTCATGTGACAGCTAAGTTCCCACCCAGCTTTCAAACTTGAACTCTGTAAATCTGAAGGGTAAAGGCCATGAAACTGTGGTCTCTCTGCCTGGTTCATTCTGCCATTCTCTGATCTCACGGCAGTTCCTCCGAACAGCAATGAGCTCTCCTTCGCTCGCTCCCTCTCACCACACTCCCACCTTGGATTGCTGCTTTCCTGTCAACTGGGAAAAGATGACTGCAGCCTTCTAGAGGGATGAGAAACCGAGCGCTTTATAAGACTTCGGATGCTAAACAGAGGGGATTCGCAAAGATGAAGAGCAATACTGGCCTCATCAATGAATATTTTGTTTTTGGAAAATTTGTTTATTACTCAAAACAGCCTAACTTAATGTTAACATGTCATAGGCTTATGGTTAGGTCAGTAAAACAAGGGAGAGTTCTTAGATTTAATTGTAACACAGCATTGGCAAATATTATTATTCACATGAGCGAGAGCTTTGGGGAACTTATACAATCCTGAGAATTCGAGAAGTGCTGGGAGCTGGAAACACTACCTTTCCCATTTCACTGACCTGAAAGATTGAGCTTCCAAGCTTTGCTAAAATGGCATGGGACTACAGAGTGGAAATCACACACACACACACACGAGAGAGAGAGAGAGAGAGACAGAGAGAGATAGAGAGAGACAGAGAGACAGAGACAGACAGAGACGTAGAGAGAGACAGAGACAGACAGACAGACAGACAGACAGACACTCACACACAAACACACACACACACACACACACGAGAGAGAGAGACAGAGACAGAGAGAGAGACAGACACACAGACACACACATACGAGAGAGAGAGAGACAGAGAGACAGAGACACAGAGACAGAGACAGAGACAGACGGACAGACAGACAGACAGACAGACACACACACAAACACACACACACACACACATACGAGAGAGAGAGAGAGAGACAAAGAGACAGAGACATAGAGACAGAGGGAGAGAGAGAGAGACAGACACACACACACACACAGTCATTCTGAGTGACCCCCACCATGAGCACACCTGCTCTGCAGGCTCAGTCCATACATTGCTGCATGATAATTAAGGCGCGATCAGTTCAGAACGAGAGGAGCTGGAGTCTGTGCCCCTCTAGGGACAAGGGCCTCGGGTGGCATTCCCTAGGGTTAGGGAGATACTTGGTGGGAATACAGGCAATCTACACATTCTCTCCCATTCCTTGAGAGCAGAAGAGCCATCTTCGGAATCCGGCTCCTGCGCGCCCTTTGGTTTTTACAAAGGCAATAATTGGTAGCTTGCTGTGGATTTCTTGTGCAAGTCACAGTGGCTCCAGGCTGGACCAGAGATAGAACCACACTCTAATGTGTAAGTAGACATTGAAATGGTTGAACCACAGAATGTTTGGATCGGATTCCAATTCCCGTAAAGTCGACCCCATTTTGGAACTTCCTGTGACCGTACTCTGCTTCTTCCAGTTGGGTGAGCCGGTCCAGAAAACAGTGACTCATTAGCACATTAGGGTTCACCCCCCAAACTCCCAACCACAGCCCAGAGTCCTTTCCCTTCACTTCACAGAACCCAGCTAATGACATCTTCAGGCAGGCTCCCTAAGCGCAGAAATAAGTTTAAGGACTATTCAACTAGCCAGAATTGTTGAGGGAAACCAGACAGATAGAAACTAAGACAGGGAGGAAGCAGAGGAGAGGGAGGAAGATGGAAGATTAAAGTGTTCAGGACCTGCGGGGGTGGGAAAAGAGATGCCACTTGAGTCTCTGGGATCAGTGCATGTTTTGACTGTCAGGTGAGTTCAAAACCACTGTTAGCACTATCCCTGATTCTATTCTGAGAAGGTATCTGTATTAGTTTCCCTTTGTTATGGTTGTGATATCATTCCTGACAAAAATGATGGAAGGAAGACAGGGTTGGTTTGACTCACAATTTGAGAGTGGCAGGGAAGGTGGTGGCTTGAGACATGTCCAGCAGGGGATGCAGGGGTGTGAGGGAGGAAGCTGGTCCCAGGCAGGAAGCAGAGAGAAAGATGAACGCTGGTACTCAGCTGACTCATCTAAGGACCCCAGGCTGTGGGATGGAGCCACCCACATTCAGGGTGGCTTTCCCTCTCTGGAAAACCTTTGTAGACGGAGCAAGAGGTGTGTCTCCTAGGTGATTCCAAACTCAGTAGAGTTAGTCATCTTTCACCTTTAGAGATGAGTTGCCAGGAGTTTGTCAAGAAACCCATGTTCCTTCATGCCAAAGCACATAGGCCTGCCTGTCCCTAAGCCTGGTACATGGAGGATGCAAGGAGCCAGATTGTAGGATGGATGCAGAAATCCCTTCTCTACCCCCACTTTCACAGCAAGCGAACAAAACATAATTGCTAGTAATTAAATTAGAGTAGATGCCTTTGCTTTTTAAAGCTTTGGTTTTCCCTTTTGGGAAAACTGAAACCGAGGAGGAATTAATCAGGAGAGCTTTCCAAAGGCCTGGTCTCACAAGCAGTAAATCCAGACAATGTCACACCGAGGTGATCTTTTCTCAGGGAGCTGTGGCTGCCCCCCAAGCCCCTGCCTACCCTTATGGCCATTACCCTCAGAGCAGGATGCCTACGGGAATTTCCTGAAGGATTTCTCAGTTCATGGGCACAAAGAGACCTTGAATCCTAGGGAACTAAACGTAGGAATGTCTCTCAGCCAACAGCCTGGGCATGGTGGTTAGAAATCCCAGCAACTCAACCCTTGGGCGGATGTCCTCACAGTCCCTGCCCCAGCTTTGTCCCAGGGAGGGCCCTTAGCTGTTCCCAGTGCATTTAGTTAATGAATGGGCCTGGCCTGTGCTTTCATTCATTCATTCATTCATTCTTTCTTTCTTTCTCTCTTCCTTTCTCTCTCTCTTTATTCCTGGGGCCACTGTTCTTTCCTCTCTTGGTTCTTCCTGGAATGGACTCCTAAATAAATTACTTTCTCATGTCAGGGCTGTTTTGGGGAACAAATTGAGTCACTTCTTACTCCCAACGTCTGGCCAGAATTTTCCCCCCATGGTTTAGCCTTTCTTCCCAGTACAGATCTCTTCACCTGCTCATTACTGATAATAGCTGTGGGAACATAGTATCTGCTCAGTAAATATACATGAATAAAATTTAACTTAGCTCCACACATCAGCTTTTGTCACATCTTGGGATTATCCTGATTAATATTTAAACAACTCCAAACAAAACAGTTAGGCATTCTATCTAAGAATAGAGTCTTTTGGAAAGAATAATAGTGACCAGGAAATTCTGTTATCACACAAGGAAGGGGAATGTCTTGTGTAGTTGGAGGATCGAATAATTAGACTTGGATTTTGCTTTTATAGTTAAATTAAATTTCAAAGTAGCATTTCAAATGCTACTTTCCCACAATGCCTGACCACTCCAGTGTGTGCTTTCCTTTTAAACCAAAATTCCATATAATTTCAAAACAAGGACAGATAGATAAAATATGCTTATACACAGCAAGTCTCCACATTGGTATTCATCGCAGATTCCTCTTCCGGTGTGAAACCCACGTTTTCTGTAGATTCACAAATGATTGCTTTTGTTGCTGGTGATACAACTTGTGACTGAGTCAGCCTCAGCCCAGAGCATGGGATTTCTTCTGGGAGATGCCTGTTCTTTGTCTTGAAGATGTATGGGACAGCCTCTTTGTCATTCTCTGTGGGCCCTTCAGACTCACTCAGCTTTTAATCTACACTGTTGTAGCCTAGATCATGGCCCGAGCCGTATTTAAGGTTTCGGGGGTGGTGAACCTTTATCTCAGGTTAGTTGAGTTCAAATCAATATGTTGGGCACCATGTTGTTGCTGTAAATCTCCAACCCAAATAAGTCCGGGCAAAGAAAACACAACTCAATTAATATGAATTCAACTGCACGCCGAGATTGAGCAGATCTACCACTACACTACTATCTTCCCCATCTATGAGACCCCTCATAACTTGTGGTTTCTCCAGACCATGTGCTTCTGCTCCATTTTCCTTCCACCTCCTCCTCCGTCATCCTCTCTTCTGCCCCTCCTCCTTCTCTCCCAAGCTTTCAGCTCCTCCCCCTTCCTCCTGCCCAATCACTGGCTCTAGCCTTTATTTTACAAATTAAGGTGGGGAGAAGGTTTACAGGAAGTCACCAGAGTGCTGACTCATTCCTTGTTCACAGCCCCTCCCAGAAGAGCAGAATTAGCATCAAAATACAAGTAGCCCCAGGGCTATCCGCAACAGATAGATCTATGTGCATATGTGTGATGTTTTCTTTTTTAAATAATTTTTATGGTTTCTTTTTTTTGATTGACAAATAGGCATGGCCTTTCATAGAAACAGCACCAACACCACTCAACACGGTTCACAATGAATGGCCGTTGAAAACACAGTGGAAGGGTACCCAAGCAATTTAGAATCAATACATGGCAAACACTTAAGACCCCAAACAAGGAAAAACCTTCCTGGAGCTCAAAGAAATTCTTAGTGGAATGAACAAGAAGCTGAAGACAATATTTGGTACAGGTGTGGATAAAGCATTACCAATGTGCTCGGCACTAGTCAAAAATCTAGTGGCTGAGAGCAGTCACCCAACATCTTAATCCAGGGCTCTTATTGGCTCTTAAATGATAATGTCCATGACAAAGTATTCCACCAGCTGGGAAATAATGCCTCTTCCCACTGGGGTGAACAAAATAAGGGCCTTTTTTTAAAAAAGGATTTATTTATTTATTTATATTTAATACATGTGAGTTCACTACTGCTCTCTTCAGACACACCAGTAGAGGGCATCAGATCCCATTATGGATAGTTGTGGTGGCTGGGAATTGAACTCAGGACCTCTGGAAGAGCAGTCAGTGCTCCTAATCACTGAGCCATCTCTCCAGTCCGTGTGATGTTTCAAAATAAGTGCATATCTGTAGTATGGGTGAGTCATAGAAAATCCACGAAGCTTTCTTTGCATTTACTGCAAATAGTGGGGCTGGGGGTGGTTCAGGGGAGGTAGTCGGAGTTGAGATAGCCATGTTTGAGGAGGTGGGATCGGGTTTGGGAATGTAGTGGTGAGGCTGAGGTGGTGGTAAGACTGGGAGAGGCGGTCATAGGGTTGGAATTGGGAGTGATGAGCTGTGGTGTGGGGTTGGGGTAGTGATGACGGCGTGCTTTCTGAGATGGAAGCTTTTGCATTTGAGTCTTAGGAGCCTGCTCTATGGACTGGACAGTTTAGCACACTGCGTGAGCTGCAGCCCCTGATGTCTTTAACCAGTGTCGAGAAGGGCTGAGAAAAGGGGTGTAATGGAGAGCTAGCAGCCACGGGAGAGTAGGGCTGGAATGCTGGCTCTGACCGCAAATTGGCACATGGAATGTGTGTTTCTCATTACAGCTGCTGCAGTACCGCTGGCTTCTAGCATTCCAAAGGATTTCAGACTCATAGTAAATTAAATTCTCCTTTAAAAATCACTCTATGTTGGAAGGACATAAAGAATCAGGCTGCAATCAAGAAAACTCAGGAAAAATAAAACTAAAGCTAGCCCTGGCCTTGCCTGCACCGCTCACTGATTTGAAAGCCAAGTGCACACTGCCGTGGCTAAGCAGTACCTGGAGTACGGCCCCCAGACGGCTTCTAGGGTTGTAATGGACTCTATGACTAAGGTTTTTCTTTCATATTATTGGTGGTTTACTGAAGACAATTCTAAATGACAACAATTTATATATCAGAGAGTTACAGCACAGACAAATGTGTTTTATTTTTTGCATCTGGGCACTTATTTTATAGATTTTATGTGTTTATATATATTTATATGCTCCCTGGTACAATTTATACCTAAAATTCCAAAACTGGCTGCAATTAAACATTTAAAGAACCTGCATCTTACTTAAATCAGATCCTCATTAGCATCAGCTCTCGTTCTCTCTCTCTCTGTCTCTCTCTCTCTGTCTCTCTCTCTCTGTCTCTATCTCTCTCTGTCTCTCTCTGTCTCTCTCTCTCTCTGTCTGTCTGTCTCTGTCTCTCTTGGTCTCTCTCTCTGTCTCTCTCTGTCGTCTCTCTCTTTCTTTCAAAGTACATGTGCACATACTTACAGACAGCCCCCCAAACATACAGATGCATGCATGTGCACACACACAAACACACACATGCACATGCACATATACATACAGGCACCCTCCAAACACACACATGCACACAAACACACACATGCACACAAACACACACACACGCATGCATATGCACATTACCCACCTAATATGTGCACGTATGTTTCTGAGTTTGTAAACAAGCATATGTATTAATCAGTATAGGCCAAGGAATACTGCAGTAGTAAATAGTTCACAAGTTTCAAAGACCTAGCACAATCCACCCAACACCCCCACCCTCACCCCACACTGCTCCATATATACATAAGCAAATATGCAGAACAATTATCCTTCATGAATTGACTGAGCAACCTGGGCTGGTGTGTGTGTGTGTGTGTGTGTGTGTGTGTGTGTTTATATATTTTGCTTCTTGGAGACACCTTCCTTGACCACACAGGACTGCACTACTCCAGCTGTGACCAGAGCTGGAGGCTGTGGCCTGAGCAGCATTTCTTCCTCTTGGTCTGTTATTACCCTGACTACTTTCTCTG